>OX439436.1:17203973-18404636 GCA_949319885.1 Mecyna flavalis | reverse complement strand
AGCTATTTGTGTACAGGCCAGCCGTGCCAAATATGATGGCTAATAAAATTTTTCTTTCTTTCTTTCTTACATATAGGTAGCTTAAGGCTCTCTAGGCTCTTCCAGTAAGAAGAACCTACAGAGAATTGGAAATAGCTCCACCGACAAAAGCGATACTCTTAAATTAGATGATGATGATGGTGATAGCTCGGTTTCATCACTTGATATCCCTCCCGCACTGCTTTACTACCGCAGGAATCAACTCAGCCAAGTTCAACGTCTAATAGCTATTAGACTGAGATGAGACTGACTGAGATCTGTCCGCGGGAAGGATGGGAACTTGGAAACTTGACTCTAAAGCCATTAACGCGTCGTTTTAGGCTGAAACTATAAACGTTGAGTTGATACAAAAGTGAAACTAGTTATAGATTTTTACTCTCAAAATGGCAGAAACAATTACTTACATGAGAACCTATTTTTTAAAAGATAATATATATAATATTGAATTTTTTGTAATTTTACTAATTTTTTTTTTTAATCTTGAACCAAAACTGAAGGCTACACAGATGCAATCATGTGTGGAAGTCATATTTACAAATATTATTATGCGAAAGTATCTTTGTATATGCCTGTTTGCAACGCTTTTACATTCAAACAACCATAGTCAATTTAAATTGATAAGATTAAAATAAAAAATAAATAATACATTCTTTATTTCCTATAAACATAAAATTTAACACAGATAAAGAGAAGCTGATGACGGAGATGTAAAGAAAGAAAAAAAAAGTATCAGACACAAGGCACAAAAGGTTCTATGTCTACGTAGCGCCTTATCAGAGGCCAATCACCTGATGGTAAGCGGCCGCTGCAGCCTATTCCATTGAGGGACACTTCACCAGCGTCGCTCAATGCGCTGCCAGACTAGGCTCATCTGATCTTCGAGCCTCTGATTTCAAGTGTACTGGCTCCCACATTAATATTGCCGGAATACAGTCAGAGTTGCTGCGCCTAGTTAGTTACCTACACTTCTGATCTAAAGTTCAAGATTTAGAATCAGATTAGAAATTCAAAGATAAGAATTCTCCGAATTGAACCAATCTATCGTACTTTGTGGTCTTAAATGGTCCATTCGTGATGGGCTGACCTAGTCTTAGGTGTTAGAGGTGACCGGTGGCACCGCGCCAAACGATCGGCAATACTGGCCTGTGGTCTAATGGACTCAATTAAGCTAACAAATGGACCATTTCGCCACTGAAGGATGCAGGTGGAAAACCACGACTTTATTAATTGAATTCACGCTTCCCAGATCGAGCTAAGTTTCAAATATTTTTGCACACGGCTCGGTTTTGTAAGTTAAAAATTAATAGACTTGTACTACGAGTAGGTACTATGTATTATCATGTTAAGAGTGAGTATTAGCATAGAACTCGGTGTTATAGTGGTTTGGGGATCTGAACATGATCTCAAGATTTTATGTTGATTCAGTCGGTATGCATCATTGTGAGATTTGTGCCTCTCTCGTCCCACTATCTAGTCCCACATTTGAAAAAAATCCTGATTCGTTATCGTTAAAGTCACGACTCGTCCCACATTGTGACGATGACCTTGATTTTAATGACGGAGGAATTTCCTCTTCATTGGGACATGAAATAGGCTGACACTCAATGTTTTCTTTCTGAAATGTTGTAAAAATATCCTAAACATCATTCCTTTTATTAAATTATTAATTTATACACCTAGCTTAAACTAAATACTGTAATTTTGAATGACTGTACTTAACAATGTATGATTATGGTGAGGAATAAATATATTATTATTATGTAGGTACATCTTCAGATCTCGGGCCCATGGGGCCATATTATTATTATTATTATTATTATTGTTTTAATAGTTATTTATGTGACTGCTGCATAATGAGGGTCATTAAAATACGAATGTGGTTTTATGAAACGAACGAAGTGAGTTTCATAAAAGAAACACATGAGTATTTTAATGACTAATTATGTACAGTCACATACATAACTTTATCTTCATTCATACGATAATATGTCTATTTTATAGTCAGGATTGATAAGCAAACGCCCTAGTTACCAACATAATCTGTATGTAAAAGTTAGTTTAGTACTGTCATAATTAATGACTGACGTTTGTAGTTTTTAAAATCCATAAACAATCTAGACTCGAGTTGATTTCGATTCTCAAATCGATTGTTATAATTTCAGCATCGAATTAAATGTATAGGAATGGAACATAAAATTACTAATCGACTAATTCGATAATCGAAAAAACCTATTAATTTTTACTTTTAAAGAAGACGTTCGAAATTTGAACGTAATTTCGTATCAGTTACCGACACTAAAATGTAAACATTTCAATGCAGCCACAGATACTTATATCTAAATGTAGGGCGTTTGCTCATCGCTCCTGAATATAAAATAGACATATTATGGTATGGATGTAGATAAACATTATTTTAGCTTTACAAATTCAAAGTTCCCACTAAATCAGTTCCAGCCAGTTGTTACAATGTGACAATTGCGTAGCACCAGCCACCATAAATAACATTTGCGCTGCACAATGGATATTAATGTGTTTTTATAGTAAGTTTATTTATTCTGTTTTGCGATCTTGTTTACTACAGATTAGTCTTATTCGGATGTTATTTGAATTTGTAGGCTCTGGCCAGAGTAAATAAAGATAACAAGATGGTTTTTAGGGTTCCGTAGCCAAATGGCAAAAAACGGAACCCTTATGGATTCGTCATGTCTGTCTGTCTGTCTGTATGTCTGTCTGTCTGTCTGTCCGTCCGTATGTCACAGCCACTTTTTACCGAAACTATAAGAGCTATACTGTTGAAAATTAGTAAGAAGATGTATTCTGTGAACCGCATTAAGATTTTCATACAAAAATAGAAAAATAATAATAAATTGTTGGGGCTCCCCATACATAGAACTAAAACTCAAAATTATTTTTTTCATCCAACCCTTACGTGTGGGGTATCTATGGATAGGTCTTTAAAAATGATAATAAGGTCTCTTACATCATTTTTTTCTAAACGAAATAGTTTGCGCGAGAGACACTTCCAAAGTGGTAAAATGTTGGTCACACCCTGTAACTTCTAAAATAAGAGAACAATAAAACTAAAAAAAATATATGATATACAGTACCATGCAAACTTCCATTGAAAATTGGTTTGAACGAGGTCAAGTAATTAGTTTTTTTTTAATACGTCATAAATCGTTAACCGCAATTTTCCTCTCATTCAATCAACTTAAATATAAAAACATCGATCAAACTTACAAAGAACTACAAGAACTTCTATATTATGATGATATTTGCTGCTACGGAACCCTTCATGGGCGAGTCCGACTCGCACTTGGCCGGTTTTTCCTGTTTTGTTTGTTATTTTTTGTGTGTAGCTAAGTAAGATTTCCAGTAGTAAATGGAAAAAGTGTGAAATTGTTTCGTGAAATGTGAATTGAATAGCGTTAATTTTTTCACGGTTGAATGTTTTTGATAAAGAGCAACATAGCTTTAGACTAAGCAAGGCTTGTAATAGTCATAAAATAATCAAATAAAAAGTTGAAGTTCTGTATTTGTTAAGAAATTGGCGTTGCACAGGATAACTCTTAGGGAAAAAATAACCTCAAAAGGATAAAATACAGGAATCAAAAAGAAATACCCAGTAAAAAAATCAGCGTTAGATTTATCCCGTTTTAATTAAAACAGCGCCACACAAAATGTACCTTGTTTGAACACACCGTACTGAAATAATATTAAGCCGGGTACAGCCAGCGTGGAGCTGATAATTTGTTATACGAGAAAAAACGGTAAAAGAGAATATACTGTGAGCGATCTTTGTTTGTATACCCAGTTTTTGATCATTTATTTACACACAAAAATACTATACGCATTTCATGCTTTAAAATGTCAACAAAGAAAGTAAAGTAAGCAGTAATTGTGACTTTAAGTTTGGGACACGTGATAACCTAAAAGAAATCAGTTTATTTTCAAGTAAAAATCAAAACACTTGTTAATAAAAAGAAAAACCTGTTTTATCTTTTGTTCTATTGTATACTAGAAAAATAAAATATTATTGCAACGTGAATGTTACATGATTATTACGAAAATTTTCTTTGTTCTGTGATTATTACTTTCATTCATATTTTATCATAAAAAAGTTGTCCTTTGGCATTTTGCACATTTTGTGTGGTTGAGTCGTTTTTATCATAAGATAATTAATTAAGTATAATTACTCTCTCCTATTATAACATTTAGTTTATACAAATGTTCTGAGAAGTTATATAAAATATATCCTTCAAGTAACTAGAATGTTATTACTAATGAAATTTCAATTAGAATTACGTCGGAGCCATGACATAATATTCTGTTGTAGTGACAAGGGTAAATTGGATTATAAAGATTGACGCTTTAATTACTTACTTCTAAGCAATAACAGCAAACTACGAAACACCAAGTCAATTGAAATGTACAATAGTGATTTATTTAAAACGTACATAATTATTTATGAAATACGAGAACTAAGTTGGTGGGACAAGATTAGGATAGAAGCAATTAACTGATGGGAGTAAGAAAGCATAAATTTAATACAAACTTGTGAGAAGGGTTACAAAGAAAAGCAGATGTTGTTAACTTTTTGCGAGCTATCATAACAATAATAGTGAAGACCTGCCTTCTGAAGACTGGACTGCCACAGACTAACAAACACAGTGCACCTAAATAAACTGATCTATCAGGATTAAAACTCCTTCATTGTTTACAATGTGAAGAAACTAAGGTTAAGCGGCAAGAAACCTTTAAAACAACCTTAGGCTACTTTTCATCCCGGAATAATCCTCAGTTCCCATGCGAAATAACAGAAGATGTGTTTTTGTTTGTTCTTCTTTCACGTCGCAAACGAACAATCTATATAAAACTCAAAGGTGACTGACTGACTGACATAGAAATCTATCAACGCACAAGCCAGACCACTGAACGGATCGGGCTGAAATTTGGCATGCAGGTTGATGTTATGACGTAGGCATCTGCTAAGAAAGGATTTTAATCAATTCCCACGGGAACGGAAACCACGCGGGTGAAACCGCGGGCGGCCGCTAGTGGATCAATATAATTATTGGTATGAGAGTTTTTGGGAGCTGGAGAGTGACATGTCTGTATTTTTGATCTCGTACTCTACACGGGCGAAGGCAAATAAATAATAGTTTGGTTTCGAATAGCCAGCTGGTATATCTATTCTGTGACTCCTGTATTGTTACCAACAGTGCCAATGCCAAGCTCGTGAAAGCTAATGCCCCGTACAGTCTAATTCACGGGGCAGGAGACCCATTTATCGCCCCTGTCCCATTTTTATATAGGCGCAAATTATTTGTCATTAAAATTAATATTTTCATAACTAGCTGCTCTACTCCGCTTCGCCCATGCGGACTTTTATTTCTGGTGTCTCATAGGACCTAAGCTTTATCTAGGAATACAAAGTAGCCTGATGTTTTTTGGCTAGGCTCGGGTGTAAGTGGGATAAATAAATAAATAATTAATATTTCTGGACATTATTCACACAGCGCCATCTAGCCCCAAACTAAGCATTAGCTTGTGCTATGGGTGCCAGACAACTGATAAACAATACTTATATACTTTTTTTTTGTAAATACATACATATTATACATAGAAACACCCAGACCGATACAAACAGACATGTTCATGCACACAAATGTTTGTACCGTGCGGGGATCAAACCCGCGACCTCTGGTGTAATAGCCGACTTCTCGACCATTACACCAATTGGTTCGTCGGGATGCTTGAGGATTTGGGTGGGTAGTGGGACGCTAAGTCCCAAGTCCCTCACACGGCCGTAGGTCATTAAGCTTGTAAGTACCTACGGTTCCCTAAAAACTCAGTCTTCTAAACATGAATCGAATTTATGATTTTTCACAAATTTAATTTCTATAAAACAATATTAATTTTGCTCGTAATCAACACATCAAAATTAAATACTAGTCCACTCTCATAATTACAGACAAAGAAAACACATAATCATTATTCGATTAAGTGTTTTCTTTCATTTTACGAATCGAAGAAAATCGTTAGCTAAACAAGGCGCCGTCCAAAATAAATGGTTATTATGAACGGCTGAGGGCACGCGTGCCAACGACAGGCTATTTGTACTGCAGACGAGCAAAAAGTGCTTAATCGACAATAGCCTCTTAACGTGCTTCGCTGTTTATTCTTTCTCCGAGCTTTTTGTCACGGATTACTCTGGGTGACGGCCAGGCCGAAGAAGGCGAGCTCACTTAGCACGCCTTCTCCGGCCTGAGGGTTGACCTGCGGGCGGGGGCTGCACCCCAACGCCCGCATTGCACAGGTCGCCCGAACCAAATCTGACGGACCGCAGGCGTAGCTAGCCTGCTGCTATGGCGCGTAAATGCGTTCTCCTCCGCAAAAAAAAGGTATAGTCTGGGTACGCTGGAACTATGATCATGAGCACCCAAACTAACCTTGCACTATCTCACCACCTGTGAAGTGAGTTATGCCTCAGGGAGACGCTACTACTAAGGCCGGCAACGCATTGGCGATACCTGTGATGTTGCAGATGTCCATGTACGGCGGTGGTTGCTTACCATCAGGAGACTCACTGGCTCGTTTGCCGCTTATGGCATAAAAAAAATACTAACACAGCGGGGCGTATGCAGCCTTCAAAGGACTAGAAATCGAAAGCCAATGCAGACGAGTCGAGAAACTGGACGCCTTTGTACTCATTTATTTTCTCTAATTTGTTTTAGGTAACTTTTATCTTCATAATATTATTATAAATATTTAAAAATATATTGTAATTCCATTTGATTTGTTGGCGCCTTTTATCATTGAGACTGACAATGAAACATTTAACTCATTATTTGATTATAATGTTCTTTTTTTCAATAAAAAGTTATTAAATGAAATTTTATTACACGGGAGAAGTTTGAAAGTACTATAATTTATTAGTAATTCCTTCTTAAAACAATGGTTTTAAAAAAGATGATTCTATGTTCAGCAGAATATCAAGCAGGTTCAAAACACAAAATTACCTAAATAACGAAAAATATTGCAACTAATTCTTTCAAGGACTTATAATAAAACTAATAACAGTTACCAACATAAAGCACATTCAAGTAAAAAGCATAGCAGTGTTTCTACTAGTACTGCCATCTAGCAGAAACGTTGCGGAACAGCATTTTTCCGAACCAATTGCTCGCAGGACGTGCCCTTAGGGAAAACTACGCTGAAGGGAAAATACGAAGTAGTGCTAAGCTGGCTAAATAGATGGCAGTAATCACAAAAAATAAAATTCGTGCATACATTTATAATTATTACGATTTGTAAGAGACCGATAATGTTCTTATTTGGTCCATACAATTATATCTTTAGTTTGTTCATTAAAGACAAATTGATATATTAAAGATCTGTTTGTCTAATTTGGCCGTGATCTCTGGGTCATGGGATAAAGCCCAAGATTTAGCATTTGGTATACTCGTAGTTTCACTTGCTAGGCTAATTTTACACGGTTGACAGGCGGGTGTTGCATCATATACCTTACAAGTTTTTAGCTTCAAGTAGTGACGTTTGTAACTATGGCGGGTGGCTTGTGTGGCTACACTAAGCCACTAACTTTAACAATAAAAGTATTAAACCGTAGCCTCGAAGTATAAACTTTTACAGTTTTATAGCATAAGCTAAGCTATATCCGCAGACATTGTAAGAGGCAAGTTTTAGTGTCGAATGAGGAAAAATATTACTTGTTAAACTATAGTTTCCTCTTTCTTTGAGAATAAGTTGGATATGGTTGGGCCTAACTTGGTTTAACGGAAAATAATTGGATGGAACATGATATTTCTTCTGTTTATGATAGTTGTGTAAGAGCGAGAGTGTTAATTAAATTAGTAAGTATTAAGTTATTTTGTCGTTTAATTATATTAAAAAACGAGATATTTTGATTGTATTTCCTTGACACATGTTGATGATGATGTTGATGCTGTGTTGTCTAACAGAGTTAATAAATTTTGTCGGTCTACCCAAATTCACAAGAATAAATTTAATAAGTTTACTAAAAAACCAAAAAACTTTTTGAACAAAAAACGAAAAAGGCCTTAACAGTAAAAATATAAGTACGCGAACAAATATAATGTACCTAATGATGTTATTTTTGGTATGATTTTTAAATTGACATCATGACATTAATTTAAAAACATTAAAATATTTGAACATTTTATTTCAAGAATGCGTAATAGATAACTTTTATTACATTTAAGTGCATTTAATGAAAATTTTGTGGTTTTGTGGTTGAAGAGGGTCGAATAGAGTGTCGGTATAAAATATTAATTCGATAGTTAACGTGCAAATTGCGACCAAGGGAGAGCGTCCGACTTTTACTATCCCTCGTAAAACACTTAAGTTACAACCCTGCAACTTTGCACTAGTTAAGGCTCTATCATATAAGTTACTTTGTAAGGACCATCCCCAGGACAGAGATCGCGGATCATGGAATAAGTTCTTTTAGTTTGAATTTAATCGTAAGTTAAATTGACTTGACCAAACATTGGCTGCTTTTTATGTGGTGCAGTGGCTTATAAAACTAAATTTAAATGACGGCCACGCCAGGGGCCAAAAAATTGTAACTCGGTTTTACTGTTCGGAAAATATATACTCCAGAGTCTACAAATTGGCGGTTTAAAGCAGGTACTTTGAACCGTTTCTGAAAACATGTAAAAAAAAAAACAACTTTTACAAGTGTCCAGATGTTATAGAGTTTAGTAGCATTGAAGTGTCTTTTTGTAATACTAATAATTAAAGAATTTGGATTCTATTACGCCTTGTGATTATGCCTGGCACCTAGGCGAGTTGAATTTTTTGTTATAGGTAGGTACTTCACATTAATGAAGATAGATGCTTCGAATATCATAAAAATAAAACGTAATTATAGTTTTGCTTTAATAAAACATATTATAACATAAGACTTTAGTTCGCCACGAGCTTAGCCATTTAAGTGTATTTTACGAGCAAAGCGTGATGTCGCCTTAACACTTATGACATGAGTATAAAGCCAAAAATTAAACAGGGCCTACTCATTAACTTTCACCCTTTTAATTACTAAAATTAACTGACGCGTCATCTTTATAAGTTAGAGTTAGGAGCCAATTTAAACTTTACTTTTATGAATTTAGCTTAGTCTTTAGTCAGGTGAGCTTTCGTTTAGATTAATAGACGTAGTTTTTGTATTTGGTTGTTTGTAAAATATGTATAAAATGTTATTTATTACTGCAAGTTAATTAAATTACTTTATCTACATCCATACCGTAATATGTCTATTTTATATTCAGGAGCGATGAGCAAACGCCCTATATTTAGATATAAGTATCTGTGGCTGCATTGAAATGTTTACATTTTAGTGTCGGTAACCGATACTTAATTTCGTTCAAATTTCGAACGTCTTCTTTAAAAGTAAAAATTAATAGGTTTTTTCGATTATCGAATTAGTCGATTAGTAATTTTATGTTCCATTCCTATACATTTAATTCGATGCTGAAATTATAACAATCGATTTGAGAATCGACATCAACTCGAGTCTAGATTGTTTATGGATTTTAAAAACTACAAACGTCAGTCATTATGTCAGTACTAACTTTTACATACAGATTAATTGGTAACTAGGGCGTTTGCTCATCAATCCTGACTATAAAATAGACATATTATCGTATGAATGAAGATAAAGTTATGTATGTGACTATACATAATTAGTCATTATGCAGCAGTCACATAAATAACTATTTTCATATCTGTCAATGTTTAATCTGTGGTATTATTGTCTCTTGTAAGAAAATTAATTTTCGTAAAATATGTGCTAATAGTTCCAATCAATAACAACAAATATGTGAATCACCTTTGGTGATACATTTATGTATATAGATAGATACACTAGAAAGAGGTCCAATTATTGGGTGTTTTTATTGGGTGTTGCCACAATGAATGCCTTTACCACCGTTACGTTACAATGGGACATTAAATAGGCTGAAACTATTCTCGTTGCATCAATTTATCAATTTATTGATTTAATGGGTGCCACTTAGCGGCTCGATGCCAATAGCTCATATAATTATTATTTTTTGTCAGAGGCGGCAAACGAGCCAGCGGCTCGCCTATTGGTAAGCAATCACCGCCGCCCATGAACATCTGCAACACCACAGGGCTCGCTGATGCGTTGCCGACCTTTAAAGGGAGAGAGAGGTTCAGTGGGCCTCGGGCACTCTCAAAAACCAGACTAAACACAATTATAGTAACTAGTTACTATTATTTCACGCTGGTGTTATGTGAGAGGATGGTACATCCCCGGACGAGCCGGCCCATTCGTACTGTAGAACAGCATGGCTCTAACACTACAAATAAGTCATAAATCATGTCATACTGTATCTCCAGTTCCTTGTTAAATTCAAATCAAGTGAATTAATCCTATGCGACCGCGGGCGGGACCCTTCCTTTCCGGCTTTCTCTCGGGAAGGCTTCATTCGTCAGCATTAGCGACCTTCGCTCTTCGCTGACCACAAAGGAATGTGACTACTGAAGGATTTATGAATGGACAAGAGAATATTTATGAGCGGTTTGGCCTTGAATTATACTTAGTTAATTGTGTGTGATATAGTGAGTGAACTTATAGTTACGTTTATGATTACTGGAGTGCTTTATAAAAAAACAAGACGTTTGTCCGCGGTTTTGCCTGCGTGAATTATACGACATATTATTTGGAATGCTTATTTTAATTTATATTGACTACCTTTTCTCCCGTAAAACTTCTCCAAGTGCCTACATCTGTCTCTTCGTTGTAGAAGTTGCGATTATCCTTGTATAAAACAAAACTTATGTCCAAACTTCGTAAATAAGTACAGTGCTTTAGGCGGGATTACTGTCGTATTTATCATAATACACACATTAACACTGTCTAGGGATATTTTGTATTTATTCAATGAACTTAAAATGTATTTATTTTGTGTATTTTGAATATGATACTATCGATTTACTCGACTAATCTCTGCTAAATACATAGGAAGTAATACGAAATGGTTGTAACTGGATTCCAAGATAGGAATCATACATATAATAACATTATCAGCAATAAACATAACTAAACGTGTTATTGCGCAACGCCCTCAAGTTAGTCGGTTATTCGTGCATTGGGCCCCGGGGCGTGGCGTTATGCCTCCTCTACACTACTCGTAAAGTTCTCCGGCGAAGTACTCTAGAAAGTTGACTAAAGTCCGAAGTGACACGCTGCACACTCGTTCAACTTCGCGAGGAGCTCATTCGCTGCGGTGCCAGCAACCGGCGGATAACATGAATGCTCAAGTAGCAGCTGCCCTAGCAATGTACGGACGGCAGCTGATTAACCTACCCTAATCTGTTACAAAGTCTCAATTGAAGGAGAACCCTATGTAAAGTGAATAAAGCTGAAAATTGGTTGTAGAAATTTGACAGATTGGAGTAGTCTGATGTGCTGTCGACTGTACCTACACTCTTTCGTATTTTAGCTACGTGCAAATTTTTTACACGAAGAATACTTAAAAGAAAAGGAGAAAAAGAAGATGGTGGATGATTGCCATGCATCAGAATAGAAAAAGGTTAGTAGAACTTCCGTGCGCTTTGCATATTTGATGTCGAATGTACTTACTATAGTTTGTAAAATGAAGGATGATACCTGCAACAGCTGTCATTGGTTTGACAGGAGTAAAGTTTAACAATATTTGACTGCCAAATGTATGCACAAAAATTGCTTTAATGATTGGCCGGCCCCGCCCACTTAGGGATGTTTTTTGCTGTCATCTTTCGCTAACACTTACTTATTATGTAAGCGAATGATGACAAAGTCGCTCATTTAAGAGAAAGTATACCTGCCAAGATTATCAATCACCTGGTTTTTAGCAAGTGGTGACAGCTTTAAATTTTAAATTTAATTCGAAATTTAAAGCCAGTCGATTTTAATAATTTTAGGCGAAGTCTGTATAGCTTTGAACTAGGTTCCCAGGGATGTAATAAAGGTATTTTCTTCATTTAGAACATTAATTAACTCTAAGCTGAAATTATAGGTAGGTAAGGTAAACAATTACTGTATTAATTGAGTAATGATATAATATCAAGTAAAAATATAGTACCTAATGAGTGCATAACTATGTAGTTACAATATGCCTGATATATTACATCATTCTTAAGTGTGTCGTATCTGCATATACCTGACTATGAAGTATGACCTTATAATCTGTATTTCAACCTTTTGGACGCCAAAATCGTCTTTATTTGCGTTCAGTTTATCATCAGTTGGCAGACAGATACGCTACCCACTTGATAGTAAGCGGCCATTTAGCCGGGAAGCGTCATTTTGTTTCATCCTTTGACTTCAAGCGGATTGGCGTCCATATTAATAGTGCCAGAACACAGCTCAAGTTTAATACCGCCACACCTTAACCACAGTCACTGTTCTACGGAGGCAGTCAAATATTATTTTTCAGTTTAAATAAGATTAAGTAAGTCGGTAATCACTACGTATAGTTGTCATCACGTTTGAAAACAAACGCAATCGTGTCAGATAGTGTCATTGATATTATATCTATTATATCATGAGATAGTGATGAGAGGCGATCTGCCAGTAATCATATTATTCCTTAGAAGAAATAAGCAATATTGTTGAAGAGCTCTGCAACATGGCTGCCAAGGAAAATGTTATTGAAGATGAACATAGTAAGTAGTTTTAATATAAATAATTAATTACCTATGTTTTTAAGCAAATGACAAAGTTTTGAAATGTGATATTATTTTTTCTTTTTGTAAATGTTAAATCTTTATGAAACAAGGCAATGAATTAACTCGCATTTATTGATTCTGTTTTTGGTATTGTATATTTTTTCAAAAAATAAAAAAAAGGAATAAATAATGAAACCACCGCTATTTTATTCATTGAACTTCAATTTCATTAAAATTAAATTAATTTTCAACCGTATAAATTAAAAAGATGCCCAATTTTGTTAAATTACAAATGTGAAAATTGATGTAAGAGCACAAGTAGTTTTATTTCCAGTAAAAAGCCGTGACAGTGTGGTAAAAGTAAAGACAATAATCTACATATGTGTACACCCGAACTAGCGTTAAAATACTGAGACTTCCTACTTATAAATTAACCCAAACACTTTTGTTTTCAGAAAGAAAAGCGGGTTTCCGGCACTTCCAAGCGTTTCTTTTGTTTTTCCTTATGAACATAGGGTTCGCCTTGAGAGTTAACATCAGCGTAGCGATCGTGGCCATGACAGACAGAACTAATGAAAATGTGAGTATTTGCTTCAAGAAAAACGTAGTAACTTGTGGTACTAGGAAAAAACTGTGGTGAATTTAGTAGTAGTAAAACTGTTTAGGAGGAGAGAAAGTATTAGGAAACTGAGATTGTTTACGCCTTTCACAAAACCGCGTAAACCTCGACCTCCACTGTAAAACAGTGGCTATGCCACTGGGACTAAATGTCCGTTTATTCCAACTAGTCCTACTAGTAGTTCGATCATCGAACTATTTGCACATTTTTTCTCCAAATTGTTATACTGACGGATCGAACTAATTGGAAACACGGTAAATGTCCCGTCGTCCTTAGATCGACACCCACCTTGGGTCTGGTTGATTCTAGGACTTTTTCACAGTCCGACTAGCTGTTATAGCTACCAGCCCTACAGGTGACATTCCCCAAAATAAAAGCTATGGCAATATTACAGTGGGAGTGAGTACACTAGAAATCAAATGGTCGCAGTTTTGTAGTGGTAGAGCCATGCTGTTTTACAGTAGGAATGGACTGGCTCCTCCGGGGAAGTACCATCCTTTCACATAACACCAGCGTGAAATAATAGTGACTACTTTTGTGTTTCGTCTGGTTTGATGGGGGTGCCGGAGGCCCACACCCCCTCTTAAAAGGCCGGCAACGCATTAGCGAGCCCTCTGGTGTCGCAGATGTCCCTCGGCGGCGGTGATTGCTGACCATCAGGCGACTTAGTGGCTCGTTTGCCGCCTCTGACAATAAAAAAAGAATCCATCAGTGTGGCAGCACATTGAGCGGCGCTTACTGTTGAAGTCTCCCTCAATCGAATAAGTCTAACATTAGCAGTCTACGCAAAAACTGTAGTGATAGAAAAAAAACTTTTAGACCAAAGTATTTTCACACGCGTTTTCTTTGTTAGAAGATTATTAAAATTGGATAAGTGTGTTATGTCATTCCGCATTCTACAAGAATCACTGTATCACTTATCGTCATCCAATCAATGATATACCATCATCTGAAGTACTCTTTACGATGCGATATGCATTTTCAATTGACGTTGGACATTGTAACACGAAATACTCGTGCCACTTGAATATAATTATCTTATCGATGAAGTATGGATTAAATGTAAGCCAGTTCGTTTTAAAGAATGTTTGACGGATTTCATGACCCCCTAGAATTCTTAAAATATGTAAACAATTCTTGAGCACCTTTGACGTAGGTTACCACATCTAGCTTCAAATAAAGCAAAGCTTGTTTAAGGAGTAAAAAACAGTACACCTAAAGGTGCTCCCTCACCGGGAGCATTCGCGTGTAATGTAACATTATAGATTCGTCTTTCGAGCATTACATTACAATACTACCTCCCAAACCGACGAACGTTCGCGTGTAATTGATTGATTACACATTGTATCATTACAATGTGCGCATTGTAATGCTCGGTTCTCCTCCTTCACTGATGTAATGCTCGAGTCTGCAACGTTACATTACACGCGAATGCTCCCTGTGAGGGAGCACCTTAAAATTAAATGCTCAAAACTCAGAGGAAATGCTCAGAACCCACAATATGGCGCGTTAACAGCACATTGAGCGTTGATTCCTATTTATGAAGGTGTGCCTCTTACCATCAGGTGGGCTGCGTACCTGTGATAGCTAAAATGGTATAAATAAAAATTACAGCTGCCATTATCATTCACCAAACTAAGCGCATAAGAGACGGCGGTACTTCCCCGGTCGAGCTGGCCCCTTTCTAGGGCACAGGCGGTTGAAATTTTTCATTGATTTTCGCTGGTATCACAACTACATAAAGTTCAAATTATGGTGCCACTATTTGGTACTGCGTTATAATGGGTTTACTGATGGACAGAAACCGTCTGCAGCGTAACTATTACACAAAAACGTCTATAGTTTTTGATGTTATGGTGAAATATTACCGGGACGCTTGTAACACCAAAAATGTATCATTAGCATGTCAACGACCCTCAATTATATAAAATAAATGAATAAATCGGTCCACAATTGTCAGAGAAATCAACGGACATACATAAAAAAAAAGAACATACATACAGTCGAACATAGAACCTCCTCCTTTTTTGAAGTCGGTTAAAAACAAAATTTTGGCAGCAAAAAAAAACTTTTTCCAGCAGCCAACGCCATTCCCTCCACTATTGAGTTCTGAAGGCTTTACTCACGGACAAAAACATAGCACAACAGTTATTAAATTATTGTACTTCACTGCGGTCTTGCGTAGACAGAGACATTTTCCCTTACGATAGACTTATTCGAGTGGAAGTTCCACTATACTCTACCTTCCTCATCTTCCTCAGTACTTCGACTGGTCCATCCAAGAGCAGAGCGTGGTGCTCTCAGCGTTCACATGGGGCTACGTGGTGACACAGTTCCCGGGGGGAGAGCTGGCCGCCAGGTTCGGGGGGAAACTGCCGCTCACCATCGGGCTCATCATCAATACGCTGATGTCGTTCTTGCTGCCAACTTGTGCTTATTACGTAAGTAAAAGGTTTTTTTCCAAAAACGCTTTTCTATCAATACTTACAATGACATGGCGAATCCGTGACTCGTGTCTCTAACTAGGTAGCGTCTCCTGCGCAAGAAACGGTTGTAATGTCAGCAATTCGAGCAATGCTAGTTTAATATTAATAATTGCTTTGCATACTTTCATGCGGAGTCATGAACGCCAATAGCTAATAATTTTGGAAGCGGTCGCCGTGGTCGAAATCGGCCGAGGAACACACACATTAATATAAATACAAAAGTTTGTGTTTTTGTTTGTTGAAATGTTAAATCTTTTAAAGCGCTGTTGTGCTGGTTTACAGGGTGGCTGGAAACTGGTGTGTGCTTGCCGCGTCTTGCAAGGATTCGGTCAAGGCGTTCTGATGCCGTCCATGCACAATCTCATTGGGAAATGGGTTCCATTGGAGGAGAGAAGTCGATTAGGCACTTTTATATATTCTGGTAAGTATTTCGACTTTTCTGGAAAGGTAAAGAAACACTCAAGAGTGGCGCGGAATCGCGGTGGTCATTTGGCAGAAATTACATTCCATAAATTAATAATGTCATCAAAAGCTCTTCAAATAATTATTGTGGCTAAATATTACGTCAACGAGTTGTTTTATTCCACTTTAAAGTTCTAGCGCTCTTAATGAAAAACTCTTTTTATAAATTAAGTACCAAATAATTGGAATTATTCCACTTTGTACAACCTAATTGCTTTTTTGTTTCTCCCAGGTTCTCAACTTGGTATAGCACTGCAGATGATTTTAGCAGGATATGTTACGAACTTCTTTGGATGGCCAGCGATCTTCTACGGCGACGGCATTACGGGGGCGATCCTGGCGGGTATATACATCGTATTTGGGTCCGATTCCCCGCAGACTTCGAGGTGGATCAGCGAAAGTGAAAGGCTTTATATTCAAACTTCTTTGGGACAAGTTGGGGGGCATAAGGTGAGGTTATACAATATAAAATCTTATTTTCACTTGACGGGTCAGGACCTTGGGTTCAAATTCTGGGTGGGGCCAAAATTTATGGCGGATTTTTGTACAAAACTCTGGTTTGTAATCACCAATCCGATTGGTCTTCCAATATGGTTTGGCACGTGGTGATTCAGCCAGTACCCATTATTAAGACGCCGACTTGCTATAATGTCGCAACGACCGTGTATGTGTAAAAAAACACTCTAAGGTACAGTTTTACCAGAGACAATAAAGTTCGTTCAAATTTACAAGCCAGATAACAGTGATGCTGTATTCTGTATTTGAAAATGGACAAAAGAGACGTTATCTAATGGATAAACTACCGTGAACTTATCTGTTAATGGTCAAAACTGTTAATGGTCCGCTGTATTTCTTCAAATTAGAAAAAACCCCAAAAGATTATTAACTGCTCGATCAAAATCTACAAAACACATAATACTACACGTCATGCAAATTCCATTTCAGAGACTGTCAACCCCGTGGAAGAAAATGTTGACTTCCCTGCCATTCATATCGCTGATCATAGCCAACTGCGGGCAGAACTGGGGGCTCTGGACCCTAATGACGCTCATACCCTCCTATCTGAGCCAAGTGCAAGGCGTCGGGATTAAGGATGTAAGAATGCTTATTATTTTTATACTAAGTCAGTTGGCAGACAGACTCGCAGCCCACCTGATGGTAAGCGGCCACTGCGGCCTATTCCATTGAGAGACACTTCACCAAAAAGCGTCGCTCAATGTGCTGCCAGACTGTAGGCTCATCTGATCTTCGAGCCTTTGATTTCAAGTGTACTGGCTCCCACATAAATTCTGCCGGTACTCAGCCTGAAGTGTTATGGCATATGTATTGACACCTGCGACTAAGGGTCTCAGATGCGTAACCCGCCTTTGAGGAAAGGATATAGAGGGAAGAGGAAGAGTCTCTCTCACAAAACAAAGCGGTATAACAAATCTTCTATTCATGTGTTCATTCAAATGTTATTTTTATAATAAATTTTGCATCAATATTTTCAGAACGGCCTGATGTCGTCCGTTCCATACATTGGGATATTTTTGATGAGTTTCCCAGTCGGATACGTAGCGGATTGGGTTATAGAAAAGAAGTATTGCAGTCTCACCACCGTAAGAAAGATCAGCAATTCGATTGGTACGAGAACTTTTACGCAACTTTGTCGTTACACTAACACAGCAAAATAGTTATTACAATTGCATCTAGTAGTTCTAGAGTTATAAGCGCATATTCATTTAGCAGAATAATTTTCACAATAGACTAACTGTCCGCCCTGGCTTCGAACAGATAAAAAAATATTATTTACAAACTGAGCTCATGATGACAAAGCTTTTTTTATGGTATAGCGGGCAGACGGGCATACGGAACACCTGAAAGTAAACGACTACCGCCGCCTATAGACATCTGCAAATCAGGTGGAATCCCAAATGCGCTGCTAAAAAAATACTTAAAATTTGGTGGCACACCACCAAATTCTATATTTGAACGAGTAGTTACTGCCTTTTTCCTGCCGAAAAATTTATATTTTTGTCTTTTTGCATAGGTTTTTACGGTCCTGGATTGGCGCTGATCGGATTGTCATACTCGCCGGCTGACGTTACTATTGCAGTCAGTCTCCTCACAGCAGTCGTTGCCCTTAACGCTGGCCACTACGCGGGATACATGGTATTTACTTGTTCACTTGATAAAATACTTAATCTCTCCTTCATGTCAACTCCTACTCTTCACAAATGTAGGCAGCTAAGACGTCTACTGTAAGTGGTACTGATCAGTTACCATTAGCGTCACGCTAGTTTTTTTACATTTCATAAAAAAAAATAAAGGTAAATGTAAGAATAGTTGAAGTTCAGATCAGAGGAGCCTAACAATATGTCATATGAAAGAATATTCAAAGATTCGATGGTGGAGAGTTTGTTACTGATCTTCAAGCCCTTAATTTCAAGTGTGCTAAGCAAAAATAGATGCTTTCCATTACCATCTATTTTTTTTACTTCGTAGATAAAATTATTCTTCGTAAAGTCTACTAAGTAAATTCTTGTTCTAGCTGGGTCACATAGACATGGCGCCGAACTTTGCGGGTACTATGAGTGGTATCACCAACGGCTGCGCCAACGTACTATCCATCTGCGCTCCGCTCGCTGCGGGGTACATCCTCAGGGATGAGGTAGGAAAACAAAGATTGAGATCACCAAACTTTTTTTGCGTGGAAGAGTATGTGAGACCTGCGATCCCAAAACCCACTTATCTTCTTTATACCCTCCTTCATACCCGAAAAGAGATGAGCTAGTTTCCTTCTTTCGGTGATTGATCTTAACCCGGGTTAGGATCACCAAACTCTATTTAGCAAATGTTGAGTGAAATCCATGTTACTGTGTAGATGACCTTATGACACCAATGCAGTATGACTCTGTTTGCCTGGTACTTGTTTAAGAACCATTTTCATCACACACTAGCACCACCAATTTAATAATAAATCATATTAGTTTTAATTGTTACTGTTTAGCTTAATCGTATGATCTAAGCTGAGCTGCTGATACTTAAATAAAAACCACTTGATTACTAGGATCCTAAATATAAAAGTTTATATTTACCTCTAATAACAGACCAACGTAGGCGAATGGAGAAAAGTCTTCTACCTGTCTTCGGGCATATACGTCGGCAGCAACACGTTCTACGTCTTATTTGGAAGCAGCAAGAGACAAGATTGGAACGAACCTGAAAGTGCTACTCCTGCTTTAGGTAATTTCTTATTATCTTATACTAGCATTCCGCCCGCGGTTCACCTGCGCGTAATTTGTTTTTTTTTTAATATCGCGCGGGAATGAGACATTTCCCGTAGGAGTTTTATAGCCTATGTCCTGATCCGGGTTATAAACTATACATGTGCCAAAGGAGATATTTTATTTTAGGCCCAGTTGCGGATAGTGATGACATTACTCCCTAAATTAATAACTAATTTTTTTAGACAATTAGACAAAAGTTTACGTTTAAATGCAACGGGAATTATAAAATCAATTATAAAAATGCGATGTTTTGACTACCGGTCCACGACATTCCATCTTTTTAAAGTCAAGGCATAGATAACTATTGAAACAAGATCATAGGTTCAACAATGCGTGTAAAGAAACGTCGGGCTGGTTATAAAAAAATATTTCAATGAGGTGATTATTTGTTTTAGATCATGTTTTGTCTACTTTATCTATTTTAGGGAATTGAGATTTCAGTAAAAAATAATTTAATTGTGTTTTTAAGATTTTTGCTAAAATGGTTATACCTATGTTTATTAAGGCCGTGAAACTGAACACGATTCCGTCTTGACGTTTGTCAGTTACACTGACATTGACAGGAGTGGTTGGAGTGTCATTCATCATATGTTCATCATACCTTCCGTTTGTTTTGAACTGAGGTTTTGTGTTTTTCCTTATTTTCAACGAAAAATAGAAGAAAATGGCATCAAGTACAGCCCCTATTCCACCGAACCGTTGTGTTAACTGTGCAGTGAGATTTCAACGGAACGTACAAAGACAATTACTTTCAGAAACGACTAAAAGTGTGCAATAACTTGTGAGTGGATTATTGTTTTTTTTTTAATATTTTCGTTTAATAAAGAAAAACCAATATTGCTAATGATTTTTAGACATTCTAAGGAACAATTTGATATATGTTTCATTACTATCCGCCACAATTTTTAGTGGGCCTATCCTCCATACAAAAATAAAATGTCTCCTTTCAGCCGTTTAGGCGTGATTGAGTAACAAACATCCAAACATCCAGACTTTCGCATTTATAATATTAGTAGATCATTTGGCAGAAAACCCACAGCCAACCTGATGGTAACCTGTCTAATGTCTATTCCATTAAAGGATACATATCAATGAAGCATTAAAAATGCGCTTAGAACCAAAAGCGCAGGATATCAAAACCTGTAGCAATGTGTTGGATCATGGCTAACCATTAAAATCTGACTATGCAAATATTCTCTTCACAGTGTTTTTAAGACGCAGTACATAAATACTTATATAGAAAAATAAATAAGACCTGAATGTTTATTCTTTCCAGATGCAGACGTTGAGAAAAAAGAAGAAACCAAAGAGAATTAAATAGAAACTGATAATTTTAATCATAAAACCAATATTAGCTTTAATTAAATTATATGTATCATAAAAGTTTAATATTTCATTATTAATATTACCTTCTTGGTAATATTATTTTATTACCTATCGTACAAAAGACTTTCATGGTAAATCAAATTGCTAAATAAATACTTTGTCTTTGACCTATTACAATTACAGGCCGATACTTTAATATGTATTTTTTAATCAAATCTATTAATTTTTTATCAGTTGATTGCGGTCCCAGTCGCCGGAAGCCTCTATTATCTACCTACACAATTATTACTCTGTTTATTTAATGCAGTGTCAGTTTAGTAGCTACTTACTCGTTTGGGTATCAGTTTATTTGATTGCATTGATAAAAGAAACATTATTATCACCAAATAATAATGTTTTGCAAACCTTAGTTCGGTCAGTTCGGTTGGGATTTCAGGCTAGACGGCGGTGTGTGAATAATGAATGTCCTCAAATAGATAAATAAAATTAGTCCCCGGCCCACAGCTAATTTAGGTTGGAGAAATCTTTGCTAGTTTTAGAAGAATATTATGTTTTATTTTGTTCCATTTTATTATGTTTCAAATAAACTGGCTAAAATGCTAAAGGCAGGCTAAAGGGCTATGAAGATTTTTGTATGGAGGCTGGCTTACTTACTACCAATTTGAGCCATTTTGAGATTTTTTAAAAACAGCAACTCCAAATGGCGGACCAGTAGGAAAGCCAAAATTTTCAATGCCCTTTTAAACCATTTGAAAAAACAAGTTAACAAGGTTTTAGAGTCAGAGGAACCCGAAAACGTAAATCTATATATATAAAACTCAAAGGAGACTGACTGACTGACTGACTGACATAGATATCTATCAACGCACAGCCCAAACCACTGGACGGATCGGGCTGAAATTTGGCATGCAGGCAGATGTTATAACGTAGGCATCCGCTAAGAAAGGATTTTGATCAATTCCCTCGGGAACAGGCACCACGCGGGTGAAACCGCGGGCGGCCGCTAGTAGAGTATAAATAAACTGGCTCGCACATTATCGGAAACACATCCAAAGTTATCATCACGTGTCTGTCATTAATACCACTAAATCGGTAATACGAGTTGATTATCTTTCTACTTATTAGCTATTACTGAAATAGCTTTTATCGGCCCATGTTAAGTTATCTCGCGATAAACTTGTATCGGGCACGAAATGCGAAGATAAAAAAGTAGATCATCTCTGTAATATAATTTAAGAGGTTAAACATACGCCTGTGTTTTTATTTATTTTTATAATTTATTGACACTCCGTCCTAGCTTAGGATTATTTTATTGTTTTAAGTAAAAGCAGCTAACATAAATTAAGGATGTGTTAAAAATATTATTATTTATTGTAAGTTTAATTATATTAATCCAAGAAACTTTTTGTTCGTTTACGTAATTTGTTAAACTTGTTTGTACAAATATAATGAACATTTATCATTCAAGTATAATTATATTACAGACGATTAAAAGAAACAGAGATATTTATAGAAGAAGATATGCCAGAACAGCGTAATACTGCAGTTTCAAGCCCAAGTAAGTATTTGAAATCATTGCTTTTCTTTCATTATAATGTTATCTCTATATTCTATCCGTCTGTGAATACACACATAATTGTGTACAGTGTAGACTGTACTGTATGTTTGTTGTGTGTTTTGTTGCTTGATTCTGTTGTCTTCGTTTATAGTTACTGATATTCATAACTTATGTGCAAATGCTAATCAATCAGGTATGTAATCCGATATTTATTTGTTAAAAATACACGAGCTATTGCTCACGCCGTTACCCTGTAAAATCTTAAAAGATCACTTCTATGTATGTACAGTACATATCAAAATCAAAATATTCTTTAATCATGTAAACTTGTATAAAGTATTTTATGAATCGTCAATTACAGAGAGTGACTCTGTCATCGGATTCGGAATGTCGTTATCTGTCGAGATGAACCAGCAAGAAACTCGACAGTTACTCTTTTTAATCGCCAAATTTTTTTACAAGATTTATTTATTTTAAGATTGTACATAACATGTTCAATGATCACAGAACAAGGCATGGGCTTCCGACACGTGCAAGCACTGCTGTTGTTCCTCGGCCTGGCATTAGCGAATGGTGTGAGGGCGACCATGAGCATAGCAATTGTTGCAATGACTAATGGAGAACTCACATCCAGGGTTAGTATGTATTCAATTGCATTTACAGATGTGATCATCTGGTTCCAGAGCAAAGTTTTATTCCACTTATCAATACTAGAATCAAAGGGCATTGAAGATATTGGCCTTCCTATTGGTCCGCCATTTTGCCTTTTTTTTTCAAATCTGGCAAAAATAAAAAATCTTACTAATCCTACTTAATATTATAAATGCGAAAGTCCTGGATGTTTGGATGTTTGGATGTTTAGATGTTTGGATGTTTGGATGTTTGGATGTTTGGATGTTTGGATGTTTGGATGTTTGGATGTTTGGATGTTTGGATGTTTGTAACTCATTTACGCCTAAACGGCTGAACGGATTTAGATGAAATTTGGCACACATATAGTTTATAACCCGGAATAGGACATAGGCTATAAAATTCCTACGGGAAACGTCTCATTCCCGCGGGAATATCAATTTTGAAACTACTGAACCGATTTGAATAATTCTTTCACTGTTGTAAAGCTACACTATCCCCGGTAAACATAGGATACTTTTGATCCTGGTAATGTGGGGGGAAGGGGGATATTTGAAAAAAGAGATTACGCGTGGGTTAAACCGCGGGCGGAAGGCTAGTAAAAAATATGGCGGGACTAGTAGGTAAGCCAGTCTCCAAACAAAAATCTTCATAGCCCTTTACTCAATTAATTAGCAAGTAATTAAGTAGTTGTTTTTTATTATATTGTATATTTAATTTTATATGTTATACCAATAAAAGTTTCAGTGTTTGTATCTTGCTTGAACGTCGGTCAGTTGTTTGAATTTTTTTACCTTGGTTTTCCTCTCCAGACTATGACATATTGTAGAGGTCCCTATGATTACGACGTCTTTACTACTTAAGCGTGGAAGAGCCAAGTACGTAGTTTCTGCCTGGCAGTAAAAAAGAGCCGCCTTGACGAGGAAAGCACCACCTTTGACTGTCCATCAAAATAGTCTCTAAATTATAAGCCAGCTACCTACCTCACTCATAATACCTTTAGACTTTTTGGAAACCTCAAAGCGGGAAAACTTTTTTTTTTATGTAATAGGTGGGCAAACGAGCAAGTTGGTCACCTGATGATAAGTGATCACCGCCGCCCATAAGCACCCGAGACCCCCTTAGGGTCACAGGCGCGTTGCCCGCCTTTAAGGGTGGAAAATGCTCGCTTCTTAAAGGTATGCATGTCATACTGGCTTGGAAATACCGCTGCGGGAAGCTGGTTCCACAGAACAGTCGTGCGCGGCAGAAAATGTCTGCAGAAACGCACGGTAGTTGATCGCCACTCGTCCAGGTGGCCACCACTTATGACCAGATTCCACAACGCATCATTATCTTATTATTTCAGCCACTCCACTGGAGCACTCAGATCCAGACGGCAGTTCTCTCATCATTCATGGTGGGCTTTGTGATCTCGCAAGTGCCGGGCAGACGGCTGGCTGCCAAGTTAGGGGGGAAGGTCTTCATGGTGGTGGGGGTGGCTGCCAGCGGCGCGGTGGCCGCATTCATACCCTTAGGTGCGTATGACGTAAGTATATTTATTTTTTAATTGTGCAAGAATGCATTACGTGTACCATTGGTTCTCTAACTCTTAACACGGGAACCTGACCAATTGGAACGTAGTTACAGAGCTATTTGAATGTGCAAGTTTTCTCACGATGTTTTTCGTCACGGTGCTAATAATCAATACCTACGCACATCGAAATATCTTGAATACCTTAATGGGCGCTAAAATCTATAATCACTTACCAACCACTAAAATAATGTATGACACTAAACTTGTTTTCAATTTAAATTACTTTTTTTTAGAGTAATTGGGAGCTTACAATAGTACTACGCATTCTTCAAGGCTTGGCCCAAGGAGCGATGGTACCAGCTATTCTGAATCTTATTGACAAATGGATACCTCTAGAAGAAAAGAAGTTTACGGAAACTCTCATTCTTTGTGGTAAGATGTCTTTTCACACGGTTAAAAAGTAGAAGCCGTTACTGTGTAAGCGGCTTCGCTTGCATGAAATTTGGGTTTTTTTTATGTCCCGCTGGTGGGCAACAATGCTAACCAGGTTCTCGACCATTTGAGGCAACCAAGACACCCTTTTGATATTACTTTAAATTTTATTCTTTATACTTCAATTTTGATATTTCAGGTTCAATAGTGGGTGTCTTCCTTCAATTTCTTATATCTGGCTACGTCATTCGAGCTTGGGGTTGGTGCAGACTTTTCTATATAAACACATTCAGTGGACTTGTTTGGAGTATAACATCTACTGTGCTTGGCTCAACGTCAGCTGAAACATCTAAATTTATAACAAAAAATGAAAAATTGTACATACGAAACTCATTGAAGCAAGATAATGATCCAAAGGTAGGGTTTAAGAGTCAAGTATTTTTTTTTTATTATTCTACAGTAAGGAAGAGGCGTAACACAGGCCATGGCCCAAATGGTCTGGTTATGTAAAAGAGATTGCAGTCACTCCAATGTAAAAACTGTATTTACAAAATCCTGGATTCTTTGATCTTGACTTAACCAAGCCGAAACGCTTGGAGGAAGATTTATTTTATTTTATTTATTTGGGAAACAAACAGCAGTTTACAGTACATTCAAACAGCTTAATAAAATTACACACTTGCCAAAAAAAAGTTTCCACGAGTAGTTTTTACATTTGTATCGTTTGGGTCACTATCTCATTCAGGCACTGATCTAGAAGACAGCACGTTATTTGAATTGTTCCATACAATTGATGTATGCATAATAATATGTAACTGTTGGTGCGTGTCTTTACAATAAAAGATAGAGAGGAAAGATGCATAATTATGTGTAAAATTTTAAAGTCCAATTTGTAAAGCTTGATTTTCTTTTTCATTAAGTCCTCAATTAAAATGGAAGTTAATTATTTTTGCATCAATTCATCTACATCACATGTTTCCACTTACTACAAAGGTTGAGTTCCTAATTTCTTATTTCAGGAATTGAAAACCCCATGGTACGCATTGTGGACGTCTCTACCATTCCTGACATTGGTGATAGCTACCTGCGCCCACAAGTGGGGCATGTGGACTCTGATTTCCCTTTTGCCGATGTATTTTAGCCAGACGCAAGATATTAGTTTTGAAATGGTAAAAACTTACAACTTTACTTTATTTAGTTCAACTTATATTTTAGTCTTACAAAACCTTGAAATCATACGAAGACGTTTATTTAAATTTTCAGGTTGGGTTGGTATCAGCTATGCCTTACGTGGGGATGTTTCTAATGGTTCTGCCTTTTCGATTTGCTTCAATCTCACTAATTAAGAGGAAATATCTCAGTACTACTGCTACAAGAAAGATTTTCAGTGGAATCGGTAAATAATATTTTCAACTCTCTCTTTATGGGTTCCGAAAACATAGAAACACGTAACTACGAAATATGTTGTTACATCTGAATAAATCCAAGCACATTTACACATTAGAAATTAAGTTTTTATTTGTTTTTTAGGTCTCTTTGGACCTGCAACTGGTTTGGTCTTGTTGGCTGTATTAAATTTTGACGTCATGATGACGACACTGATATTAACACTGTCAATGATGCTTCATGCAGCACAGCATTCTGGATTTATGGTAACATATTTTTTGCTAAAAACTACGAGCTCCATTGTTCTCTTAGAGCATTCGGCGAGCAATTTTAGTTTAGTTTTAGAGGTAATCGAACCCACGACTTCCTGGGTATTATACAGGTTATATGCCCAAAAAAGGTTGAGTAAATTTACAATGTTGATGGCTTTTTCAGCAAGGCCCCGAAGACATGGCCCCTAACTTCTCTGAGCGGATGAGAAGAATCATCAGCGGTTTCGGGGATTTGTTATCAGTCTTCGCCCCTTTCACAGCTGGCATGATTTTGACTGATAAGGTGAGTTATAACAAGATTAATATTGATACATCTTCAATTTAAAGACAAAGACCCTATTGGCCTTTCGATGTCTCACAGAGAGCAATGGCCTCCATCAGAAGAATAGAATCTCTTCAGTGATAAATACTCGCTAAAATACCAAATTCATCTTCAGTAAGAGGGATTGCTTCCAGCATGGCACCACCACACTTCAAAGACTAATAACCAAAACTTAAGACCAATACTCTATTCTTCTGTTTGTGAAAAAAACTAGTGTTATGTTTTCATGTTTTAAACTAGTGTTATGTTTTTATTTGCAGACTACCGATGGTTGGAGGTATGTGTTCTACCTATGTGCTGCTATTTACGTCATCAGTGGGATAGTCTACATCACTTTTGGAACTAGCGAGAAGCAGCCGTGGAACCAATGCTACAGTGATAGCACACGTAAGCGAATTTCAATGATTTTCCTTCTATGTTATAAAGCAAATTTTGTTTATTTTGATTAAAAAGGAATAAAACATGGGAATAGTAAGTTTTAGTATCGTAAAATACTCTTTATAAAAGAAGTATTTATGAAATGTTTATAATTTTTTTCTGGCACGACCCTTAATGAACAGCTGTGTTTGGAGCAAACACGCCTCAGTAGTGTTCATAGTTAACATTGAAAGGAGTTATTGGTTTACTAATTTTCCTTTTAAACCTTGATACAGTCAATAAACTTGAATTATTGCTTATTTTTCAGATATTCGGAGTCCTTATCTCAAACAACAAAGCAGAAGAGATCCACCATCCATCAGCTAATATTGTTAAAATCTGTATCTAAAAGCAGTTATAATACAGGGAATTATTTTAATATCGTGTGTTCTTGGCAGTACAGTCAACTGCACTCCAAACTACAATCTGACCAATTTCTCCAACCAATTTTTAGCTTAATGACAGTCGCATTGAATTCTTCGTCACTTTAAACATTTCGACAGATAGGTTGATATGCTGTCGACTGTACTTTTTAATAGAACTCACGTTGTTGACTAGCGATAGAGTCTCATTATGTTTATTTATCTTTATATTGTTTTAATAAATGTTATTCTGTAAAATGTCCAAGAATATTTATTGTTATACGAGTATTATGTCCAAAAGACGACGTGTTGATTACAATTAGGTAATCAATTTTGTCGTTTGCCGCTTTTTTATATAAAAACGCGGCTAGATAGCGCTGTTTTAATATTAAACATTATAATTAATAGCCGTGAAGGTCCCTAAATGTAAAAACGTCAAATAATAATTTCATGAAATATGTAAAACAGAGGGTCCATCTCGTGTAGTACTTAATTACAATATGCTTTCAGCACAACTGCGGAGCTCATTAACCTCGGAAGGCAGCATTGTCTATAGTAAGACCATAAACTGGCCACTCATTTCTGAGTAAGGGTTGCTAGCAACGAAGCAAAATAAAAGAGAAAAATCATTTTACAATGAATTACATTGTGTTATGGTGTGTTTTCTATGTGATATGCTGTGTAAGTAAGCACAGTAAGTAAATAATTTATTTATTTAATAAGTGCAGCCAATGATACATAAAATAAATTACACTTAAAAGGTACAAAAAGGAACAGTTCTGATAGTGCATTAAAACAACGGCGTACATAGTACTCATCAATAAATCAATTAATCTGGGAGTACCCATCAGGCTATTTGCCTGATAGACTGCCAGAAGTAAGTTGCACATGATTTGGAATAGATAAGGCCTTTGGAAAGGACCAAGATAGCTTTTATCTCAGGAAAATGCTCAAGTGAAAGATAGTTAAGGGGCTGTATGGAATACTTTTAACTACGGAAAAATGTCGTATAATACGCGTGGACAATGCCGTGTGTCGAAGGCTAGTTAGAAATAAATTTATATAACCAGCTTAAAACAGTCAAGTGGCAAGCAACAGAAATTTTATTATTTTTTTATTATTGCAATTTCGTATTATTATATTTTTGTTATTATGTACGAGTATAAATTATAATGCACAACCTATATATATATATATATGCATAACATGCTAATGTGTATGTACGGACAGGTTTATTATGTTAAGCACACATCTCAGTACACCTAAAGTAAAATTAAAATTATTCTTCTGTAATCCTGCTAGTGTCTTGCACTTAATATTTTGTTTAGTTATACAGTGAGACCATCAGTGTTGAGTTTGCAATGATCAAATTGTACTAAAAAGCGTTTAATGTAACACTTATTGTATACTTGTTTGTGGTCCTAATAATAATAAAAAAAATTTAAAAAAACAACAAATTAGTACCAGTAAATGAGCAATTCAAGAAAGCCTCCATTTAATTAGACCAATTATTCAAAAAAGTGGCAACCCTGTTATACAAATGTCTATAAAAAAGTTATGGACCAGTCTACTATGCGTGTAAATAGACATCCTTTGCGTCCGAAATTCATTTTGTGGCTTCACCACATGATTAAATCTCATCGTAGGAATACGTTCGCCGGAGGATGGCTATAAAACAATAACAGTAAAATTTTACCCATTTCATTTACCTACTTTATAAATTGGTGTCTTAATTTTATAGCTTAGGTTAGACTTTGTGTAGACCCACATTTGTGGGAGACTGAAACGTTTTATTAAGGAACCTGAAATAGGTTCCATAATAAAACGTTTTAATTATGTGTACATAAATTAATTCAATTTAATATAAAAACCCACGACCTCCGAGATAGAACATTATCAACAACCTACGAGTGAACTTTAGCGCCTAGCAGAAAAATGCCGTAATAATATTGTTTTAGGGTAAAATTGCATTTCATCAGTTTTACTGCCTCCGTGGAACAATAGAACGACCGTGGGGCATCCTATCTTGGTTCTAGTAGGACATTTTTACCAGTCCTTGTATAAATCGGCTTATTTAATAGAAGCCAAGTACACTGGAAATTATATAAGCCTGCCTTCAGCCAGCCTGCATCTAATTAGAATAGGCCGTATTGACTACTAACCAGCAAAGTCACATCTACCAACTGAAGTTACGTATAAAACACCAAGAGCTAGCCAAATCCAGTGGTATCATTACAACTTAAACACATCGCTCCCCTGTTATACAGTCTTAGGCCTCGGCCTCGATTATCACGGCAGCGGGAGTGGCGGCCGCATGCAGGCACACTGCGGTCACCGCTTGATGCGGGCCGTCAAGAGCGGTACAAGCTGTCAAGCGGTGAACCGCAGTGCGCATGCGTGCACTGCCGCTCCCGCTACCGCCCTGCTATATTGCTATACGGCTATACTGCCCGAGAACAGGTCTATGGGGTTCCATACGTGACGAGCCATTTGGTGTAATGGTCGAGAAGTCGGCTATTACACCAGAGGTCGCGGGTTCGATCCCCGCACGGTACAAACATTTGTGTGCATGAACATGTCTGTTTGTATCGGTCTGGGTGTTTCTATGTATAATATGTATGTATTTACAAAAAAAAAAGTATATAAGTAATGTTTATCCGTTGCCTGGCACCCATAGTACAAGCTAATGCTTAGTTTGGGGCTAGATGGCGCTGTGTGAATAATGTCCAGAGATATTTATTTATTTATACAAAACATTCTCACCGCTGTCGCTGCTGCTCCCGCCCCGCTGCCTCGAAATTAAGGCCGAGGCTTTAGAGCAACCTAAGCCGTTATTCATGCGTTTGACTTACTGACTCTCCCAAAGAAATTCCGACGCCGAAGAAGCCCCGCTTGTAACTTTTGTCTCGTCATAAATTATTCATTGTTCTTGCATAAATTATGGGAACATTGCATTTCTCATCAAATTAAGACTTTAAATGGCATTTTGTGTGGCTGGGGTGAGCTGGATTAGTATTCATTGGAATCAATATTAGTATCGTACATACAGATTATAGGAGCTTAAAGATACGAAGGAACAGTTTCACCGCAAGTCATTAATTTCTCAGATATCAATGATGCTGTCTTCTTTTTTTACAAAATAGAGAGGTATCACTGTTATATAAAATAACTTTATTAAACACATAGTGCCTAATTTTTTAGGTAATTCTAGGATATTTTGCAAACTTATTTTTTTTTTTTTTGCTAAAAGCCCGAAAATGTGAAGAAAACCCCAGTCAAATGGCATGATATTCATAAATTTAAAATTAATGATATTCATAAATTCAAAATTAATTCAATTCAATTCAAATCATTTATTTCGGGCAATGCCCATAGAAGTGTTAGTTACAATATCTTAGGTCTAGTGTTAGAAATCAAATAATACATAAAAATTAATAAATTAATAGAAATCATAAAAATAAAAAATTTATAGAAATCAAATTAAATCCAATTAAATTAAATTAATTAAACTAAATCAAATCAAACAAAATGAAATCAAAATAAATCAAATTAAGTCAAATTAAATAAAATCAAAACAATACAAATACAATACAATACAATACAATTACTGATATTCATAAATTCAATTATAATAGAAAATCTGACAGATATTATCAGGAACTTATATTACAGCGATGAAATAGCCCTAAACATTTATGTAGTACATCGTCATAACGTACGTGGTCCTTGAGAAATGATCCTAAATGGAATAGGCGAATGCCTGTCCAGTTAGCATCTGAAAATTTATAGACATTAGGATGTAAGTCTACATGACACTAGGTATATTTAAAAAGGTCTTTATAATCAATTTGATTAATTATGTACTACAAGTATTAAAACTAAATCCATTTATAATTTGGAATTTGAATACTAATTACGCAACGGTTACTAGGCTTAGGCAACTACAGAAACATTATATGGATTACACCAATTATCTAAGCCAGGCCGATTAATCTTAGTCAAACGAGTAGCAGAGGTTTCAATGGCATTTAAGTTTTCTAATTTGTTGTAGCAAAAGTGTTATTTTCTCTGCTTATTTTAGTGAGCCAGCAATTTAATAATAAAATGTAATAGGTATCGGAAAACATTACATACATTGATATGATCACAAAGTAAGTAGCGTCAGCACTCGTGTTTTACATTTTAGAAACCAAGAAGGTACGAGAACATACTACAAATAATAAATTTTCTTAACGTCCTCTACTAAAACGTAAAGCTGGGAATTCCAGCTTGGTCTAATTCTATTAAATAAACGAATCTCCAAAATGTTTTCTTACGCATAGCTTCAGAACGGCTGCACCAGAAATAAATATAGCAGGTGGTAGGTTCCTGTACTAATAACTGGGCCGTCTAGGTGGGTACCAACGCAGTGCAAGATATTTTCCCGTGAAATAGAAGTGTGTCAAGCACTTCTGTGTTTCGGGAAAAGGGCACTAAAGCTAGTGAAATTACTGGGTATATAAGACCTTATAACTGTCGTCTCTTAAGGCGGGAAACGCGCCTGCGCCCCCAAGGAGGTCTCGGGTGCTTATGGGCGGCGGTGATTACTTATCATCAGGTGACCCACCTGCTCGTTTGCCCCCCTATAAAATTAAAAAAGAAATCGTTTTAATTATTTTTTTATGATCAGGACAAGCTCTCTATCTTTTTTTACCACCCGTGCAAATTAGAGGGTTACAAATAAAATCCTAATAACCATGAGATTTAAAAAAAACGTGTTAAATCGCACGCACGGAATAGCGTTTCATTTCATTTATAATCGGAAATGGATCAGCAATGGAAACTAGCTCATATCTCAGACACAAACGACCCAATCCCATCGGAACCGATCAGACGGTAAGTAGGTCAATAGAAATGATTTATCTTTCCATAATTGAATTGCGTTTAGCATCGCTAAGCGCCCTGGGTGACTGGCGATTTTATTTTTTTATGATCAATGGTCGTAAAATGATCTGTTTGGTGCAAGTCTTAAGATGTAGCGTGCTGAAAAACGTTTACATTTTACCACGCACAAGCTATTTGGTGTAATGGTCGAGAAGTCGGAATATGCATGTTATTTACAAAAGAAGTAAATAAGAATGTTTATTCGTTGTCTGGCACCCATAGCATAAGTTAATGCTTAGTTTGGGCCTAGATGGCGCTGTGTAAATAATGTCCAGAGATATTTATTTATTTACCATACATCTTTTTGAACGCCTTGATGGACTAGTGTTTATTACTCGGCCGTGACCTCATGGTCCTGGGTTCGATGGCTGTGTCGAGCAAAATTATGTTGTTTTTTTACTATACAGCTTAGGTTTGTGATCACTTGGGTTTGTATTTGGCAAGCGTGGTGAGCCAGTATCCACCATTGTACCGATGACTTGATTTCAATGGTAGAGACCTTGCCCTACAGGCATTAAATTAAAATGCTTCTTTACTTTACCTTTCTGTACCACACTTTTAAAATATAAAATAAATCATTTATTGATCATACACAATAGGAACATACAGAAGGAAGAATATAAAATTAATCACCTAAATCTATATCTACACTTATTAAAATGCTAAGTGTTGTAACAAACATTAGAAAAAATATAGTTGAATAAAAAGCTTCTACTTTTTTGAGGGCATTTAAAAACACAAATAAACGAACAAACTTCCGGCATATTGGAATTGGAATCAACATTTTTTAAACCCGACGTTTCTACCTATCCTTCCTGTTGTTTGTTATGATTCACAGCTACGCATAGTGAGAACAATGTACCTGACAAACGAATATACGAGGGACACTGATAGAATCTATGGTTGTTTTAGCTTCGTATGTGTTCCGCCGGCTTGTTTATGAGACGTGGATTATTTTGAGCGAGAATTTATAATATATGTTTATTTTCTTACCTCAATTTAAAACATTTTTTGTTTCATTGGACCATACTGCAGACAATTCTTATCGGTCACGACTTGAGTTAAAACCCTCTCACGGAGACCGACGTATGAGTACATTTTTTTCATGCCAAAGGCTGCAAACGAGGCAGCTGGTCGCCTGATGGTAAGCGATCACCGCCGCTTATGGACATCTGCAATACCAGAGGGATCGCTGATGCGTTGCCGGCCTGTGGGGGTATGGGGGTGTGGGCCTCCGGCACTCTCACAAACCAGACGAAACACAATAGTAGTCAATATTATTTCTCCGCTGGTGTTATGTGAGAGGGTGGTACTTCCCCGGACGAGCCGGCCCATTCATACTGTAAAACAGCATGGCTCTACCGCTACTGGTTAGCTTTGCTATTGCGCTTCGTTCATGATTAGGTTCTCCCTTTTTTTCATAGTGGAGAAATCCTTTATGGATACCCCAGCTTTATGGAGCAGCTGAGGTTATGTCAGAGTTGCCCTATGTTAGGGGGTACTGACTAAAACTCCACTGTGGCCTTCTCAAGCACAGGCTGGGGGGCCGGGTCGCTCTATGCAGAGATACACACAATTGCCCCCCACCAGCTGAGCTCAGCTGCTTTAGTGCAGCGCTTCTCAGGGGAAGCGAGCATAGCCTCCCCCGTTTCCTCATGGCACTTGGCAGTGTGAGGCCACCTCACACATACTTAGGGATGCTCTAGAGGTACGAAGGTTCCCCACCCTTCGCACCAACATCCCTGGGATCCCCGTCTGGGGATTCTTACCCCTCGCCGGGAAGTACGATGGAGGTAATCTAAGGCCCTCAACCACAGGGCCGGAGTAAGTTCTCCCTAACTCTAGTTTATTTATTTATTTATGCTTAGTTTGGGGTTGTGTAAATAGTGTGAAGGAATATTTATTTTTTATTTATTTATATTGCATTAGTAACTAACATCGGTACTTCAATATTTTATTTCTTTGACCGATATTCACGCGTGTTAAGATACCTATAACCACATTACGATAAACCTTTATGACGCTGATAATGCTGGTTTATAATAGGGATCCGAAGTCAAAGGCTCTATAATTTGGAAACAAAAATATAGGTACACTTATTTTATAAAAAATATTTCGTCGTTGTTCTGGTTCAAATTAGTTAATCGATGATTTAATATTTTGATTGTTCTTCTATAAGTGCTTTTTTGTTGTACATATTATGAAAAAAAAAAAATTGAATATGTTTGGATAATTGATATTTCATTCAATTAATCTCCTAAAGCATGACACTGTTACTAAAATGGGTTTTCGCAGAAGAAAGAGGTGGAAATCTAAGTCAAATAGTTGTGTTAAATGATTTAAAAAAAAATGGTAAATTTGGTTTTCCCAGAGCAACGAAGATTTGTGGTATCTTCATTGTTTCTGACGCCTTAAAACACAAGTGCTTGAGCTTCTACGTTAAGAGTCAATTTATGAGATATTGTCAAATATTATTATAAGGTCAATTATACAATAATCTACGGAACTCGCTCCCCCCACCAGCGCGCGCTAGGCCACGTGCAGCGCCCGGCGAAATAGAGAAATAAACTAGCCGTAGCCGTAGCGTAGTTTGGTTTGACCTGGCGCGCGCAGTACCGCCAGCGAAGTGTGTTCCGCCGTGCGCCGGCGCAGTCCACGATGCTCTGCAGAATCACCGCACGTGTTATGAGGAATGTGTTCAGTGTGTGTTGTGGTTCGTCTCGAATTAGGAATTTACGTAAGTTATGTGACTAAAATTTTTTTTGCGAAGGAGGTTGTGTTAATGTACAAACAGTATGCTAGCGAGACCTGGTGGTGCTGTGTGGGTCTCTGGTCGTATATTAACATCCTACTACCTACAAAATTTCGCGGGTTTTCTCCCTTCACATCACAGCGGACCATAAAACCAAAACCGACGAGCCGGTGCCCTTCCCGAGAAGTTATAATAAATTTGACAAAACTTACTTCTACTTAATGGCCACGAATTTATTGTACATAAGTATGGAAAAAGTAGATAAACTATGTGTTAGACAAGTGTACGAACTACACGTGTAAACCTTATGCAAATTCATTCAGTAGTTTTTCTTAAAGAGAAAAGTATCTACCTAATACAAATAATTCATAACAACCTTTTTTGTTTACAATAGCATTATTAGTAATTATAATAAAGGTAGTCGTTCATTTATTTATAAACTAGAAAGAGAAAATAAAGCATAATAATTAGACAATTAACAAGTTTTTTTATTCTTGAATATGCATTATGCTAAAAGTTGTTGTTACAACATCTATATTTACAGTCTGTTTCAAACACGATGATATGCCTGACACATCCTGTAAATATGTAGTTGCGTTTAGGAATATGTTGACTTCGATATAAATACAAATTTGAATAATAAAGAAATAGATCAACACTAAATACTGTACATTAATAACGATTAAATAAGAGTCATGGTGTTTTTTTCGGTTTAGAGAAGTTTTATGTACATTTTATGCATATTATCATCATGTTTGAAACAGACTGTAATCGTACCAACATTGTCATTTAAATATTAACTATGGATCATCATAATAAAAAAAAAGGCAGTAATGAATAGGTAATCATTGTCATGCCTCATTAAGCGCTACCTACGCTGCCTCCAAAATGACTGCAACCTTCTTGTCTAAATAAAGGCCGCTTTCAATGTCAACGCTAATAAATATTCGTAATTTTGATATCGCAGCCAATTCAATTTGACCTTGTGCGAATTTCTCCAATGCGTCTTTGAAAGTTAGTTTTAAGTTTTATATCTTCAAAAAATAAATGACATTTTTGAGACATTTTTGAAACAGATATGAATATTTACTAAAATGTAAAGAAACATTAAAATCACGTTAATAAGTTAATACTTATTTAGTATAATAAACCATGTTTTGTAATAGGTATGTCAAATCGGCCATCATAGCGTGCCGCTAGTATAGTGACTCGATTGTCTAATGGTTTAAGTAACAGGCTATATTCTTGGGGTTCAATCCCGGGTCAGGTAAAATTTTGCCAACACAGCTAGAGTTTGTCAATATTTGGTGGATGGTTATAAAGCTATATCATTGTGAAGATGAGTTCATTTTAATGTTAAAGGCCTTTACCAACGTCTTGATGCTTTTGAACAATAAAACCAACGTTAAAACTCGAAACAATGACTTACGTAATAGTCACTTGCCTTTGGTCTCTGTTGTTAAACAATTAAACATCTATTCTTTTGCTCATTCTGATCTCAGAGACGCGAGTGATTACGTTAACATAGTCTGGCCGCTAAGAAATGCTTCATACACGTTGAACTTTACTCCAACGAAATAAAATATAAAGGTCAACACGGAGATGTTATTAACTAATCAAGTTTTATAGTTTAGAAAGTGTGTTAACCGAGACCGTTCAACGTCAGAAATGGCAACATAGTACCTATGTAGTTGCCACATCGGGCTGGTAAGTATAAGCGCTATATTTTTTTAAATGTTATTCCAAGTGGCTGATAGACACACACGACAATGGTAGCGGCCACAGCGGCTTACTGCATTGAGAGATACCCAAACAGCTTCGCTTGAATATTATGCCGAAACACAACCAAAAGCGATTATGGCTAAAAAATTTACAAGTGAACCCACGGCCTTGGTTTTATTACCCACGCGGCTTAACCACAGTTCCGCGAAAGAAATCACGAAATATCCATCATCATTATTATCATCATAGAAAGTAATGACCAATGAAATTCATCCTTGGATATCCTTGGACATTATTCTTACAACGCCACGTAACAATACCTATATAGAAACACCGACATAAACACCACAGTCATGTTCATGCACACAAATGTCGGTGCCAAGCGGAGATCGAACCTACGACCTCTGATGTAATATCAAACTTCTCAACAACTACACCACGTATCTGTTTTGAGAATCGTTAAACCCATCAATCTTGGTGCATAAGGCCAGGAAACACTGTAAAAGTTAAAATTGAAGTTTGAACTTTCCAGATGCATCTCTTGGCATTCGACACTTGCAAATGGTTCTTCTCTTCTTCGGTCTGTTGCTCGCCTACGCTATGAGAGTCAACATGAGCATGGCAATTGTTGCTATGACTGATCCCAAAACTAAACACGTACGTATAATTTCTTACTTTCATATACCTTCAAACTATTTTTATAGACGAGATAAAAGGTTTCTTAATAGTAAACCAATTCGGGTTGATGATTGCTAGTACTTAAGATGCGTGGTAACTCCTTTTATCAGACTAGGAAGTTTAATTTAATTTAAAACATAAAGCTATGTCTGAGGTGCGAAAATATAGTACTTGCGTTTTAAAGTCACGAATACAATAATGTTATCGGAACGTCGTGTTTCTACTAATGTAAGCATTAAGATAATCCTTGTATGTTTATTTTATTTTATTCAATATTAAACTCAAGTTTTTCTCTATAGAAATTTTCTGTTATACCTATCTGTTTCTGTCTATTATATGCCAAAGTAAAAACTTTGAACCGTCATCCTCCGTTGGAGGAGGTGACGTATGGGACTTCCCCTCCCCCCTAGAAATGGCGGAGTTTAACCAATAAGCCCCGGCAGGTTTCTTCTAGCCTAGTGTAATTAGTGAATCAATCATCAATCATGGCCTACTGAAAATACTTCAACCTTTTTCACCACATTTTTAGAACTTCACCTGGAGCACTCAAGTCCAGAGCATCATCCTATCTTCCTTCTTCTGGGGGTACATCATGCTTCAGGTTCCTGGGGGAGAGCTGGCCAGCCGGATCGGCGGGAAGGTATTGTTGGCCACGTCTGTCGGAATCAACTCTGTCGTGGTGCTGCTGATACCTTGGTGCGCGTTTTACGTAAGTTTGATAAACATAACCAGTGTGTTTTCTTCAGCTTTGACTGATTTTTTAAACTCGACAAGTACTAAATTTCTTGTATACTTCAAAGATTACAGAGTGACCACAGCCTACAAAATGCTCTTATCTATTGAGAAGAACTGCCGAGATACTCGATAGTTACACTTTTCAATTGCCTTTTAATTTAAAAAAACAGCTATGCCATTATTTTTCTCCGATTGTTGCCGCCAATGTTTAACTTCTAATTATTAATTTATTTGAAGCTTCAAAATAAAATGTCTGTTTATATCTCAATTATCTTACTTGATATACGTTTTTTAAAGAAGCATGTAATATGTAAATTGTGAACCTTGCACACAGAGTTGATGTATTATTCAGGTATCATGCCTCCGTGGAATGGTGATTAAGTCACTCGGTTCTTTTCGCACCTGTTTTCGATTCAATTGAGCTCTACAGCTTTACAAAACAGCCATGAAGTTTTAAAGGCTCCATTATCAGAAGACCCATAGTGCATTGAATATCGCTCAAGACTACTCTTTTGATAAAGGGTCCATCAATGTAATGGTCTGAATTGTCACTTAACATCCATTTATTGCTACATGCCTCTCTGCAAAAAAAAACAAAAACGCGTTATAATTTATTTTTACAATACAAACATTCTATACATTTTAACAGCTGTTATCTAGTGAGTTTTTAAAAATACATTCACACAGCCGATAAGAGTTGTTTTATAATCATGGAAATCTATTATTTAGTTGGTTTACTAATTACGTCATGTGTACACTGGCCATGAAATAGTTACAGGAAAATGAACAATGGTCGTATCTCGAATATTATTATTATTTCTACATTCACACGAATAACTGTATGGCTTAGTATAGATAGATTTATTATCAATGTTGTGATTGGCGATTAAAAAGAGGTACGTATTACATACCCTTCTTTGTCAAACGGACAACATTTTGGGCTAATGCTTTTTATAAAATTGATCGGTGCGAACGACTGTAACATAAATAAAACAAATTGTACGTTCTGTTCTCAAGTAAGTGACAATTTATGTTTTTATTGAGAAATAAAGAATCTTTTAACCTAAAGTTTCTTGCCGGTTCTTCTCGGCAGATGACGGCGTTCCGAATCCGGTGGTAGAGTCACTCTGTAATTGACGATTCATAAATACTTGATACAAGTTTACATGAATAAAGAATATTTTGATTTTGATGATTTTGATTTTGATTATAATAGTTATTTCTTAAACGAGACACATACATAAACATATTTATTTTTAGCTTTTAACTTACGAGCATATTTAGGTAATATTTGCGGTCTATCTACTTATTTGTTAATTATAAGCTTTACTTTATTATAGTTTCAATGTCAAATCCTGGAATTGAACCCAAGACCTCGAGATCAACTATTATTATATCTTAGTTATAGTGAAATAGTTAATTTATTGTATTCTACTGTTTAAGGGTGGCTGGAAGATGGTATGTGCGTGTCGGGTACTGCAAGGACTTACACAGGGTGTGATATTTCCATCGATGCACTGCCTCATAGGGAAATGGGTGCCGGTGGAGGAGAAAAGTCGCTTGGGGACATTTGCTTATGCAGGTGAGAAGTTATACATTATTGTATAAACTGTAAAAAGTACAGATATAAAATGTGCAATTTTTACCAGGTAGTAGGTTCCTGGGCCGTCTAGGTGGGTACCACCGCAGTGCCAGATATTTTCCCGTGAAATAGAAGTGTGTCAAGTACTTCTGTGTTTCGGGGAAAAGGCACTGAAGCTACCTGGTGAAATTACTGGGTATATGAGACCTAATAACTGTCGTCTCGGTATAAAGGGCGCAAGGGGGTGCCAGACAGTAACTGCTTAGTTACTGTTTGGCACTAAACAGTCCAAGGGCAGACGTGGCGCTTACCATCAGGTGTACGATCTGCTCGTCTTGTTACACATTGCAATAAAAAAGGAAAATTGAAACTTACTCAAAGTCAAACTGACAGCAGACATTTTATTGGATTACTTTCCGCTACCGTCAAATTGCGACCATTTTAGGAGTTTAAAACTTTTTTATTGTTCTTAGGGTATTGTTGGATACTTTAGGAAATATTTTCTAGAATTTGTCTACAAACTAATCATCTTCCATAGTAGTCGTAGTTAGTTATCTTAGCAATATTTAATGTTTAAGCTTTATGCAAAATATTTATGACAGCAGATTTTGTATAATGGTTAAGAAGTCGGCTAATTACATCAGAGGTCGAGGTTTTGACCCCGCTCGTTACAAACATTATTTTGTGTGCATGAACATAAAGTCCTTACATACATACATAAGTTATAATAATTAGTATTTATGTTGTATCAGTCTGGGTGTTTTTTTTAAAGTAAAATATAATATTATTTACATAAAATTACACTATGTACCTATGTATTTACAAGAAAAATATAATGTTTATTTGTCTTGCAATTATAAAATATTCCAAGCTACAGGTATGCTTAGTTTGGGGCTAGATGGCTACACAATAATTTATTTATTTATTTATTCTTGCAAAATTATATCGATGATCATTCATTATAAAGACTCGCTTAACAATACCAATGTCTTTTAAATAAATAAAATTTAGGTATAATGCAAGGGCCCATAGAAATATAGTACTTATGTATTGAAATATTCCAGGTGCCCAATTCGGAACAGCCTTTCAACTGACAACAGCAGGCTTCATAGCGGAGTCCTGGGGCTGGCCTATGATCTTCTACACCATGGGGGCTCTCGGGGCCGTCTGGACTGTGGTCTACATCCAGTGGGGCTCGTCATCACCCCAGCAGTCAGATGTCATCACAGAAGAGGAGAGAACATACATCGAGACTTCGTTAGGAGTGGTGGAACGGAGAGTGGTAAGTAGGTATTTTTTATAGCAGCTCAGTACAATAGCTCCATTTAGCCTGATGGCAAGCAAAAGGAGAGCCCAAATTACGATGACAACCAACGGACACAACACCGAGGCGTTCTATTCGTTGGCACTGCAACACTGGCCTGCAAGATACTTCTTCATGCGTCGTTCAAGATTATAATACATTTTATTTGAGTTAACCCTACCAGATTTGAATTAACCCTAACAGATTGAATGATGTTATATTGGATGAATGTCAGCGATTTATACTCGATGGCAAATCATTTAATCAAAAATTCGTTTGTTTTTAATGAGCTAAATAAAAAAAAGAAATATCACAAAACGAAATATAATGTAATCTATTATGATCAATATCGAGATATGATAATAAATGCAGAATGGTTAATAATAATTAATTACTGTGGCGTATGCAGGCAATCTGCTCTGGACATAAATACACGTTTCATTACGAAACAGTTACAGGATACAAAATAAATTATGTTTAGCGGTTCAATTTCGAACCAGCATGTGCTTAATGCGCGATGGTAAAATATTTATTAGGCAAATCCAATGACGTTCAATTAAAAAACTAGACACCCAATCTCTAAGAAAAATTCCTCAAAAAACGTCCGAGCGGCGTTGACACAGATGACATTAATACATTCGTTCAAATTAACACCATAACTCGTGGCAGTTAGTGTTTAATGTCAATTGTATACAACTAAACGAAAACTCTGCCCAATAGTCGGGTGGGCAGACTTTTGCTTCGGACAATATTTAAGCGTGATTGGAAGTCTAGTTTTTTAATTGAACGTCATTGGGCAAATCGTGCAAAATGGTTCAATAATTATTTTTCTGGAAATTAATACAAATACTGTTATTGGTATATGTATATCGGGCTTTTAAAATTATGGTTAGTATTAAGCCTAATTTAAATAAATAAATAGCAGTCTCCGGTTTTTCACGTATGGCACTCGTAATGTCTTCTGAGGCGATTTTTGCGGCGGCCAGTCTTTTCAACTCGTATTAACTATATGCAAGGTACTTACTCGTATAATAATTATGGTCGCGAGCTCATATTCACTCCATATTTTCAAACACTCATAGCTTACCAGAAAAAAAACACGGCGAAATTATGGAAACTTGGCTACACCATACTATACGTAATGTTATTTGCAGAATCTCAAAACACCATGGGCTTCGATACTGACCTCAGGCCCGTTTTGGGCCCTGATGGTGGTCCACGGCGGCCACAACTGGGGCTACTGGACACTCATGACCGAGATACCAACTTATATGAAAAAAGTTCTTGGTGTCGACATCAAATCAGTAAGTAAACTGAGTTACAAATAGTGTTATTCTCTTTGAAAAGAGTTAAGAACCTATAGGCCGTCGGAAATAGACATTTAAAACGCAAAGCGTGATGTAGTTCTGCATTTTTGGTATGTTGTAAGGGTCTTTTAGGGTAGTGTGAATTCCAATTTGCAACTTCGGAAAACCTGTGGAAACTGAGAAAATCGAGAAAATCTTCGAAATTTTGGGACTTTTTTCACTATTTGCTCTCCAGGGCCAAAACTATGCTTTTATTGCGAATGATGTTTTCTACACTTATAAATTGTATTAAAATACTTGCCATTTAAGCCTAATAGCAACGCTATTGACTCGATAGGAGCCAAGCTGTGGCACTTTTAAGTATATTATTAATTAAGAATATTTAATTATGATTATCATTAGTTAATTCTTGTTACCTTAAAAGGCATTAAACCTTGTCTAATAATTTTGTATTATATAGTAACAAGATGCTTAACTATTTTGCTCTTTGTCATCTGTCAGTCTGTCACATTATTAAGCCTAATAGCAATTTTTAAGCACTTGCATGAAATACATAATATTATTATTATGAATTAGGACTTAAAGGTTTACGATAGTACAATAATGATTTAATTAAAATATCCGTAGGTTTTTTCAGAATGGAGTGTTGTCTGCCCTGCCTTACGTAGCTATGTACCTCCTAAGCTTCCCTTGCGGGATCATGGCCGATTACGCTCTCAAGAGGAACTGGCTTAGCCTCACTGCGGCAAGGAAAATATCTAATTCCATCGGTATGTTAGAATATACATTATAGATAATCAAAATCAATATATTCTTTATTCATGTAGTACTCGGAGAATGCACTTATGAATCGTCAATTATCAAGGTAACAAAGTGACTCTACCGTCGGATTCGGAATGTTGTTATCTAACGAGATGAACCAGCAAGAAACTCGCTAGTATCTATAGATAATTATCATCGAAGAAGTAAATCGAAGTAATATACTCATATTACAAAGCCAAAATACTAAGTCGAGTTGGTCTATACAATGTTGTCTACCGTAGGACACAGTCAAGTGGACGAGTCATTGTTTTGGATAGTTTTTATTTGGTTGCCTTAACTGTGAAAGTTTCATAAATTACAGAAATAGTGTAACTGGACAAAAAAAATATAATCATTGAAATATGCAATTGAATAGTTTCGGTAAAAGGGAGACTTGTGTTTAGAAAATGAATAAATCAATTACCTACCTACTACACTATCGTGATTTAAAGAACACGTAGCGCCATCGCGTGATATTAATTTGAACTACTTCTTGGGTTACTTGTGATTCTACAAATACACCCAATTTATTTTTACTTTAAGGTTTGTATGGATCAGCTTTAGCTCTGATTGCTTTAAGCCACGCCACGCCTGATGTCACCACGGCCGCCACACTGCTCACTGTTGCTGTGGCGATTAACGTTGGATATATGACTGGTTTCTTGGTAAGACAACTTCTTTTAGTGCCATTTGACAGATAAAAAGATGGAATTTCTGCATTTTTTTATACTAGATCAGTTGGCAGACAGGCACGCAGCCCACCTAATGGTAAGCGGTCACTGCGGCCTATTCCATTGAGGGACACTTCACCTGGAAACGACCCTCAATGCGCTGCTAGACTGTAGACTCATCTGATCTTCGAGCCTCTGATTTCAAGTGCACTGGCTCTTATTAATATTGCCGGAACACAGCCAGGGCTGTTATGGCGGCAGATTTCACCTGTGGGGGCGGTAGCTAGCCAGTCGGACTCTGAAAAAGCCCTACCACCAACCAGACCCAAGGCGGGAATCGAACCCACGACCATCGTGTTTCTACCCGAGCGGCTTTTCCACTGTTCCACGGAGGCGGTCAAAACAATTTTAACAAAAAACATTAATTATTTATGTTTTTACAGCTGGTCCACATCGATATGGCGCCTAATTACGCAGGATCCATGATGGGAATCACAAACGGAGTGGCTAATATCATCTCCATCATAGCTCCATTGGTCGCTGGAGCAATTTTGAAAGACGATGTAAGGGTATTTTTGTAATTTTATCAATGTATTGTGCAGAAATTAGAAATCTTTGCCAATTTTTGATGTTTCTACTGACTACAAGGTCGTGACGTTAATTAAAAAAAATCATTAATCTTTGCATTTGGTGATAAATTCAAAGAATCCTACGTTCACAAAGACTTTTAGTTTTACTTTTCCTTAAGTATTCAAAAGAAGGACGATTACGACATTAAAAGAAGGGTTATTAATCGATCACCAATCTTACCTAACCCATAAAAATGCTAGCTTAGTATTTTAGGTGCTAGCCCTCTTTCTCTTAAAAAAGCTTTTAAAAGTCTAACTTGTACCAAAAAGTACAAAAACGGCTTTGATTAGCAATTTTGATTACGAAATTATAAAAATAATTATCTAACATCAGTGGCTGCTCTCAGAGCAACTTTTTCATAATGTTTACTTTCCAGAGCGACCCGGATGAATGGAAGACAGTTTTCCACCTCTCAGCAGCTGTATACATCATCACGAATACGATATTCGTCATCTTTGGTACTAGCGAGAAACAGAAGTGGAATGATCTTGACGTCACTGGTCAGTATAAGTTCTCGAATAAGGGCCACAAGGCAGGCACCGGCTTGTCCCAGCTGCTGTCGAGATCCAGGAATTGAATTTAAACCAAAAGACTATGAAGAAATTATAAAAAAATATTTATTCGTCAGATAATTTTAATCTTTATCTTTGTAACTTTTTTAAAAGAGATAATATTCTAATTTTATTTTTCATTTTGTTTCAGATCAAATCCCACTCATCAGTGAGAAAAATAAAAAGAAACTTAAGAGTTAACAAAAAGCTTTGTACTTTAGCCATAATTATTAGGATAATAAGGTTTTTAATTGTCTGGCCCCTACCATTACAAATTATGTTTAGTTTGGGTGCTGGACAGCCAAGGACAGCGCTGTGTGTGTGAATAGTTTCTAGATTAGGAGATAATTAAATAAATTGTGATCGCTGAATTAGTCAAATTGTAAAGATGTAATTAGTTATAATAAAATATAACCAAAGTTGAGGTTGTTTATGTAAATGATCTGTTAAAGTTTTGTCAATAAAATATGTTAAAACAATGTCTTTTGTATTATTATTTATAAATTATGAATCATTGCCATATATCTAAAAATAACAAAATCTAGTTTGACTTACCAATAAAATAAGTTGACTATTCGGTACTTTTCAGACTTCAACAATATGACACAAAATTAGTGATAAACTTTATCCCACAAGCACTTCACACCACCTCTTAATGACTCGTTTACCGTATTCTTTACTGACTGACCGATTTTAAAAGTTCTTTTATTTTCATTGAGTAATTGAGTTCATTTAGTCATGAATACGTTAGAACTGATACTTTTTATATGCAGCACAACTTTACAAGAAAAAACCCTCATTTTCTTATAAAGTTGTGCTCCTTCGAAGGTTAGGTATTATTTTGTTTTCATACTTTCTTTGCGGCTTGGGTGTTACACGACGAGCGCGCCGGGTTGTACCTAAACCTTTTTCGTTTTGTTACCGTACGACTGTATGAATGTTCTTTAAAATGTTGTAAATGTCATAATTTTCAAGTAGGTATATTTTGAATAAAGATAATAAAAGAATCTATTATAGTATTTTCATGGTCCTAATGATCATGCCCAGTGAGCTATTTTTGTTCTGCTTGTTAATAAATAACAATGTTTCAATAGTCCTTCAAACTCGTAGTAATGTAGGTACTGCAATAATTAAATGTAGGTACTGCTATAATTAAAGCGCCTGATAATTAAATATTGTGCATAATGATGCTGAAAACCGAATTCATTAATTATTTGAACAGGCGTTTCAATAATTGGCATAACTTTTCACTCTGAAAACTGGTATGGTAAAATGATATATGAGGGAATAGTATTTTGGACGACAGATCAGCAAAAAAGCGTCGCTCTGAATGCTATACCTACCTACCACCTACTGTGAAATCCTTGGATCTTCAAGCCATTTGATTTCAAGAACACTGCTAATAATAATATTAATAAGAGCCGGAACACAGCATAAACTATGTAGTTTAACTATGTAGTGTAGTTGTATTAAACTATGTATGTACCTATGTAGGTATGAGGGTAGATTTCACCTCTGGGTAACTAGTAAGTCGGATTCAAAAAGTCCTCGAATTATATTCATGACTAGCGGCTGCCCGCGGTTTCACCCGCGTGGTTCCCGTTCCCGTGGAAATTGATCAAAATCCTTTTTTAGCGGATGCCTACGTTATAACATCTACCTGCATGTCAAATTTCAGCCCGATCCTTCTAGTGGTTTGGGCTGTGCGTTGATAGATAAATCTATGGCAGTCAGTCAGTCAGTCATCTTTGAGTTTTATATATCGACGCAAAAAAGCGGAAACGTAGTAACCCACAAAATGCAAAGTGTTCACCAGAGCCAAAAACATTTTGAAATTTCAGAAAAAAAATGATATCTCCGTAACTATGAAAGCCACACATGTGAATTTTTTAACATAAATATATTTATGGATTTTTTATCAAACCAAATACATTTAACCTTTTAGAAGTTACTTTTAATCTATGTTTGTGTGGGTTACAGCAATAGCACTTTTTTTTCTGTTACGCAAAAACGCTGTAAATGAACGAGATAAATGTATAGGCGACTACAAACCGAAGGTTTTCCTTTATAGCAAATTTGTTGTAACTATGTTCCATACATATTTATTTGTCTACATTTTGACTTAAATGAAATATATCTATGTAAACAACTACACTGAATGGACTTAACTTACATATTATTTCTTTTTGACATTTTTTTATGTAGACATAGTATAATTTTCTATTGATACTTTAATTTTTCTTTTTATTTGTATGGATTTGTTTTTGTTATTTCTGACATAGTATTCATTTTTGACATTTTTGATTAGTTGACATGCTATAATTTTTATTAATTATTTAATTTTCCTTTCTATTTGTATGGTTTGGTTTTTTCTCTTTAAATGATTTTTGTGTTGTTATAATTAGTGTGTAGGGTGATATTTGTAATTTGTTAATTTGAAGCTTGTGTGCGTTTTGGTTCTACTGTAAGTCACAAGTCAAATAAAATTATGATTATTGAATAAACCAATCAAAGCCATTTATTACGCAGTACGAACACATTCATAACCTTATTATCATTGTAATATTTTAATATATTGTAAACGAGTCGAGTCACGCAGTCAAATCCGTTTACGACACCCAAATCATACTCCCTCAACTGTCGCGCAGTGACTGAGCGACGCGGTAATCGACCAAAATCGGGGAAACTAATGAAGTTTTAAATTGGCGTATCCGACGATTTCGTATATAATTATATGCGAGGATTGTAGTAAACCGCCACGAATAACCATTTTATTTTCGAAGAAATGTAGTGAACGTGGTGCGTTACTAAATCCTTATAAGCAAAAACGCTGTAACCCACATTGGTCAGAATATTCACGCGCTGTAACTACCAAAATCAAACCGAGATCATGTCATTTGAAAAATATGAATTGAAGTAAATGTAAAGTGATAAAAAACACTCTTTTTTATGCTATTTACATCAATCTTTCCGTTACTTTTTCGAAAAAGCAGGCTAATTTCCAATGCTGTATAAAAACTTCTATTAGTCGTAGAGCAAGGAGTATTAGACCGTTTGAAAGAGGATTTTTTTCTCATTCCGAATCTGCAATAAAAAAAAATTGGCTTGGGTGTGGGTTACTACGTTTCCGCTTTTTTGCGTCGATATATAGATGATAATACCTAAATCAAAATCAAAATCAAAATATTCTTTATTCATGTAAACTTGTATCAAGTATTTATGAATCGTCAATTACAGAGTGACTCTACCACCGGTATCGGAATGCAGTCATCTGCCGAGAAGAACCGGCAAGAAACTCGACAGTTACTCTTTTTCATCGCCATGTTTGTTTACAATTTGTTTGTTACAATTTCTGATTAGTTTTAGAATACCAAGCCATACAGTATAAAGTATAAGAATGAGACTATAATCTAGAAAAATCCGTGAGCCCTGGAAGACCAGTGCCCAAAGGTGGCACCTGCAGCACAAGTATGACGTATGTGCCAGCCATAATTTCACTCAACCATATTAGAGGGAATGTAACCACCCGACACATAACGCCACCACCCCAAGCACATTTTAGCGAGCATGACCGCCAAGGTTACAGACTCTTCAGGATTCTTCGAATGAAAAATAAATTTAATTTTACTGAATTATAACATTTAATGTGTTACTGTATAGCAAAGTTAACATTGTTGATACTATCGGGATTCTATACAATGCAAAAGCGCGAGTCCAAGCTTCCTTGTCGTTGAGGTATTCTTATTAAAACGTCGCCGGTCCCTTTTTCTCTTGTGTCCCACCTTGTGTGTTATCAGCTCCATGACGCGAACGGCACCTGTCGAAAAAGAAAAACAAAGACAAAAAACAAAAGAAAAGTCGGTCGGAGATAGATCAGCAGTCAGATTGTTCTGAGGTGATTATCATCCAATGCAGAGGAGCAGCACTATCAGTTTGGGCACAGATTTCTGTCCGCCAAAAAGTCGTTTATATTATAGTAACCCTTTTTTACTAATATATTTCTGACCTTTGTTTTAAAGACCTAATTATCAATTACATTTTTGATACTTTGTTTTGTGACATGTACAATTGGATGTTCATAATCATAATATTATGTGCTCTTTATGTGCCTAAACTGAATTTGATTCTTGATTTTTCCCACCAATCAGACCCTAGAAATCGTACCCAGTGTTTTTTACCCTAGTGGCTTACTTCACTATTCAAAAAAAAGGAAACTGCAGGGCAAAGGCCTCCACTCTTGATATCATCCAGTTATCTTTACAATGATGGGTACTGGGTTACCTATTTTAAATCCGAATGTTTTTAGTACGAATTTCATTAAACCGAAATCGTTTTGTCACATTTTTGTTTTCCATATTTTCATTTTACCGAAAAAACTATTGACATATAGCTGATAATACAATTTTCAAATGATCATTTTTTTTAAATCTATAAGTTTTTAAATCTTGCTCAACCTTTGATAAATATACATATTTTAGACGATTTGGTTTCCATAAAATCGTTTTCTATATAATCAAAAGACAAATTCTAATAATTCAAGTTCAGCATGCATTGTTTATGTCACGGCTCCGGCGCTGCGGGGCTCCGGCGGTCCCACGCGAGCTTTTCGTCGCAGATGGTTTTCGCCCACCACCGCAGCTTCGGCTTGCTGGCCGGCTCAGCCGGCCCCAGCCTCAGCCGCGGCGGTGGCCGTCAAAACCACCTGCTCCTCAGCTCGCGGGCCGCCTCGCCCCTCCGCGCCTACGCGGGCTTGGACTACACTCTAGGGGTAGGGCAGACAAGACTACGTGGAGTCGGTTTTGCAACGTTTCGCTTCTGTCAATACATTTTGTAGCACAAAATTAAGCACCAAACCAATTGTAACCCAATGTCTTAACCTTTAAATAAAATCTTTTTTTAAAGATACTTTGATATTTTAATACATCTAGAATTTAAAAATATTGTAAGCAATACAACTGTAAAAGAAAAAAAGGGGTTATGAAAGTCGGCTATTACTTTTTCTGGAAAATGAAACATATGTAAAATAAATTTATTACATACAATATTATGTCAAAAAATATATCTGCGATTCAAATCTGTGTTATAGAGTTTTCGATTTTTTAAAATTCGAACATTAAAGTTTCGAAAATAAGATAGGTTACCTGGGTACTGACTTAATTACCACGCTTGCCAAATGCGGATTGGTGATCCCAAACCCGGGCTGTGTCCGAAAAAACGGACACAAAGTTAGCCCGACCCGGGAATTGAACCCAGGACCCCGAGATCTCAGCCCGGTACTTAAACCACTAGACCATCGAGGCGTTAAGCGTGTTCAACAATGTCGGTCAAAATATTGATATGAACGAGGAACAAATGGTACGGCACAAAGTCAGGTAAACTATTGTTACAACTATTGTACACCGTGAATGATCGTCGACCGTGACTGCCGGACATTGACAACTATAGCGACGAGTAGGGTGACCACGCTTCAAAGTGTGACATAACCACAGACATAGAGCTAAACATCGCACCAGTGCGAGCAAGGCTTGAAATAATTACTCGCTAACGACAGAGACAGGTAATAAGGGTCATTGTACATAAAAAAATCTTCCTGCTCCGCTACCAGGCTTTAGTCAGATTATTAAAAAATCCTGATTAATGATCGTGCGTACAGCTATGCAATTCACTAAGTGACACTCGTTCGATGCGCTCACGGCTGAGATCACGGGTGTGTCAGCCTTAACATCGTTCGATGTTTTCACGGCTTTATATATTGGTATTCTCTAACCTCAAATAACTCGCCGTCGATCTGTCGGCTTCGTGACATAACTTTCATACAAGAATATGTCAGTCAAGTGTTTCCTTATCACACCGTTCAAAGCCTTGCGGCGCTAGTATCGTACAGCGTTGAAAAAGTTCTTAAGAATACCAAAATGACTCTCACCGATGACACAGCCGCGGCGACTAAGGCTTTTATGACATTAGCGCTTAGTGAATTGCACTGCAGCCCTATCGAATTCGCGGTACCAGGTTTTGTAATACGTAGTGCGCAATGAAAATAGCAGTGATTAATATTGCTGTTCAGTTATATTTCTGGCACGCATCATTCGGAAACTTTTTAGGGTCTCTTGTGTGTTCCTTTGTATTACATCGTGAATATTATAGTTTCCTCAGATTTTTAAGCCTTTATTTTTAATGCATTGTCATACTAATACAAAAAGCTAACTTACTATTATGATACGATATTTCCAGACGTAAACACTCATTTACACTATCTTTCATAATATTGATAACAATATGAATTGAAATTAATATCAATAAATTAGTAAGTGCATAAGCTTTTCAAGTGTTGAATAAACTTAGAAGTGAATAAATAAGTGCACATCAATTATTTTGAAATATTAAAATAAAATGATTGAGTTTTTTAAATTTAACCACACTTATGAATATATAATTTTTTGTTCTATAAAATTGTCATAGCGATATAGAACACGATATTTTTCTTATCCATATAAATCGATAATTTCGTTTCGTTTTCGTTCCAGAAAAAGTAGAATCGGTGTAACAACGTGTTTTCTGCTTCCACTTACTCCTATCAGCTGTCAAATTTGTATTCACTCTGATTTGTATGATGAAACCCACAGAAATCTGAATAATTCAGATTTCTGTGATGAAACCATACTTCACGTAATAAAAATAATTGTATTTCATCTCATATTAAACGTAGTACTTGTCTTTACATGGCTATAATAATAAATAACTATTGACAATGTTGACTTAAAACACGAGTTTGTAATAAAATAAAATAAATGTAGCACGGGTTACAACATTATGCATTATCATTAGGCTTGATCTCTAAAATGTGACTACATCTTGAAGATAAGCATATCCATCAATTATCTGAAGAAGTTGTCACCGCAGCCGATAGTGACCTCCAATAGGAAAAAACATAACAGCGATAGATACTCAAGATGTTATACTTCAGTGCGGTCGCGCAGTGAAATGATTATTACATAAATGATAAATAAATAAAATAAATATTAATATATTAAATATTATATAATAATTTTTCAAAAAAAATTGTTTGTGCTGGAATAATGTTCGTGAGCGTCGTTAGTTAATTTAATAAGTTATTATTTATAAATAATTGTGTAAATAGTTATAAAAGGTTATTTTATAAATTGCTTGAAAATGTAGGAGAAAAATTGAAACTAAAATTGAATTAATATATTTTTCCGCCTTTTCCGGCTTAATTAAAAGAAATTAAGTAAGAAAATATAATAATTAATTTTAAAATATTTTTTTCCTTTTGATTTTAATATTTTGTGAAGTGAAAAAACCAATATGTCAGAAGAGGAAGTAAGCAATACGGTGAAGAGGCCTGGTAAGTATTTTCCTTATAACTTAGGAAACCGTAACTTAGAGTATTTTGTTATCGTTAAAATACCGTGAAATAATAACGTTTCTTATATTTTTCAATAAATATTTGCTGAAACCTTTTTATATTTTCTAACAAGATAGGTATTCAGAACAAAATTTAAATAAGAGTAGTGTTTTTCTTACACTTAAACATACAACATTATATTATGTAATATGGTTTTCAAATTGACAGTGAAATAAAAACCAGTAGGTATCCCCCTATTAATGTCCTACTGCAGGACAAAGGTTTCCATCATAGAGATCACATCAAGTCATCGATACTATAATAGGTTTAAACACCACGCTTGCTTAATTCCAAATTGGTCCGACGCGTTGCCCAGCATGGGAAAAGAACCTACAACCCCGATATGACGACCGGGTAAATAGTTAAACCACTCAACCAACGAGACGTATAAAAAATGTGTTACTAGAATAAAAAGCCTCGTATCTTTCTTGACTCGAGAAAAATTTGAACCGCGAAATAAAATATTAGTTATATTAAAATATCATTTTCATTATTTTTCATATTAATTCATAATTAAAACAAAATAGAGCTATCATAAATTTTACTTTATGAAAAACTTATTTCTTGCCGGGACTTCAGCTGTTATCTAATCAGCCTACTACACAGTAGTGTTGCCAATCGTTAGTCCAACTATCGATAGTCTATCGATAGTTGACGTCATATCAATAGTATCGACGGCTTATCGATAGTTTCGATACTATCGATAGGTACTATCGATAGCTCAAAACCTGGCAATTCTATCGTCACAGATTACTAAATAGTTACTAACGCTATCGTATGTAAGCACTAAGCAATACTATCAAAAGTATTGATCGATAGTCTTATCGAGAGGGTCGTCTTATTCAGATGAAAACTATCGATAATTAAACTATCGATATAATTTGGAAACACAGTATTTAGTATACCTAAATAGTGAACAAGTGTGTTTGAACAGGTGTATTACGTATTTCCTCGTTCTCATAGCTTGGTGGATGGTGGCTCATAACAATTTGAAAACGACTTGGTCACATCTACATATTTCTATCGGTGACCCTTTTTTATAATGTTTTTAATAATTTAATCATCATTATCATCATTTTAGCCAAACGACGTCCACGGCTGGACATAGGCCCAAGGATCTCCAAACCGATCGATCGATCCTGCGCCGCTGATTTTAATTATTTACGTAAACATAATGAAAAGTATTTAAATTATGTGTATCTGTAGTTTGGTACCCATTTTAAAAGATATGTTTTGGGGCATGTTTATCTGTAGTCTGGTACCCATCTTAAAAGATTTACTTGGGATGGGGTAAACACGGCGCTGTGTATATTATGTCCACGGAGTCAACATAAAACTAGTTTTATAACAAATTGTTTGACCTTGTCATAACACCCAAGAACCGTGTCAGATTTATGCACAATGTGAACAATACACACAAATTGATGTACAATGTATGTGTATGTACATTATGTACAGTAGTCATTGTCAATGCGATGTCAGACTCATGTAAAGACACTTGCGATTTTCGAACTAATTATGCGTGAAATCGTTTCGACAAATTACTCGTATGTAGGTACAGATAAACAAAAGTAAAATAACTTACTAGTAATAAATATATTTATGTCCTATTGGTATTGAGAGGACGGCTGGATGGCGCTGATGAGATTACTTGCAGAGTGAATAAAATCGGTTAATCTTTATAATTAATTGCTGTTCGTTAGTCTCGCTAACGAGAAGAACGGCTGAACCGATTTGACTAATTTTAGTTTTGAAATATTCGTGGAAGTCCAGGAAAGGTAACATTGCGTGGAAAATACTAAAAACTACAATTTTGTTTTCAAATACAAACTGTTCTACCTGTCAAATGAAGTGATACGAAGTTCACCAGGTCAGCTAGTTGTTAATAAATTTTATCCGCCAACACTATAACAAGCGAATAAAAAAAACATATTGCGCTGCTTGCTATGTGGTTTCTACCACAAGGGCAATAATAGGTTGATATTAAGTGAAACAGAAACGAGAAAAGTACAATAACATTTCATAACGATGGCACAGCAAGCCTCGCTGTTACAAACACGCGACGGAGCGGAAATATTTAATTCCTCGTTTATGACCGGCGGTGATTACCGTTCTTGTGAACTACGACAATGTGAGATTAACACAGGATGCATTCTACAAATTGATGGCAATGCGAATGTTTACCAGGTGGTAGGTTCCTGTACCGGGCCGTCTAGGTGGGTACCACCGCAGTGCCAGATATTTTCCCGTGAAATAGAAAGTGTCAAGCACTTCTGTGTTTCGGGGAAAGGGCACTGAAGCTAGTGAAATTACTGGGTATATGAGACCTAAAACTGTCGTCTCAGTGAAGCGGGCGTAGGGCAGTGCCAGACAGTAACTGCTTAGTTGCTGTTTGGCACTGAGCTGTCTTAGGGCAGACGTGGCGCTTACCATCAGGTGTACAGTCGCTCGTCTTGTTACACAATGCAATAAAAAAAAAATCAAATGGCTGATCGCCTCCGTGGAACAGTGGCTAAGCCGCTCGGGTATAAATCCCGGAATTCCCGTCTTAGGTATATGATTGGTGGTAGGACTTTTCCAGAGTCCGACTGGCTAGCTACCACCCCTGCAAGCAGCCAACAGCTCAACAGTCTGTTCTTTATTTTTTCGGAGGAAAATGCGTTTATGCCCATAACCGCAGGCTAGACCCGCGGCAGTGTGTGGGACTCGTGACTAAAGCGTCCATTACCCACTTTCTCCCCGGTTTCCGCTTCACACCAGATTGGGACGAGCTGGTGCCAGCCTTGTGGCTATTGACCAGCCCAGTCATGACAGTCTATGGGCAATATAAGCCAGTTTAAAATATCACCTTTAAAATATTGTTAGAAAATTTCACCTGTTAGATGTTATAACTAGACTTTAGCCTTAGATAAGTTTGTTGTTGATATAGATCGTAACACTGATAGGTGAATGACCTTAAGATAATAAGAAACCGAACCTTTAGATTGATCTTAACATTTTGTAGGTATCAATGATGCCATGATTCTTTAAAAAAAAAAAAACGGAAAAGTTCATGTCGGACTCACCCACCAAGGGTTCCGTACAAATTCGTGTTACATTACAAGAAAGTAATTCTATTTAATAGTAAAAATTCACAGATCTCGTGCCTTTCACGACCTTCTGGTACATTGGAAATGTACTTAGATAGGGCAAACTATAATGAAAACATCTCTTTGCGCAAGAGATACACAAGGGTTATAATAGTAGCAGGTACCGTCGCCGCGTCGAGTAACGTTATTTTTTATAAGCGGACTACGCAGTTTTTTTCGCCTTTTGCACACACGCTTTCGTCTGCCAGATGTGGAATCATCAGCTGCATTACCCAAGCCACGCTATTCTTACGTTCGAGAAGACGAACTATGTAAAAAATGAACATAATCTTTTACTTGAAGGAACTTTCTACTTCATGTGTCAAACAATTTATCTTGTAACAAATGAAAAAAAAAACAGCCTATAGGTAAGTTTTCATTCTCCGTATAAAACAAAAAAATATATTTGCTTCATCAGTACATCACGCAATCGATAATGATATTTGGAATGGAAAATAAAACAAATAAGTTCTCATGGTTTACATCTGCTGCACTGTGAAGCTGCAATTTCCAAAAAAAAAGTGCTTGTACAAAAACAAGTCAAACTAACAATGACACCGCTCTATAGGCTTTCTATAACTTAAGCACTTCGATGACACCACTTTATACGCTTAACTAAAGCTTTTACTCTCAAAGTCGCCTTTTTCGCAGTTATAAGGGTGTTAGAGGACTCTGTAACGCCTCTTTTACAGGTAATCTGAAGTATTTAATTCTGAACGAACACCTTTATACAACTCATGTGAGAGTCTTTTTAACGCTACGTGACTCACCAGTCCACGCGCCGGACAACTCTGATAAAAAGGGCGCTACTACCACCTAAACGGTTATAGATAGCGAGGTCCGGTTTTTTGTAAACTGTAGCCCAACTAATTACCCCGATACCTTTTTTTAATTTTGTCTCTATCGTTTTTGAGAAATCGTTGATTCAAGTTGAAAAGACCGTAAAAAATCACAACATTTTTCGACATTTTTGCACTTTTTCGAAAAAGTTTTTGACTTTTTCAAAAAAAAAAATTCACCATCTTATAGACCTTGTCAAGACGCGTCTTTTGACACCTTGTTTACCCACGTAACCCCAAACTTAAATGAACTGTTGACTTTTTAGTTTAATTTTTTCTGTTCTTTTTTTAATAGGATGTTTTCACTCATTCCTGAAATAATGGGTGTTAAAGGACAATCGATAAAGTGATCCTAAACAGGTTCTGTATTTTTTCCTTTTGAGAGGAGGAACTAGTAAAATAATATTATCAATAAAGATATTGATCCGAATATTTTATAATTTTATCTCGCGCTCGTTTTTGTCAAGTCTGCGATATTAAAGAGGAGATAAATAGTTATATCATCAAGGTTGTTCTTTTTCAAATTATTTTATCTTAATCTTATGGCTTTTAAAAGATTTACACAAGGGGGGGCTTTATCTATAAAAAAAGTATATTATATACAGAATCAGTGAAAAAGCCTGAATCTATAATTGTGGCGATGACTTCAATTCAATGATGGAGACCTGTGTCTTACAGTGGAAAATTAATAGACTGATGCTTTACTTTTTATTTCTGGCAACTTTCTTTTTTACCGTCTGTTGGTAAGCGGTTACCGTTGCCTATACTGCGTGTTTTTTTAGTCGTTTTTTTTTCGCAGAAAAACGCACCTTCAGTAGTACTATCGATTTAGCAAGTAATTTTTTATAAATATTTTTTTTTATTTTTTTTAAGTTTGATTGAAAAATGGAAACCAAAGTAAATAGTGAATTATCATTTTTTTGATAAACGCGAAGGGCAATGACCCCAGCCGGTGACTGTCCGCGACGCAGCTAGTACTATTGGTTCGAGTTTTGTCTATCATAATCGTAAAACTTTTGATTTGCATAAAAAAAACTTTATGAATCTATTTTACTGCGGGAAAACAATGACTAAAATGCCACGCGGTATACTCTTGTAACAACAATCGTGGTAAATGAATCTCTTTTTTGTATTTTCCAGATGCATTATTCGGCGTGCGTCATTTACAAGCTCTGCTTCTCTTCTTGGCCATGGTGTTAGCATTCGGGATGAGGGTCAACATGAGCATGGCGATCGTAGCCATGACTGACCGCGATACTGACAATGTAAGGTTTGTTCCTTTAGGAGTTTTGATTGTATACCCTTTGATTTTTTTTTTTTTTTTAAGGGATCGAAAGCCGCTGGCTTCTGTCACCATATTTTACTTTCAAGTACCGAATGACTCTGTTATCTTGGGGTGAACTAAGGGAAGAAATAATTGCCCTTGGTACACCTGGGTGAACTATGAAGGTGGACCATGGGCAATGACTGTACAAAATAATATTGTCGAAAGTTGAATTTGATGTTTACATGTTATTTTCCGCTAACGTGCAATCATATCGTCAGCATATTAGCCTTCCAATTACGGGCGTACATTGACTATTGTAGTCTTGCCGCAGAGTAATTACCAATTTGACGGCTGTCAAACCCATAAAATATAATTAGGTATATCGTTTAATTTAAAATATTCTACACGTCAAAACGGCATTTTTGGGCGGCATTAGTATAAAAGTATGGATAACTTAAATATCCATATTTAATTTTATACCTAAATGCGGAAGCAATTTTCTGTTGTTCTGTCTGTTTTGGTTTCACAACTAAGCCACTGAACCGATTTTATTACAATTTGGAACAGGCAGAGACTACAATGTTGTAAAAGATATAGGCTACTTGTCTCTACGTTTATAAGCCGCGAATAGGTAATGAAAGGAATAATAATAAAACATGTAAATCATGTAACAGTCATTGGTTTACACTATTCACTTTAGCGGCGGTCGTCAATCTGACGCAGTGATCGCACTGGCTAATCAGCTCCGACCGCGATGTCTGCGATTCATTGACCGCTTCGACTAGTGGGCCTATGGAGCGGCATAGTAGCTTTACCCAACGGAAGGAATTATTTCCGTTATTTTTTCCATGTCGGTGCAAACCGGCCGGGGCCAATTCGTTTGACTAAATATGAAATAAAAATATTTTTTTATGTAGGTTACAAACATTCTAGATTTACTCTACAATGAATATATGTTGCATTTGAATTCGCATTTTGTCAAGCGGTCGCAAACGGTCAAATTCGCAAATCGTCAAACTCCCAATATTCTAAGAATAGATTGAGTTCCAGACCACCTGTTACATAAATGGCACCTAATCACAGTTATGACGTATGTTTCATCACTCAACTCTCCAGTTTCCATCAAAGAATTCCAAAAAGAAGAATTTAGTTCGCCCGGACAATCAAACATCATTAGACCATTATGGAAATTAAAACTTTTTATCTTGCTTGATATTGTATCCTTCACCTGACACAATATTAAACCATGTCAATATTTTACATTTAGTTTTAAGCTCCAAACAGATTTAACAGACGTTAAAAACTATTGGCGTAACGTATCAACTGTTCGAAATATTTGGTATTTTTGCATTGATGTTAATTTCATCTGTCTGGTTGTAAATGCAACGGTATCAATTTAAATCACAGTGCAGCAATCCAGTGGGTTCCATCGCATCGATTACCGCAGAATCTAATCAACACCATTCGAAATGCTGCGTTACGATTGACTCCGGAATAGAGCTCGCATGAAATGTCTGTCTAAACTGATGTTATGAAGAGGTTAACTTTGTAAAACATCTCAACTTTAACTATGCGCCTGGTGCAATTTCTTAATAACATACTAAACTTTTTCTAGAATTTTAAACTTTGATTAAAGAAATTTGATTAGACACAACAAAATAATTTTAAATTGCTATACATGCAGCCATTGATGTTTTAGAAAAATATCTATTATGTTAAGATATTGAATACGTGGTTTTTTAAAGGTATTTTTAAATCTTTACAAATCATCCTTTGAATAATATTTTCGCGTTTTGTTAGTGTTAAATACGTGCATGGAATCCACAAGTGTACGCCGATTTTATAGAATATCAGAAACGACACATTGGCGTAGTGGTTTATCTATAATCTCGGGTGGTTTGATTCCCGAAACGAGCATAATGTGTCTTATATGATATGCACTACAACGGTATTGGAATAGTAGTCGTATCAAAAAAAGCGTATCCAGAATTTTCCCCACGACGCTCGTGTGTATGCCAAAGGCCATTATGGCCTTATAAAGGAAATTCCACCGGAGACGTTCGAGGAATGCTTTAACTCTGCAAAGAGCCATTAAAATGTTTCGAGGATATTATTGTACCGGCCATTATGCGAATAACAAAAGCCTTTCAGTTGAACTTTTCTTGTAATATTTTTGCTATTCTTATTATTATTACTATTTTACCTCTTTTGCTACTACTCCGTCTGGCAATTCAAGTTTAGTTAACATAAATACCTACTGCGAGCTTTTTTATTCGTTGTTTTCCCGCAGCAGAACGCTTCACCTTCAGTAGTACCACAGTATTACATAGTACTATCGATTTATGCAATTTTTTTTTAAGTTTGGTGGGAAAATGGAAACCAAGTGTAGTAAAATAGTAAATAATATTTTTTTTGGATAAACGCGAAGGGCGAGGACCCCGGCCGGTGACCGTCCGCGACGCAGCTAGTACTATTAGTTCGAGTTTCTTCACTCATAATCGTTAAACTTTTGATTTGACAAAAAAAAACCTTTATTAATCTATTTTACCACTAAAATAGAATCATTTTACTGCGGGAAAACCACGACTAAAATTCCACGCAGTGTAGTATCCCAACAAACAGTAGATTTTAAAAATCTCTACACAGTCTTACATAAGACCGACGTATATAGCTTTCGTAATTCGCTTTCTTTGATGAGTGAAAGCAGCGAGAGTATTAAACCTGCTCTCTCTCTCTCTTCTTGTATGACCCAGGATTAAACCACGACCATTAGTTCATGGCCCGGTACTAACTTAACTAGCTAGACCCTCGAAGTGTTAATAGAGTAACAACTAACTTATTAGGATGGCGCAAGCACTTAACTAGCTAGACCCTCGAAGTGTTAATAGAGTAACAACTAACTTATTAGGATGGCGCAGCGACCCAAAAGGTGTCTTGGAGAGAGAATAATTAAATTAATAAATAAAAAATAAAATTATTTTAATTTTACGTTAAGTTATCTGATAATGATAATTCTCTAGCAATCATTGTATGAAGTGTTTTATTTACATTATTATTTCTTGCTGGGTTAGGTATAGTGTAGCCTTCTTTATCTCGTCTCCAATGACGTAAGTTGACTACTGATTTTGTATTGATAATTTTATCTTTGAACCACTTGAAAATAATCTTGATAATATGCTTCATCATCTTGAGAGTATTGAAATCCAATAGAAAAACTCTGTGTTGTATGTGATTGGGATTTCTGTTAAAAATATTTAGTCACAGCTTGTAATCTGGAAGTTGAATTTTACACCATATTTTACCCTTTGGTTTCTCGAAAACACGTAAAACTGTTAGTCCTGATCTCTCTTTAGGCGCGTTAGACTGCTCTCCTACCGTTCTTTGAGCGTGATTGAATGGATTGAATAAGAAGCACTCTTGTGCTATCAATCTAGCACTAACTTTTGCACTATAATATAAATTATTTTGCATATTTGGTGGATTGGGCAGCAGGAAACCAAATTTTTTTTTATATACGTTGTTCAAAGGATTAGTGGTATAGGCTGTGTCTCGGGATCCTGGCTTTAATGTCCGGCAAGGCACAAGGTCGGGCAGACAGAATTATTAATATGACAAGCAAATAAAAAACCGGCCAAGTGCGAGTCGGACTCGCCCATGAAGGGTTCCGTAGCAGCAAGTATCTTCACAATATAAAAGTTCTTGTAGTTCTTTGCAAGTTTGATCGATGTTTTTATATTTGAGTTGATTGAATGAGAGGTAAATTATTGCGGTTTACGGTTTATGACGTATTAAAAAAAACTAATTACTTGATCTTGTTCAAACCAATTTTCAATGAAGTTTGCATGGTAATGTACATCATATATTTTTTTTAGTTTTATCATTCTCTTATTTTAGAAGTTACAGGGCCCCCCTGGACCAACATTTTACCACTTTGGAAGTGTCTCTCGCGCAAACTATTCAGTTTAGAAAAAAATGATATTAGAAACCTTATTATCATTTTTAAAGACCTATCCATAGATACCCCACACGTAAGGGTTTGATGAAAAAAACATTCTTGAGTTTCAGTTTTAAGTATAGGGAGCCCCCAAAATTTTTTTTTTCTATTTTTGTATGAAAATCTTAATGCGGTTCACAGAATACATCTGCTTACCAATTTTCAACAGTATAGCTCTTATAGTTTCGGTTAAAAGTGGCTGTGACATACGGACGGACAGACAGACAGACATGACGAATCCATAAGGGTTCCGTTTTTTGCCATTTGGCTACGGAACCCTAAAAATGAATATATTTATTCATTTTATAGATCCCACAGTCCAAGTCTCGTTTATTGTGAATATAAATAGCGATGAGTCCAATTTAAGATGTTATTTATTACAGCTCACACATTCGGGCAAGTACTCAGAAAATGGTCAAACAAAAGTCCATTACATCTGCCATTACAACCGAACTAGCAGACTAGTTCAGAATAAATGTAAACATTTGTCCAGAATGGTCATTCCTTAGCTCAAGTGTAATTTGTGACTGTTTGTACAGCAAACATGCTTATCTCTTATTGTCCAATATTGTCACGTACAAGTCCGATAGACCGTACTTACTATCGGGCATTTACTATGTAAATAGTAAACTATTTGTTTAATAATATTATTATGATAATAACAACGAAATTACATTGTAGGTACCTACAATTAAATCAGAAATGATGTACCCGGAAATTGTACTATCGAGGTCACCCGCGCGTGATCATCCTATGCAGTATAAATCGATACCTCCAATGAACACTACGCTAACTTCAAAAGTGCAGGTTTACAGGAGGAGCTCTTGAAAGAAAAAAGTTGATAAAATCTTTATTTTTGTAGTTATTTTCTTGATATTTTTTGTGTGAGTAACTTATTTACTGATGCTTAAGATCCGCATAGTAACATTTAAAAAAACTTATGGGTTTTTTAATTAGCCTCACTTAGCGGGATGTAACGCAGAAAGCTCTAATTTAAGATCGGGATACACTCCGCCAATCCTAAGTTAGCGGAATATATTCGGGAATATTACAGGCTACAAAATAATAAATTAAATGTATACTACATAAAATAAAATTAATAATTACATTTAAAATCGACTTCATTACCAATTTAGAGTAATTTGAACAATGTTTTTATTATAATAAGATCGTAATTTATGAAAAAAAAAGTTAGCGTTTTGTAGTAGGATAAGCCGAAAATCGTGGAGCCGTTATACAAGCCGCTAACAAATAAATAGCGTAGAGTATCTTAACTGTGTCATTACTTAGCGGCCTTTCGTCCATATTGGTAACTAAGCTTATGTAACCAGTTCCAAAAAATATTATTTTTTCGTTGGTGATTTAAGTAGTTGTGAGGGAAGAATTATTTTTCCACTTCGTAGATTAAATTATTTCCATTATAGTAACCCGAGACATTGTGCAAAAAATCCCGATATGATGTGGGATTGTTGTGATATACAACTGGCTCGGTGTAGTTGATTTGAATTAAAACGTACTATGCAAAACACTTTTAAATCATTTATTAATACTTAGAAAAATTTTTGGCAGTGGCCTACTGTAATATCTTAAATTTTAATTGCTGAATAGTTGCACTTATTTCTGTGTCAATATCATGATAATTATTTGGTATTTTGTCGTTTTTAACTGCTGAATTTATTTATTAAATTTTTGTTTCCTTCATTAGAATGCCCAACACTTATGCGATGGATGGGTTATTATTTTCCACAAAACGATTAATTCTAGCATGCCATCCTTCCAAATGGCTGCCATCCTTAATACTGTTTAACTGTTCCCCTTCACAACACCAGATTTTAATGAATCTTGTAGCCAGTTACGATCGAAGTAAAAATTTAATTGTGCTATTAGATCAGCTAATTTATATTTTATAAGCAATTGGGCCAAACCTGCACATCTTGCAACATGCCGCCTCTGAGCTGGCTTGATACTTAACTGTTCCGCTTTTTTAAAAAGACTTTGACTAAAAGTGGTTAAAACAATCTTTTACATCTGTTTGAGGATATGGTTTCTGAATGCCATTAACCACTCAACGCCGAACCGGCACTCGGGTGCCGCATAACAATAGATTTTCTATTGTGTCTAGTAATCCGGGGCTAGAAGGATTAAAAGCAAATCTTCAAAAGCAACAAGCATTTTACGTGGTTTCCATAGAGGAAATTTAGTTTTGATTATTTGTAAAGGATTTTTTTTTCTTGTCTTGGTTTTGGAGGATGGCAAAAAACAATGGTACTATTTTTGGGTAATAACAATCTAGCTGTGAATGGTAAAGTAAAAAAAAAATCAAAAGTGCAAGTAACAACTTTTTCGTCAAAATTCTATCGTCATTTTAATCAGCCAATAAAAATATGAAAAACAATCGTTTCCTCCATAACTAATAAAATTCACAATTATTAATATTTGGTTTCCTTGACACCCAACACATAGTATAATAAACAATCATTGTAAATGACTGTAACTCATTATACTAATATTTTCCGATAGAAGTGGCCAGTCACAAACATTTAACGTTCATAATAGATAGCAAAAAGTTACAAAAATGGAAAAATTATTCTTCTTCCACAACTAGGTAGTTACCAAACAGCAATAAAAATATATTTTGTAACTAGTTACATAAGCTTAGTTACCAATATGGACGAAGGGCTAAGTGGTTCGTTTTATACTAGAAAACAAAACTCTTGTATTATAATTGTAGCATTTCATGCAGCTAATTTCGATTTTAATTTACTACAAGTTAGTGAAAATTATGAAACTTAGTAATCTTTAACTCTGATTTACACTACGTTATATAATTATTTGTTCAAAAGTGCATTCAACGGGCGACACACACCGCTAACTGTCACATGAACAAATACTTTCCCGCGCAACACCCCGCCAACTCCTGGTTGGCGGCGTATCTCCCGCGGGCCGGCAGTCGCGCTAGCCGAATACACACCGCTATATTAAGACAGCGGCTTGTCCACCCCGTAATTGAAGAAAGTACCTTTACTTGGCGTTATGTAAATCTCAAAACTTTTTTGTTTTTAAAGATATTGTCATGAAAATTTGGGGGCATAATATTAGTAAAAAAGTGGGTCGATTTCTATAAAAAACGAAAAATGGCAAATTTTGAGTTAGCGTAGTGTTCATTGGAGGTATCGAAATATCTCTGGACATTATTCACACAGCGCCATCTAGCCCCAAACTAAGCATTAGCTTGTGCTATGGGTGCCAGACAACGGATAAACATTACTTATATACTTTTTTTTTTGTAAATACATACATATTATACATAGATAGATGATACATAGATGTATAGGAAAATTTTCCGGAAAAGTTTTAAATCACATTTTGACTTTCTTAAAGTTATCGGATTTAAAAGAATAAATCATAAATCTAAACTAAAATTTAGAGGAAAGATTTTTTATTGTTTGTTTGTATTGAAAAGGCTCCGAAACTAATGAACCGATTTGAAAAATTATTTCACTGTTGGAAAGCTATTTATTCCCGGGTGACAAAGGGTAATTTTGGTCCCCGAAATCTGGGGGGAAGGGGGGGGGGGGGTAATTGACAAAAGAAATTGCGCGTGGGTGAAACTGCGGAGGCGACCGCTTATTTAATGTCTCTCTGAGAGTAAATGAAAATCATTGAAATTAAATCATTGTCAGAATGATGGAGACTTGTCAAATGCGGTTTGGTGATCTCACACCCGAACCACACCGAACTGTGATTGAAAACCACAAATATTAACCAACTTTGACAGTAATCTGTAAGTGTACCTATAATAAATAAATAAATAAATAAACTCGAGAATTTCATCTGGGGTCCTAGATGAAATAAAATAATAAATTAAAATAAGATAAACTAGACATTCCACCAACCCGCACTGGGCCCGCGTGGTGGAGTATGGCCCACACTATCTCACACTTGAGATAAGGCCTGTGTCCCAGCAATGTTAATGTTTATAGGCTGATGATGATGAAACTAGACATTTACCTACAAACAAAAATGTTTAATCACCAGAAGGTAATAAACATAGCAGCAAGAACATAATTTAACACAATATGACAATAAACTCACCATTCCTTCCCGTTTCCTACAATATCTATGCAAGGATGTCAATGTCAATGCCCTGTCACAGTTGCTTCCTAGGTTGCACTCATGCGCAGACTGGATGCTGTCCTTTGCCCTAATATGGAATACTGGTTGAATATAAGCAGCAAATTGATTTTAATCAGCGGATCGGTGTTATAATTGTATATTTTGATGTCAATGCAGGTAGATTAAATACTAGCGTAAGGGAGTAGATTCAAAACAACGGATAGTATATCCGTAGCCCCAAGTTCAACAATAATATATAAAAAAAACGTTTTCTTTTAAATAGTATTGATATTTAAATCAAAATCAAAGTATGCTTTATTCAAAAAGGCTTTACAGATGTACTTATGAATTGTCAGAAATTAAAGTTACAGTGGCTCTAACACCGGATTCGGAATGTTGTTATCTATTAGAAAAAACCGGCAAGAAACTCAATAATTACTCCTTTCAATTGCCAATAAGGTTACAATATATTGAAAATAAAATCTCCATTTTCATACTATAACTATGTCATACATACTTTGTTCATAAAATCACTTATGAATCGTCAATTATTATTATCAATGGTAGAATAATTCTACTTACGCCTTCGGAATGTTGATGTCTATCGAGAAGAACTGATAAAAATTCTCTATCATTACGCATAGTCTATTACTTACAATTTGAACTACATACTCGTATAATTAGAATTCCTTGGCCATTGGCATCAGTAAAAGCTCTTCCTCACACCAACCAGATCCACAACCCTCGCCCTGTCTCTTTACAAATGACCATGCCAACTTTAAGCAAATACTTTGTTCACAGTACTTCGACTGGAGCTCACAGAAGCAGAGCGTCATCCTGTCCTCCTTCTTCTGGGGGTACGTGATTCTCCAGATCCCTGGGGGGGAATTAGCGGGGAAGTTTGGAGGGAAACTACTAGTCATTGGATGTGTCGGAATCAACTCTGCTGTGTCACTTCTTATACCTATCGGAGCTTATTATGTAAGTACCTATATATTATATTATTCATAGTTTTAATTTTACGGTATATTGTTTGATATACAATGACTCTGTAAAGATTAGGGGGAATCCACTGGATGCGGATAATGAAAGACCGACCAGCTTGGAGATCTTTAGGGGATGCGTATGTCCAGCAGTGGACGTCTTTTAGCTAATGATGATGACGATATTATGTTAGGTATTTCATAAATTGCATTTAAATCTGTAGAAATTCACTTTTTGCAATGATTCAATACAAAAACTACTTCGGTTATTTAAAAAGGTGAACAATACGATCAAAGTTGTGTTGCGATTGGCCTCAAGCCATTTATTGAATTTTACACACTCGCTTCACACGTGAAATCAATGGTTTCAATCTCGGCATGCACTTATGGTGTTTTCTCTGTGCGTATTTACTCCAAGCTTGACGGTAACATAAAACATTACAATGCAATTTGTTTATTTCTTCTTCTTTTTCACCTACAATCTTATTCTATTTCAGGGAGGATGGCAGCTGGTGTGTGCCTGTCGCGTCTTGCAAGGCCTGTCTCAAGGGTTCTTGTTCCCGTCCATGCACAGCCTTATTGGGAACTGGATACCTCTGGAGGAAAAGAGTAGACTCGGCACCTTTATCTATGCAGGTTATTTGAACTTTACCACTGACAGATATTTTCATGATTATTTGTAAGATATCTCTGTCAGAATATGCTGTCACTTAGGTATAATTGCAAAAAGAGAAGGCAGCAATACTGTATATTGATAAATTTTAACCAACTTAACTTTTATGTCTGTATTTATACTGGCCCTCAGTCTAATGTTAAACAGTTAATTTATTTCACGATCGATTTGATGTTATGTTTGAGAAGTCAGTTAAATTACACCAGTGGTCATGGTTTCCATGCTAATACTCAAACGTTGATCTTTTGTGAAAGGGTTATTCCTTCTCGTTCAAACTGGCCCATTTTGACTGACATGTTTCTACCTCACTCTGAAAATAGTATACCATCACGTAATTACTCACTACTATAAGCTCCTTAGAATTTCAAGTAACTTTATTCCAAACCTCACATATTATCATATCAGAACACAGCTAGTCAAGTCAGATAAGACTACTAATTATAATTATTTAAACAAATAAATTATTCGCAAGAAACCATAAAGTCATTATTTTATATTCATTTTGACTTCCAGGTGCTCAATTAGGAACAGCGATCCAGCTGATGGCGTCAGGTTTCCTCGCGGAGTACTGGGGCTGGCCGGCCATCTTCTACGTGAACGGCGCGCTCGGAGCCATCTGGACTGCCATCTACGTGTTCGTAGGATCCTCGTCGCCGAAGACTTCCAACTTCATCAGCGCTGAAGAACAGCTGTACATTGAGACGTCTTTAGGAAGTGTTGGGGAGAAGAAGGTAGGGTTTTGCTTCAGTCAAATTAATTTTATATAATTTTAGCTGACAGAAAAGTAAACAATACGTACGATGGAGAGAAAATGGTCTATTCTATTCAATTCATCAGAAACCGTCGCTTAAACAGCTATACCTATTCTTTTTACCGGGAAAACATTAAGTGCTTACCTCTGTGAGGAATAGACGGATTTAAATGTGTGAGACTACTAAGACCCTTGCAAGGGCGGAGTTTACCCACTAAACATTGAGTAACTACTCCTTACCTGCTGGAGAAGTGGAGATATTAAATTATTATCTCTGGACATTATTCACACAGCGCCATTCAGCCCTTTGCGGCTCCTATAGGTGCCAGACAACGGCTAAACATTACTTCTATACCAAATTGAACGTCATTGTTCTATACTTATTATTTTGTAAATACATACATATTATACATAGAAACACCCAGATTGATACAAACAGACTCATGTTCATGGACAAAAATGTTTGTACCGTGCGGGGATCGAACCCGCGACCTCTGGTGTTACAGCCGACTTCTCTACCATTACACCAAATGGCTCATCAAATATTGAGCGAACCTTTATATTAACCACTTGGATTAATGTTCCGTCTCGCTGTTAGCTCCTCTAACCTTCAACCTTTTGATATCCAGTTTACTAGCAATCACTATCTTAATATTTACACCGGTTTCTTCACTATTTTATCTTTCCTTTTTTAACAGAAACTGCAAACTCCATGGAAGGACATCTTCACATCTCTGCCATTCATATCGTTGATCATCGCTCATTGCGGCCACAACTGGGGCTTCTGGACTCTCATGACTGAGATCCCATCGTACATGAAGCAAGTCCTAGGAGTTGACATCAGTGCGGTGAGTTATATGTATTTGCTAAACATAATATATACGATGAACACATTTGAAAAAAGTAATTCTTACTGATCAAAATTATAAAACCTATTCAGTCATGTGCGAATAATGTGCGATTGACTTTTTAATAACTTATAAACAGTAGGAATAGTAATCTACTTAATTATTATTTAACCACTCAACGCCGAACCGGCACTCGGGTGCCGCATAACAATAGATTTTCTATTGTGTCTAGTAATCCGGGGCTAGAAGGATTAATTCAAAAAATCCCTGAAAGCTATGAATTTATACAATACTAGCGTCAGCCTTCGCGGTTTCACCCACGCGTAATTTCTTTTGTCACTTATGCCCTCTTTCCCCTACTTTTTTAAGATCAAAAGTACCTTATGTCACCCGGGGATAGTGTAGCTTTTTGACAGTGAAAGAATTTTCCAAATCGGTTCAGTAGTTTCGGAGCCTATTCAATACAAACAAACAAACAAATCTTTCCTCTTTATACTTAATATTCGTATAGACTATCTCACCGCCTGTGACTGCTCTTGCAAGGACTATGCGACGATATCCCGCTGGAACGTGATATTTTTTTCGAGAAGAAAACAGAATAATATCCTTATCTATCTCCTAAGCTATTGTATGAATATTTAATTTATTTAAAATTTGTGACATGTAAAATTTGACGTTCATTTATGTGCTTTACACGAGCCTAATTGATTTAATGAATTCGATTCAAAATATTTGGTAAAATGATTTAATTAGTATTTTAAAATAACTTAAAATACCATAAAAAAAAACTTAAAAATTGATGATGTAATAATATGATTACAGAATGGAGTAATGTCAGCTCTGCCATACCTCACTATGTTCGTTATGGGATTCCCGTTGGGCTACTTGGCCGACTTGTGCCTGAAGAAAAATTGGCTCAGCATCACTGCTACAAGGAAAATATCCAACACAATCGGTAAGGCTTATTTATATCAGCCTAGTAATGTGCCACTACAGGGCAAGGGCCTCTAATCAAAATCAAGTATGATAGGTAAGAACTGCCTAGTTTACTCTTGCCCTAATGTGGATGGCATTAGAGGTGTATAATTTTTTTTAAGAAACCCACCGTTCTCATGGATGGAGAGCTCCATAGAATAAGCCAAGGCCTTTATTTAAATAAATAATAATTTGTTTGTGGTCAATGGACACCTTTTTTAAACAAAGTGTTCATGGACCACAGACAAAAAACTGAACTAGATACAGCAAATGTGAACAGGAAAGGGGATTTAAAAATTAAACAAATTCAAGCAACGTGGTCAAAAAAGTTTTGGTCAAGAGGGTATGGGCAGCAGCTTATGCTGCAGAGAACCGAAAACCACTGCAGCGTTGGAAAAATGCTATTATATTAAATTATGTGTATGCTTGCAGGGCAATGGGGACCAGCTATAGCCCTGATCGGGCTGTCATATTCTCCCGCCAACGTGACAATTGCTGTCGCCATCTTGTCTCTCGTCGTGGGCCTTAATGCTGGCCACTACACTGGATATTTGGTGAGAAAATATATCTTGGCATATTGTATTATTTTTACAACAATATTGGGTACACTATTAAGTCTTGTGTTGGATACTAGCTACTAGTGAATATGAAATTAGCCCTCCCTATGCACAAATAGACACTTATCCACTAACATAAATTAGTGTCGATAGCAAAAAGTATCTTTTTTTTATGCCATAAAGTTGGCAATCAAGCATACGACCCACCTGATGGTAAGCGATTACCGTAGCCTATGAACGCCTGCAATACCAGGGGTATCACGTGCGCGTGTCAAGTGTCAATGTCATGTTGTTATTTTAATTATTTTTTGTTTTTCTTTTTTCTTGGCTCTGCACGGTTTGTGACTTTGTGCTATGCATGAAATTAAATTATCTACAGACCTACAGACTTGTCTGTTCCGGTGGCCAAAATTGGAACTACGTGAAATGCAATGCAAAAACGATATTTAATGACAGTTTTAAATAGACAGTAGCGACGCCGCCACCGGAACGGATAAGTTTGTCGGTCTATACGTAACTATATTAAGTCTATGGTGCTATGTTTAATGTTCCCGTTTCATTGTTTGTTTTTGTTTTTCTCGTGGGTTTTTCTGTACTTCTTCTTTTTTTTTTTTTTGTGTGTTTTTTAGGCTCATGTTTACTTTAATTTTCTTTTGGTTTTAGTTTTTGTAGTATGTATGTTATGTTTTGTGGTTTGAATTTTGTTTTGTTATTGTATTAGTTTATTAATTTAAATTTTATAAAAAGTCACTCTGGTTCCGCCAGAATACCAGCGCTGTCGCGACATTGTAACCAATGACGTGGCAGCTCAAGCTGAGGCGGATCCAATTGGCCATCTCTGCCATTATTTTTATAAATCTATTGGTTACATACCTACTTAGTACCTGTATTTTTTTTTATTTTTTTTTTATTGTGTAATGTTTTAATTGTAGCCATTTATGTAACAGCCGATATTATGATGGCTAATAAATGTTTTTCTTTCTTCTTTCTTCTTTCTTCATTGCCGACCTGTTAAAAGTCTCGTGGGATCACCTCGCCGGGGAGCTCATTCCACAAACTAAATTCTAAATTCAGATTACTAAATTCGTTCGCGTTAGGTTTGTGGTTTCAAATGAATGTAATTTTAAAATAAACTCGAACGTCAAACAATGTACATTTCACTATTTCTGAAGTTTATTATAAAAGTTAAACAAAATTCAATCAGTAAAATGGCACGTGTACCTAAAAGGCAATATTCGAAATAATTAAATGAGTATTCAAGCTAAAATATTAAAATCATATTATCCTATTTATACTCATTGTACCCAATAACAGTAAAGTAGAAATAGTATTTATAAAAAGTATTTTAACATGTTCACTTCCATATACTAATATCTGAGTTAGTGTACCCCAAGACAGTCGCTTAAAAACAGCTAATAACTGTGTTTTTTTCGACAGTTAGTGCACATAGACATGGCTCCAAACTTCGCTGGCACCATGATGGGCATCACCAACTGCGCTGCCAACATCATCTCAATTATAGCACCCTTGGTGGCTGGAGCCATCTTAACTGATCAGGTACGTACTACTAATTCATGAGGTGATTAAAAATAATAGCCAATTATGTCCCACTGCTGGTCAAGGACCTCTCAAACTTGAGTCATCATCACAATGAAGGGTACTGGCTTGCCCAGTGCGGATGGTCCGATTGTCCGAATGATCCCGAGATCAAGGACCGGTAGGACCGGAAGGACTTTAATCACTAAACCAAGTTTCTTAGACGATGGTTAAGAGACCACAATGAAGAATGTTAACTAATTTTGATTATTAGCACTCCATATTCTTTGTAAAAAATAAAAAATACTAGTGAAAGAATTACTTCGATACGTCAATTAGTTTCCGATTTAGAAGTAAAACAAGTTGTAACCGCACGCGCGGGCTGCCGGTGCCGGTGTGACGTCATTGTACAACTCGCTCAGTCTGGCGCACTCAGTCCGCTAGCGTTCGGCGCCCGTGCCGTCGAAATTAAACCTAAATACTTTTAAAAATGTCCAATCCAAATACTAGGAAATCATGTGGTGTGCCTAAATGTAAAAATACAACTACCAATTTGCAGGAAAAGTTGTTTTTTATAGTTCCAAAGGACGTTGAGGCTCCTCGCTTCGACGATGTAGCCACATTAAAAATCCTAGTATGTTTACAGCCACCTCTGCTGGCGGCACAATCTTCGCAGGTTACATTTAAAACTTCTTGATCCTTATCAGTTTAGAATGCAATGATAAGGTGTGGTACGTATGCGGTGTTCTGGCGTGATTCTACATTACATACATCACCTAGGTAGGTCTTTTTATTTGAACATGACTAATAGCATCATCGCCATAGCTGTCTCTTGCTGATCTGAAATAAGCTTCTTTTAAAAATAAATGGCTTTACGTATTTTGTAAGTAAAAAAAATACAACACTATATTTACTTACATCCTAAGAGCGCTTACGCACGCACTACGTCCGATCCGAATCCGATCCGTCTCCGTGAAATCAAAATCACAAAGACATTCGGATGACAGATCTAGTTCGTAAATCACTAGAAATACTCCGGACCGTTATTTCACGGAGACGGATTGGATTCGCATCGGATTCGGATCGGATAGTGCGTTACCTTACCGCTCTTATTCCTAGGTACTATCCTAGTTCCTACTAATATTATAAACGCGAAAGTTTGTGAGTGTGTGTGTGTTTACTTGTTATCTTTCACGCAAAAACTACTGAATGGATCTGGACGAAGTCTGGAATAACATGTAGGTAGGCTACTTTTAATCCTGGGAAAATGTACAGTTCCCGAGGGAAACGGGGGCGAAGCTGCTGGCGGAAGCTAGTTTGCAATATATCAATGTACCTATATGTATTTATTTAAATTTACTAAGAAGAGCGGTACCTATATGTACATACGTACCTACTTACCTATAGTTACAAAACTATAATACCTACATTTATTTGTTGTCTTTAACATAAACATTGAATGGTAGGTAGATACTTTTACTATTTGATATTCCTCGCATTTCGGCGGCAACGAAATCACTATTTAATTTTGTTAAATAATGCGCAACCATTATTCCATCTATTTTAGGTAGATTATATTATCCGATTGCCCTTTTTCGTCCATATTATTAATTGAATAATATTTACTATTAAGTCTATTAACGAAAACACAACAAAATACTGCACAAGCCAAGCGCAAGCTATGCAACTTGTACTAAGCCGGGCTCGGCCCGCGCGGCGGGTTGTGATGTGACGTCACAAGCGGTCACGTGACTGTTAGCGGGACTCGATATTTTTCGAAACTTTGAATGCCTATAGAATCAAAACTACTAGGTATTTTTGACTACAACAAAAACTAGTGTATTTGTATATATACAGGCATTACTGTGACAAAATTTCAAGCGATTTGGCATACCTAGTAACATTCTCGTAATCTAGACTGATCAAGAGGAAATAGTGCTTGTTTAAAATTATAGTAGGATTATTGATTGATGTAATAATTGTCGGACTAAGAAAGATATTAAAAAAAATAGCAATTTCAAACCAAACTATAAGGCTAAAAGTAGTAAAATAAAATGTTGAAGTTCTAAAAACCTACCTATAATTTACAAGATGTATTTTTGAACAAAATCTTAAAATAGTGTAAAAGTAAACGTCTTATGTATTTGACCTCTTTGAATTTTATATGCAGAACATACAAAGGTGCCTCTTAATTTTGTAGGATTTTCTCATTCTTTGTATTTCAAAAGAATAGTTACACTATTTTAAGAGGATTCCGTACTTTTTTGACGCAAATACTATCTTGACAAATTAATAACAACGGCTACTATCTGATACAAACGCTATTAGAATACGACCTTTTGGAATTGCATTACGCGACAGTGATGACTTACACACACAGATATTAATAATAAAATGCGTTGCTATTTGTTATTAACGTTACGGACAAACGCAGTCGACGACATTTTTCGCTCAATTCCAAAAGGTATTGTTCTAATAGCATTTGAATCGGATAAAGGTGCGTACAGACATATAACATAACATGTTTTAAAACAATGTTATATAAAAAATTTCAGTACTAAAATATGTTTTGTTGAAAAATAATGTCAGATAGTTTTGACGTGTAATAAAACACATGTTATATAACAATGTTACTTTATCTGTACGCACCATAATAAGCATAATAGCTAGCATATCACCAATAACCATTTCAGATCTATTGTACAGAACTCTAAAAATCGTTGGCAAGTTTAAACAGCTAACACGCTCCCACCGTCCATTAGTTAAGGCCAGCAGTGCTAAGCTCTTTAGGGGTTCTTTAACATCAGACCGGACTTACTTTAGATCTTACTTGGGGTGAAATGGTTAAGCGTGTCTTTGAAATACATTTTCATTCTTAAACTAGATATTTTAGAGTTCACGTAAAGACGTGGGATTAAGGGATATTTAAAGTGGAAAATGTAACTGGAAAAAATATCTTGAGGATGTATTTTTGTGGCTTGTACAAAGGAAAGCTAAGACGTACTGATTTAACTAAATATAATTTCTAATTCAAATTAAAGACTATCAAGATAATTATGCAAACTTTTTTATGTCTATTTCTAAGTTTTTAAAGTCCCATTATGTTATTTGTGGCTCTTTGACAATGTAAAGAAGTTTTTTTTGTTAAGTACCGTGAGAGTCAAGTTAAGGGAATTTAGCCCTCCCCTATCCCCACGATGGGACATGATTTTTAATATTCAAGGATGTTGAGACACACACCACCTTTAGTCCCTAACAAAGGGTGAAGTATTCACCAGTAACTGAAAATATTTATCTTCCAGACCGATGCAAGCGAATGGAGGATAGTGTTCTACCTGTCTTCATGCATCTACGTCGTGTGCAATCTGTTCTTCCTGATCTTCGGCACGTGTCAGAAACAAACCTGGAACGAGCCTAAGGGTGACCCGAATGGCAACGGAACTGGTAATTATAGTTTTAGAGACTTTGGTAATTTCAAAAAATATCTGGCAGCGTGTAAATTATTTAATTATTAAATTATCACAAACTTGTCTGGCAGCGGTGATAGGTTTACTGTTTTTCTATTTTAGGGAACAATTTCAGATGGGTTTACTATTCCATTTCGAAAAACGTTTCGTCGAACAAATTTATCGATGACAACTAGTTGATTTTATTTTGTTTGAATGCGTTATTTAGCCGAAAGTTGTTACGTCGATGGTTCATTTCAGGTTATTTCGTGATAATTTATTTCACACATAACAAAGTTTTTTTTATTAACAAAGAAGACAGTATCTTAGTTCTAAAACTAGCTGAACGTTATTATTATTTATTTTTAAAGTAACTTCCAGATTATATGCAAAACGATTTCCTAAAATTGTTTTACAAAACAATTGTTATGACGTTTTGCTCTTTGGTAATCTAAAGGATTTGCAAAATATTGTAGCAATTCGATTAAAGTATTGCTAACACAAAATTTTCATTACGTTTCAGATGTCACAACAGAGAAGAAATTGGAGAAGGTGGTGTAAATGTTTGTTTTTACGGTATGGATTTTGTAAATAAAATGTAGGTATATTTAACTAAATTGAAGTTACCAAAGCTTTGATTGTTTTAGAACACAACGCAACCTGTAAATTAGTGTTCGATCGATGTATTTGGTAAACATACAAAACGTATGTATATTGTCGAATTTAAGTAAAAAGTACTTAATATGAGAAAATTACAGGGAAATTATCATTGGCTAACAGTTTCTTTAATCCTTCTAGCCCCGGAACACCAGACACAATAGAAAATCTATTGTTAAGCGGCACCCGAGTGCCGGTTCGGCGTTGAGTGGTTAAACTTTTTAAAAAATAATTATTGTGGTTGTATTATCAAAGCACAAACTTTTAAGTGTACCCCAAAACGTACGAATAAAAATATTATTATTTAAATTGTCAAATAAATTATTAAAGTTATTTATATCTATTTTGTATGGCAACGAACTGTCAGGTGAATTGTCTTAAGCTGTATAATTATGTATTTAACATTTTAGTCATTATTTTTAGATGAATTAAAATGATTGTATATTGACAGTTGTTTTTGTAATTATATTTTTAAACCAAAGCTTAAACAAATACCTAATAAAAATCTAAAAGATTAACTATAATATAAGCAAATGTTTGTTGAAAAAAATTCGGGTCACTAAAAAGTAAGAGTTTTTTTTTTGGCTACACTTCGAACAGTTGCAAAGTAACTCCTTCCTAATTAAGCCATTATGGCCTTGTCATGTTAAAGGTTTAAATGGTTGGGTTTTTGCAAAAAAATTGTTCCACGGCGCCAGTGGTTCGACCTTACCATAAAAAAAGTCAATCCAAATCCAAATAACATACGATTAAAAAAGGGACAAACTTTATTAATGTAAACAAATACCTATATATATTACTTTAGTTGTGAACTTGTCAGTGTAATATGAACTGTTCACAGGCAGTACCTAGTCAGTAGTCTATAAGTCGCCACAGTCAGTACAATCAACTACTTTGTTTCGAGAGAGATATGACATCGTTGCGACTAAGCTACAAGAAAAAAAAAGGTAAACTAAACAATGACTAGAAGGAAACAATACAACGACACAGAGTATATCCCTAGAGATTTAATAATTCTACAGCAGATTTTTCTACAGACATTAATTTGACATTAATTTCTCTCAATCTTTCACTATTCAATCTATTCGTCTTTGGAATTCTCTTCCCCTTTCTATTCGTGAATCTCGGACTCTTCCCATTTTCAAAGCTCGCGTTAAAACTTACTTCCTTTCCCTCCCCTAATCTTCTGCTTGAGTGATGTCATTTTCATGGTCTTTTTTGGTTAGTTGTTTCTTTTGCGTGATATCCATGAATCTGTTATATTAATATGTTGTATTGTATTTATTTTAAATTATGTATGTGTAATAATATGTTTATGTATATATATATATAGTATTTATATTTATAGATAGTGTTAGTAGTATGTATATATTTTGTTTTTATTTATATAAGAAGTTTGGAGTCAAATTTATTTTAGTTCTTATTTTTTGCACTGCCCTTTATCTTGTTCTAATTATTTTTATCATACTTTCCTCTATCCAAAGGTTGACTGGAAGAGATCGCTTGAAGCGATAAGTCCGCCTGTGTTGTGCAGTTCATTTATGTTACTTGTTTTTCTTTGTCAAATTTGTGGTGCAATAAAGAATATCTATCTATCTATCTATCTAATTTGTTCATTAGTGCCGTCTAGCCCAAAATAATTAAGCAAAGCTTGTGATATGATACTATTATTATTAGTAGACCGACATAAACAGATATGTTCATTATTTTTAATGTACACAAATGTTTGTTTGTCTGGTGATTACACACATTTTGTGTACATTACGAGCATTAGCTCGTAGCAGACTTTTACAAAACAACAAGTCTTTAAAATTTTGCATGTTCTGTCGTATCTCTATGGCGTTTCCTTGACAACCTAGAAATACTTGACAATTTTATCTTGCCCCGAGTTCTAGCTGTAGAGAAGACAAATTCCAACATCGGGGTGAGTCAAAACGCTCGTTTCGCTTTTAATATGTAACTCTTTGCAACGGAATTGGACGACTCTAGATCGATTCCAGTCTAGTAACTATTTCAATGGTCTTTTGTTTTTGTCAAGTTGTAACGGAGTTTAATACCTGACAGCGTGATTGAAGTTATTCCAAATCTGATTTTCAAACCCACTTCAATATTGAGGAGATCTTAAATCGACTGAATATATTTTGTGTTAACTCATTCCAGCTTTATTTGTAAAATGTTAACATTATTACTCTAGGATACACAGCATTGTGCTGCTATATCTTGTTTTTATTAAATGGGAGCACAAAACATGAACCAGCTTTATTCGATAAAATCATGTTAGAGGCTGATTTCCGTTTTCCGTGCTACGGAAGCATAGAGAAAATCTACGTACGTAAAGGTCGTTAATGCGAGACCCTATTAGAAGCCGTCAATCGCCTAAGAGCTTTTACGCATTGTCGCATGACTCCAACCGAGTTTCAGTCAAAATTATATTTCCTATGTGTGAACTTAGCCGCTAGAGACAAAATTAGAACCTATAGCGCAAAAATGCTTTGTCCCTAACATTTTGCCCGGTCAGCTTCGAGTCATAATAAGCTCTAAGTCATAAAAACTCGATTCTACCGTCGGAGTTATTTGCCGGCTGTCATGGGCAGACCGCTAGCATTTGTTCGATAATGGTGCTAGCCATTCTTTCTTAGATATAAGCCTAAAGGCTACCTAGGACATATATCGTTGAACAACCATTCACTAACCAAGGGGACACCATCTATTGTTGTTTTGATTTCTATTTTAATATTTTTAGTCCTGCTCTGGATCTTTACCTACCTATAAATTTTTCTACGTGTGTAAGTATTTAGCTCGGCGGTGACGTAAAACATCATGAGAAATCTGGCACAGTCGAAATAGCAGAGTACACATGAACCAATTTGTGTAGTTCCCCTGTTACATCTGATGTATTCTAAACCTAATCACTGTTAAGTATTTTTTATTATTTACAGAGAAATCGCACATCCATGACCACGCCGAATACGCTATTTTATTGGAAATCGTAAGGTCGTATCTTATCTAAAACACTGCTGCTAAAGTATCATCTCAATAGCTTCAGAAGTTTTTACGTGAAAGAGTATCAAACCAAAATCCAAAAATCCTTTCATAAATTCTCTCAAAATAATAGGTATCGGTAGAATTTTATACCCAACAATGACGTAAGGTCCAAAAACCACTCAAAGTGATTCCCCACGTATAGCTCTTCGCTTCGACACTTAACTAAATAACCGAGCGATAGCACTAATACCTATTCACGGCAAATTCGATAGGTTTGTAATTAAACTTGCGTTGCTGAAGGGTTCTGTCAATAGTTCTAGCAATTTCGCCGACTCCGCCTAGATGAATTCGCAGTTAGCAAATTGATACTTTCGCGGCGCCATTACTGAACGCCAAGGAGGTTTTAATCTACCTGGAGGCTGTCCTTCAAACTGAAACTGAAGACTAAAAATTGGACCTTGAAATACGTTATTATCCCTATATATCCTTTTCTATTGCCTCATTCCCGCGTGTATCACGGTAATTTTATAAGTGTCAATAACGCATTGAGCGTTGAATTAAGACTAGACGTCCTACACTGCTGGTTTTTTAAATTGACGTATTAAATAGTTAGGAGGAGAGCTCAAAGTGACGGACAGTTAAGTACCGAAAACTTTCAAGGTCACGGTGCGGCTTCGAGACGATTGATAAGCTCCTTGACCGTACGCACACTTCAGACAAATTGTCGTCTAAGGTTGACTTCCCTTCGATTTATTTTCCTTTTTTTTCACTAGATTTGGTGAAAAAAAAGGAAAATAAATCGAAGGGAAGTCAACCTTTCGTGTTGAAATATTCTTTAGGATTCCGTACATCAAAAGGAAAGAAGCGAAACTATTTTATAGGATTACTTGTTGTCCGTCTGTCTGTCTGTAGTCCCTTCTTCCATTAGTCCCTTGAAGCTGTAATAAAATAAAACTTGATTCTTTATAAACGTTAAATATATTTTTGTTAGCTTAAAAACGCTTAATATTTCAATTTTTTTAAAGGCGTCACCGCAACGTTCGGCTTGCTTTGCGGTGCCTTAATTCATATTTTCGAGAAAGGTATTCTTTACTATTTGTAATTTACAAAAGTAAACAGAACCCTCGTTGGAAGAGTCTCACTCGCACTTTTCTGGTTTGTCTATTTACCAATCCTTTCGTCCTGATTGATTTTGAATAGGGTGACCTTTAATTTCTTCGGGAAAAGTTAAGAAACCAATAAACACAATTATAAATTATCTACTATCTAAATACAGCTGACTTTGAAATAAGGTTACAAATTAGACAGCACAGACTGACCCATTTTTTTTCGGTGGAGGAGAACGCATTTACGCGCCATTGCGGCCGTGTGTGGGGCTCGAGACTAAGTCCTACTGAGCCTATTGACCAGCCCATCCCCGAGACGGCACAGTCCTGAACAGTATTTGGGCTATGATTTTTTGTTACAAGGATAATAATATTATATTATAGCAAAGTGTGCGCGATACATACTGATAACTCGTCTAAGTTGGCAGAAATTGGTTGGTATTTGAAGAAGATAATTTACGTTGGAGTTTATCCTTCGGCAGCGGGTTTTCACGCCTCCCACGCCGTCTTGTATACTTGTTGTTGATTGATCTTTTTTCTTAACCATTAATATCAGTTTTTGATTGCCTTTTTACTCCTTACTAAGCACTTACTTTTTTACAAAAAAAAAAAACAGTGGGTGTGACTACCTATCTAGTAACAGATTTTTTTTATGTCAGAGGCGGCAAACGAGCCAGTGTGTCGCCCATGGACATCTGCAACACCATAGGGATCGCTGATGCGTTGCCATCCTTTTTAAGGGGGGGGGGGGAGCTTCTGGCACTCTCTCAAACCAGATGAAACACAATAGTAGTCACTATTGTTTCACGCTTTTACATGTTATATGGTTTTTAGTGGACAAGCCAATCAGAAACAGGCGTGATTCAAAAAAGATTAAAATGAGAGCAAAGGTATTATATCAAATCTTTGATAAGAAAGCCAAGATAGATAGAAATAATCTATCTCCATAACGATCTTATACAAATAGATCCAAGTCGGAAGACGTTACATAAATCAAAGAGGTATCTCGCTCCCGATAGACGCATTCCTCGAATAATCCTGCCGTGATCTGTGACGAAGTGCTTCCGGACCATTTGTGATGTATTATTGCTCATTTCTGCTCAATATACTCCGTGTTGCCGAAGGAAAATAGCTTGTGTGTAACGGAGAAACAATGGAGCTGATATTGTAAACTACCTACGATTTCGTATACTCGGAGATGTTTTTGCGGATTATAGGAAATACTTTACTTATACAAGTCCAATCCTTAGTCAGAATAGGTTTATTACATTGAAAAAATTACAATTACATCGAAGAGTCCGCCGTCTGACAGGTTTTATACCTGGACGGTTTAGTTACTGTTCCATGGATTCGAAGGCAATATGCAAGACTTATGTAGTAATATTTTTTTTTTATGTGATTCACACATTTGTTACAAATTTTTGAGATTTAAGCATTCTGCTATTTTTTCTAAACAGGTTTGCCACGGTCTCTTGAATGTTGCAAACCTTTTTAACAACAAGCAAAACCATCCGGCTCGAAGGACCAAAGAAACATGACACTCTGTGTAACTAATATTTATGTTCCACCGGTACAAAGTAAGGATTAAAACACAAACGAGCACTAACTTCAGTATTTACAACTCAAACAGTTTAACCTTCTCGTAGCTAAAACGAACAACAGTTGTTCTTTCAACCTCAGTGGTTGTTGAGGTGAGAGCAACAATCGCTTGTCTAATTACCGCTGACCGCAATGGTCGCGTTGGTCACAGTGGCCAGTCCGTGCCTCATTAGTTCATGTAGAGTTTTAGGACTGTTCTACCGCTGTAAATAGTTTTAGGGTACCTAGATGTCCTGTTACGTGTAAACTTAAAGTTAACAAAGGACTTGAGTAAAAAAATAGAGCTAAAATAGACGATAATGGAAAACGGCTGTGGTAACGTTGTGCGATCAAGCATAAAATGCTCTTGTCAAGATGTTTAGAACAAACTTATGGCAAACCGACTTGTTTAATTGTGTTTGGACTAAGTTTTTGGTCTCTCTGCTCGGGAAATAGAAAGCAGGGAGGGTTTGTGTCTTTGTTAGGTCTTTCTGCATCGTTAAATTATTTTGATGTGGTTGCTGACGTTAAGTTGGTTCCTAGGTACAATTTGAGCTCTTTTAGTTATCTACGAAAAAAAAATAGGTCCAATACGCATTAAATGTGTTCCTAGATTTGGCGCTAGATTTTATTGTATTTCAATTGAGAAAATGCAAGTTATCGACGTGCAAAATATGTACATATTAAATTACTTACTTTGCACAATGGTAGCTCATCAAGTTTTGTGCTGTGTACCTACCAATTGTAGCTGTATAAAAAACATAATATGTTTAGATATTATCTAAATGTGACAAACTCTGCCGGCAGTGTAAAAACTTTCAAGCACATTGACATACCTACTTCATGAGCAACGAACATGTGCGCAATTCCTTCTTCCAAGTATTTCCCAGGAGTTTCGCAACGTTGTGAACTTTCGTTTTCATGTTTGCTTTAACTTTTAGTAACAACAGTTACATACTCTGACATGTATACTGCCTCATTCAATTAGGAAGTTTACTGCACTGAAACCGAGCGCGGCTGGTGTTAATTATTTTTATGAAAATGGTGTCTAAAATATTCTGGTATTCGAGGCATTTTATATACTAATTAATAATTAATATACTTTTTATACGTGTAGGCTGTAGAAACGCTCGCTCGTATAAATTTTTAATTAACCAACATTACAGAATGACTTTACCGCCGGCTTCTGAATTGTTTTATTCATCGAGGAGACCTAGCAATGAACTCTATAGTTATTTTTTTCTCCAAACGCCAGTGTTTATACTACAGATTGGACTATCAACCAAAATGTATGAATAAAATGTGAAAGAACGAGTACTGTGACTTCAAATAATTTTTCTGAAAAGCAGGCCCCGCATTTGAGACCGCACTCACAGGTGAAGGCGGAAGTCATCAAAGGTACATAATCGACAAATGAAAAACAAAGATAAATCTGATAAAACAAGCATGATGACACAAAATGATGACGAGCCGTTTGGTGTAATGGTTAAGAAGTCGGCTTTTTTTTTTGTCCCTGGCTTGGTATTTCCAGAGTTTACTCTTGTGTTATGATAGGATAATTTTTATTAATGCAAGAGTTTTGCCAGTCGCTATGGGATACGACGTAGCATAGAAGATAGTAGGAGTGGAATAATTGAGAAATTATGGAGAACATGAAATTAAATGATTATGTAGGATGAATATAAACGTCGCGGGTTCGATCCCCGCACTGTACAAACATTTTGTGTGAATGAACAAGTCTGTTTGTATCAATCTGGGTGTTTCTATGTATAACATGTATGTATTTACTAAAAAAAAGTATATAATTAATGTTTATCCATTGTCTGACACAAGTTTATGCTTAGTTTGGGGCTGGATGGCGTTGTGTGAATAATGTCCAGAGATATTTATTTTTAATTTTAACTTAAATTTCGCTACAAAATATTTTTTTTATTATGAATAACGCGTTTGCTAAGTGCTTAAAATTCTCCCGGCGTAATTTGACACCAGAGTTTCAGTTTACTAAATCTGAAACTTTCCAAGGACCTTGTTTGCCCGAATTTTACTAAACATTTGTATAACAACTTACTAGGATTGGAAATTCGTCTAGTCTTCTATCCATTACCGTTGAGAATTGAGTATCAACTTACTGTTACAGTAATTATTATCAGATTCAAACGCTTTTAGGATACCTTTTGGAATTGAGCGACAAATAACGTCAACTGCGCCTATCTGTAACGTTATCAACGCATTATTTTGACTATGTGTGTTAGTCAATCACTGTCGCGTAACGCAGCTCCAAAAGGTATTATCCTAATATGTAGCATTTGAACCAGATAGTAGGTTATTTTTTCGCAATAAAGGAGGCAAATCGACGAATAAATCGCCTGAGGACAGTGATCACCATTGTTCATGGAATGAAGAACTAAAGTTAAGTGTAGTAGAACCTCCGCGGTGGTTTTTCTTTGGCAGTTTTACTGTCAAATTGAAAAGAGAGAGTTCCTGTTCTCCTTCGCTCCCTTTTATAAGTATCTGAACCATTATTACCTAGGAATGAAACTCAACCACCTTGATAACTTAAACGGGTTAGTAGTCGATTCGCACGAAAATAATTCGCACTAAAGTGCGAATCGACAACTTTCAAAAATAATATTATTTTTAGTAGTCGATTCGCCCGAAAGAATTTTAATCGCGTGCGAGTCGACCCCTTTAACCACTCAAACGTCCGCGCGCGTTTCGCTAGGTTGTCAGGACAGTCCGCGAGTCACGTGATACGCGCAAAATAAAATCGGTAGGAGACGTATGCTAAATAAATGCTTATTACTCAGTAAATAACTCAAATATCGCAAAATGAAAAATACTAATGAAAGGCTCATGAGTTGACGATTTTTAGGCAATAGTTATGTTTGATTTTAACATTATATTCTATTAATGATCTTACAGCGAACTTTAAGAAATGGTAATTTTGTCATAGTTTTCAATTTAAATAAATTTTTTATTAGATATTTTTGACGTTTACAATATTAAAACATCTTTGGGTTTTAGGTAATTTAATGGCCTTTCATTTGGAACCAAAATCCTATAGTAAATCATCTTAAAAATATTACAAATAAAATAAAAACCAAAGCTACATGATCTGTGAAATCGAAGTTCACATATGGCAAATTGTCTAATCCAGATGAAATATGGAATATTTCAAGAAAGTATGGTAATATCCATCCTATAATGTTAATAAGTTTTCATATTAAAACATTTTATTACGATAAAATATAAGAACTTTTTTAGATCTTCCAATTATTCACTAATAAAAACACAAAGTCACCGACCTATTTTCAATCCAAATTTTTACTTAAAAACTGACTTGAATCGCACATAATGTTATAAAATATGAAAATATGTAAGATTATAAATATTTTGATATACAAAACAATAATATTTTATTACTTACGGCATGATTTCTCGAATAAAATAGCTGGAGTTACTCGCGCACTGATCCACAAAAACAACAAGCAACTTGACAATTTTTTTTTTTGTAGCCATGAGCCGAAGTTATGTTCCACTTGAAATAAGGTGTGGTACATATCATAGAGCGTCAAAAACCAGCAACACTACAGACTATAAACATCCACAGCGATAAGAAAAAGAAAAAAACAATCGGCGGGCGCGAATTCTTAAAAATGTAACTGTAGTTACACGGACTGTCCTGAGGTATATGGTCTCTGTAACTGTGGTTACAGTGGACGTATGAGTGGTTAAGAATTGATAGTAGGCGATTCGCACTTTTGCAGAATGTGGATAAAAAACAATCAAAGTACAGTCGTGTCAGGAAATCTTTATAATATTTATAATATTATTAACCTATTCCTTGTCTATATATCTTACAGCATACAGAATCAATTAAATTTCAAATGTTATATTTTTTTCGGACAGGAAACATGTTAAATTATAAACTAATATCATTAAGCGTTAAATTATATTTGAACACTTTAATATTGAAATGACACCAAAAATTAGAAACGTGTTAAGGACAGCGGAGACAAAATCTCAATTTATGCTTATACTAGGTTAAATTTTATTTTGTTACGTACGTAGGATTTATTGTAAATAAGTGAAATAAATATAAATCCAATTAGTTACGCAAGAACTGTAATAGGTATTAAGCATAGAATGTGTAAGAATCATAGTTTTGTAAGAAGAACTTTTTACGTAGAGATAAGATTCTAAGAAGAAAAATTGTTGTAATCAATATGTAAGTTATGTTTTCTAATTAGAATTAACGCGAACTTTAGAACGATGTAAGATACATGTATATTCTAATTAGAAAAATTATAGAAATAAGCAAATAATGTCAACTTGCATAGTGAAAATGCAAGCGAAATTGTGTAAGTTTAACGGGGCTCTCTTTAAGGTATTGCTCCGAGGTACTTAAGCGTGTAATGCTTTACGTAATACGTTTCTCGTTTATACATATTCGTTTCAAATTTTTGGTGTCATTTTAATATTAAATTTATCAAATATAATTTAACGCTTAATGATATTAGTTTATAATTTAACATGTTCCCTGTCCGAAAAAATATAACATTTGAAATTTAATTGATTCTGTATGCTGTAAGGTATATAGACAGCGAATAGGTTAATATTATTATAAAGATTTCCTGTACACGACTGTACTTTGTTCTTTTTTTATGCACATAATATTGCAAAAGTGCGAATCGCCTACTATCAATTCTTAAAGGGGTCGACTCGCACGCGATCAAAATTCATTCGGGCGAATCGACTACTAAAAATAATGTTATTTTTGAAAGTTGTCGATTCGCACTTTCGTGCGAATTATTTTCGTGCGAATCGACTACTAACCCACTTAAACACTTAATCAACGAACTACTTTGTCTTAAAGCGCTCTAGAAATGATGAGCAAACTCAGTTACAACTTCGCAATTTTTATCTCACTAGTTCCTCGGCAAGTTGAACAAAACCGTGGGGTAATAAAAAAAGGGTAACAAATGACACTTCTTCCAAACAAACTAAAAAGAAAACGAGCGGTGAAATTCCTAACCGCTTGTCCCGAGTTGGGATCAATTAGATTAAGGAAGTTTTCATAACAAATGACTGAGGTGCAGTGACTAACGTCAACTCAAAAGTTGACGCTAGTTCCATTATTTCAAATTTCGAAAATAATGGAACTAGTGATAAAAAAAAATAGCAGTAGTTCCATCATGGAACTAGTGTCAACGAACCAAAATTTCTGTCTAGCAGTTAACGCAGAACTTGTAAAAGAGAAAATCGTTTTAATGGCAATGTATCACTTTGTATAAGTGTAAGCATTTGACCTATTTACATACAATTTAAAATAAGGGAAGCTTGATAGTTTGTGATGTAACACCCACAATTAATTACTGGGTACAATCGGCTATACAAATATAATGGACGAAAAAGTTTTAATGAATTCGATAATGGTCTTATTAACAAAAAATACAACGATATTTTAGGTCATCCATCCATTTGGATGCATTGATAAATTACCAGAAATCCATGTTTTTTCAGACCTCATAACTACTACAATATGTTGGTCAAGGGCAAGTGTCACCGCTAATTCTTACCGGTTAGATGACTTAGACGCTGTCTCTTTCTGGCATTCATGTCTGACAGTTATATTACCGAATGCTGATTGAATTTGACTGAAATTGCCCCTTATACAGCTTTTAATAGCAACAATGAAAAAGAAACCTAACGGAATTGAAATATTACCACCGAAGGACTTCACCAAGTCAAACGTGATTTGTAATCATGGCTTAATTCCTCGTACCAGTCGTCCCCAATATTTCCCGATAAGTCCCGGGAAACATTCCCTCACAATCCCTTTGTCTGTTTCATTGCGAAAATCTTTTTACCAAAAGTCTGGTCTGTTTCGGGTGGTAGCACACATCGGCATGGGACTTGCACAATATATTGTTCTTGAAATACACTTAGTTATATTATATTACTTTCATTAATGTATTTTTTAGAACACAATGAGTGTTTTTTTTACAGAGATGGTCTTTCATTTGTTTTTAATCACATCAAAGAGTTAGTTTTTGTAAGCACTATAACTCGCACCTTTATGGAGCGCAACTTCTAGTACGCTTACGCTCTTTGGTTTGAGGTCAGGTCAATGTATGAGTTGTTGCCCATAAATATATATTTTTAAATTATTTTGCATCATTTTAAGCAAAAAAATTACATTGTATTTTTTACAGGTCCAGGTTTTTAGAAAAAAAAAAACACTTAGAATTCATCGAATATCTCAATGTATTTCTAACCTAACGTTTAAATCATTGGCAGGCGAAATATCGCTCCGCAAATCCCTCTCGTTTTGTCACTACAGAGGCATTAGTCAAGAGTTTTCCGGGCTTAATCAAGACGAAAACTTTGTTTCGGCTTAGTTACGAACATCTTTGGAGGAATCTTGAAGGTCGCAGTAGATTTTGTAAAGTCTTTGGGAATTATGAAAGATGTTTGGATACTGTTGCTACATTTTATCTTTCGTCTGGTTTCTTCTCTTTTATAATACAAGCTACGCAAAGTTTTAAAGACTACAGATTTCAATCTGTTGTTTCAAATCTAAACAACGAATTGAAATCTAGCAGGCTATAAACTCCTGTATTATATCTTTAACTATTTCATAAGATATACAAGTGTAGTTTTTTTCACAATTAAGAATTTGAGTTTCAAATCATGAACTTTGATTGAGTATTCTTTAATCAAAGATCACTAATAGTTTCAAAATAAAAAATATAGAAATAGGGTTCAGATATGAATCGTCAATTTTAATAATAATATGACTTTCGATGTTCTTATTTAAAAAACGACGGATTTAAATTTCAAATCGGTCAAAACGAGATTATTGTATTTTGATTTGATTTTGATCACATAATTTTATATTCTGGTAATAAATATTTAATGACAAAACTGTTCACGTTTACTCGTTTATAAATTATACTAGATACTGTGACATCTAAGTAATTGTACTATAAAATCATGAAAATTATTTACTACTGAAAAAAACACAAGTAAAAGAACCACTAAGTAATAACATTACTTAAGTTTATAGCCCAGCAGAAGCAAGAATAAGAAATATAACGCTCCTGTACTTTCCAGACAGATTTCACCAATATTTTCTTTTCTCTTTCCGACCCCTTCAATCATAATTATTTCACGGTTCGGTCAAGTATTTCAATATTGCGATGTTATTTGTGGAATTTTCTCAGATGCCTATTGATTACAAGATATTTCCAACAACCTACTAAAATTTGTAGGATATTTATTACATATCTTCGTTTCGATAGCGTTTTAAAAAGTAATATTATGTATCTATATGAGCAAAATCGATTGAATGGTTTGACCTATCCGATAAATAGACAGGGAAACATTTTTAATGAAGATTATTTGAAAAATTTGGCCTATAGATTCTGCTCGTTATCAAGGTCAATCTAATTACAGGTTTTGCGCATTTAACGCTACACTTGTATAATAAGTAGAGAACTTCAAATAAATTCTTTTATAAAGTACTCCTCTGAGAACATAATAATAGCCTAAAAGCATTATTATCCAACAAAACCTTTGTGGAAGTGTTCCATTAGGCAAACCTTGAAAGTTTTATTCAATATTATTTTCCCAGGCATGTACTCGTAGTACATTGTAATAGACAAATTGGTTAGAACCTTCCGAAATTGTCTTGTGCCAAAATAATGCCTTCGTCCACTTTAACGCATTTATTTAAAGATGCAAAAAATTTGGTAGGAAATATGTCTCCCCTCGAAGAGGCGCTCGTGGCGCAGCTGTGACAGAGGTTCGATAGCGATAACGAAAGTCAAGCTACCTACGCCGCGGTCGGTTAATGGATGGGTGATCATTCTGACCATATTTTAGTGACATTAATTTCGAGCGTCTCCGTGCTTCGGAAGGCACGTTAAGCTGTTGGTCCCGGCTGATATATACTATAATGTAAATATTAGTCGTCAAGCCTAGTCAGAGGCCATTTGGCGGCTTGATAACATCTGACATTAAGGTTAAGGTACGCACCCCTCCACCAACCCGCACTAGGCCAGCGTGGTGGAGTATGGCCCACACCATCTCACAATTGAGATAAGGCCTGTGTCCCAGCAGTGGGAACGTATATAGGCTGATGATGATGATGATGTCTCCCCTTTTAAGTAAAATCGTTTAGCTGGAAAAATGTGCCAGAAACATTTAATCCTTAACCCAAAGCCATAATCGCGGCTCCAACCATTAAACAGGGTCCACTGAAATAATTCCAACTTCATAAATTTATACAGAGGAGCGGTTAAAGGATTATACGGTTTGCAAACAAAATATAAAATCACTGTAACATTTTGGTATTTCGAGCTTTTTGCGAGAGGCACTTGGTTTTAATTCGTCACAATTTGACCTAAATGTCCCACGTTGCTTAGGAGTTAGCGTTTCTCGTGATTCAACGAAATACTGTAAATTGTTCAAATAAGATTTTCCGCCAAGGGTACATACTTAAATAACAATATTATAAAACAAATCAAGAAAAAAAAAGCTGTACGATCAAAACTAAATAATTAACCTGACAAATTTTTGTAATGTTTCGCAAAAAAAAATACATTAACCACCACTAATATACATAATACATAAAATACATGTAAAAATCCGACATTTTTTTTATCATAAATAAATTTCGCTATCGGGCTAGTCCAAACATACTATAAAACCTTAAAATTCTATTCAAATGTTCGTTTACATAAATATATTTCCTACTATTTCTAGCAGTATTTTTTAAAACAACATTGCCGAGGCATTATTGGAGGCAAAAGTTTACCAAAGCTGCAGCGTATCCGCTTACGCTTATAGACAGCGAAAACCCAAGTTTATTGCGAATTTCTCTCTGTTCAAATGAGAAAAAACAAAACGGGTTATTTGCCGGGAACTGAGCACTGTTCCGTCATAATTAAAATAAACAGACGCGACGCCTCTGCAGGCGGTTTGAATAACCTCGCGACACCTGCTTTATCGTGGTTATTTGCTTAAAAAAAGAATTTCGTGCCATTGTGCCTGTGCCTTTTTTAAATTTTGTGTTCCTAGCCTTTGATAAGAAATGTAATAAAATGTTTTACACTGATTAACCACTCAATCCCGAACCGGCACTCGGGTGCCGCTTAACAATAGATTTTCTATTGTGTCTGGTGTTCCGGGGCTAGAAGGATTAAATGAGGAGATTTGTGTAATAAGGGGGTTTGAAGAACGACAGCGGCCCAGTTGAAGAGGCAGTGGGCTAGGCATACAGCTCGGAGAACAGGTGGCTATAAGAAAGTTCTCGAATGGTAACTACGAAGCGGCAAGCGAGGCAGAGGATGGTCACCTTTGAGATGGAGTAACGACCTGGCGAGGACAGCTTAGATACACTAGATGCAGGCCGCTTTAGATCTGGCATTGGGGAGGCCGTCGAGGGTGGTCTATGTTCAGTTTATGTCTTATGGCTAATATTATAATGATGGGCGCAGGGCAGTGCCAGACAGTAACTGCTTAGATAGATAGATAGCTGATATACTCTTTATTGCACAAAATTATAAAAGAAAAATATGTTACAAAAATGGGTGATACAATGTAGGCGGACTTATTGCTAATAGCGATCTCTTCCAGTCAACCTTAAGGTAGAGGAAAATTCTAAATTAATTTTAAAAAGTAGGCAGTGCAAAACTCAAAAACAAGAAATTTATACGAGTAGAACACAATTCAAACTTTTTAAAAAAGTAAGAGAAAACAAAAAAAAAACAATACAAAAAATAAAATATAACATATACTTACTTATATAGGCATACACATACTTATACATACATACATACTTACTGATACATACATACATACTGCTTAGTTACTGTTTGGCACTGAACAAAGGGCAGACGTGGCGCTTTCCATCAGGTGTATTGATCTATTCATCTTGTTACACAGTCATTGCAATAAAAAAAATGATGAAAAAATCTATAAGTATCAGCCCATTGATGTACCACTGCAGGACAAAGGCCTCATTTTTTGGAAACCAACTCATCGCCACAATTATAGGTACTGGCTTAATTAAACCCCGGACCCCGAGAGCATGGCCTGGTAGTGAAACCGCTAGACCATCGAGGTTTATGCCAATGATGATGATGGCTGATTAAATGCACAATTAAAAAGCCAAGGCGTTTTTGTTGAAACACAAAAAGGGTTCGGTAATACAGGTTTTCGAATATTGGACCATGACTCATATTTATGATTGTATACTCTCATTTGGCAAACGTAAACTGTGATTTAGTCAATAACCATTTAACAAGTCAAACGATAGTTTTAATTCAATAAAGATTTTGCACTACAGTGAAATATTAACTGTGGACAGTTAAATAAATAAATATCTCTGGAAATTATTCACACAGCGCCATCTAGCCCCAAACTAAGCATAAGCTTGTGTTGTGCTATGGGTGCCAGACAACGGATAACATTGCTTATATAATTTTTCTTTGTAAATACATACCTAATATTACTAGACATATAAACACCCAGACCGATACAAACAGACATGTTCATGCACGCAAATGTTGGTACCGTGCGGGGATCGAACCCGCGACCTCGGTGTAATAGCCGACTTCTCGACCAAAACACCAAATGGCTCGTCAAATAAGTGTACATTTATGTGTCTGGCAAAATTTATGCTGCATTATTTAGTTTGAAAGTTAACAAATTAAAGATCATTTGATCAAGCATCCATGTAATCTATCAGTTAAAATGGATAAAAATAATTTCTTTAAAAGCCAATTTTTGTAAGTATGGAAAATGGATCACACTCCTACCTACGCGTTGTACTTTATAATTTTAGTAATACATCTTTTAATACTTGCCGAACACGTCTTGTAACAGGGAATTTGTTTTTAATAAATTAAACAAAAGTGAGCGGTAGGCAGTGCTTAGAAGAATTTACCTAAAAATCGCACAGTTTTTATACCATTAATTGAATAAACTTTACTAAGGGTTTGTCAGTTGCACTATAATTGTGAGAAAAGTTCTTGATGATATCAGATGACAAAAGAGACATCACAGATATCATGAAAATTTTATTAAAATTAAATTAAGATAGCTCATTGTGACAGATTTCATTTGAATAATATACAAATACTTTATGCTCTAATGAATCTTGAGCAATGTTTTCATTCAAAGAGGAAGATTATGCATAAACGCTCTCATATATTAACAGCATTTTTAATATCCAGCGTTTGTTGGCAAGGGCCAACGAACGTTATCCCAATATCGAAAAATTATGCTCCGATCGAAACGTGATCTCTTTCCATGTTAGTCTTGTTCCGCTAGCGCTGTTTTTGAAGTATATTTGCAGAACATTAGTAAAATATGGAACACTTTTGTAAGTAGAATTAAAGTAATAAATGGAACAAATTATTTTATAACTATTTATCAGTAGTCGAACCATGCTCTTACCATCTTTTTCTGTTCTGCCCGTAAAAATGTACTGGCTCGTTTTGGGAAAAATCACCTTCTCACAGAAAACCGACGAGAGCAGGCTTTGCTACTAGGTGATTAGGCGTATCGTAGGCGCGTGCCGCCAGCGTTACTCTGAAACTGGAATTGAGGTCCGACTTACGACTAGCACTTACCGGTAATACTCGTAGTTGGCTTTTCTGCACCGCGTGGAGGTGTTCGGTATGACTTCTGATAGGTAGGTTACTTCAAATGACGGTAGAAGGCGCCACACTAACACGAGCAACATTTGGTTAAATTCACAAAACTTGCAAAAAACACAATATTAACAGAACCGTACTGCAACGTTAATGAGTTTCTACCAATTTAAATATGAGATAATAACGCACAAAATATAGTTTTCAACAGTTTGATTATAACCATTTAACGTACTTTGCGCGGTCCGCGCCGACATCACACTACACGAGTAGCCAATAGCAATTGGTTACCGCCAACTAACAGGAAAGAAGGGTTGCCATTGGTCAAACCGCTCGCGAAGCCATAGTTGGCGGCAGTTTTTAATTAGGAACGTGAGCCAATTTTGAATTAAGAATGAATAGTGCACAGTCACACAATGTTGACACTTGGATTTATTTTTAATTTTTTTTTTATTTTTAAGTTTAGAATATATTTTTCAGACATGTTTGTAAGAATATTTAAAAATAAAAATGGATGAAACGCCTTATCTTGTGTTTTAATCCGCTTTATAATGTGATGAGGCGTCAACGCAACGAGTTTCAATTTGTCCTAAGTACGAGACTTTATTACGCGGTCTGCGAACCTTGGGAATATAATCTAGTGTATTCTTTTGTGTAGTTGTTTTTACTATGCAGGTATTTAATTGACCATTTGGCCTCTCAAAATACATGGATCGTGTAGTAGGCCTCATTCAATAAAAAATAAAATCATAGGATAATTAATTTAAAGAATCCTACGTCACGGCTGCAATCTCCTTCATAAGCAGTAAAAATATTTTATACGAGTATGTACCTGTATTGTTGAAAATTTCGCAATCCCCCATGTTAATTTAGTATTTATATTCTGTGCCCATGTTTAAACTGTAATAAAAGTGAGAGAATAGAGAGTGCACCTGAGCTTGCGCACTCACTTGTGCTCCATACATTTGTATTATGCGTAGTTGTTGATCAAAAAGATTGGTCGCTACGGCTAAAACTTGGCTATAATTTTCATTACATTTAATATTTACTGTTATAAACTATTGCAAACATTAAAATTTGGTTTAAAAACATACGCAGTATGAAGTTTAAATACAGAATAATCCCACTTAGTGCCGAACTCAAGAAACTTTTAATAGGTCGACACTAAAAGAACAGCAATTAAAAGGAGTTAATTAAATTAGGTTTTAGCAAAAAGTCGCATCGCATTCGAAAGTTTTTATTAAAACGAGCCACTTCGTACGACGTCGTAAACTTTTAATTTGATGTGTAAAGTACGGTAAAGTTTATATTTAGCATCACACATTACGGCTTTACACACCCGGTGCCTGTTGTTGCAAATTTGTATTTTCTATAATCTATCTAATACCTATTATGAAGAGGGAAGATTGTTCGTTTCTTTGATTGTATTCAATAGACTTTAGGCGCGGTTGGAACCGCGGGCGGAAGGCTAGTAATTATATAAAAAAAATCTGAGCGGCCAGTGGGACTTAGCCGAGTAGTTTTATATGTCGCTTTACATTGATGTATTGGCTCGAATCTCGGTGGGCTGGGCACCTATGGAGTATTCAAGCTGACTATATGTGTGTCTATGTAGCCATGATTCAATCGGTCTAGTTCCTCTACGGAGATCAAATTGCAGTCGCTCTATTGTAACAACTAGACTTGCCGTGCGGCTTAGCGTGCCTTCCGAAGCACGGAATCATCATTCTTTCCAGACATTGTGATTCAAGCCTGCAATGTTCTAACCAAACTGGAAACAATCACACAAAGTAATGTTCCCCGCGGGATCGAATCCTGACCTCCGGGTTTTAGAGCCCAACGCTCTAACCACTGTACCATAGAGGCAGGCATATTGCCTAAATCTTATTAACAATAATTGTATAACGAATAGATCAACGGAAAAGGCTCGCAATAGCCTCTCTTTTTGCACCAAATCGAATTTGTATTTTAATTAATGTAGAAGAGAGGGTTGCCTCAATTAATTTATCTTAAGACCTTGTTAATTGTTGAATAACCCAGAATAAAATAAATGGGGATGATTGATGAGTTGTAGATTTTTATCCTCTAGTAGTTACTTCACTTTTTTTCATTTGTGGGTTGAAACCCTGTTTTCCCTTAAATCGGTTTTGCTATCAATTAATCTCTGCATTTATAGGTCACAAGCCTTTTATCCGCGACGATGAAAACTAGCCTTTAGTTAAAAAACTATTTCCTTGATATAAGTCATGTTACTGCTGTGACGTAATGACGTTACGCGGTGCCACTTATTGTTCTGAGGTGCCACCAGCTTATTGCGGCGTCATCACCTTCGGGCTCGATCGCCACCATTCGCCACCAACTTCGGGCTCAGCCGCCGCCAGTCTAGTCGTCCCATAGATCAAGCACTCACTTGACTTCGCTTGCCCATTTAACCCGTGGACCCCTGCACCATCTTTTAGTTCCTTTCTGAACCAGTATTCAACCTAGACAGTCTAACTTGCTCCTCCGCTCAGCTACAGTCACGTTGATCAGTAGCTCCGTTGCGATGTCAAAGAAGAACATACTAAAACACTTCTATTACTGTTATCCAATAGGAATTTTTTTATAATCTAGTATTGACAAATACTAAATATATAATCTAATATTGCATAATACTCGCATGTATAGATATTATACCTAAAAGGTTTTCGCTTTTCATGTGCCGTTTACAGACATGATTACCAAAGCACTGGAATTCTGTAAATACCTAAGCTACTCAACTACTAAACAACTGTCAATACAAAATAATAACTTAAATGATCCAGAGAAAATTATACTTCTAGTTAAATTGTTCTGATAGCGAAACTTCTAACTATGGTCTAACTTTCTATCTAATACAGCGCATCGAACGTGTATCCCTTTAGAAACAACTTAATATTTGCCAAGTTTGGTACTAACTTATATTATATCTTAATGTCTTTTCGCTATTGTTTTGTTGCTTGTAAAACGCGTTACAGACTTTGAAAGTTATGAGCTTTGTTTTTAGCTTCGTGGAAATTTACCTTTGACAATAAACATCTTCATTTGATCTATACAAGTAAATAAAATTAGAGCGACTATTTTGTGATGTTAATATCAAATAACGGGCTATTAGTCGAAATACCTCGGCTCTGTAAACTTAAATAAACACAGTACCTACTTCAAGGTACCTAAATAATGAGCGAATAACTTGAAATCAGAAGTGTTTTAAATATATATTTTATTAGTTTTTCGCCCGCGGTTTCACCCGCGCGTAATTTCTTTTTTCATATATCCTGTGGAAATAAGGCGTTTCTCGTAGTTTTTAGCTTATGTCCTAATCCGGGTTATAAACTATACGTGTGCCAAATTTCATCTAAAGTTCAGCCGTTTAGGGCTGATTGAGTAACAATATCCAAAAATCAAAAATTTCGTGTTATATTTAGTAAAGTAAAGTAAAGTATCAGCCTATTAATGTCCCACTGCAGGGCAAAGGCCTCCATCCTTGAAATCAAGTTATCGCTACAATGATGGGTATTGGCTTAATCACCACGCTTGCCAAATGCGGGTTGGTGATCACAAACCCGAGCTGTGTCCGAAAAAACCGACACAAAGTTAGCTCGACCCGGGAATTGAACCCAGGACCCCGAGATCTCGGCCCGGTACTTAAACCACGAGACCATCGAGGCGTTATATTTAATTGTTTTTATATTGTTTACTAGTCTTTTTAATGATTTTTGTTTTACTGTACACATAATTAACTTTAAACTTGTGTGGAGCGATCGCAGCCAAGTTCTCTTGGCTCCTGCTCCGAGCCCCCTGTAAGGTTATATTAGGCATTCATCAGCAGGAATATACTGATAATATGTGTGATACTGCTATTAAAGCCTCGGTAGGGGTTCATTCCCGTTCGTCCCACCAAGCTTCGTCCCACCAGTGGGACGAACGGGAATTTAATAAAATATTTAATTTTTATTCCCGTTCGTCCCACCAGCAAGTTCAGTGGGACGAACGGGAAGTGAAAATAAGAATTCCCGTTCGTCCCACTGGTGGGACAAACTTGGTGGGACGAACGGGAATTAACCTCGGTAGGATATTAGCATGATGCTTACTGCAATTCATAAAAAATAATTATAGAGCAGCATTACAGTATAATGCGCTAGCACAGCCGCAGTTATAAATTATGTAATCCTCAAATTTTCGTGGAGTTTCGTTGCAACGTTTTTTAAGCTTTTCCTTAAAAAGTATATACAATATAAAAAAACATCCTCATTATTTTTGCCTAGAAAACTTAAAAAGAGGAAAAAATTTAAAACTGCATCCTAACCAATTTAAAATGTCCCGCCTAATTGTGTAAGTCGTTTGGTATCGTTAAGGCTCTTGGATTCATTAATGTTTAGTCATTTATTCAAGTTGCGCTCCTTTGCATTTTCTCCATTTGAATTTCTTTACAGAAAGAATTAAACAATGTTTTGAAGAAGCCACAAGTTACAAAGAGAAATATACAACCGTTTAAAACGAATGGCTTTTGTATCTCGAGTATATTTCAGCTTGACATATTTTAATATGAACAGAGGCAGTATTCTGACATAATGCATTTAAAGCCCAGATACATACTATTGTTATTTAGGGAAAATTACAACGTACCCTGACTCGTTGGGGAAAAGCGTTCAGAGAAAGAAGAATCATTTTATCACTGCAACGAACAAATTTGATTTAACCCATGCGCAGACACGACAAAATGTTTAATCCTTTTTACGAATTTAAAAGTAGCTCGGGCATCAAAGGTCCGTGAAACTTTGTTCGTAATAAAAGTCTGTCACACTCATTAAGACCCCAGGGGAGGCACTTTTCAGGCAGACTTTTTGGTAACAAAAAGTGAAATGAGTTTTTAGTGCGGGGCGCCAAGTATTGTCATGTGATATTTTTTGTCACAGTGACAATGAGTCTTAAGTGGTAGAATGTATTTGGTTTATTGAAAGTTTATTGCAGTAGAATATGGTGCAATGTTTATCTATTTTTTATTTACTTAGCCTTTTCAAAATTTATAATAGTAATTTAAACATTTCATATTTTATATTGCTCTTGGTTTGGGCACATACAAAAATATTGTTTGAAACATGAACAAAAAAGAAAAACTTTATAAAGCCATTAGAACAAACACTTTCTGGTTTTAAAAGGTACTTGGAAAACTTAAATTGTCAAAAAAAGGACGTTAAGCGTGACTTGTTTATTATTTCTATACAAAAAGTGCATAAGGAAACCCTCCATTTTTACTAACTATTTACGTTTACCTAAAATACTTTACAGCATAAAATATTATGCAAATTGAAAGTGTCGCTACTACCCTATTATTAAATTAAGCACGGTAAAAATATCAGTCTGTAATATACGTGACCCCGAGATTGGACATAATCTGATTCAAAATTACCCACAAAATGAACCTCGGCGGGGATTTCCATAATTCGGGTAATGTGGTGTTAAAAAAATATGTCAAAGCCTGCCTTATCGGCGGCTGACAAAACTTTGGTGCCGCGAAATATTTTTACAGGCGCGAATTTTTTTCGAATTCCGTAAGCCGGTTGAAAAACGGTAAGGAATTTGACTGGGATTTGACTTTGACCTTGTAACTGAGGAGAGGTCTTAGCGAAACTTTGTGAAATGTGAATCTGTCGGATGAAAAAACAGCAAAGGATATTCATATAGACTTCATTTTGTAATACATCGTACATCGCATAATATTATTTTTATTTATTTATAAAAAAAAATTATTGACCACAAAATAAGGGTGCAGAAGGCGGACTTAACGCTAAAAGCATTATCTACCAGACAACCTTTGGGAAAAACGAAATGCTTACACGCTTGTTTTAATCTTTTTTTCATCTCGACTCACTCTTGACCGTTCCAGGCGGCGGGGCCGGAAGATAATTTGCGGATATCAAATGTTACGCCGGTTTTCGATTAAATTCCGCCAGAAAATATGGACTTCGCTTATTAACTTACTTATCTCGTTGTTTTAGGGGCTCCAAAGTATTTTGGATGTAAATAGGAAATGCGAATTACGTATTATCCTTAACGGAATTGGGTGTTAAAGTTTTCTTAAAGAAATTGGGACGCTTATACTTTTAAAATATGAGAGGATAGCTTGTAATAAATTGATACACTTTATCCATATTAATGTTAAATGCAAATTAAACCTTTCTGAACGTTTCACCTTACATTATTATCTATATGGATTTCGGTCTCTCTACTCTAGGACATTACGATTGTATCATCTTCTCTGTAATTTAACACAATCTCAGTATAAACCATCCCTCATCATTAATAAATGAAACAATTATAAACAAATAATAAACATAATAATACATTTCTTCTTCCCAAGATGATTATGTTAGAGGTTATTTTTTATGTCAGATACGGCAAATGCGCCAGCCGGTTGCCTGATGGTAAGCAATCACCACCGCCCATGGACACGCTGGTGTTATGTGAGAGGGTGGTAATTCCCCGGACGACAACATTTCTCCCCTAATTGTTTCACTAAACTCAGTTAGTTTATTAACTAGCAAACTGCACCCCGTTTGCAACCAATTTCTGAAAGTTCCTATTATGAGAACAGAATTTATTACAGCGAAACTGCGAATGGCTTACTTAGACATTCACGTTGCAACTCGGTACTACATGGAATTGCCTCAATAAACAATAAATATGCCTTGGTTTTCGTGATATTACTGAATATTGCCAGCGTAAGTGGTAAAATTTGTACTTCATACGCGCGAAGCATGCAGACTAGTGTTGTGTATATATCAGTGATATTATCGATAAACAAATGAGTGATATTAATTACAAGAGTGTGAGTTTTCATAGATAGATTAGAAAGGAACAGTAAAATATTTTATTTAACATAATTATCTAAGACCACAATAAATCTTAATTATAAGTAGAAAATACATCTAAAATTAATGAGAGTTGAAAATATAACGAATCAATCATAAATCTATACTAATATTATAATATTAGTAAAGGTAAGGAGAGAAAGAGGAAAGATTTGATTGTTTGTTTGTTTGTATTGAATAGGCTCCGAAACTACCGAACGGATTTGAATAATTCTTTCACTGTTGGAAAGCTACACTATCCCCGGTGAAGATAGGATACTTTTGATCCCAAAAATGTGGTGGGAAGGGGGGTATATTTTAAAAAATAAATTACGCGCGGGTGAAACCGCGGGCGGAAGGCTAGTAATTTATAATCCAGCGCCTTCACGCCTAAACCACTCAACTGATTTGGTAAAGGTTTAATATACAAACGTTGATGACATCAACAAGATATTTTGAAAGGACATTGATTTCTTTTTATTCCTGTAAAATATCACATTCCTGCGTACGCCGTCGTAAAGTTAAAGTGGGTGCAGCTGCTTTTTAATTATATTAATAGTGAATAAGCTACATTTGTGTAAGCATGTACCACCCTAAGCCGTATCACACTTACCATCAGGTGAGATTGTGGATTGTGGTTAAATGCTCATCCTTTTTGCATTAAAAATATATTATGGTAATATTATAGTCTGAGTAGCTACACGTTGCTGAGAAAAAACGAAAATATCGATAGTGTGCCCTCACTAATTCGAAGTGTTTTTGTAAGCTCTCTCGAAATATATTGTTAGAAGAATACACACCTAGACTGCTTTTCACTCCATCGTTAGCGATAAATGCTTTTTACGCACATCATTATTATACTATTATTTATAATAATGTGGGGTTTCGCTATATAATACAAGAATGACCTCCAGCGCATAGAGCAGAGTCAATATTACCAATTGCGCTATGGGTCCTGTAAATGTAGCTTTGATTAATCACCGTAACCGCAGGCTGGCGAGACCGGCTGATTGTGGGACTCGGGGCTGAATATGTTTATCACACTACCCACTAGTCTCTTCAATTTCCCCTCCAAAACTGAACGAGCAAATACCTACCCTGTGGCGATTAACCGACGTTATTAAATGTGCCACCTAATTTTTAGTACAAAATCTTTAAGGCGAGTCAAAGGGCACTCATAATGTAAACTAGTTGCCGTAACTTTGCAAACTTAAAGTTTATGTCGTAACCTGCCCTAGCAACAAAGTAACATACGATTTCACTTTATATCTTCAGCCAACAATGGAGCTAGATGGAAGACGGCAGATGATAAGCCAGCACACGAACAATAGACGAGCGCCTGTAGCGACGACACAGCTGTACAAATAGATGTTTAATTCGCTACAAATCTCGCGTATCGTGCTAGAAATGGCTCACGGCCAACCCTTTATAAAGTTAAAGTACCTATTTACAGTTCTTGCTGTGAAGCATGACAACGTAATGTCAAATCATGGTGGTTTGAAAATACTAAATCTATGGTTTGAAATAAGATCCGAAGAGTCGCTAAGTTGCAATGAATAAAAACTTCCTTGTTTAAATAATATTTTTTTTATATGTAAATTATGTAATGTGTAACGCTATTCTTTCTTCATTATCTGTCTTATTTTCCTTGGCATCTTCATTGTCTGTCAAAGCGACTTCTTCATATCGTGGTGGATCATTCCAATCGGCCAGTTCGCCCGTTCCCCATATGACATACACGACGTTCGCCAATAAATATATACCACCTGAGAGGGAGAATACTATTCTCCATCTGGTGACATCAGTCTGAAAATAAAAAAGGAATAATAGTAATGTTTCAATGCCTCCGTGGGAATATGGTAGTGGGTGGTACAATTCCAGCCGTGGGTCTGGTTGGTGGTAGGACTTTTTCAAAGTCCGAGTGGCCAGCTACTACAGGTAAAATCTGTCGCCATAATTCTATACGTGTGTTCTAGTAATAAAGATCAGAGGAGTCTGCAGTCGGTTGCATATTGAGCTTTGCTTCCTGGTTAGGTACCCCTTAATGAAATAGGCTGCAGTGACTGTTAGAATCAGGTAGCCGCCTGTAGGGACACAAAAAAAATACGTGTGGTACTCTGAGACTGCCGCGGTAAAGCTATTGCATATCATTTCTTATCAATTTATGCGTCAGACTTCGAGCTCGACGAGCTGCCGCTCGTCTCGATCCGTGCAAGCTTCGTACAGTCTACACGCATACGTCCAGTCGCACGCACACAAACACCGTTCCGAAGTCTGCCGAACTGACACGACGTTAGACGAATGTCAGGTTTTTTTCTTGGGTTTATTTTCGTTACGGAATTTCTTGATTCGGTCGCCGCGCTCAAAGCCCGCGATAAAAGCTATGCAATAGCTTAAAAGATTGTGGAAACTCCCTTTCAAAAAGACAACACAACATTACCACGTCAGTAAGTATAGCGCCGGCTACCAACGGCGCTTGAGAGCCCATCGCGTTGGCGCAAAAGTTACTGATGCTCATCATTGTCCCGGCGTAATTAGGGGAGATGTCTACGTGATTCACCTGAAAGACAAATTTTAAAGTTAAAAATTTAAAATAATAGTTCATTATTATAATAGATAAAAGAACTTGTTCAGGTTTCAGGCAGGGAATTGAAGACCTAGACGAGGTGATTTTATTTTTGATATAATAAAAGTTCTTTATTCCACTATAAAAAAAGTATAAAAACATGTAAGCTTAATACTCACATAACATCCGAAATGTACCGCGACCTTAAAGATACAAATTATTATTAATATGGATTCCACAATATAAATGTTTGATGAATAGCCTAATACCATTAACGCAATCGCAGGGATTGTTGATCCTGTGAAACCACAAAAATATGTCATCAGAACTTAATAAGTATTCATATACCTAACTTCCCCGTTATTTATTTGGAAAGATAAAGCACGTATGATATCTGACAGAGATTATCACAAACCTATCTGTTAGCGGTAGAACTAACCCGGGAGAGGGCAACGGCTGCCCGTCTAAGGGTGTGAAGAGACGCGAGCGCTTAGCCAGACGCATTTTGGGTCTAATTAAAATTTTAATAACCATTGATATACGAGGTGACGTTTAAAACCATTGAACTTTTAAAGGTAAAAATTAATAAGAAACAACATACCAATAGTATTTAGAAGTTTCCTTGTTTGAGTGACGTTAAGATACTTTTTCACGATGATCATATCAGTTAGCCAACTGAAGAAGAAGTTGGCTAGCCACATGCAGAGGTAGGGAAGGGATACAAGAAGTCCATTCTAAAAAAAAGTTAAAAGTTTAAGGATTTAAAAAAGTGAAGTAACGATCCCTTTATGATCTGCCTTTATAGGTTAGAAATAATGTTCTTCTAGCCAAATTTTGGCTACGGCGGACAACCTTTTCGATCGACTACCTACGCAATAATTAAAGTGCACAAGTGAGTGCACAAGCACAGTGCACTTTCTTATACCTAACTAATGACTAATGTTTTACATAATTATAAGTTGTTTGTTTTCCTGTCTAAATGATATAATGTAAAAAAAATCTCACCGCCTTCATATTCACGCCAATGACATTGTGCATATACGAAGGCAATTCTGAGTATAACGTCACATTTTCCCAAGATTGGCTCATGTGCCCAACGATTATAGCAATCATGCCAGGGCTTAATAAAATACGCTTCCAAGGTACAGGTAACTTTTTCTGGAATAAAAAATATCAATTTAATATATTTTTTTTTAATAAAAGAAAGGCAAACAAGTATTACATCTGATGGTAAGTGATCACAACCGCTTAAGAAGACCGGTGACTGTGACTAGAATCTCAGGTGCGCTACCTACCTTTTAATTAAAATGAAAGGTGTAGAAGCTCTATGCGAGACACCCTACCGACTAGGCACGCTCATACATTGTTATTAGCGGTTAAGCTGGCCCATCTCCCAACCTTCAAAAACTATGAGCTACTAATGTCAGACTTCAGTGATAAGAATCTCCATAGTTGAGATTACTTTATCGTTAGTATGGTTGAAGTTTCTGGCTTACGCATTATTCTTGTCAAATGCAGATCATAAACCATTTTATCCAGTGTTATCAAAGGATGGCTAAGTATTTTAAATTACCAAGGTATTTTATAGTAATAGTATTGTTAACTCTTAAACACCCGACCGAAAGCCGGGTGTCGCGTAAACAATAGATTTTCTATTGTGTCTGGTTTTCCGGGGCTAGATGGATTAAATTACCTTAGGCCCAGTTTGACACAGCGCTTCTTCAATGTAATTTTTCTCTTCTGCTGAGATATTTTTATGCTTAGCAGGGGAATCTGCTAAGAAGAACCACAGGCTGAAAGCTGACAAGCCTGACAGTATACCGTAGAAATGGAATATGCCGGGCCAACCCCACGAAGAGGCTGCCAAAAACCCAGTTATGGGAAGTCCCAGCATTGTCCCAAGTGCTTGGCCTGAAAAATAATTAAAACTTGTTTAAATAAAATTAGCTCTCGGCTTTCGCTTAGCGTGAACTCTACACTTAAGATAAGCTTGTTAAAATGATTCATCTTTAAAGTTTAATTTTAGTATCTTTTTTTTTCTAAATAACAAAACGAACTACACGTTTTCAACAAATTAATAACCACGAACTTCTCTGCCAGTGGTAAAACGGGCGAATCCTCGAACCCTTTCTTATTAAAATTTATAAAGTTGTATTTTTTAAAATTCAGAAACAAGTCATTCTTCTTGTAAGCAAGGTAGCAAAATACCATTTTTCTTGCTTCATAACGAACAGAGTTTAAAAAAAATTTTGTGCCAAGTGAATTTTCATGCATTTAAAATGCATGGAAATTCACTTGGCCACTATAATAATATATTTTAATGGTTGAAATTGGACTTTTGGAGAGGACGACATTATTTAGTGTGCAGTGCGATGCGCGCTCAGTAATGGTCGCGTTCGCAAGTCACTGACCCGAATTAATTTTAATTATTGCGCGGCTTAGCCGCTGCCCGATATCGCTATGGGTTCCGAGCAACTCATAGCTAACGAGTTGTTGGCGTTTATCCAGCACGCCATCGACACGATGGACGAGGTCAGCATCATGCAGATCTGCAAAACCAACTTTTCGGAGAAGGAGATTTGCTGCGCCAAGATGTTGCTCTACCAGACGCTCGGTAAAAAGTAAAAAGGCGAGAAGAGTCTCCAGGACATCATCACGTTGCTAAAGGAGACCGACCCGGACGACGTGCCTGCGTTTGTGGCAAGGGACCTGCACAAGCTGCCCCCTGTCACCTTCGACCACGTCGACGTCACCAGGCTGCTGAAGGACATCACTACCCTGAAGGCGAGCCTGGCTGCGATGCAGATGAAAATCGAGGCTTCGGATTCTACCATCGCCGACTTGCGTGTCGAGTTATTAGCGTTGCGTAATAGCTCGGTAAGTAGGTCGCCTGAGGCCTCCAACGTCAACACTCGTCGCGGGGCGCAAAATGCATCCGTGGGCAGTTTGGACATATTATGTCTCGACTCGCCGCCACGTGATGTCCCCCGCCCCGCTGCCTGCCCCGCCGCCTGCCCCGCTGGGGGCTCCGCTGCGAAGCCGATACCTCGTGCTGGTGCGGAACCCCCGATCCGTGCCTATGCCGCCGCCGCCGCTGTTACACCATCTAGGCAGTTAAATAAATCGGGGAACAAGGAGAAGTTGGCACAAAATTCCCAACCGAAAAGTCAATGCGATGAGGAGGGCTTTATCAAAGTCGTAAGGAAGAAGAAGAAGCCTGCCAGCCGCAACCACCGCGGCACCGCACCGACCCGCCCGGATGACCCGCTGCGTCCTGAAGTACGCTCGACGCAGTTGTACGTGTCTAGACTGCATTGGACTACGAAGGTCGAGGATCTCGTAGACTACATCCGGAAGAAGTCCAAATTCACTCTAAGGGTTGAGCGATTGGATTCTCGCCATAAGGTCAACTTCGGTTCCTTTGTGGTGAGAGTGCCGACCCATCACCTTTAGACTTTTATGAAGGAGGTCTTCTGGCCGCAGGGTGTCGTTTATCGGAGGTTTCGTGGACGGCTTCCAGCTGACTCTACCCGCCTTAAGGCGGCATTACTAAAATAGTTTTGTTTTTATTTATAATTATTATGTATGTTAGTCTGTAAGGTATTTATAATATGGGCCTGTAATTCTTGTAATTGTGTTGCCTGAATTAAACGTATATTATTACATCTGACATTAAGGTTGGTCACTTGCCTTACGCACCCCTCCACCAACCCGCACTAGGCCAGCGTGGTGGAGTATGGCCCACACTATCTCACAATTGAGATAAGGCCTGTGTCCCAGCAGTGGGAACGTATATAGGCTGATGATGATGATGATTATTATTATTATTATTATTATTTATTTACACAAACAAACCTCCGTAAATAACACCACTCATCCTTCCTCGCTCCCCAAGAGGCGACCACTTGCCAAGAATAGTGTGGATACATGGAACAATGCACGCTTGACTCAGACCTTGGATTATTCTGCATACTGCTGCGCACACCCATCCACCCTGAAACCAAATAAATATTTTAACTGGTGCCTACAGTATTGGCCTGCCTTTGCGACAGTTTCATTTTGTTCGCTTTATCTGTTTTGTTGATTTTTCTGTTAGTATTGTCAATAATTGTGTTTGCTTTGTAATGTCTGTTTAAGTTATTTATTCTCAACACAACAGCTACTCTTATGGATCTAATTAACCTGATACGACAGTGTTATTATTTTACATATGCTATGTAACAAGGTGACATGCTATCATAGTGCGGATTAAATCGTTCGATCTTTCATTCGATTTTAGGAGTGTACCAAATACTTCTCAGGGTAGCTGAAGTATAAATATGTCAGAAATTTCTATGCTACAAGAATGCAACTCACATAAAATGCAGCCAACGGCAGTAGTAGAGAGAACAAGCAATTCACAGCCATCGCTCCCACGAGCAGATATCTGGCTCCAAACCGATGCGCAAGCATGCCCGCTGGTATCTGCAGGACTATGTAGCCCCAGAAAAATGAGGAGATCACCGTGTCTTGGATTTTCTTTGACCAATCAAATCTGGGAAACTATAAATTACATGAAATCATAAAAAAATAAAAGATTGGTAGAAGTTAGTAGGTGGCAGACATCAAAGAAAAAATATATTTTTAATAAACGTCTTCTTTTTAGTACATACATAATTCTATGTTCATAAAAACACCCAGTCCGATATATTGATAAATTTTCATGAACACAAATGTTTGTACTGTGCGGGAGCAAATTACAAACTATGACACACATACACACTGGGTCTTTAATCAAACCAAAATAGTACAACCTGTTAAGAAGGAACAATGAAAAAATATAAAAAAACTAAATAAAAAAATAACTAGATAATACTTACGGGAGGCGCAAGAAGTATTGCGTTGAAAAATGTACGTGCAGTGTCATTACCACTTTCATTTCTGGTGATAACTTTATCCATTAAAGTTTTATTAACTTCTGTAAAATTGATATTCTCACCAATTTCATCAATGGTAAAGTTAAAGTTATCAGTTCCGTTAGAAATACGAGTGCTGTAGTTGTGTTTGGGCAAATGGTTCACCATTCCAACTAGAGCCATACCCAAGCAAGACCTCATAGCATATGCTATTGTGAAGATGACAAACAACAAAATGCATTGGTTGTGTCTGGAGCCCCAATTTGAAACTAAAATCAAGGAAACATTAAATAACAAAATAAATAGTTGAATAAATCTCGCACGTTTATGACTCACCTTTAAATGTTTCATCACTAATATTTCTTGTAATTTCATTTTCACTTTTATCGTCATCATTGTAAGTCATATTATTTTTTGAGGTATTTAGTAATGTTTTATATTATGTTTCCTTACCAGTGAGCTAACTCTCACTGACTCCATTTCTACAAAAATATTCTAATTCAGTTTGTTCAGGTGCATGGATAAACATAATTATGCCAATACGTTAATATTTGTTATTCATGGTTATTAATATTTACCAGAGAGTTATGATCAAATAGATTCAGGGACAAAAAAAAAAAACGTGTGGCACTCGGGGACTGCCGCGGTAAAACTATTGAATAGCATTTTTTAATCAACTAATGCAATTATACCTTTACACCTATATACTTTCTTAAAACAGCTGCTTACGTATTTCCGTTTGGCAGACTCCGGCACGGTGTTTGTGTGCGTGCGACTAGATGTATGCGTGTAGACCATTGACCTCTATTTGTATAATAGAGGTCAGTGGTGTAGACGCGAGCTTCGTACAATTTACAGGCATACGTTTAGTCGCACGCACACAAACACCGAGCCGAAGTCTGCCGAACTGAAACGACGTTAAACGAGTGTCGGCTTTTTTCGTCACAAAGATTTGCGTTACGGAATTTCTGGGTTCGGTCGCCGCACTCAAAGCCAGCGATAAAAGCTATGCAATAGCTTAAAAAGGGAGCGTGAAACTAAGTTATTCCAGGACATGGCTTGGGTTACCTTGTACAATGTATAAGTTGGATGAGTACCCCCTTATTCCCGGAAAATGCACACAAACTTAGAGAGCGCCTGGTCGTTGCCACCCGTCGGGAGCCGTGTTCGCTGGAGAAGCCTAGGATCACAGGCGTTGGTGTTTCTTCAAGTAGGACCTACTATCTACTGCTCTAAGAAATGTAACGTCACGTCAACATTAGGTACCGCATTTTGACAGCTATTTTACGATGTCTAAACTCGCATCACACCTCAAGTTATGAATAAAAGAACCGACCCTAACATGTAAATCCGCTTTTACGTCCGGGTATTACGACCTGAAACTTATTGAAAAACTTTTATATTGCCAGTTTACGGCTGTATGATAAGAATTTTGTGGTTGAATTTTGATCTGCGCATTTGTATAAAAGTCTCGCATATTATATAGAATGTAGATATCTGGCTACAGTAGGCTGGTTTCAGAGTAACGCTATCGGCACGCGCGTAGCGTTATACACTGCCGGTTTTCTTTGCAGTTCAAATCGTCGCTATCTTACAAGAACAGCGATACTTGCTAATACGCGTGTGCCGGCGCGCGTCGCCAGCGTTACTCTGAAACCAGCCATAGTGCCGGTTTCATCACTGACAGATATTATATTCGTGGTAATTTATCTGCAAGAAAACAACGATTGTCTACTTTAAAAAAAAATACACAGGCCCCATTGAGAGACATTACATTTTATCAGGAAGCGTCGCTCAATGTGCTGCCACGCTGTCACTTCTGTGCACGCTGTAAACTGCTCTGATATTGCAACCTATCGTTTCAAGTGTACTGGCTACCTTATTATTTTTATTTGATTTCATGCTTCTTAGATCTGTATTTAGTCAGTTGTTACCAATATGAAATGTGTTATCGAATATTTGGGTTAGTTTGGTTTGGTTTAGTCTGGTGTAGTATTAGTAGAGCTGTGGTGGCCGAGTTTTTTTAAAGGTTGATGTTAATAAATCGATAAATTATATTATGTGAAATAGTAATTAAGTCTTTCATAATTAGTATCTTCAAACTAGTATGAAGTGTAAATCCTTTTTTATTACTTATTTTCTTTGAAATAATTAGACACCAAAACAAGCTTTCATAGTCATCCAAAAGAAGCACCTTAGACTACTAATCTAACATCTATATCTGCCCTCAAAAGCACTCTGACTATAAATCGTAAAAAGTAGATATTTCTCAAATATTTTGTGAGTGCAATATTGTACAGTCAGCGCCAAAATGATCTGAGCGTTTAAACCTAACAAAAATATCTGAACATTTGACAAAAATCACTCTTAGCACAATACTTTTAGGTGTAAATATCGTTTGTTGTTATTTGTTCTTAAACAAAGTCTTAGTAATGACTGTTCTAAAATATTAATACAAGAAAGTTTTTAAATTACTGAGTTTTTTTAAATGTCACTCGTCTTGTGGTAGGTAATTGTCCATCGTAAAAAACAGTAAATTTGCAATTTATTTATGTTTCAGGAGAATTAATACTCAATCGCTTTGTTCTATATGAACGGTGCGCCCAAATAAAGGAATTGTGTTTCTGTCTCTTCGAAACAGATTTGGTGCAATAACAAATCAGTCAGCAATATTATCGCAAAAAATGAAATTAATTTTCCATCATTGTTGCTTCAATAAAATAAAACGGCTTTATTTCAAACCATTAAACCTAGATTCCAAATAAAACCAAATTACCGCGATTACAATCAAAATATCTTCGGTATAAAACGTACCGTCCCACAAATTGTGTCTTACGCATATAATTTTAACCCTCTTAATGCGAATTACTTTGCATTAAACACACGATTAGACCGGATTACGTTTGTTTTGTGTATAACCCTTCGTGTAACGGGCAATTTAGACGTAACGGGTCTATTCGACCCACATAAACAGCTGTATAGAAAGTAATCGTATTTATTTATCGAGTTTTTATGTGTGTTATCTTCGATTTGCATGGGATTGAATTTTGTGGAAATTTTGTTTTAGATTTGCTAGATGCCGACTGCTGATCATAAACTCAAAACTGTGTTTGAAAAATCCAACACTTTTGCACGTACCCAGAATTGAACCCAGGATCATGAAAACACAGCCCGCATTAGAGCATGGTGTAAGGAGTAAACAAGTAATATAAAAATTAAACATTTATAAAAAAAAAACTAAATCTACTTTCAAAATGACTAATTTGTACTAAAGATTCCCGTCTTTCGTTCTTTCTTGCTAAATAATGACGACGCTGCTTATTCCCGAACAATATAATACGAGAACAAAAAAGGATTTCAAATGCAGATTTCATGCCTGCAATTATTGTAAGTCGAAAGCGCCCAAGTCGAAATTACAATGGAAAGCCTACTATTGTAGACTAAATTCCTAGCATAGTGAGATTGAGACAAAGGCAATAATAACGGGGCTACTGCAGTATTAGTCAGCACAATGGTGGTACAATTCGAAATGTCGTAAAAGGAGCAACACTTTGAATTGGATCATACGGGAGAAAAATTGTCACGGTCACTCTTACTTTCTAAATCTCCTTGCGGAACCACTAGACGTGGTTTTAAGTACCGGGCCGCGAGAGTATTTTAATTTCGTTCGGTTTATATGCAACGCATACCTTTTTTATCTTAGGTTCCTGTTTTTTCTTAATAACTAGAATAATAAAAAGTAAAAAAATACCATTTTATATAACACTGCACAGCAAAAACTTCATCATTTAAATCAAGTCATCGTCCTAATGATGGGTACTGCTAGAATCAACATGCTTGCCAAATGCTGTTGGGTGATCTAAAATCCGAGTATGATCAAAAATCTGTCACAAATGCTTGACCAGGGAATTTAAACAAGGATCACGAGTTGGTACTCTTACTTCTAGACTATCAAGATAATACCAATAACTATAGTCGTGTCGGTCCAGAACTTGATGCCGTATGTTGATCATAATACGTAGAGGACGTCGTGCATTGTGCAGAACTCGCCGCCAGCGCGAGGTGCGCGTAGTTGCCGCAGACTAACTTACGCAGCTTACTCCCAATTAGGGCTGCCACCACAGGTAATTGCTGCCAATTTACTCTGTTGATGATGATGTCTTCCACGACGTATCTGTAGACAGCGGCATGATCGTGGTATTCCTATTAATAATTGTGTTGGCTGATGAGAGTGGATATGGCTAGCTAAACCAAATTTAGTCTTAAATGTCATACAGACCAGCTGGTCCAAAGAAATGTAGGTGTAGATCCTATGGCGCAAGACTTTACCTCAATTAAGATGGCTTTGAAACCTTGCACTAACGTTATTCTTCTTCTTTTCCCGAGCGTTTGTCGCAATCTTATCAAGAAATTGCACCATGATCCAAAACTTGGCGACTTCAGTTATTACATCTGACTGCTGTCTGATCTCCGCAGCCCTTGAAAATAGAACTCGACTAATTTAATCATGGCTACATAGTAATTTCATTTTGTCTGTGCGGGTATCCTCAACATGTTTGCCACCACCGCAGATCTAAAATGGTTTATATGTTCTTTCAAATTAAAAGAGTCGGGTCATGAAAGTGTTGAAGCTAAGGCCAAAAAGATACGTGGTATTGAAAGTGCAAAAGGACGAGAAAGATAAATAGGATACAGTTGTCGCTGAACACAGGTGGCTGTCGCAGTTCTGCCAAGACAAATCCTACTAATATAAATGCGAAAGTCTGAATGATTGTTTGTTTCTCAATCACGCCTAAACGGCTGAATGGATTTAGATAAAATTTGACACACGTATAGTTTATAACCCGGATTAGGACATAGGCTATAAAATTCCTACGGGAACGTCTCATTCCCGCGGGATAATTGAAAAAAGAAATTACGCGCGGGTGAACTCGCGGGCGGAAAGCTAGTGTTAAATTAGTTATTTATGTGACTGCTGCAGAATGAGGGTCATTAAAATACGAATGTGGTTTTATGAAACGAACGAAGTGAGTTTCATAAAAGAATCACATGAGTATTTTAATGACTAATTATGCAGTCACATACATAACTTTATCTTCATTCATACGATAATATGTCTATTTTATAGTCAGGATTGATGAGCAAACGCCCTAGTTACCAACTTAATCTGTATGTAAAAGTTAGTACTGACATAATGACTGACGTTTGTAGTTTTTAAAATCCATAAACAACATAGACTCGAGTTGATTTCGATTCTCAAATCGATTGTTATAATTTCAGCATCGAACTAAATGTATAGGAATGGAACATAAAATTACTAATCGACTAATTCGATAATCGAAAAAACCTATTAATTTTTACTTTTAAAGAAGACGTTTGAAATTTGAACGAAATTAAGTATCGGTTACCGACACTAAAATGTAAACATTTCAATGCAGCCACAGATACTTATATCTAAATGTAGGGCGTTTGCTCATCGCTCCTGAATATAAAATAGACATATTATGGTATGGATGTAGATAAAAAATATAATGATTTCCAAATTTTTGAGACGCCCTACTATGTGTCCCAGCCCAGGTCTTTTACCATTCAATAGTTACTGCATATTTACTGTTCAAATAAGGTTTTTTGATAACTAAAAAGTAGGAGAGTTTTTTTCGTGTAAAATCAATCACCTGTGCTATTTTATTCACACACATTCACCCGACTACCACTGTGCTGTCTGTTTTAAATATTCTTTTTTTATATACTGATTAAGTTAGTACTAGTTACTTGTAAGTACTTCTCTTGAATAAAGAAGTTGCAACCCCTATAAGTTAATGTCGAGTAAATTTAATAGGTCACATTTGACAGTTAATCTATGCAAAGAAAAATATTCCATACGCTAAAGGAATAAAACTCAAGAAAACAACGTCAGTTCTTTTAATAGAATTATTCATTTAGAAAATTAGACTCTCCTCCCGATGACTTATGAAGCAATTTTCTTTGCATAAATTAACTGTCAAATGTGACCTATTAAAAGGACTCGAGTATAGTTCATAAGGGTTTATATTCTTAAACAACAACAGAACAAGTATCACTAAAGAAACTATAGCAAACTTAAAATATCTTGAAAGTGTTTGTGTCAACTGCTTAATAGCATTATTGTTTTGTTTTACTTCTGACATCCTTAACACCAATTGTGTTCACACGATCCTCGCTCTCGCAGTCATCTACTCAAATGAAAGTTGCCAAGTTAGTTTGTACCATTTCCATAACCGAGCAATTTAATAAATAAATTATATTTTAGTGAGCAGGTCTTATAACTAGAAGGAAGCTGTGGTTCTGACAGCATTTCTACGTTGGTGGAAATTGCAGGATTTTTTGCTAGGTGAATACGAATATATTTTTCTTAACTACTATTTAGAATGTTTTGGTTTGTACAGTAAGCAACGCATTACCTCACCCTTATCTGTCGAAACTATTTTTTTTATACTTCGTCAGTTGGAAGACAGACGCGCAGCCCACCTGATGGTAAGCGGTCACTGCGGCCTAAGCCATTGATGGACTCTTAACACGAAGTGCATGTGCTGCCACACTGTAGCCTTTGATTTAAATTTGATTTTTTGATTCTGTGTTAAAATTATTATTATAATATATTTTTTCAATAATTTGACTGCAGATTTGACCTGTCAAGTTGGTCTTTGGAAAAATGATCAGTTATACACACAATCACCAAGGAACACCAATACGAACTATGTTTTTTACAATTGGTAAAATACATTTTTTATCGAAAGTGCCTTGGAACATTTCATTTCCAAATTATTTTTTATAATTTTTAAAGCGTTTTGTCTGCTTAATGGCGATATTAATATAAGTAAATATATTTAGAAAAAACTAAATTTGTCCAGGTATCAGGCGGGACTCGAACCCACGTCGATCGCTGTCCGGGCAAGTGCACTTCCAACTATGCTACCGAGACCTTAGCAGACCCGTTAAATTTCTTCTAGTATTGATTTTACGCTACGTCAGCGCCATCTCTCCAATGTTGCAAAATATCCAAAGTTGTCCAAAACATTGTTACATTTAGAAATTAATAAACTGAGTGTATCATTTTGTTTGAAGGATCGCAATTACTTCTGTGCAGACAAATTGGCAAATGTAAACTCAAAAATAAATCTCATTATAAGTTTGTACTCGCTCATGTTTTCGAGGACTCAGCGGTTTTGGCTGTTTGGTGATGAATATGATACATCACAGAGATACCACTTCATGGTATATTGAAAGATGTGTGATTTGGATTATTATCAAAATCCAACCCATGCCTGCACATTGGCTTTTGAAGCTTGAACCTCAACAAAAATAATGAAGTGATTTAACTTTGTAGACGGACGATGGATTTAGGTCGCATAATACGTCAGAACTTGTGTGTTCGATCCCTTCAAATAATAAAAAATGTGTTTATGAATGAAAATCTCTGTCTAAATTAGTTTAGGTATTCCCATTGCATAATAATTATTAAATATTTATTTAAAATAAAGTGTATAAGTTAGGTTTATCTGATGTCTGGAACCGATCATTAGTACAAGCTAAGCTTTTTTTTGGGGCTAAATGACGCTGTGTAAACAAATTCCTCCTTCTGTATAAATACTCGCATGAACTCTGCTTTCAATCAAAACTGTAAGGACACTTTGGAATTTATAAGCAGTCCTCAAACATATTGCTATTTATACGTTGTTTAGAGGTTTTTAGGGAAAATAAGCAGGAAACCAAAAGTAATTTAAATTACAGAGGAGTTTTTATGAGTAAAAGTAGCTTCTAAACTGTGACTACTACTAGACAGTTTTTACTTACATCCAAACTGTGCATACTGACAATTAACATACAGATATTATTAGAACGGAATTCTATACTCTCGACAAAAGTATAACTAAAATCCTAGTAATGTCCCACTGCATGGCAAAGGCATCCATCATTGAAACTAAGTTTGTCAAATGCGGATAGTTGATACAGGCTTTGATCAAAGGTATCTTTAATCAAAGGATGCACATAAAAAACCTGAGCTGTGTCTGAAAAAATCGACAAACACTGAGTCGAACCAAGGACCCAAGGAAACGGCCATAGACGTACACCAACCAATGTAGGTCGTACCAAATCCTCGTTGGAAAATTAAACCAATTGAAAACTGTAACTTACAGTAGATATTTTTCAATGCGACATAATATAACAAATTGGGGAAGTTATTGGAAGATTGGGTTCATTTGCATTCAAATAGCGATGCCACAGTGTATCGCGTAAAATATGAACTTGAAATATACGTAAGCCCTGAAGTGAAACAAAATGCATTCGCCCAGGGTCGCCAAATGCTACTGCAGTTAAATATATTTATTAAAGAATTATTTTGTGTTTTGAAAACAATAACGGTGAAATAAAGTACATTACTATACTTCAAAAAATCAACTTATCTTCCCGGATAAGTTTTTATATGTGATTATAATAATCAGAGGTTGTAGGTTCGTTTAACGCTTTGGATCAAGTTGATAAGAGTGGCTAGCAACTATCTTCGTGAAATCAGCTGCCATAAAATTTAATGTGTTGCGGCAATATTAAAAGTGCAAATGTTTTGAAAAGGCTCAAAGATTAGAGAAGCTTACAGTGTACATAAATAACATCTATCCATCTTCTGGAACTTTATAATCCTATTTGTTGTAAACAAAAATAAATTTCAAATCATTATGTTCTTTGCTAACCCTGAACAATATTATGTATTCCGTGTGTCTCTAGTACGGGCACAGACCTACTTTACCGAACGAGCACAATATGGTACCACTGTGTAGTCGCTTTGAGAATGCACTACAGATATACCCTGATACTGCCAGAATCGAAAAGAAAATGATATAATACATGTTTGGTCTTCTACACGCTTCATTTAAAGGAACCCATGTTATAAAAAGGGGGAAATGCACGAGCCGGCAGAGTATTCCACTTCTTTGGGTTCGACAAAGAAAGGAATCATCGGACTTTTGATCATTGGTTGATCGTTCGAAAAGTCACTAACATTACACCATTATAATAGCACAAAAAATTTCAAAAAAACAAAATCCTCCATTATACCTTATTCTTCTTTGTTACAGCTGTATACATATTTAAATACCTAGAACCAACCCTATTTAAAAAGATTCCGTATATCAAATCTCTACACTGGACCTTTAATTTAGAATGCACACATTCCAGTTCATACAACGTAAATCGGACAGAACGGCTCCATGGGACTTATGAATCAAATAAAAGTCAATTCAATATTCAGTCGGACTACACTAACCTGTTGTTTTGCAAAAATGTCGTTCATATTTACAAATCCCAAGTGACTTGCCACGAGGGCTCTCAAGAGAAACATACAGAATGGTTATTTCAAGTGGGTCCTGTTTTGTTGCAGGTATATTGTTAAAGCAGTGATATCTTAATTTGACTGGTCTGGTGACAGTATTGTTCATCATATTAAATTCTTGTTCGACATTATTAATAGAGACAGTATCGTTACGATAAAATGGCTTAATTATTATTTATATCAAATATCAAAATCATTACGGTTGTAATAATAGATACGGGTCTATGTTTGCCCACAAAATTCACATCACAAGCATTAAGCAAACTATTTAATAAATTGCCTCAAACATTGAACTACAATTACTTTGTAACTCGATGGCTTCAAAAACTTAATTGGACATCCAATATAAATTATTTTAAATTGTATCGTAAAATTAACGTTGTCTTATGTAATTTTCTTTTTTTGGATTGTTATTTTTTTTGTATTTTTTGTATTATAAGTATAAAATAAATTTGATGTAGCTGTAATATTGACACCGCTATTTTAAAAAGACATAAATAACTGTTGAATGACTTGCGGCGTTTATTCTTATCATGCCTTTTTCGTTTAGACGCTAGTAGGATAATGATAAAACATATTGTCTCACTGAGTTAGTTTTACTAGTAAAATTACAAAATCACTTGTTTATAAACATACCTGCGACAACAAGACAAATAGAAACTGGTCCCTATGCAGCATGACTCATCTTTGATTCTCGGAGCGGGCAAGATTTGAATGTATGTTTTCCTGACAAGAAATTGTGTTCATCTTTAATGCTATGTAAGTGGAATAAGTAGGTAACTAGATTTTGTGTCACTTATATATTTTAATTTGTGGTGGTTGAAGTTTAGGAATGACATTTAAAATAAAGTAATTTTCAAAAAAAAAACTAGTTCATCAAATGTAACAGGGAGGCACGCAGAGTTGCTTTTTTATCTATAAACTATTTACCTAGTTTATTTAGACGTGTTTCGATGTTCTAATGAGACGAATAATTATTTCTTTCTCTTCGGATTAGAACAAAGCGAAAATATTATTGGAATAAAATTTCACCCTCCTATTTTTCCATATACTCCAAATTGTTTTTGACAAAGAAAAACAATAATCGAAATACAATCCAGTCCCAACAATGACATTGATCGTTACGTCAATAAAACCAGAGCAATCTGAGACGTATTGTCTGTAGGAGGTTTTTATTCTATCCCTAAGGAGTTTATTCCTGTCGAGACGGGATCGATCAATCTTAAATGTTGGTAGAAGGGTCTAATGTTGTTTGGCGGAAGGTGCGGTACCTAAATGACATGTAAAGCTCTGCATGCATTAGCGTTTTTGCTCTATGCCAGCATATGCCTTTATTTTATTTTTAGCGGTGAGCTTTGTGTTATTTCTCAATGTTATTAATATGTTAAACGACTTGGCGATGCAGTTAAAATAGATTCAAATGCTCATATAAAACTACTAGTCTTAGAAATTTTGCAATCAAAATATATTATTGATTAATCCGTAATAATTATGATCTGAACCTGATATCATTACATACATACACAAGCGGCCGCCCGCGTGGTTCCCGTTCCCGTGAGAATTGATCAAAATCCTTTCTTAGCGGATGCCTAGGTCATAACATCTACCTGCATGCTAAATTTCAGCCCGATCCGTCCAGTGGTTTGGGCTGTGCGTTAATAGATATCTATGTCAGTCAGTCAGTCAGTCAGTCACCCTTGAGTTTTATATATTATAGATGTGAAGTAAGTAGCTTAAGCACTTTTGTTATTGATATCAGCAGATACAAAATATACAAGACAAACACAAATGTTCCTCATGGGTTCCTTTAAACGAAGCGTGAAGAAGCACCTTGTGAGCCAGTACTGCGATGCCAACGGATAGAACGCCTCGGTGTTACGTCCGTTGTCATGGTAACTTGGGTTCCCCTTTTGCTTACCATCAGGTTAAGTGTGTCTAAGTACTGAGCTACTAAAAAAAACACATATAATGTTTGTCCTGGGTGGGATTTGAATCCACAACCTCTGGGACAGGGCAAGGTTACTACCAAATATGCCACCAGGCTATTAAAATAGGAAACCAATTTTAAATTTTAACATAATAAACATTTTCAATTAAATCCCCATAAATTAGGTAGTTAAGTCACGTCTGTTACGATGCTATAACAAAATACATTTCTTCAATCCATCACTCGGATTGGACCGAAATTCTTGTTTCTGAGATAAATTAAAGAAGTTTCTCACCTCATAAATAATAATAACTTGGGATTGGTTCTCACAAGCCACAGATGCGCCACGATTCGTTTTGCATCTAATAAGAGGTTGCAAGTGCTTGCACGGGTCCGTTTATATAATGTACATGTATTCAGTACTGATAGTGTTTAATTTTAAATGTAGCACATCACATGACGTACGTTAAGCTGTTGGTCCCGGCTGATTTTACTATAATGTAGATAATAGTCGTCAAGCCTAGTCTGAGGCCATTTGGCGGCTTGATAACATCTGACATTAAGGTTGGTCACTTGCCTTATGCTTGCCATACACCATCTTTCCTATCGTCAAATCGGCATGACGCGATCGATTGGATCAAGTCGAATTGAACGTGTGTGGGCGTGGATTTGCATGGCAAAAAGACTTGTCATGCCAATCCACGCGCACACACGGAAGGATGGTGTATGGCCAGCATTACGCACCCCTCACCAACACGCACTGGGCTCGCGTGGTGGAGTATGCCACATACTATCTCACACTTGAGATAAGGCCTGGGTTCCAGCAGTGGGAACGCGTATAGGCTGATGATGGTGATGACATAACGTATGTGATGAATTAAAAGACGTATGACGTATGTGACAAAATGCATTTAAAAGAGAGAATCAAAATCAAAAAAACACTTTGATACCTAATGGTAAGTGATCGCTCTACTATTCGCCTATGGATAATTTATTTTCTTCATGGGGAAATGCTATTTGGTACAACACGAAGTGAAATAGCGAAGCAATTACACTTAAACAACACTTCTTTTTTTTGTAGATAATATTTATTCTTTTAAGCACCATAATCGCAGGTTAGTGAGACTTGAGGCCGTGTGTGGGACTCGTAAATAAAGAATCCCATTTCCACCTACTTGAATCCCCCGGTTTCCCTACGCACCTGAAGATTTACAAGCCAGTGTCACCTGCCTCACTTATTATTATTTTATTTAATAGGGAAAACAACAGCCATTACATAAAAGATAAAAACATTTTATTTATTTATTTATTTTAAGAGAAAGGTATTTAAATAACATGCCAAAAAACGTTATCCACAGCGTGCTTAATTGAATAGCATTTAATAGTAGTCTTGATTTTAAGGTTACTATAATTATTTTTTTTTCACTAACTTGTTTACAAGGGATAATAACTATTATTATTCTAATACTGGCCAGTAGAAAACTATTGTCTTATTCTACAGATATATAAGTACTTTTCAGTAAATATTGTTTGTCCTAACCGACATCACGAGTGCCCGCAGTAGCCGTCGTAACTAATGTGTGGACTCATTGTGAAGTCTAGACTGAAACCCAGTTTAACCTGAGTAATCTATTTGGTAAGCCTAAAGAAATGATGCTGATTTTACAAGGCTGTTCTTCTTAAGATTAGGTCAGAAGTTACAGCGATTTAAAAACATTATTGGCTGAACTTTCTACACGCTAAAGCTTTAATGATAATACAATTCTCTTTCTTTTACTTCTAATAAGGGATAACAGATTTCGAAACTGAACAATATTAAACTGAGATTTAAAATATCTCATGTCCTTTTTGAAGAGTTTCATCAAAATCAGTTCAGTTGTTTGGGCTTAGCTTAACCCAAAATGGTTACGCTCTTATAATGTTAGTGTAGATTTTTTTTTATTTGGCTTAAACTTTAGAGTACCAGCATAAAATAATAATATAACACCAGCGTAAAATAATACCGACTACTATTGTGTTTCGTCTGGTTTGTGAGAGTGCTGGAGGCCCACACCCCCCCTTAAAAGGCCGGCAACGCATCAGCGATCCCTCTGGTGTTGCAGATGTCCATGGGCGGCGGTGATTGCTTATCATCAGGCGACCAGGTGGCTCGTTTACCGCTTCTGACATAAAAAAAAGAATAACTAACTCACTAACTGATTTTTTGCAACTCAAAGTCTAGACCCAGACTAAAGTCAGGCAGGAATAAACGCGGCTTAGCAGGCAACTGCGTCGTTCGCGCAGATGGTTAGAGCCTTTTTATTCCACCAGAGCAGTGACTCAGTTTCATTGATTATAAACTTTTATCACTCGGAACTCGTTCAGGGTTTACGATCTCGAGAGATAAAACGTACAATGAAAGAGACAAAATGATTAGGAACTTGAGAAAATGGGAACCTCGTTGGTAGTGGTATCTCGGAGACCTGGGTTTAGATCCCGAGTCAAAAAAATAATATTTTCTCACAACTACGCTTTCATTGAAATGTTTCACTTTTATTGTAGTGCAACATGGCCGTAATTTACATTTTTTGATTAAAACATGGAATTTTGTTTTAACAACACAATAATACCTTTGTAACGTAATAATAATATGTATTTTTGTAACAAGCACTACATAATATGTTATAGTCCAATCAATGGACTTGAGAAAACATCAAAATATCATGTAAATAATCAGGTTAAACCATTTACAAAGCTAATTTACAGACAAAACTACGAATAGGAAAAAACAAAACACTAGAAAAATTTGGTGGGACGTAATGAATGGACCGCATGAGTTTTTTATTTAAACGCTCGTAAATGTTAACTAGGGAAATTTTAGCTCTGCACTCTCAAGTACAGAATGTGTGTTGCAACGACTGAGGTGTATATCACAGAACCACTCGAAAGTAATTTTAAAATAACTCATTTGCTTTTATAATGACGACTGCTGTGAACACTGGAAAATCTGAGAGGCTGTAAAAGACTTGTTCTTATAGGTCAATGAAAAATCTTTATCAATATTAAATAATACAATACAGCTGTTAATTTTTGTGACAATAACACAATTGACGACTTGTGAAAAAAAAATATTCAACGGACTTTTTAAAATCAAAATCTAATTATTTATTTTTAGTTACAAAAGAACAACTTTATAATAAAAACAAAATTACTACTTAATCATAATCATAATATTTATTTGCTTTTCTTGTTGTACATTAAGATCTTAATAATAGTTTAATGACCAAAACAAGAACCCTGTAAGGGCACTACAAATAACAATAATACTGAAATACATATAACCAGTAGTTTGAGATAAATAAAACAAAACCCTTAAAACACAAATATAACAATGTTGGTTAAATAAGGCATAAATAACTTTCATCTAACAAAATGTGGCAATTAATTCAGGTTTCACGAAAGAACTCCTGCAACGAGTAATAGCATTTTTCTATATTTATTATTATTTATTATATATTTGAATTTATTGTACTCCTGAATATTTTACTTGAAAAGTAACAATGCAAATTAAAATTATTCTCGTATCTACAAAATAAAATATAAAGGTGCGTACAGACATATTATAATGATATAACATCATAACATGTTATAAAACAATGTTATATAACATTTTTCAGTACTAAATGTTTTGTTGAAAAATAATGTCAGATAGTTTTGACGTGTTATAAAACACAATACATGTTATATAACAATGTTACTTAATCTGTACGCACCGTAACACACACAGAATCCATTCATCTATCCTTAACCACAAACTTTCTTATTTTATAATTAATGTGGTACAATAAAATAATCTTATTGAATTTATAATGTGCTTTATTTATGTAATTATTATCCTCTAGGTCCAAGTTTTAGGCCCGCACTCAAAACTCTACCGATGCAGAAATTCGCCAACCTAATGGAAGCAGCATTCATCACGTGCAAAGCAAAAACGGGGGTGTGAAAAATTAACGTGCTCTTTGCTTTCAGCCAAGCCAGGTACAAATAGACCGGGGAAAACCCCGTTCCCTGAATATTTTGAGGTGGAATGTGAAACATTCCTTTTCGACTTTAATAAAATGCCTATGGCCATTGTCCAAGGCAATAAATCGCTTTGTTCACTCCACTGACCTTTCATCTATCTACAGTATTAAAAGTCCAAGACAAATTGTATTGGACCGAACCTTTTTTAATTTGTAAAATTGTCTTTGATAAGTAATTGAGGAATATTGTTTATATATTTGCAATTTTAGTTAAAGCGGCAATCCGTTTTTATCACATAACTGGGCGGTCGCCCACGCGGTTTCACCCGCGCGCAATTTCTCTTGTCAATTATCCCCATCTTCCCCCAAAATTTCCGGGATTAAAAGTACCTTTTAGGTCACTCGTGATTAATGTAGCTTTCCAACAGTGAAAGAATTTTTAAAATTGGTTTAGTAGTTTCAGAGCCTATACAATACAAACAAACAAATCTTTCCTATTTATATTTTGACATTTCCATATTATCTGCTTGGATACGTAACCGGCGATACGATACAATGGTGTCCCAATAAGTCAGACCTCATAAGGATCACAAATTATTACCAGGTTATCATTATTAATTATACTAGGTGGTAGGTTTCTGTACCAGGCCGTCTAGGTAAGTACCACCGCAGTGCTAGATATTTTCCCGTGAAATAGAAGTCTGTCAAGCACTTCTGTGTTTCGCGGAAAGGGCACTAGTGCTACAAGTGCTACAAGCTACAAGGGTAGCTAGTGAAATTACTGGGTATTGAGACCTAATAACTGTCGTCTTGGTAAGTCAGGCTGGTGCTTACCATCAGGTGTACGATCTGCTCTTGATACACATTGCAATAAAAAAAAAATATGTTCCTACTCAAGTTACGAACGTCAAATTTAGTCAAATACGTCATTACTTTTTCAGATTACTGCATTCGTCCAATTATGAATGTAGCTAATTTTCGTTCGGAAGCGAATAAAGACTGCAGTTTGCTTTGTTAAGCTACTCTAGTTCATGTCACAGTAAAAAAAGCGTTAACATCACTGATGGTATTCTGCTGTAAATTTGAAAATGCATCCTAAAACCTTAGCAATTATTTAATGGAATTATTTGGTATAGACTAAAGAGTCTACTGAGCTCTTAATGCACAGAAGAAGTTATTGTAAGAGATTAAGAGATACATGTTATTAGGAAATTATTTAAAAAAAATATTTAGAAAAAGTAAATGTGAATATAAACAATTATTTATTTTGAAACAACAACCGTAGACCGTAGTGTGTTAATTTTAAATCCAAAAAAAATGTGTGTGGTCTTAGAACTGTACTATCATTTAATTAAATCAGCAAACCAAACGTTGTTTTTGCAAAGTTTGACTCAGTTGCCTCACTGTCCGCTACCATACTGTAATCTTAAAGCAAACATTTAATCAATTTTAAATCCGAAATGCCATAATCTGCAGGGTTGCAGTTGAGAGCAAAAAATGTTTTATAGGGTTCCACTGTGACTAAATTTTCATAGTTACATATTATAGGAAATAGTTATACACTTAAAAAAACCAACAACCAGAGTAACCAGCATTGTTTAACCACTGATAGATAAGTTCACGATAACTGCTTCCCCAAGCGGATGGGGTATACATAAAGAATTTTTCCACTAAAAAAAAGGCACAGCCATCCATTTGGCCGGCAGCGCATCTGTGATTCCACATGATTTGCAGTTGTCTATGGGCGGCGGTTGTCACTTTCCATCAGGTGTGCCGCATGCTCGTCTGCCCGCTATACCATAAAAAAAAAGGCAGTGCCTCCTTATTATATTTAGAGGGGCCTACGCACTCGGGTAATATAAAAAATATAAAAAAGTACTTACTTACTTACTTACTCCTATGGCTCAGCGACCCGAAGTCAAGTGTGTCTTGGCCTCCAGAATGAGAGCACGCCACATTTCCCGATCTTTAGCAGTTTGGCGCCAGTCCCCAGCCCGAAGTTCACGGAGATCTGACTCGACTCCGTCTATCCAACGGTATCTAGGGCGGCCAACCGGGCGTCGGCCTTGTGGTTTGGCAAGGTATCCTCTGCACACACCACGATCTTCACCCATTCTCTCTAGGCGACCCAGCCATCGGAGCCTGTGCCCTTTCGTCTCTCCAATAATATCTGGGTCAGCCAGAAGTTATAAAAAAGTAATCTACCTAAAATCGTAAATAACTAATGGAATCTGGTTCCTAAAACTTTCGGCTCATCTTTGTAATGAGTTTGTGATGTAAGACCGCCAGTTATTTTTAAGATTCTTCCGAAGAACAATGGTAAATGGTTCAGACAAGTTTCATTATATATTACAAAGAAAAGGTTTTATCTGAGCTCTTTATGGAAAGCCTTTAGTACATCAGTTAAAGTAAGGATTGGGGAGACAAATTGGATCAAAATAACAAAAAAAGACTGGCTGTAACATAGGTTTTTGTCTAAGTAGAATGAAGAATGTCTTGGAAAAAAATATTAAACATGTGAAAGTTACTTTGTTAGTGACAGATTTTGGGAAAATTGGTTACTTATTTTGATAAAAGGCTTTACACACGAAGTATTCAAAATAAAGGACAATGAAATGGTAGATACTTTAAAAAGCTACTTATATAATCCTATCTAACCCTGTTTTTTTTTTTGCGTACGAGAATCCTTTGACGCACAAAGCCGCAGGCTGGGGACTACTTTCGCCCACTACCCATGCAGCCCCCCGCTTTTTCTTCACATCCGAAGAAGGAAGAGCTGGAGCCTTTCTGGTGGCGATTGACTGGCACCCTAACACCTGTTATCCTGACATGACAGCTATAAACTTTTGGAAACAATAATCCCAATGCTATTGCTTCAGTTAGTTACTGCACTGTTTTTATAAAAATAAATTGACTCAAATTCAAATTAATGATGCAATACATAAAAGGTTGGAAGAACAGAGGATTGTTGTAAGTACACAAGCCCGCCAATTAAAAGCTGTGGTTAAAGGGGGCTACAGAGGCGAAACAAACTGACTGAACTGATGCCAAGTTAAAAAGAACTATAAAATACAGTGTAAAGGGATCAAATTGTGATGAAAACAACAATTTTTGTTTACAAGGAGATAAAAATTACACACAATTACGTGAACATTATTAGGGGAATGCATTACGCACTCCTAATTACGCAGTCATTATTGGATCTTTGGAAATTATTGATAACTGATTTGGTGTAATAATTCAATGTGCATCTATTTGACATGAGGTTGCGTTTCAGGCATGTTTTAACGTTGTCTTGTACAAAGAGCTAAGTTTAGATAATTAGTCGGCGCTGTGTGAAGGATATTTAGTTTATCTACCCCAAAAACTAAGTAGTTTGACCGCTTCCGTGGAACAGTAGCTACGCCGCTCTGGTATAAAACTTGGAGGTCGTAGGTTTAATTCTCGCCTTGGGTCTGGTTGGTGGTAGGGTTTTTTCAGAGTCCGACTGGCCAGCTACTACCCACCCCTACAGGTGAAATATGCCGCTATAACAGCTCTGGCTGTGTTTCGGCAGTATTAATACACAGAACACTTGAAATCAGAGGCTCGAAGATCAGATGGGCCTACAGTCTGGCAGCACATTGAGCGACGCTTGTTGGTGAAGTGTCCCTTAATGGAATAGGTCACAGTAACTGCTTACCATCAGGTGGGCTGCGTGCCTGTCTGCCAACTGAACTAGTATAAAAAAGTAGGTGCACCTTGTATTTTGGGTGTATTGTATTCTTTTTAGAAATAGTGCATACTTTTATTATTTATATTTATGTGATCTAGCTTTAGCCAATATTTTATTTGATAAAGAAGCTCTTCTTCTTGCAACCTCAATGAATCAATAGCAATTTGTTAAACACTCAAAAAAAAAGGCTTTATTTGATCGCTTACTAAGAAAAACAAACAAATTTCCACCAGACGCTCGTAAAATAAAAAATTCAGGGCAATCGTTTGTTGAATCTGTTGATTGGCACGAATATTTTATTTATCACTCAATTTAGTTCGATCTTTTTATTTTAATTGAAGACTTTGCTTTGTCAAAATAGTTTTTAGCTGTACAAAAAACGGAAACAAATGATTTATAGCTTTATATTGCAGGCAAAAGTTAGTTAGAAAGGTTGTACCTCGAGTGTTCTATACCTTAGAAAGATCCTTATTTGAAAATCCTTGCAATGTGTAAGGATTTGCCAACCTTTATACTCATCATCATATCAATCCCTAGGTTCCAAACTATCTGTTTATGCGACTAAAAACGGATACCGGGATCAGACGCGACTACCCCTCTGTATAAATAAAACTCTGTATAAAGGTGACTGACTGACTGACATAGATATCTATCAACGCACAGCCAAAACCACTGGACGGATCGGGCTGAAATTTGACTGCAGGTAGATGTTATGACGTAGGCATCTGCTTAGAAAGGATTTTGATCAATTCCCACGGGAACGGGAACCACGCGGGTGAAACCGCGGGCGGCCGCTAGTTCCCATACAAAATACAAGCTTTAGGGTTTGTGTCTTCATTGTTTCTCATACCTAAAATACAAGCACTTTAACTACTTCATTGCGAAAAAATAAAATACGGAGTGTTTTTATTTATTTATGAAAAATAGATAGTTAAAATAAGATAATTTATACCTATATAAAACTAACAAAAATTATACTAAACGACACTTAACCACTAAGAGTTATTCAAAGCAGTGCTGTCTTTCTTATCATCTTCCTTCTTATTCTTCTCCAGATCTTCACAGTCTGCTAAAGCCACCTGCTGGTACTCAGGCGGGTTGTTCCATTCTGCCAGCTCACTTGTGCCCAAGAGCACGTACACCAAATTCGTGAGGAAGTATAATCCACCTGTCATGGAGAACACTATTCTCCATTGGGCAGCATCAGACTGTAATAATAATATTATTTATATCAACATAAAAAAAATTAAAAATGCTTGTAGCTTCTATGCTGTTTGTCCAATTTTTATAAAACATAGCTTAGAATCACTGCAGTGCCTTTCGATAAAAAACCGCACTCAAATCGGAGAGACTTTTAACAATGAAACTTAAAAAAAACCTCATAATGTTTCGGGTGTTAAAAAGAAAAATTAGTTAAATGCATCTAACTCAGAAACATCTTGGGCAGAAAGATAAATATATAATGACACAATAGGGAACATGCACTATTTTTATTTTTGTCTTCATTTTAAAGAATTCCATGTAGAATAAACCACATTTAAATTAAAAAATTAATACATTGTAATTTATCGGAAAAAATGCGGTTTTAAATTGACCGTTTTAATTTTCGCGCGAAAACGGGCCTATGGTTCCGATGACATGAATGACGTCACTCAAGTCTTGTCACTGCCTCACTAGTCGAGTGGTCGTACTTCACTGTACTTGTTCGTCGCTGGCTTTCATACTTTTGCATATTTTTTCGAGTTTTGAAATATTTTTTTGTAAAAAATTTAAAATGGACTATCTATCAACATCAGGTGATCATAACAATACCACTAATATTCCGAAAAAAAACGTGTTTTATGCCAATGTGGACATTGGCATAAAACACGAGTCAACACGGTCAACACACATCTATTTCAACAAAGTTTCCAAATTAATTGTTTTTGACAGGACCTTCTGACCCAAAACTGAGAAAAAAGTGGTTTCAAGCTGCGAAAATACAAAGTTTAACAACTATGATTTATACATACCGTAGTAATTTAGTCCCTTTCATTTCTACCCTTGAAAACTCTGCACTTTCGACAAATAAAGTTAGAACCATGTCAACACTAACTCTTGGTAAATTCCTGGAGTCTGCTTTGATGAACCCAACTTCCATATTTATTACAAAAACGCAATTAATATTCCGATAAAATAATATTTACTTTTTCAACCATATAGACCGACAAACTTATGTGTTCCGGTGGCCAAAATTGGAACTACGTGAAATGCAATGCAAAAGCGATATTTATTGACAGTTCTATACTGACAATAGCGACGCCACCATCAGAACAAATAAGTTTGTCGGTCTAACGTCAAATAAGTTGATTGCTGTTTTAAAATACGTTTCGTTTCAGTTATTTTTAATTCGTAATTACAGTTAAAAAACAACATTATATAAAATAAAAATGTTGCAGTGACCTTTCTTTTATATTATTTTAACATTTTAGTCATAAAATTTTCATAATTATTATATAAGCATCTTCCCCATTGACACAAAAAGCAAGAGAAAAATACAGGAATAATTTCAATGATAATTCAAATGTTATCTTTAAAATAGATTACCATTGTAACTCTGCCTTGCAATGCCAATTCGCATTTAGTAAGGGTTGATCAAGCCAGTACCCGCCATTAAAACGATGACTTGATCTTAATAAATTATTGAGACATTTACCTTTGCAGTGGGATATTAAGGCTGATACTATATAATTAAGTTCTTATTAAAAAAAAAACGACGGGTTGCACTCCGGGAGTGCCGGCAGAAGTGAAAACCTGAATATTAACGTTGTGCATTTTTGATATGTATTTTGGAATGGTTAGGGATTTAATTGATTGGTAGAGGTATAAAATTACTATCATTTATGTGGTAAAATACAATATTTATTTAATGCGCTATCGTACACAAACATGACAATTTATATTACATTAAAAAGTTTATCTCTCAGAATTAATGTAATCAGAAACTTTTTCAGACTTATCAGAAACTCCTTGCTGTGACACTGAAACGCCATGTAATAAACGATGATAAAATGATTGACAACCGTCAATGTCATACTTTTTTGATTGACAACTATTTATTTTCTAAACAACGAAAACAAAGTTTGGAATTTACAACTAATTGCATACTAGAATCTGCGGATAAACTTTTGAATTTGGAGCAATTGGCCAAGAAATGATTACCTTTACAGAATCCGCAGACTCCCGAATCGTTAATAACACGAGTGGTGTTACAGTAATCAACATGTCGCTTTCGAGGATGTTCACTGGGAATTTGGGGTAACAAGCCAAACTGTGTGTGAGAACGAGTCTCTTGTCGCAGGAAATCGGACAGCATTTCCAACTTCATACGACCTGATGCATGCTCCGCAGCATAGCGGATCCAAAGACTGCGGAGAAGTGGTGTTAATTTCCACAAAATACTGTTATATAATTCCGGCGAATAAAGATATTCCAAACTGTTTGACCAAACAAAATGTTTTATTACGGCAATTAAATTTTGAATTTTGCAGGATATCAAATTAAGGTCTTTGTGGTCACTTTGTAGCATAGGAAGCATATAGGAAGCGACCGCACTGCGGCTATAATAGTAGAAGAGGTCACACTTGACAGTTCATTTATGCAAAGAAAAATATACCTTACGCTAAAGGAATAAAACTCAAGAAAACAACATCAGTTCTTATTAATACAATTATTTACTCTACTCCTGATGTACATAAGAAGCACTTTTCTTTGCATAAATGAGCTGTCAAATTGAACAAAAAACCATTATTGTCTATAGACCGACAAACTTATCTGTTCCGGTGGCGGCGTCGCTACTGTCTATTTAAAACTGTCATTAAATATCGTTTTTGCATTGCATTTCACGTAGTTCCAATTTTGGCCACCGGAACAGATAAGTTTGTAGAAAACACGTGTCCGGACTTCAAATTTTATATGGATTTTCGATCAGGTCACGTGACACATAAATCCTGACGCGAGTTTAACATTTTTTCCCCATACAAAAAAAGTGCACAACGCCGCTAAAGAAGTTTTCACTTCAAAAATATGTCAGAGGCGGCAAACGAGCTAGCGATTTGCCTGATGGTAAGCAATTACCGCCGCCCATGGACATCTGCAACACCAGAGGGATCGCTGATGCGTTGCCGGCCTATGGGGGTATGGGAGGAGTGAGACTACGGCACTCTCACAAACCAGATGAAACACAATTAGTAGTCACTATTATTATACGCTGGTGTTATGTGAGAGGGTAGTAGTTCCCCAGAAGAGCCCGCCCATTCGTACTGTAAAACAGCATGGCTCTACCACTACAATTACATTTAAAGCAATATCAAGATTTTTACCACATCAGTGAGTATAGCGCCAGCTATCAGCGGCGCTTGTGAGCTGATCAGATTGGAGCAGAAATTGCTAATGCTCATCATAGTTCCAGCGTAGTTTGGCGCGATATCAACGTGGTTCACCTGAAATGAGTCAGCTAATTACTGTTCCTGGCTCGAACTGTTTGATTAATGGTTTGAAAGTTAAGTTTAAATGAACTTCTGTTCATGGTAAGGATATTACATTGATACTTACATAGAATCCGAAGTGTGTTGCAACCTTGAAAGTACAAATAATGACCAATATAGACTCCACAATATAAATGTTCTTCGGTGAAAATCCTAGCGCTATGAGAGCAATGCAAGCGGGTATAGAACCTGTAAATATTAATAATAATTATGAGATTTAAAAAAACACGGAAACGTTTATATGCTTTTTCTTGAACTTATTACTACTTTGTCACCTTTTGTTCCTGTCCAGCTAAACTTTATAATACATAAGTAGTTTGGTTCATTCCCGTTCGTCCCACCAAGCTTCGTCCTGTACTTTAGGGCCGCTAAGCGGGTACTTCGGTACCTTAAGGGTCCTCAAGACCGACGCCTGAATTTCCGTCCTACAGGTCACTTTTACCCATCAGGTTTTTTCGATGCGGACTATGGAGCCAATCTTGTGGACCGACGGTCGTACACCGGATATGTCTACCTGATGAGTGATGCTCCAATATCATGGGAAGCTCGCAAGCAGCGTACCGTCGCTCTTTCCACCACGGAAGCCGAGTACATGGCTCTGTCGGATGCTTGCAAGGAGGCTATCTACCTCCAATCGCTCATCAGTGAAGTATTCTCCATCTCACACCCCATCGACATTCATACAGACAATCAGAGCTCATTAAAACTTGCTCATAATAACACTTACCACGCACGCACTAAGCATATCGACATCAGGCACCATTTCATTCGTGACACGCTTACACACCATAACATCAAACTACATTACATACCAACAAACAACATGATCGCCGACATTTTCACCAAACCTTTGCCAAAGCTTAAGCACAATAAATGTGTGCTTGCATTAGGTTTAAGTTAGGTGTACATATGTATTGTCTTTTGAAATCGTGTTTTGTTTCTGATAGTAGTTTTAAGGTGTGTACAGCAAGTGTTAATTAAGTTTGTATATTAGGTGTAACTGAAATATTTTTTTTGTAATGTTCTTACAGTGTGTGTTTAGTGTAAAGTTGTTCTGATACTGTATAATTATTCACTCTTTGAGTTTGTAATTAATTAATATACAGGGTGTCCACATTGCGGGGGGGTGTTGAAACTATTTGGTCCACTATGGACACCTGACGAAAATATTTAAGAATAAGTAGTCCCTAAAGTGCACCCCTCCGTAATGTGCATTGAATTGAGATAAATACGAGACTGCATAGGCTATGTCCGGTCTCGTACATATAGCAATGTACATTAGCGAGCCGATAAGCTCTTGGTATGGGAGTTCTAAATTTTCCTCCTCTTTAGTGGGAACTGTTAGTCTCAGGCCGGGTTCTAGTGGTGTAGTTACAGATATTGCACCTGTCAAACCAAACTTATCTAAAAGTTTATCAATGTATTTAGACTGGTCAAGAGAAACATTGCCAGTACTTTGTCCTACTCTTATACCTAAGCAATCTTTGCATGGGCCAAGGTCTTTGACTGTAAAGACCTTTTTAAGTTCATCTTTGAACTGGTTCTTCATTCTGTCACTTGTGCTAGCAATGAAGAAGTCATCTACGAAGACGGCTACGACCAGAAGATCGTCTCCTTCTCGTTTGTAGTACAGAATTTTTTATTCTTCCGTTTAATTAGAAGCGCTGTAGGTTCGTCATCCAGTCTGCAGGTCGTACTGGTAGTTGGTGTTCTGGAATCTTCCTTTAAAAGTGCAGATACAACGTTATCCGAAGTGATCTTCGTGTTGGAGTGTTCCAAAGTCATAACTAGTGGCTGGTACTTTTCTGGTAGCCCAGCGAGCATAATTATGGCCAAAAACTCATCGTCCACTCCTGCTCCAATTTCAATTAGCTCTTGCTGTGTTGCTAGTGAAGCATTCACGTACTTCTGAATATTCCCACGATAACTATTTGTGAGAAGCTTCTTCATTAAGCTCAATCTGCGTGTTAGACCGCTGTCTGCGTATGCCTTTTTCAAGCAGTTAAATGTTTCGTAAGCGGTTTTGGCTGATCTAATTACAGGGTATATAGACTCGTCGCAGGTAAGGCAGATTTTTGCCCTTGCTTTCGCGTCTTTTCGTTTGGCGCCCGTCGATTGTTTTTTTCTTTTTCTTATCGCTGTGGATGTTTATAGTCTGTAGTGTTGCTGGTTTTTGACGCTCTTTGATATGTACCACACCTTATTTCAAGTGGAACATAACTTCGGCTCATGGCTACAAAAAAAATGAATTGTCAAGTTGCTTGTTGTTTTTGTGGATCAGTGCGCGAGTGACTCCAGCTATTTTATTCGAGAAATCATGCCGTAAGTAATTAAATATTATTGTTTTATATATCAAAATATTTATAATCTTACATATTTTCATATTTTATAACATTATGTGCGATTCCAGTCAGTTTTTAAGTAAAAATTTGGATTAAAAATAGGTCGGTGACTCTGTGTTTTTATTAGTGAATAATTGGAAGATCTAAGAAAGTTCTTATATTATATCGTAATTAAATGTTTTAATATGAAAACTTATTAATATTAAAGCCTGGTTATTACCATACTTTCTTGAAATATTCCATATTTCATTCTGGATTAGACAATTTACCATACGTGAACTTCGATTTCACAGATCATGCAGCTTTAGTTTTTATTTTATTTGTAATATTTTTAAGATGATTTATAATGGGATTTTGGTTCCAAATGAAAGGCCATTAAATTACCTAAAACCCAAAATTGTTTTAATATTGTAAACGTCAAAAATATCTAATAAAAAAAATATTTAAATTGAAAACTAGGACAAAATTAGCATTTCTTAAAGTTCACTGTAAGATCATTAATAGAATATAATGTTAAAATCAAACATAACTATTGCCTAAAAATCGTCAACTAATGAGCCTTTCATTAGTATTTTTCATTTTGCGATATTTGAGTTATTTACTGAGTAATAAGCATTTATTTAGCATACGTCTCCTATCGATTTTATTTTGCGCGTATCACGTGACTCGCGGACTGTCCTGACAACCTAGCGAAACGCGCACGGACGTTTGAGTGGTTATCAATGTATTTAGACTGGTCAAGAGAAACATTGCCAGTACTTTGTCCTACTCTTATACCTAAGCAATCTTTGCATGGGCCAAGGTCTTTGACTGTAAAGACCTTTTTAAGTTCATCTTTGAACTGGTTCTTCATTCTGTCACTTGTGCTAGCAATGAAGAAGTCATCTACGAAGACGGCTACGACCAGAAGATCGTCTCCTTCTCGTTTGTAGTACAGAATTTTTTATTCTTCCGTTTAATTAGAAGCGCTGTAGGTTCGTCATCCAGTCTGCAGGTCGTACTGGTAGTTGGTGTTCTGGAATCTTCCTTTAAAAGTGCAGATACAACGTTATCCGAAGTGATCTTCGTGTTGGAGTGTTCCAAAGTCATAACTAGTGGCTGGTACTTTTCTGGTAGCCCAGCGAGCATAATTATGGCCAAAAACTCATCGTCCACTCCTGCTCCAATTTCAATTAGCTCTTGCTGTGTTGCTAGTGAAGCATTCACGTACTTCTGAATATTCCCACGATAACTATTTGTGAGAAGCTTCTTCATTAAGCTCAATCTGCGTGTTAGACCGCTGTCTGCGTATGCCTTTTTCAAGCAGTTAAATGTTTCGTAAGCGGTTTTGGCTGATCTAATTACAGGGTATATAGACTCGTCGCAGGTAAGGCAGATTTTTGCCCTTGCTTTCGCGTCTTTTCGTTTGGCCTCCGAATCATCATTGTCAACTGGGTTGATTACGACATCCCAGAGATCAAGGTCGGTCAGCATGCATTCTATTGCGAATACCCATGTATTAAAATTTCTCCCATTTAGTTTGGTGATGGACGTACCTGGAGAAGAAGCTTCTGGGCCCATAACCTTTTGTTTATGGAATTGGAGACGGGATTAAGGGGAGTTTCCTTTTAGGAAGATAAAACACCATGGTACTCTTGATAGTGACATTAAGTCATGTTTATTTTAGATTGACATAGAATGTCTACTTATTCTTAAATATTTTCGTCAGGTGTCCATAGTGGACCAAATAAATTCAACACGTCCCACCAAGTACATAAGTTACAAGAGCGGTGCGATGTTGTCAAGTGGTGAATGGTGATCCGCAGTGCGCTTACGTACACTGCCGCTCCCGTTTCGCCCCGCAGTATTCGAGAACGAGTCTTTGGGATTCCATACAAAACATTTCGCTGCTGTAATTCGAAATTCGAGGCCCCGGCCTAAGAGTTTATTTACTCAGTGTTAAACTTTACAAAGGGAAAGGGAATAGGGAGATCACTCGACCACAGAAAATGTGTACTTACGTCTTGTATATTATGTGTTGCCGAGTTGGTTGATCGTAAAATTGGCTAAGAAAACATTAATTACTATAACTAACTACTTACTGAATTTCTTACTTACCGACTGTGTTGAGAAGTTTTCTGGTTTGACTGACGTTGAGATACTTCTTCACAATGATCATGTCGCAAAGCCAACTAAAGAAGAAGTTGGCAAGCCACATGCAGAAAAACGGTAAAGCTGTCAGGAGCCCATTCTGGAAACATAAGAATGAGCAATAGGCTTTACACATAATTTATGCGGAAAGTAATGTCTGGTGGAGCAATTCTGTGGACAGTTTTTGTGTCATTAAGAATAGGATGGCTTGAACGCGGAATCAATATCTTCTTATCATAGAAGAAAAATGTTTTCGTTTGGTGATTGGAAGTCAAGCCCGAATCCCGCGAGATATTAGTAAAATTATCTTACCGCTTTAAGGTTGACCCCCATTACATGAGCCATATAGGCCGGCACTTCTGAGTACAACACAAGCTGTCCCCAGGTGTTGCCTATGTGGGCGACAACAATGGCTATCAGGCCACGATTACATAATATCTGCTTCCATGGCACTGGTAGGCGTCTCTGAAAACAGAAATAAGATCTATGAAAACCTTAATTTTTTGGACGAAAATCAAAACCCAGTCCTCTTTAGTGTTAGACGAATAATTGGTTTACTAGATTAAGACATTACTATGGTCACCGCGTACGGTGCCCCGCACTAGTCGGGGAGATTGACAGATATATTTACCGCGCTTTCAATGTATAATGCCGATTATTGTAAAAGCTTAATAAATTTTAATTACCCATCAAGAGAAATGTATTTTATACCTAACATTAGTTGCGATCTTTTTCTCAACAATTCAATTTCCATTATGTGGGAGAAACAAATATCTACCTTTGGACCAGTTTGCCCCAAAGCCTCTTCAATGTATCGTCTCTCAGCTGCAGAGATCCTCTTGTGCCGAGCTGGTGAATCCGCCATGAGGAACCACAGGGCAATAGCTATGGACCCAGAAAGAATGCCGTAAAACCGGAATATACCAGGCCATCCTAGAGAAGAAGATGCTACAAAACCAGTGACAGGAAGTCCTAGGACTGTGCCAAGAGCTTGACCTGAAAGAATTAACGACAATCTATGAAATCAAAACAAGAACGCTCGTAAACCAAATGTTATATTGGAATTAATATTATTTCCGTCTTGTCCAATAAATCTTTAGAGGTAAATATTCTAAAAGGCAAAATATCTGCTGCCGTAAGACTTTCGGCCGTGTTCACGTGACAATAAAAATGTAATGGCCAAAAAAAAAACTTGTACGGCTCCAAAAACAAAATTGTCCTAGCTTCTGCTTTCATAATATCTGTGTATCGGCAATAACGAGGTTAAAAGGAAGACATTACTTTCATTCCCTAAATGTCTTATGCGTATAGTGTTCTCGGACTGCAATCAAATTCAACTGCTTTTTTATACACGTCCACCCCAAGATAAAGCTTAAAATCAACTATTTCGCATACCTCCATAAATAATACCACTCATTCTTCCTCTTTCTTCAAGTGGTGACCACTTTCCAAGGACGGTGTGGAAAGTTGGTACGATGCAAGCTTGAGTCAGCCCCTGAAAAAGCCTGCATATTGATGCGCACACCCATCCTCCCTAAAACAGTAATTGTTTTTATGGTAGTGTTCGTTGTAGCCACTTACATGTGCCATCTACTTGTACTCGTTAATGAAACCACTTAAAACGACTATTTTTTAGAGAACTAGTGATAATTTGAGCTACAATATGCGAATGAATAACTTACGTAATATGCTGCCACTGGGAATAAAAAGGAAATCAAACAATTAGCCGCCAGTGCTCCAACCAGCAGATACCTCGCGCCAAACCGGTGAGCAAGCTGCCCTGCTGGTATCTGGAGTATCATGTAGCCCCAGAAGAATGAGGATATAAGCGTATCCTGAACTTTCTTTGTCCATCTGAATTTGGGAAACTGAAACAAACCTGTGTTAATACGTACGTGATTGATATTTTTGGTGCTAATTATTATATAAGTTGATATATTTTATGCTAGATCGTTTCGTGGTATACAAAAGTCAAAGGGTCCTGGGTTCAATTCCCGGGTAGAACAATATTTGTGTCGGTTTTTTCGAACTCATCTTGGGTTTGTGATGACCTGTCCGAATCGGCAAGTGGTTGTGATTGAGCCAGTACCTATCACTTTAGCGATGACTTGATTCTAAGAGGCCTTTGCCTTGCAGTAGGACATTTATAAGCTGAAGTTTTACCCTCAACTATTCTGCCGTCTATAAGAAAAAAGGCCGCTAAATGACATTTGACCATTTTTCACTTTTTAATACCACTATATTTAAAAAAAAATTCTCTATCGATCTATCTAGGAACGGTTATTCTATCTTTCACCGTTTCCAAGATATTTTTTTAAAAAAAGCAGCTAAATACAGAAATAATATATTTTACATCGCTTAAAGGTGGCAAAACAGCTTTACTAGATTAGAAGGTAGCTAAATTACTTTAACGTTTGGATCGTCTGAACAATTTTACTATCAATGCTTAGCTAAAAAACAGTTCTAATTTTGCAAGAAGCTAAAAGGCAGCAAAGTATTTTTAGCGGCTTTCTAGCTTGGTAAGGTTCAAGTATAAAGAACCTTGCTTAAATGAATAAAAAGCGGCAAAGCTCTCTTAAATAACTAAAAGGCAGTTAGAATCATTTAGCGGCCTTTAAGCTTTGCATTGTTTCTACTTTTACAATAAATAAACTAGTATAAAAATCCATGTTAGTCAGTACGCAAAGTAAAATACATAATTTTTACAAAGCTTTGCTTAACAAAAAAGCCGTTAAATAGCAGTACATCGCTAAAAAGCGGCAAACTCAAAAGCCCCCGCACCCCTTATAACGGGCACGCTAGGCTGGCGGGTGCGGCTGTTTAGGGAAAAATAAACTATACACGGATGAGGAAGTTCGCTGGTGTCGCGTTTCCCGCTAAAATCGTCACTCGACATGGCGGGAAGGTTTCCAAGGTACCTACGTATTTTATTTAATTAACGAAGTTATTAAAAAAAATTATAGCTTATAATTGGATTTCTTTTTGTTTACTGCAAAATAGTATCGAGCGAGATCGACAAGCAGGCGACTTATGTTCTTGAGTCAAGCTAGCCGTAAAATTTTTCTATGAGCTAGCCACTATGAATTGAAAACTGAATGCAGTCGAACAATATATTATTTATCTACATCCATACCCTAATATGTCTATTTTATAGTCAGGATCGATGAGCAAACGCCCTATATTTAGATATGAGTATCTGTTGCTGTATCTTAATGTTTACATTTTAGTATCGGTAACCGATACCTTAATTACGTTCAAATTTCGAACGTCTTCTTAAAAAGTAAAAATTAATAGGTTTTTCGATTATCGAATTAGTCGATTAGTAATTTTATGTTCCATTCCTATACATTTAATTCGATGCTGAAATTATAACAATCGATTTGAGAATCGAAATCAACTCGAGTCTAGATTGTTTATGGATTTTAAAACTACAAACGTCAGTCATTATGACAGTACTAACTTTTACATACAGATTATGTTGGTAACTAGGGCGTTTGCTCATCGATCCTGACTATAAAATAGACATTATTATCATTATGAATGAAGATAAAGTTATGTATGTGACTGTACATAATTAGGCATTAAAATACTCATGTGAACCAAATTCGTATTTTAATGACCCTCATTATGCAACAGCCACATAAATAACTATTCGTTCCTCAGTCAGATAAGACGTATTTTTAAATATAAATTAGGTACCTTAACATTATTTACGTTGAAGTACGGTATGTTTGCTCGAATTAATACATTATTTCACAGCTTATTAACGACAGACCTAATTGAACGGCCTTATTGGGGCAGTTGCTAAGGAATAAGGCCACCTTTGGGCACTGGTCTTCCAGGGCTCACGGATTTTTCTCGATTATAGTCTCATTCTTATACTTTATACTGTATGGCTTGGTATTCTAAAACTAATCAGTAATTGTAACAAACAAATTGTAAACAAACATGGCGATGAAAAAGAGTAACTGTCGAGTTTCTTGCCGGTTCTTCTCGGCAGATGACTGCATTCCGATACCGGTGGTAGAGTCACTCTGTAATTGACGATTCATAAATACTCGATACAAGTTTACATGAATAAAGAATATTTTGATTTTGATTTGATTTGATTTTGATTTGAATGTGCTTTTGAATGGTGTGATTTGGTGTATTTCTTTTAAATTATTTACTTACTTAACTTACCGTAACTGATATAATAATAAATTAATAACTTATAAGTGGTTTATGTAACACGAAACAAAACCAAGTTAATTCTGTTTCTGATAGTCAACATTCAAGTATTAATTCGAAAGACCACAAATTTTAAGGTGTTAATGAAAGAGTATACTGATTCTGATGATGATGTTGTGTAATGATTTTCTTTAATATTAAGGAAGAAGAATAACTTTTTTAAATATTGGACAACATCACATACATTGATCTGACCCCAAAGTAAGTAGCGTAAGCACTTGTGTTATGGGTATCAGAAATATAATATACTTAAATACAAATAAACATCCAGACACAGAACAAACACAAATGTTCATCACATAAGTCTTTGTCCTGGGTGGGATTCAAACCCACGACCCCTGGCGCATAAGGCAGGGTCACTACCAAATGCGCCATCGGGCGCTATTCTATTTACTTCGTCTTTTCAGAGTTCATTTTCAGCCCTACGCGTAGTAAAGCTTGGCTTAGGTCGCTAAGCATATTCTTAACCTGCTCAGATGACTGTGCAAGGATCACGATGTCATCCGCAAAACGGAGGTGACTCAAACTCGGTCCACATTTATACCTTTATATTTCCAGTTCAAAGTTTGAAGACGTCTTCGAGTGCATTAGCAAAGCTTTGGTGATATTACATTGGCGTACGCCACTTTTAATAGGGATAGTTGTAGTACTACCTTGGACTTGGACAGACATAGTCGCTGACTGGTATAGGTTTTTCAGCAGGTAGATGTATCTATAGGGGTGTTGGCCCAAAAGGAGAGCGGGAACGAGGATGAGTCGTGTGCGCCTGGTGTAGCGCAATCGTCAACACCGAGTGGACCAGATGTGGTTACCGCACGCGAGTACGGTCTTAGGCCCAGGATTTGTTGTAAAAACCTTAGTCAACACCGCAACGCTGTAGTGAATCAAAGACAACTCAGTGTTCTACCCAGTCGAACGCTTTTTTGTAGTCTTAGAATGCAAGGTAAAGAGGTCGGTTAAACTCGCTGTTTTTCTGTATCACCAGCTGCCTTAGCGTGAATATGTGGTCTAACGTGCTGAAACCACTTCTAAATCCCGCTTGCTCTTTAGATTGGTGTTCATAGGAAGAATACTCGTACTTTATAAATTTGACTTAGTAGTGGTAGCGTCTACTTTGAAGGTTTTGTAAAAAAATAATGATGATTTTGCTAGCCTAAATAGCAGTTATATGAAAGGGTTTGATAATTTACCGCTTTTTAGCTATGCACAACTGTAATAAAAGTTATTAATAAATAAAAGTAAAGCAGTTAAGCCACATAAACTTGGCTAAAAGGCGGCTATGTGTAGTTAGCCGCTTTATTGCTATGAATAAGATCAATATAACTGCTTTATAGTTATGTAAATGTGGCTGTTTTCGAAAAATTCACAACTATAAAGCAGTTAAAACCTTTTAGCCGCCATTTAATTTTGTACACCTTAAGTTATTTTTAAAAGTTTACAAAATTGAGGGGAAAATATGTGTTTAGTTTAAAGAATATTACCAATTGTCTAAATCAACAAATTTCATGTGAAAGTTGACAAAAAGACCTTTCTTTTGGTGTATGACACACATTTGTACATACTTTTATTAAGGAGTAGCATCGATTTGAAAATTTTGCCGCTTATTTGCTCAATAACTCAAAAGTAGTTTTTGTCATTTAGCGGCCTTTTAGTTTATAGACGGCAGTATTTTAGTTACTGACCATACGCTAATTATTTTATAATTACTTACCGGAGGAGTAAAAAGTTGTGTATTTAAAAATCCATGTAAAACCAGATCTCGTTCATTTTGAGTTTCAGTTATATTGATAATCATCTCATTTACTGTCCTGTTAGCTTCTGTTAGGTTGACTAAGTCATCAGTATTATTGGCTAATGTATAATTTAAGGTGATTTCTGATACATTTTGTTCAATTTCGTCATTCTGAGTAATGTCTTCTACCATTGCAACCAATGCTACGCCCATGCAAGCTCGCATGCTGTATGCAATTGTGAGTGTGAAGAATAGGAGTATGCATTGGCCGTGTCTGACTCCAAATGCTGATACTGAAACCAAAACATTTTAATATTGGAATATCAAAAATGCTACAGTAGAAAAGTAATTTGATAAATAAAAAAAAATTATAATGCAAAATACACTCACAAACAAATAAAAATTAATCAGATGGCAAAACCATACAAAGCAAAATTTAATATCAAAATGATGACCCTGCCCTGGGCACCAAAAGTCGTGAGTTCAACAATACCATTTTTGACAAACATTTAAACACAACTTGTGTTTGTTTTGTGTTGGATGTTTATTTGCATTCAAGTCCATATTTGAAGCACCTTAATGAAGTTACATACTTTGGGGTCAGGTACATGTGTGCTGTTTTCCAATAATTTATTTATAACACAGATTAACAATTTGTTTGAGAATATGAATATTATAGTTGAAGAAAAAAGAATAATGCATTATTGCAATTGCAATACACGTGCATGTGTGACGTAATACCACATTTATATAATATTATCATTTTACTTTTTGTTCCTTTTATTTTAATATGCTACTTTTTTACTTTTAAGCAATGACGTTGTCGTCATTGCTTTTAAGTTATAAATTACGTAAAGAATTTATCTTTTAATGCTGTTTTGCCACATACGTTATGTAATAATTACGTATTTTGTTATTTTAAAGGTAAACAACAACAATTTTAAATGCAACATAATTCTCAAAAACTTTTGGCCTCACAAGAAATTTTACCGTCACAATCTCATAAGAATAACACTTTGAAAAATAATTATTATATTATTTTAAATATAAATATACTTACCGTTAAATTTATCCTCAGGCAATCCTTTTGTAACTTCATTTTTGATATCATTTTTCTCACTTTCGTTCATATCGTTATAAATTAATTAAATTATGATGACTTCAGGAACTGGAAATCTGATGTATTTATCAGTCATATCTAGATAATTTACGAGGAATAATTTCGCTGCAGCATTGAGTCCCTTCTTATCAAAAGCAAATTTACTATTCGTTTACATGTACAGTCGTAGACAAAACATATAATTAGACCTATCTGCTAATAGGGATGATTGTTTGTCTATCTGTTTCTTACGGTTCCACTCCCAAGACACTGAACTGTTTTGATGTAATTTATTACACACTAGACTTGGCTTTGGGAGACAGACACAAGCTACCTTTTATTCTGGATGAACACTCAGTGGTGCTCAAATGCCATAGGATATCAGAAAAATAATGGGAGAATGTTACTTTAAAAAGTAACTAGCGGGCGCCCGCGGTTTCACCCGCGTGGTTCCCGTTCCCGTGGGAATTGATCAAAATCCTTTCTTAGCGGATGCCTACGTCATAACAATCTACCTGCATGCCAAATTTCAGCCCGATCCGTCCAGTGGTTTGGGCTGTCAGTCACCTTTGAGTTTTATATACAGGGTGACTTGAAATTAGTGAACACCCTTGTAAGGGAGTATAGTACAGGTCATTTGCAACAAATTTAGTTATGTATATTATGATTGTGTAAAAGTCAATTATTAATGAGATATTTCAATTTAAATATTTTTTTGAATAATCATAATGAGTCCTCTTTAGGCTGTATGGAATGTAGCAAATGAAAATTAATTAAAAACAGTCCAAAAAACCGATAGTTTTATCTTTATTTAAGTCTAAAGATAACTTATGATTATTTAAAAAAAAAAGTTTAAATTGAAGTATCTCATTTATTGATTGACTTTGGCACAATCATATACATAGCTAAATTTGTTGCAAATGACCTGTACTATACTCTCTTACAAGGATGTTCACTAATTTCAAGTCAGCCTCTATATAGATAAAATTAAATTTTCGGTAAACTTTCTAATATTTGTGTGTGGCGATTTATTTTTGCACATAAAAACTCAAATGAGTGTTACTTGCAACCCAACAATCACTTTTAATCGTGACTGTACTGTTTCAATTATTTATACAGTAATTTAATGAGCTTTCTGTAACTTTTATGTAAATATAAATTAAATATTTTAGAATAACACACGTCACGTCCTTCAGTTAAAAATATTATGTCATATTTCATGGCCATAGATTTCACCCAAGGGGATCGTAGTTAGCGTAAAATATTCATATCAACTAGAAATAAGGCAGGAATCAAACCAACGACCTAATATTATTCGTTTTATAACCCAAGCGAATAAGCCAGAAACATTAAAAAGCGGTCTTGTTTCTTAAAAATTAAAGACATTAAAAAAGGCTTTTTGTTTCTTGAAAAGGAAAGATAATATTCCAACTTCTCAAATACATTGTAGCTATAGTATTTTCCTCAGCTGTGTGAATTTCTAAGAAACTCCTTGAGTTTGTATTAGTATTTGTGTGCTTGCAGTCAAAATGTATATAATACTGCTCCCATTCACGGCTTCTTAATTACTCAAGCATTGATAAATAATGGAAATATATTTTACTAGCCTTCTGCCCGCGGTTTTACCCGCGCGTAATTTTATTTTCAAATATCCCCCCTTCCCCCACATTTCTGGGATCAAAAGTACCCTATGTTCACCGGGGATAGTGTAGCTTTTCAACAGCGAATGAATTATTCAAATCGGTTCAGTAGTTTCGGAGACTAACTGTCGATTCGGAAACAGTTTATTCGGACACAGTGTCCGAATTGACACTTTTTAATTTCAATATCTTTTTCACTGTCGATTCGGACATCGCGATATAAATAGCTATTTTGTACAGTCAGATAAAAAATCTTTGAGCCTATTCAATACCTAACGCAGCTGCACATGCTAGAAGTCGATGGTTCAAACCTTGGCGCGCACCTTTAGATTTTGTATGTGCATATTCACCACAGCATAGTGAGTTAACAAAGGTTGTATAACCGTGATCCCAGATCCGGGATCATTCATCAGAAGGAAAAATTTTCGCATTACGAAGATTACCAGGTGATAGGTTCCTGTACTGGGCCGTCTAGGTGAGTACCACCGCAGTGCCAGATATTTTCCCGTGAAATAGAAGTGTGTCAAGCAAGCAGGATTAAAATATTAAAAATAACGAAGATCACCTCAATACTTTATATTTCATATTTATTTTCATGCTGTTTTATCAAACATAGTTTTACTTCTGATTGTTTCTTTCTTCTACTTCTTTTGCATTATCTGTAAAAGAAAAATAAATAATAATATGGCGCTTAGTATGATGACTGCACTTGAAGATTAAATTCAGTTTTCACAACCCCGTATCTTAGTGGTATTAAATACAAAAAAATAATTTACATGTCCCCATAAACATTCATGTGATGAATTGTGCTCTTTTGGCTAAGGAGAATGCGTCTTAATTCTTAAATAAAATCATTAAAACGCCATGACGACGTCGCTAGCGGCGCAGTCCTGGTGTTTTCCGGCATCTGAAGGTTGCCACGTTGAGAAGCCTTGTGGTCACGCTTCTAAATTGGCGTTGTTGCCAAACCATGGCCAAATGAGTTAAGTACCAATATTTTCAATAATTAACTGCCTGTGGGGTCTGACTCACTTGATGACGGTTTAGCATCGACGCCATTTTGACATTTAATATAAACTGCTTGGATACGTAGCCGGTGACGTTGTCATGGCGTCCTAATGAGGCAGAGCTCCCTGGTATAGTCAGCACCAAAATGATCCAAGCGTTCAAACCTACCAAAAATACTGAACATTTGACAAAAATCACTCTTGACATAATACTTTTAGGTGTAATTTCGTTTGTTGTCGTTTGTTCTCACATCACAAATGAAAATGCACCTTTACGTCTTATGGTATTTGACGCTGATTGTACCTAAACAAACAAACCTGATACTTGGGAGTTGTAGTCATTCCAAGGCTGGACGTCTGCTGACATGAAAACAACAAAGACGGCGTTTGTGATGACTACAAACGCTGCAATTGTCAAAAGCATGATCCTCCATTGGATCTGATTGGTCTGTGGAAAAAATAATGGATTTTTGGTATTTAAAGTTAAACATTTTTCAAACACTTATTTGTGAGCTAATGAAAAATATTCATAATATAGGTTAGATGGATAATTTTTCATTATCTTTTTCCCCCAATTATAACATAATGCTGTTTTATATAAGAGACATATCAAACTTTACACGGTCATTCCTGATCGTTATAAATAGAAGATTTTTGTGTTTTGTAAAAAACACGAAATAATCAAAGTTAATATTATTTTCTTTTTCCTGCTTGCCAAACTAATCACCAGGGAATTTCCTCCGACCGACCAATTAAATTTACCCTTTTTTTGTTCGGATCTAAAAAATATGCATGCAGCTTTTTATTCAAGCTGAGGAAGGATGCATTATCCAGGCAATATTCGTTCATTTCCCTAGGACAATGCAGATCCCACCACTTTGTTCTTCACTGCAAAGTGCTTCAAAGCCGTCCCCACAGGTTTCCTGCCGGTTGTTTTACCCACATTAATTGCACTTAGAGCTGCTATGACTCAGTTTTTATCGATATGAATTTATTTTTCTTCTTTCAACAGTGGCGAACATAGACGAAAAAGTTATGTACCTAAAACAGTTTGGACACGTCACAGTTTTTAAGAATTTACGTATTTTGTCATCTTTTACCAGGTGGTAGGTGCCTGTACTGGGCCGTCTAGGTAGGTGTCACCGCAGTGCCAGATAAGTGTGTCAAGCACTTATGTGTTTTGGGGAACAGGGCACTGAAGGGAAATTACTGGCTATTATGAGACTGAATAATAACTGTCGTCTCGGTGTAGCAGGCGCAGGGCTGTGCCAGACAGTAACTGCTTAGTTACTTACTGTTTGGCACTGAACTGTCTAAGGGTAGACGTGGCGCCTACCATCAAGTGTACGATCTGCTCGTCTTGTTACTGTTTGGCATTGAACTGTCTAAAAGTAGACGTGGCGCTTACCATCAGGTGTACGATCTGCTCGTGTTGTTCCTTTTTGGAGTTGATAAATATCAGAAGAGTCAGTGCGTTTCGCTGATGTTGATCCTATCCAAAACAATATGATTATCTCTGAATAAAATTAAAACACGAAGTATGCTGTTAATAATCAACAATGAAGAGAGAAAAAAATCATGACGTTCATAACTTATCCACGAGTATTAGTTCGTTTTTTTTTTCTCGGGCTCTCATTTTTTATGCTACAATTACCTACCTGATCTAAATAGACCTTTCAAATGATAGCTGGAAACAGCATACTTTTAGACAGGTTATCTCTTTTTCAGTTTGTCTTCATAAAGACACTATTCATAACATATTATCAACCACACACCAACAAAAATCTCATATCGATAATTTTATCGATGTAAGAAGATCTTTCGCATCACTAACATTCAATTGCATTAGTATTGACTAAGTGCGGAAGTTTGTCGATTATCTTTGGGGATTCGATTCGAGTGTTCTTTGATAGACTTTTAATCAAAGAATTTATTATTACAATCCATTTTCTATCTGCAGACAGAAAATGAAAGAAAATTGTTAAATTTTGTACCGATAATCCAGCTATCCGTTTGTAAGGAACAGCTAAGCATTTAGCAAGCATTTAGAAATAAAAATATATTTGGTACATTTTAGAACAATAAAGGTCAACAACAACAAAGTTATAAATCAATAAACATTCACACTAGGCATCCTTTGTTATTTGTATTTTTTCTAGTCTATGAATCAGGTGGACTGTATGCCTGTATGCAAGAGTTTAATAAGTTAGGGTATGGTGTTGGCAGCAAGAAGAACCAACTTTAAATTATAGGGTTGACGACAGACGTGTGATTTCTGTCTCTGGTGTGACAATTGCTTACCAGGCGGCATAGAGTAAAAGGCGTTTTTATTACTCTATGCCAGGCGGGCTGTAAGCTTTAATGCCATACGCGTGATGTAAAAAATGCCAATTATATTTGTAATATTAGAGCAGTAATACAAACCACATCAGTTACGACGTATGAGGCAAAGACCGGCAGCAAGAGAGACAAGGCATTGAGCAAAGTGTTGCCGATGGCCATCAACGTCCCCGTGTAGTTTGGAGCTATGTCAATATGGTTTAACTAGAATCAATAAAGAAACATTTGAGAAATTCACGCCATGCTTATCTATCAGGCAATTTAAACAATGTTCATTCATGTAGACTTCAAAAGCACATATTTTATGAATGAACCAGTTTCGCAATGTAATATCTGTCGAAAATAATCGGTAAGGAGCTTTTCAATCAACGCAATTTTAACTACATTTATCAAAAAAATTGTGAGGTTTTTAGGACACAGTTCGGGTTTGTAATTACCAATCCGCATTTGGCAAGCTTAAATAAGCTTAAGATTGTCTGAGACACTCAAGTCAAGATAATTTAAAAACGGAAAGCTTGTAACTCAGTAATATAATTTATTATTCAAATCCCTCACGATATTTTTGAAACACTATTACTTACCATCCAGCCAGTATGTGTTGCCATGTATGATGACAAGGAAAAAACTAAGAAAAATACAGCCAATTCCACATTTTTTGTAAAAGAAACGCCAATGAAACCCACTGTCAACCCGAATTGAGCTGAAAAAGAAAAACAAAATATAAAATTTTAAACTACAATAACATTAAAACATTATTTTGGGATTGGATTGCTTTGGGAAAGGACTAATACTGAATGGGATAACAGATCTCGTCCAATTTTTTTATTTTTAAGTAGTTATGTTTAGTTTTTTTGTTCACTAAATCAGTTATTGTTCAATTTTGTGTTAAAACAAAATATCCTTACCATTTGTTTTTACTTACCAAATGAGTTAGAGACTCTCCTTGTATTTGCAACGCTAAGTATCTTTCTATTTGTTAAAAAATCGGACAGGAAACCAAATAATAAGTTCGTGAAAAAACTAAAAATGTACGGCAGTGATGACAAAATTCCACTCTGCAAAGGACGAAAATAGAATATTATGCACATTTATCCAATCTGCATGTGCTTCACTATTTAAAATTATTTTGACATCGCGTATCTGAACGTAACGTTTATGAACTTAAGGAAATATTACATGATTTTACATGAAGGTAACATGACAGAGTGAAAAGTAACGTCATGAATGACAAAAGTAACATTACTTTACTTGTCAAATACCTTACAAAAGACCACCGTGAAGTAACACTTCATTATTTGTATATTTCTGTCGTTATTCTAGTATTTTAATTCTATCATTAAGTTATTTTCTTAATAGAATGCGAACGATAATCAAAGCTACAGTTCATTTGGTCTTATGTATAATCTTGGTAACACCGACGTCAGAAAAGCTTTTAGATCAACGTTTTATGTTATGAGGGCAGGTGATTGGCAGCTGGCTTTGCTTTTGTAAAATGTGACGTTACTACCTAATATTCGTAATGTACCTTCTCGATCGTATAACAAATGGTTTGTACGAGTTTTACTCATGTGAGATACTAAAACGATTCATATTAACGACTGATTTGGTGTGAAATTGTGATAATACACCAGAGGTTGTGGATTTTCCAACCACTCTCATAGATAATATTTGCCGCTGAAATAGGTTTTGGGTGTGTTCTAAAATGTTTGATACAGAAGCCAGTAGCCTAGTAAGCCTCTTTACAATAATAAAAGGTCACGATCAGCACACTAAGCGATTCTTCTTAAAGACGTGTTCGGGTTTTCATGAAAATTAACATATAAGAGATTTATGTGTGGGCAGTAGCCAACTCTCTAACTTGGAAATGCTTACCTTCTTGACATTCACGTTTAGAATGTAATGAATATAGGACGGCACTTGGACGTAGAAGAAAAGATAACTGATTCCACTCCCAATATGAGTGACTATGTTTGCCCACACGTACTTGGAAGTCAGTATGGCCTTCCATGGAACTTTCCGATTCTGGAAAATTAGAATTGCACTCGTTATTAAACAATGGAAGACTGTTGCAATGCAGCGAATATACGAGTACTTAGATTTTGCCGTAGCTTTGAAATATTTTTTTTAGTTCCAAATAAAGGATCGACCTCTTTAATGTCGCAAGGCACAGACCTAAATTGAAATCAAGTCATTGTTAATATGATGGGTATTGCATTTAACAATTGGTGATAATAAACTTGAGTTTTGTTCTAAAGAATCCATCGCAAACTTTGCACAGCTCAGAAATTGAACCCACGACTACCGAGATCATGGCACAGGCCATCATAACCATTTGACTGTGCAAGTTTCTACACAATGTTTTCCATTTGAGCTAGTGGCACGCCCATAGTAAAATCCAAAGGAGCGCTCCAAGATTTGAACGGTTCAAATCTTTAACGCATTGAAACCACCGACCATCTCCATTTTAACCAACAAACCAAAAAAAAAGTTTTTTGTACCTTCTTGACAGCATTATGCTCTATTCCCATAATATACTTCTTCTCTTCCTCAGATATACTTCTATGTTCAGCAGGGGAAGCGGCACCGAATATTGTGATTATAACGAACATAAAAATGCAAAGTCCTCCGGTGAACCAAAAGGCAGAGGGCCATCCCCACTTACTGGCTGATAGAGCTCCACTCACTTGGAAAGCAATGACTGTACCCAGAGTAGTTCCTGCAAAGAAAGTTGTTTTTGACGTATTACAAGTATATTGAGACGCATTAACAAGTACTTCTTTAGAGAGATGGGGCCTATAACTTGAAAAGAATCATAACATTGGTAGCAAAATAAAAGTTCTTTCTTCATGTCCTCCTCACTTGACTTTTGGAAACCTTACTGATAAAAACATAGCACAGTAGTTATGAAGAGCTTAATAGCTCTTCATAACCACAGAGTAGTCTCTGTGGTCGTCTGTAAGGCATTTCCTTTAGTCGAGCTGCTCAGTTAAGTGAAAGATCCAATAAGTTTTAACTCTCTCAAAATTCCAGAAATACTGAAAAACTAATATAGTCTCATTTATCAAACAAAATAATCAATATGCGATTTAAATGGCTTTTAACCTTACCTGTATAGGCATAACTGATGAATTTCCCTCGTTCACTAGGATGTGACCACTTTGCTAATAATGTTTGGATGCTTGGGTATATCCCTGCTTGGGTCAAGCCTTGTATAATGCGACAAGCACACACTGCTTTCCAACCACCCTGTAAAAAGTTTTAAAAGTGTAGCAGAGCCATGTTGCATCGCTCGATGGGGGAGTACTAACCACTTTGTTACAGAAGAAATGAGCATTAACGTTGACAATTTGCTTCATTTTTACCGTAAGATTTCGGAGGCCCAAACATGACTCTTTCGTGTAACCCATTCTTAACCTACATAGCCTTTCCCCATTCCACTTCTCCTTAAAGACGGACAATGCATTAGAACCTTGTCGCAAGTAAACACTTGGTGTTCACATACACACTCACATGGACAATAGTGATTATTTACCATCAGATGCCACACTTGCTTGACAGTCTCTCTCTTTATATAAAGCATAATAATACATAACCTTTTGCCATTAGGTACTTACCCATGCAACTAGCCACGGAGCAGCAACAGAAATTAAACCATTGACTAATAAAGCTAGCTGTATTGGAAGTTTTCCACCCCATCTTTGACATACTAGGCCCATCGGAAACATCATGATACTGTAGCCGAGGAAAAAAGCTCCTAAAACCATCTCTTGAGTTGATTTTGGCCAATCGTAGGTCTGTAAGTATAAAAATGATAGTACACAATCAATGCAATTATTTTTAAAGTTACACGTACACGTAAAGAAACACGTTATACTGTTATTTACATATTTTGCAATTCATTCCACTATAATCGTTTATCAATTCATGATTAACACAGAAATATACTCTTAATATACTAATACTTACTCTGATGGTACTTCTATCGTTAACATTGTTTTCTATAGGTTTAGCACTGGATTCTGTTGTTGTCATATTTTCTTCAAAGTCTCCATCATTGTCAACCAAATTATCATAATCAACATCTTCCCAAACAGTAGTGTCATTATCAGTTTTATTGAATACAACTTTTGGAAGCATTTCAGTGTTATTGTCAGTATAGTTACTAGTTGGGGTGTTGGTCATGGCGACCACTGTAACCCCAATGTGGGCTCTAGCAACATAAGATACTGCTAGAGATAGCAATGTTAATAGCACTTGTATGTGTCGAATTCCATAGCCATAAGTAGTTGGTATGTCTATGTCATCTTTTTCTAAAAGCGAAATAATTTATATATTCTTTATACATTTTCTTAAAGAATATCATTTTGCAATAACAATCGTCAACAGTTAAAAACATATTATGAGGAAAATTGGTATTATATTTTTTGAGCACTTGTTTGGGTAAGAATAATATAGAAACTTTTGCGTCATTTTCAATCGTATCAGCGATATTTTGGTCTTGGCATACCATTTATCTGTAGGAGATCTAATGCTCCTTTTAAAGTGAAATAATCTTTATCTGAACTATATCGACGGTGCTTGGGGACCATGGTTTTTTTATTTACGATATTATTAACTTAAGAATACTTACCAAGGTTCCCAATTTCATTTGTTGGAATCTCTTTATATTCTACTTCACCATGCGTTGTCATTATTGTTGCTATTTAATAAAAATATATCACATTACTGATAAACGTTGATGTGCCCTAAACAAAGGACTGTTGTTTAGATGATAGTAGGTACTATCATAGCATACTGGCTCAGTATACAGATTACAGTGACTGTCAAAGAATATAAAAGTGTTGATGAGTCAATTCCTTTCCATTGCACATTACTCATTTCATCAAAACATTTTACACCTTCGAATTAAAAAAATATGGTTCATTGCGGAAACTGCTTGATATAAATTATATTAATTTGTGTTATGGGCGTCAAATCAATATACAAATATGTATTTAAATATAAATAAACATCCAGATACAGAACAAACGCAAATATTCATCACATATAATAATTATGTTTGTCTTGGATAGGATTCAAACCCACGACTGGTCAGGATTACCACCAAATGCGCCATCTAGCCTGTAAAACTGTATGTAACGAAAAGTGGATTTCTGTTTATTTACTATCTTTTTGAAACTATTTAAAATATACGAAGAATTGATATCCTTTTAAAATAAAGAAAATGAAATGTTCTCATCTATTTAGGTATTCTTTGCTTTGTAAATTTTATTATCTCAAAATGATAATTGCTCTTGTTTGATTTCATTATTATCTGTTGTGTCAGTATTAACCGTTTCTAAAAATATTATTGTTCTACTGCGTATTCTAGTATTAGAATTACTACTTGTAGTTACCGTTTGGTATGGAACAAGTACCGTATGGACCGTATATTATGGTACAAGTAGTAAAAAATATTTTATGTATATTTTATTTATTTACACTTTATTGTACAAAACAAGTACTATTGGCGGACTTAATGCCGAAAGGCATTCTCTACCAGTCAACCATAGGGCGTAGCAGTAAGTGCAAAATTGGTGCGGTAATTTGGTTTGGTGGATGTACCTATTTATTAACATTATATTGATACAATATGGTTGAATAAAATGATGGCTGGCAGTCAGCCGACCGGTCGGCTGGCACTGAATCTATACATAAAATATTTTGTTATATACATAGTATTGTGAGTACTAGGTTCAAATCCCGGCCTGAGCAAACTTTGTGTCGGTTTTTATGGACACTGCTCGGGTTTGTGATCACGAATCCGCATTTGGCAAGCGTGGTGATTAAGGCAGTAGTTACCTATCATTGTAACGATAACTTGATTTCGAGAATGGAGGCCTTTGCTCTGAATTAGTGACATTAATTAAAAGAGTTTTGGGACATTAATAGGCTGATATTTTTTTTACTACATAATACTCGTATTATGTATGTGGTCAGGTATTTTATCACAGTTAAATGTTCAAGTCCCATTAAACACCGCGGTTTCCTTTCACCTTCCGGAGAGTCCACGCAGATCAAACCATAGATGCAAGGCAGCCATTAGAGCACCTAAGCATTTGACGTTATCAAAATGCTTTATTGTCATAGTAATAAGATCGTACAGGAGCTTAAGGCTGTGTAGTTCCGCAGATGCCGCGCATATGGTTTTTAAAAGCTACCTGAGACATAGAAATCAGTGTTTTCAATTCTAAAAAAAATATATGTATCAGTTAAGGATCTGATCTAGTTAAAATCGCATTCAATTACATGTTTTTATAAACTTCACTCGATAGAAAAAAATCCCAAAGTTACCCCTTTTTTTAACGATTTTCGTATTTTGTGTCTAAGCTCCTGCGAATTAATATTTAAATTTTCACTCAATTATAGCCACTAAATATTTACAGATAAATTCGCAGAGTTTGACTTGATAAAATTATTGTCTCATTTACTATGTTTAAAAACCTACGAAATGTGCGAGCGCGGCGCCATAGCTAGCCCGATCAGTCGCGCGATGGCGCTTACGAACGACGGACCTGTGCCACTTTTTTCGCGGTGACATTTCGTCAAAAACCGCCACAGTAAATATACTGGTAGTAGGTAAATGTCAAATTACCATTGGTGACCTCAACGCAACATGAAAAAGATAGATAAACTAAACGCATTCTTGCGTGGCAGACGGAGCAATAAGACGTGCAAATACGACAGCGCATATTATTTTCTCGCTTGCATTTGCACTGCTTATGGATGACGTCACACAGACACAAGTGTGCGTTGTTTGTGTACTTATATGCCTAAGTTGTTGCTAATATGTCTGAAGAATGATATTTGCGATTAATTATTTGCCGTTAGCAATAGAATGAATGATTGAGATGAGAATAGTGCTAATTATAATTGATTTTTATTCCATTCCATAACATCCCTGGTGTAATAACTAAGAAGTCGGCTATTACACGAGAGGCCACGGGTTCGATCCCCGCAAGGTACGAACATTTATGTGCATAAACATGATTGTTTGTATCGGGCTAGGTGTTGTTGAAGAGCGATAATGGAAATTTATGAAATAATAGGATTATTTGGATAAACACGGCAGTCTACCACAACAAAAAATAATTGTTAACTTGTTTTGTATCATTAGGTAAACTATTACAAGCACAAATTAAAAGAGGGTTACCAAATAAAGCATAAAATATAAATATCAAAACTCTTGAAAACTTAGTTGTCGTGAGGAACCTTGTTGCAGAATTGGTCGTGATGATGATACTTTTGTGGACTTTACATTTATTTTTGATTCAGGTATAACTATCAAATGGGCCATCGGGCCAGTCAAAAATTAAGTCGATGCCTTGTTGCTTCGTAACCGACCTCCTTGCCGGTCGGCGGCGCTGGCCGGTGAGGTGACGTTTAGACATGAGAAGAAGATGTTGGACAGATGACGGGACGAAAAAAATTTAGATTTTAGTTTAAGTTTTGTGTTAATATACTCATGCAAAAAACTACTTATTCCAACAAGCTTATTAAAAAAAGAAGTAGGAAGGCAGAGGTACTTTATAAATTATCAAACATTGGTGCCATGTTCAGTAGTTTATCCTACTTTTACTATACTGCCCGTTAAACTTACCTACCTTTACCCATGATACCTATGATGTTTTTTATATAAAATTACGAAAAAATATATAAATACAGTTAAATCCACCTTCCAATAATCCCTAGACTAATTTCAGTAATATGCAAAGAAGAACGAAATACGATTAATATTTACTTATTTTTGTTCATTTTTGAGTATCGTTGGATTGCATTATTTTTATTTATTATTTTTATAGCTTTGCGCGACTTTTTCTGTTTGCGATTTTTATTGCCCATATTATCACTTGCAACAATCCGCCAGTAACTGATTTTCGGTAGACGAAATGTCACCGAACCATTTACTTTACTACTGCTTTTTATAGACTGTGTCGCTGGCTGTATCATGTCAATTCATTGCACACTGACATTTGGACGTCGCATAATACCTCTTTTAGGTATTCCCACCCCGCCTTAAAATATGCAGTTACTTTTGCAGCCGATTTTACATACTAAAGGTAGATGATTATAATACATGTCTTACACATCGTGTCAGCCATCATTATTGACACAATTTGAAGTACAAAGCACTTCAAGTTAATTGATTCACAAAGACAATTTGCGGCGGTGGCTTAGGGTGCTGTTACAACAATGTGATCTTCTAAGCCCGTCAATTTGATTTGGTTTGTCGTCTCAAGTACATCCTTACAAGGAAACTTAAAGCTGGGTGTTTGAGAATTGAATGACTCGATGGCGCTTTCTCCTTTCTTTTTAACCCTGGACATATATTAATGTGATGAACATTTACGTTTTTACTGTGTCTTTATGTTTATTTGTATTTAAGTTTATATTTGTGGTACCGTCACTGTGATCGATAGTATTAAGTGTTCAAGCTACTGTAGAGTCAGATTAATAGGTGTGAATTTACCCGATATTATATTTGCCTAATTTATGACAAGATGGTCTAGCAGTTCAAGTACTCGTAATCTCTGGTGTCCTGAGTTAAATTCCCAGGTCGGGCAAAGTTTTAAACCAATTTTTGGAACAAATAAAAAAGAAAACAATTTTTAGTCGTCTTTATAGTAAGAGTATTTATTGATCTATCACATAATCCTTATAATATACTTACATACTCGCCTCTTCTACACATACGAAAACTACCAGCCGTATTAGCTACTTAATTTTAAATAAATATGTAATTGGATCAAAAATGGCTACTAAAGTATGTTTAATTAACTATTTATGATTAGTTGTTGTAACTAAAATATTTCACAGAAATAGAATGAATCGCAAAACAATAAATTGTTTTGCTAACTTGAAAACCTCACAAGACATAAACGTTCTAAAAGCAAATTTTTTAATTTTACATTATTCAATAATTGACTTGCCTACACAACTTTTAAGGCTCATTTTGTGATAATTAGATAATAATATTGTGATTTCACAAATATGATTTTAATTATTCTTATGTAAGTATAAAATAACAATGTAAAACCCGACATATACAACTAGTCTATTGCTGTGAAGTCTCCTTTCTTTGGTGGTATTTCAATATTAATTACTAATTATATAAAGGAGTCTACTGCCAAATCGTATATTTAATTTGTAACTTGACGTATTTCTTCTATTCTGACGTTATTCTTTTGGCTTCATGTTTATTTCTTCGCCGACGAGGGACATTTTGTACTTCTTCTTAATTTCATACAATTCGTTAACTGAAACAAATAGAAAATGATTTAAAACTTTCAAAATTGTATAATTACATTTACCTTTAGCAATTTTATATCTTTCGGTATAAAATATACAGATTAGCTTGTGCTATGATTGCGTCCGGTTTTCCCTGTGTAGGATACAAGCAAATCAGTACTTGCACAAAATGTCAATTAGATTCATGAGAGAAATCGATCTTTTGCAATATTGCAATTATAGTTCCTGACTTTAATGTCCTTATTTATAAGGATAACTGATAACCTTACCATTATCATCTTCGTCTAGACCATAGAAATTCCAAGGTTGGACGGTTCCTTTGACGAATACTACAAATATAGTATTTGTAATGAACTGGAACGACGCGAGTAAGATGAATACGATCTGCCAACGGTGTTGGTTTGTCTGTTAGATAAAATAAAATAATGTTAATTTTGTTAGAAGGTTTTAACACACTAGTTTTTAAACTTTTTTTTATTATGTTATAATAAATGATATAATAAGTAATTTTCAGTTTTTTGACAAGAATCTTTTTTAGGTAAAACCAATTTTTTTTTTACCAATTAATCAACTAATGTTATGAATTAATTAGCACTAGCATATTGTTATAATAATGTTAAAGTTTTAGTTACATACCAAGTCATCTTGAACAACGTTAGACACTATCACGGGAACAAGTAACCCAGTCAGGTTAGCCAACATGTTTCCGAGGGCCATAATCGGACCAGCAAAGTTCGGTGCCAAGTCAATTTGATTAATCTGTAATAAAAAAAAAATTATGATTCCTGTTATTAAAGTCAAAAAAAATTGCATGAATAATTTTTAAACCTAATACTATCTTAATTTTGAATTTCACAACTGCATTTTTGCGAAATTAAAACAATTATAATAGTTATTTACATTGAAAATAATAATGAAACAGCGAAGTTATACAATAATTTAAAAAGCCAATAAACAATAATATTATAATTGATAAATTCACAATAAAACTTGTTTGCCTTAATAGGGTTATAATACAATTAGTGTCAGATATTTTCACTATTAGTTCTCCAAAACGAAAATTATCTTAAGAAAATTGAATTTTTTTTCCTACAAGAAATTATACCATTATATATTATCGCACGATATTCAATATCAATATTAGTAAGTTCTTAGTACATTCCTAATTAAGTAGTATCATGTTCAAAGTTAACAAGAATTGATCACGGTTCAAATAGTCCTCCCTGAGCGACACCTGATATGAAACGTAGTACATTGTTGTACGAGTAATTAGCTGGATTACCGCTAAGTGATACCGTGGGAATATTACTCTTACTATGATGTACAAATTCTGTTCAGCCAGATTAACACTACAAGCTCATAAATTTGTGGGTGATACACTGATGCTAAAGCCTCACTAGGTGCCAAATTTAAGCATTTACTAGGAATTATGTAAATATCAGTTACGCAACTACTAACTACGAAACTTAATTATGTGTGTGGTGAAATGTAATTAATCTTCCGTATTTGAAATGGGCATTTTCTAAATGTATGCTTAAACATATCTGTGCGTCCTGTGAAAACTGATACATCTCGAAAATGTCAACTTTTCAGTAGAGCAGTTTTTGTGTTTAAAAAATCATAAAACTTTTTTGGAGAATTATTTAAAAAAATTAGTGACACAATTTGTTTTGATATCGTATTGTTTACAACCTATTAAGTTCCTGCTTGAAGGCGTTCAATACTGGAAGAGATATTTAATAAAAACCATTTGTTGTATCAAACTCCACCAAATGAGTGCTCGTGTATAATAATACTAAATGAGTTATATCACTTTACACTTGGTGTGAAGCTTTGGTGAAAGGTGATATTGTTCATTGTCATGTAGTTTTTATGTCAATAATAAATCAAATCCTGTCCAGAGCTGTAAAACAAATATTATATTATAACAGTAACACGGCAGTGAAAATATGTACATTGTAGGTGACCCTGCACTTCTACTCGTAGTATCTAATAGTTAATTACAAAAAGTAATAACATTAACAAAAATCATCTTATGAAGATTCGACGTCAAGGAATAGAATTCTCACTGAAAGCTGATAAAACAAGTCTGTCGTAGTTATTTATACTCTATTTTATTATACACCTTCAGACGTTATATAAATTGCCTCATTAATACAGATAACGTAAATAATAATAGCATTTTTATACGTAGTTTCTGCCCTGGTGAATGAGGCAAGCTATTAGATATTACGAAAAACAAAATTAATGAATATGGTAGGAGTAGGTTGTGAAGAAGGCCACCTTAACAAACATTGCGAGTTCTATTCCTATTTGGGGCAAAATTATTGTTTCATTAACTTACCTAAATGTTTATAGTCCCATATGTCCCATTACCGTATTCTCAAAAAGGTAAATGAATTGTCAAGTCCTCCCTCCTAATGCTAGCAAATAGGTGAGCATTAAGAGAGGCCTATTCAGCATAGGACTGCGATAGGCTGATGATGATGATGTCAAAAATTTAAAATAGAGCTTTTATTAACGTACGTGGAATCCAACATGCACTCCAGAGTGCAGACCAAGACAGATGATAAGAAGGATCACAGCTAGCATTGTGCTCTGAACAAATCCAAAAGCGACAAGGAAACACCCAGATACCACCATACCTGGAAGTATATTAAGACAGCACTTTTATCATAAAGCGATGACCATTTTGTCAAGAATTATTATGAAGTATGTAGAAAAATGCTAAGGAGCGCACCAAGATTCAAGCCATGAAACTCACACAATATGTGAACCGATGCTTAAAACCGCTCAGCTATCATAGCTCTCATAAACGATGGCTTTTCTTTCAGTCCATATAATCGGTTGGCTTAGTTAATTTTTGCCGTGGAAGGCGATCAGTTATCTTATCAGTCATTAACAAAACAGTTTTGTTCAATTTTATTTTTGCTGTTGCTATTGCATAATTACTATAAATGTTATTTAACGTGTTTTTCTTATAAAGTTTTAACTGGATAATACAAAAACACTATTTTTTTTTTTGCTTATATTTTGCACTAACTTATACATTCTATAAAATATATCACAATACCATACCTATGGAGTTCATGATACGCCTGACGTTTGCAACAGACATGATTTTTCTCGTCACACAAAAATCTGCCAGATATCCGAAAATAAGGGTGACAATGTACATGGCGATGTATGGCAGAGATGAGTAGAGACCATTCTGGAATGAAAAAAAGCACAAAATAATACAACTATGGTTTACAGACCTGTCAAATCAGATTCGGCTTTTCTATTATTAAGTAAGTGTAACTCAAAATATCAGTCAAGCTTTCCGCAGAATAACAAAGGTCTCAAAATTTGAAAGCTAGTCACATATTGGCTGAATCTAAGGGCCTTTTTGATTAAACTATGTTAGGATTGTACGATACATAAAATAGAAAATACGATTTCTCAAAGAAACTTTTTAATAATTTACATCGAATAAAGGACCACAAAAAATATTTCTTTTAAAGATAAATCCATTTAAATGAGACAGGAGTCAACCCAATAAGTAAATGATTCAGACATTTTCAGCTAACTCTATTCATCCTTATCGTCGTATCAAAAAGTAGACAAAACTTTATCTTTGACGAAAATCAGGTTAAACTGAACACAGCAAATAACAAAAAAGAACAGGTAAATAATTAGTTAAATTAAAAACCGAATTTGAAAGGTTCGAAGATCAGATGAGCTTACTGTGTGAAATTTTAAGCAATTGAGCGACGCTTTCAAATAAGTGTCCCTCAATGAAATAGGTCGAAGTGGCCGCTTACCATCAGGTGGGCTGTGTGTCTTTCTGCCAACTGATCTAGCAAAAAAAAAAACAGTTTAGTTAAAAATGTTATTAAACTGCCTCCGTGGTACAGTGGTTAGAGCGTTGGGCTCTAATATCCGGAGGTAGTGGGTTCGAATCCCGCGGGGAACATCACTTTGTGTGAATGTTTTCAGTTTAGTTAGGACATTGCAGGCTTGAATCACCTGAATGTCTGAAATAAATGATGATTCCGTTCTTCGGAAGGCACGTTAAGCCGTTGGTCCTGCGCCTGATCTCTCTTCGGTGTGTCACACTGCTGTCCCACCGTGTTATATGAGAGTGAGGGAATAGGGAGTGTCCCTGTGTTTGCGTACTCACTTGTGCACTATATATCCTGCGTAGTTGGCTGATCGTAAAAGATTGGCCGCCGTAGCGCTTAGCCGAAAACTCGGCTAGGAGGACATTATTTATACTCACATGTCTAATATCAACTCCTAAAACTTTGCTCATGTAAGTGGGGGTCTGAGTGAGGACTAGTAGGTATCCCGCGGCGCTTCCGGAGTGGGAGGCGACCAGACCCCACACAGCAGGGCTGGTCAAGATCTGCTTCCAAGGAGTTTTGCGTCTCTGCAAGGAAATACATTTAAACATCAGGAATCATGATTTCTTTGCTCCTAAAGTTAGAACAAAAACTTGTGTTATATATAAAAAGCTGTTATATATTGTTGTATGGTCTAATTTTAAAAGATAAAATTATAACAACTGGCAGTGGACCTTCAAATGTTTAAAACATCATATTGAAACACTGTTAGGAGTGTGTATAATAATGGTTCCTTACATCTTTTATCTTACACGCGAGATAATATTACAAGCTATATCGTATTCGTCCTAATAATTGTACACGTACAGGACATACAAATTTCAAAATACCTTTAAGCTAATATCGGAGTGGCCTTCACCGCTGATGTAGATAAGCTCCTCGGTCGTGATGCTGGGGTGGTCCTGAGGAGTAGCAGCTCCAAGCCACGCGAAGAGACCGACGCAAACCAGGCTCATGACGCCACAGAGCCAGAAGACGGAAGGCCAGCCAAAACTTGGTATACCAGCGACGAAACCAGATATTTGGAATATCAGAATTGTTCCAAATTGACCACCTGAAATGAAACTCAATAATAGTTGTACAGCAAATCAGTAATGACATGTCATGGGAATTTTAGGTACTTTTTTTAAAACGGAACGGGTGGTAAAATGAATAACTTAGTATTTATTTTCGTTACGAAAATTTTAACTCTATGTAAGGAAAAAAAAGATAAAATTAAACAACAGAAGCAAAAAGTGTACCTAAAAGGAAAAAATAAACGCGAAATCTTATAATCAACGTTCCCGTAAAGTCCTCTTTAGAAATGTCCATCAAAATTATAATTTAAAAATGCGGAGCAACTGGCTGTTTTAAATTGGTCGGTAAACTAAACTAAAGGGAAAATGAAAGATGAGCCTTGTCCAAATCCAAGTTTCTATCAACTGGGATTTAATCTAGTAGACTTTAAATAAAAGTTTAAAAGAAGATATCCAATATCGCTCCTCCAGTCCAGTGCACAACACCAAAAGATGTAGGATAATTTATCGTAAAAAGTCATTAGTCCATTTAGGCACGCTCCACAGCGATGCAACTTTTCCTTATCAAAATTTATGAAAGAAATAATTAAATATTTTTTAAATAATTAATGGGATAATCTTTTCTGCAAATAGATTTTTAAATAATACTTTGGTAAAGTATTTTGATGAGTCCTATATAAAACGTTCAACATAATAATTATTTATATACTCTTAATTAAGTATCATATTTCTTCTATGCTACATCAGTGTTTTTACAGGTAGGTAAGCATTTTCGTCACAGTATGGGTTTCGGTAGTCTGTCTTTTTCCAGATTTTGTCAGACTGTAAATGAAGATGAATCGCCGGAATGTACAAGGTAATATGTAACTTTATAATGACAACACAAAGGTAAGGTTTGTGTAAGCATATTATAATGGCCTCTACACGATCGCATTCTATTGCAATCCACCCTAAACCAAAGCAACAAAAGTAAATCAGCGTCCTTTCAAACTCCTCCACGAATTTATCGGTCAAGTCTACACGATAAGAATTTTTAATTCGGCCTCGCTCAATGATTGCATTTCCGAAAATTTCCGCGCGCGCAGCTGTCAAAAGAGTTCCCTAATTTATGTACGTGACGACCCGTAAGGGTCCATTTCAAGTTTTGAGCAGCCAATGTTTGTAATCGCAAGACTTGGAAACACAAGGTTTGATTCTTGATTATATGATGTATGTTTTTTATATCTTACTTCAGTTGGCAGAAAGGCACGCAGACTACATCTTATTAATGACAGAGTAAGGTAAACGAGCACGTGATGGTGAGCAACTACAATCGCTAATGGACTACTGCGGCTACCCTGAATTGCTGAACCACAGGACCTTAAGATCAGCCAGACACTTAAGCCACTATTCCAACGAGCATTCAAACGTTATTAATTGTCAAGGTCCCCTGAACACTATGCGATCGATCTTTATAAATGAATTATGTTATGGATATTGTCTACTTCGTCAGAATTTCATGGCACCTCTGACTTTTTACGCAAGGATAAACAAAATTCAATTTGCAAATTACTTCCACTTTCTGAACCGATTTGTCCACTCATTCGATTTAATATTATGATCTTGAAATAAACTGTTTGAATGTTTATTCATGTGTGATATTAGATTTTACATTTACGTAAACGATACGACGTAAACAACTATTTAATTAACTATAAATGCGCATTAAACCTTTATACAATGTTATGCAAATAATAGGCTTTAGAACCTGAATCATAGCATTAGTTCTGTTTATTTAGTTTTGAAAGGACGTATCTACTTTGAAAATTATGTTAGTTGCGACATTGCCTGTTATCACTCTTTGCTCTTAAACGTACTTAAAAATAATTGAGGCAAAAGCATGACAATAGCATGGAAAATTGCTGCCATATGTGGGTCTCGAAACTTAACAAAAACGTCCCACTAAATTCCTCCGATTTCGTTTACTATAAGACATTTTAACAATGCGAATCTTCAAGTGTGGCTGAAAGCTTTTAATTGGATTTCATTAATTGGAGGACATTCTCTCAATTCCAGAACGCTTAAAAAGAAATCAAAGCGTATCGTTAATTCAAGCTCAACCCCGAATTCCACACCGTATGTATCCCACACACACATACTACAAAGAAAGTTCACGTAGAACCGTAACTTAGTTACCACTGCGAAGCATCCGCGGTTTCCTTCTCAGCCAATTTCGATTTATGAGGAGCAAACCGAAGGAATTTGTTAATTCGAATCTTTTGGGGTTACATAAGTCGAGTTTGAAGTTCATGGCCGCGTCACTAATTAGGTTGTAAAGTGGTTTTAACTTGTGTAAAGGAATGAAACTCTAAAATATTTTTCTAAATATAGACTTTAAATAATTATCTGGACTTTGTTTGGTTTTAATGCTATTAAATTTTTTCAAGATTTGTAGCTGTTCTCCGTGAAAAAATTATGTCGAAACTATAAATTTGACATTAAAGCCCGAAGAGTAAGGATATCTGTATTGTGGCAGCACATTGTTTTTTTTTTCTGCTTAAGTATCTTTCAATGGCCCTATTGGCCGCTTACCAATTGATTGGCCTGTCTGCCAATTAAAAAGTCAGAAAAAAATTGCTCTTTAAAATCTTGCGAAAGATTATAATACTGCTAGAAACAGTCCTTCTATTCCAACCATTTTTATGAAGAGCGTAGGCATTGAAGCAATTTTTAATTCGGTTCTGTTTCCAAGATGTTCAAGCGTTACTAATTAGGTAGTTGTTGAATCAAAATTTACTTGTCAAACTTTTAATAGAATTGAAGTCTTAAGCTGCTTACCGACTTCAACTTGTCTTAGACGGTCGAATTACATTTGGAAATCGTGTTTATGAACAAATCGTTTGGCGGTGATGGAAAACATCTTGAGGAAACTTGAACAGTCAAATGGTTGTGTTCTTGTCATTGCCATCAAATTAATCTAGTTCTCCTGTTAAAGAGTTACGGAGATCAGATGGCAGTCCCTTTAATATAACTAATAAATGAATTAGCTAAATCGGTGTTTTCGTACATTAGAACCAAAAAAAAAGAGGTGACACTGGGTATTTATCATCTTAAGAGTTTTGGCTGCCTATTCATTGCTCAATTCAATATGTCAAATCTTGAATTAATGGTCAAAGTGAAGTCCAAACTTTCCCATAAAAACTAGAATGTAGCTTAGCAAAACTATGTACTAATAGTTAAATGTTTTTCTTTCTTCTTTCTTTCTTTCTTTTCTTTACTTACCACTGTAGACATATGTGCTCAATCGCCCTCTCTCACAGGTGGGCGCCCATTTTCCCAGAATTGTGTGAATGGAGGGGAACATCGCAGCCTGTGTCATGCCTTGCAAAAGGCGACAACCACAAACGCCCATCCAGCCTGCCTGTGGAAAGTAATTTCTAAAGATAAAAGATATGTTTAAACAAACAGAACTCGCCTCTATTGAAATTCTTAGAATATTTTTAGTGTAGTTTTTGATGTAAAATTGTGTTTATCAAATTGTCAGATTGGGTTCAATCAAAAAGTTTAGGGAACGAATTTAGGTCTGTCTGTTAGTTGGAATTTTTCAGAGGCAGATTTCTTTACAGGTGAAATCGTCGTCAATAGCTCTTAGCTCAGCCGTTCTGCTAAAATTGATAGAAATTAGTATGAAAATGGGTCTCGAAAATCAGAGAAGCTAACAGTATGTCAGTATATTTACCGATGTTTTTTAGAACCTCTTAATGAAATAGGTCAAAGTGTCGTCGTTTATCAAATTTAAAACATTTGTACCGAAGTTACCACACCACAAAATTAGGTCTATATAACTTAAGCCAGTACACATACTCATTTAGGTTATTACCTCGACGGTCTTGGACCGTAATGTCGGGGTTCTAGGTTCAATAATTCCGGGATCGGGCAAGCTTTTGTCGGATTTATTAAACACAAGTCGGATTTGTGATCACCAATTCGCATTTGGCGATGGATAATTATGATTTACTCGTCCATTTTATTTTGAAGTTAATTACGTTGAAGTTGATTGACGGAGCAAGTGTACTTACAAATATTGGAACCCACGGAGTTAGAATTGACACAATGCCGTTGACCAATAAAGCTACTAAAATTGGCAGCTTCCCACCGTATCTTTGAGCTATTATTCCCATCGGCATCATCATCGTGGTGTAGCCAACGAAAAATGAGAACAAGATCATCTCTTGCTTTGACTTATTCCAGTCATATGTCTGAAAATAAAATAATAAATTATATTATGAGTGCTCAGTCTTCATGAGATAATAGAAATAGAAGAAAATAAACTGGATCCGTTCGACGTTATTTTTGGATGTATGTACATACTTTAGAAACTGGACAGTGATAAAGCTTCCTTACCTTTTTTTCTACAGACTAAATATACAATTAAACTTAATATAACTCGAATCACCACTTTGGGGGTATATAACGTTAATTTTACACGCTTTTTACACAAAAAAAATCATTGACTCTATTTTTGAAGTTGATGAGTGTGTCAACAAAAGTAAATAATTGAATTCAAGTTGCCGAAACGTTATCTATATCACATTAATATTTTAAGCTGTGCGTGTGGAAAAAATCCAAATATACGTTATAGTGTCACGTGAAATGTCACGTGTATTTGTAATTATTAATTGGAATAACTCATTAACTAAGTTACATAAGTTTGTAGGGGGTAAATAATATGAGAAGTGAACTGGAGGCGTAGAAACACCTGTACATGTTTTGTATAGGTCCAAATATCTAACATTACCCCAGGATACTGAAACTTGTAAGATAGGTGCTGAAGGCGTTCATCCTGGTACCCACTTAACTCCTCCGGCTTTCCTCAATTTAATTTTCTAAATATCGTAAATTGTCTAGGCTATTAAAATGCCTTCAAACCGTCAGGCAAAGAATATTGTATAGCTTGTAGTCGTAACAAGCTATATAATATTGAACAGGCGATTTTTTAAAAACAGTCGTTGCCTCCTCCTATTGTTTGTTAATATAAAATGATATTCCTTGTATTGTCAGAAGACGAAATATAACAAGCGCTAATATATTATTTACAAGTAATACGTAGTGTCTTACCCTGTAAACATTCCATTTACTTTTACTGTCTTTTAACTTGACTGTACAATTCTGTTTCATTTCTATAGTAACATTAACTTCATGGTTCATATGTTCTCTAGCATTAGTGACATTAGATTCATTGTAATCTTCAACTGGTATGCAAGTTGTATTTTCTGGCGGGCTGGTCATTGCAACCAATGACATGCTGAGTTGAGCTCTCATTGAGAAGGCTATGGTGAGACACACGAAGAGTATTAATGCTTGCATGTGTCGTGCTCCAAACCCCTTTGGAGAGGGGATGGGCAGGTCGTCTATTATTGGATCTGAAAGAAAATTTATAATTTAGATTTAACTTCTTTTGAAATCAGTCATATTATGAAACAGGTATTTATTAAGGAAAATTTCATCACATTCAGTCAAGATATATATTTACAAAAATAAGTCGGCAGTTGACTTTGCCAAGAGAAATTCATAATTATTATTTCGAATCATTATACTCGTATCATCATTTTCTACTCTTAAATGAAACATGTTTTCCGTTACATAATTAATTTTACGAATATTCATTCCAATAGCAACGATATTATGTCTATCGATCTATGACACTAACAAAGAAAGAAAAAAGAAACATTTACCTTCGCATATTTTTTCCTTAGTAGGAATACTGTGGTACACAGCACTATCACCTCCCATGTTTGGCAATCGTTCTCACAATGCCATAATTTGTACGCATTCACGAACAGTAGCATATTGTTTGTTTACACTTAAATTATCTTCATAGGGTATTTTCTTCTGACGTGCATATTTACTTAGGAAGAGATATAATGACAATATGTGAATGAGTAAAATATTTTTATTTTTAAATTTTAGTTGGCAGGTTGGCACGCTCTTGCCTCATCAATTGAGAGGATAATGCTGCCACACTGCAGTCTCTTCTGGTTCAAGTGTACTGGCTCCTACATTAGCTCGTATTTCCAGGATACAGCCGAACCTACTTATTATGTTTATAATTGTAATTTTTATTTATTTTATTCTGTCTGTATGTTCCTTTTTTTGTGCAATAAAAGAAATATTATTATGTATTATTATTATATTATAATGTCAGAAGATTTCATCTATAGGGCTGGTAGATAGCCAGTTGGATTCTTAATTAGTCCTGGTGGCAGGTTTTATTCACGTACCAATATCAACGAGGAAGTTAAATCCACGAACTCTAGGTTTTTTACCCCAACTGTTCCCCTGTTTCCCGAAGGTCACCAACAAAAACATACTCTCAGGGGTAAATTACTAGCAGTTTATTACTAACCATCAGCTGCCATACTTGCTAAAAATTGTTGAAAGACTTCATCCTTCATAAAAAAATTTTTTTCAGATTTTTATCACATATACCTAACATGCCGCGAATTTTCTAATTATTAATCGGTTTATAGTGCAAGACTGCAGCTAGTGGCTAATTAGTTCAATAAAGCAAAATAGCGAACAAAACGCCAACACTAAAATGGCGGAAAAATCATTCATGAGTTATGGGTGCCATTTTGTGGTTCCAAATTGCGAGCAAGTATTTTGGTTTAGATGTACTGAGCTTCCCCCCTAAAATATTGGAATATGGTCCTTATTTATCTCTCAATTAACAATGATTTTGTGTCCTTTTGTTTGTAATAGATAAAAGACAGCATATAAGTTAGCTGATATATAGATTATCAAGAAAATATCATCAGCTGATGGCTGTGGAACCAACGTTTATAACCATTCAGCTACCACAGTTCCTACACAACCTATACATTGTATTATATTGATGATAAGGTTAGCGATAAGCGATATTCTAAGTATGCAGAGTTTCTGCTCTTATTTATTTATAACTAGAAATGACTAGCTATATGGCTATGAATTAATATTACAACTATCATACGTTCTGTAATACTGCCCTTTTATGTTTTTTTTAGTAGACAGGCACTCCATTGATGGACACTTATCCGGGAAGAACTCTGATCTTCGAACCTTTTAATTTTAAGTGTGCTGGCTACCATATTAATATTCCCAGACCACGGCAAAAGCTTTTATGGCAGTAGATTTCATCTGTGGGGTTGAGCAAGCCAGTCAGACTCTGAAATTTATTTTTTCCACCAACCAGACCCTATGTGGAAATCCTACCCTCCACCAATGGGCATGATTATAATGGTCCATGTCTTATATAAAATGTATGTAAAGTACGTGTTTTAGAATTTATTATTGTATTATTTTCTTTCATTTTATACTAAATTGAATACGCCTTCTTGATAAAAGAGCTCTGATTTTATCTGAGGATTTTGATCCTGTGAATAAGATCCACAATTTTTTATTTTTATTTGGATGACCCTGTATAAATGCTTTATTTATTTTACGATTTTGAATAAACTTTGATAATCTAAAATATCTTAAAATAAATCATCCTCATATTTGCTTTAATATTTATCGTTGTTTAAAGAAAACTCGCGGGCTGCGGAAGTTGAGATTCAATTGGTCTACGTTGTGACGTATTTTAGCGTTATGTTTCCCAAGTATGACGAATAGTCCTTGCCATTGTGGTGCTTACTTCAATTGTTAAATTACTAAATTACAAAAAAAAACAATTTGTCCAAGAATCGGAACGGCGGAGTTCGAATCCAGACCCTAACTTTCCGGCGAATGCACTTCCAATACTATGCTACTGAACTTTCAGATCCATCCAATTTTATTGTGGTATTGGTTTTACGCTGACCCCAAATAAATTGGAAACAGGGCAGGGAGATGATGATGATTGGTTTTACGCTAAGTTAGCGCCATCTCTCCAATGTTGTAGTAATTAACAATTACCACGACATCCGAATGAAATACTTTTACAAATATCTAACAAACAATCTATTATGAAGAGATTTTTCTTATAACAGATTCTTTTTTTTAAATATACCTGTTTTTTCTTATAATATACTCATAATAATTCTATTTTACCCTTATGCAGGTATAATAAAATAAATAAATAAATATCTCTGACATTATTCACACATCGCCATCTAGCCCCAAACTAAGCATTAGCTTGTGCTATAATGCTTTAAAAATTATAAAATGAAGGGTAGATTGATATTGCAAGATTGATAATATCTACTCCACCAATTTTTACTCCTACCGTCATTGGGGATGATATTGAGTCAGTAGCCTCACGCTCGCCGTCGGAGATAGAACATTTTATTTATATATTTTTTTATTATGATTATTTTTTATTCCACATCTCCTGTGCACCGCGACGTGACTCATAAAACGTGTCAGTGGGATTAGTTGACCGATTCAAAACACTCATTAGTTGGACTGAGCCCGCGGGACGAAGCTCAGTTGACTAAAGAGCCGTGTTATCTCGTGTCTTGGCCAAGCTGTGTTTGTGCTGGTGTGGTGTCTTTCCTAACAAAAGACGTAAGAATCTAAATGGTGTTAATACTCGTGTCACGTGGTGTGGTAGCTGCTATCCTGATTCCTGGGAGTTAGTAAATTGAAGGTTAGTGAAGCTCCATAATCATTTTTTACTATGAATTGGCAAGGATCGATAGTTTTTGAGTAGATACATAGGATTTCTATTTGTGTTGGTTTGTTACGCTAGTATCATTTCTTTAATATTCGAAAGGAACAATATTACTGGTATAATATGATAAGAAATAATAATTATACATAATTAAGATAAATTTTCAATATCTAGAACTAAAAAGTATCTACATAAAATAATTCTACAGAATCCGAATGTCGTCAACTATTTTTGCACTTGGCCTGGTCTCTAAATATTAGATAACGATTGACTCTTACTCATAGTCGAGATAAAAATGTTCGCAGTAATACAAAAAATGTGCGCAGACACAATTCAAATAGCGCGATGTTTATTTTTGGTTGCTACAATACAGAGTGTATTTATTTGCAATGTTTAATTCTCTTTTTTATGCTTGATAGTAATTCGCCACTGCGGTCTATTCCATGGAAGGACCCTTAGCTAGGAAGAATCGCTCGATATTCTGTCCCACTGTAGGCAGCTCTGATCGTTGAGCCTTTGATTTCAAGTTTACTGACTCCCTTACTAAAATACTAGCCTTCCGCCCGCGGCTTCGCCCGCGTGAACTATAGGATGTAATCCCGCGGGCATATCTTTATTAATTGTAGCCTATGTGTTGTTCTGATGTATAATCCATCAAGCCCCGGAAAACCAGACACAATAGAAAATCTATTGTTTACGCGACACCCGGCTTTCGGTCGGGTGTTTAAGAGTTAAGCTATATTACTGTAAAGTTTGATTGAAATCAATTTAGTAATTTTTACGTGAAAGAGTAACAAACGTCCATCCATCCATACTTACAAACTTTCGCGTTTATAATATTATATAGCCTTCCGCCCGCTGTTTCACCCGCGCGTAATTTCTATTTCAAATTCCCCCCCCCCCCCCTTCCCTCCACATTTCCGGGATAAAAAGTACCCTATGTTCACCGGGGATAGTGTAGCTATTCAACAGTGAAAGAATTCCCCCTCACTGCGCTGAGAGGTTTATCGTCAGGTTTTAGTCGGAAGGGCCGAAGTGCGAGTCCGCACACCGCTCGCTCGGGATGAACCTCCGTCCCTGAGTGACCCCCGGCTTTAGCAGGGGGGGTCCGGCGTCTGTTTTGTCAGGGACGCCGGGCCGGTGCGTAACAGCATCTCCTGACGCAAAAAAAAGGTATCACAAATATGACATCACGGTCCCCGGCGCAAAAAGCAAGGCCACATACTATCAATCAATCATGGGCTGGTCAATAGCCACCAGGCTAGCATCGGCTCGTCCCAATTGGTTGTGAAGGAGAAACCGGGGGAGCTTAGTGGGTAGTGGACGCTTTAGTCTCGAGGCCCACACACGGCCGCAGTAGGTATAGTTAGCCTGCGGTTATGGTGCTTCCGCCGCTTCCGGTTTCACCCGCGCGTAATTTCTTTTTTCAAATATCCCCCTCTTCCCCTCACATTTCCGGGATCAAAAGTACCCTATGTTCACCGGGGATAGTGTAGCTATCCATCAGTGAAAGAATTATCCAAATCGGTTCAGTAGTTCCGGAGCCTATTCAATTCAAACAAACAAACAAACAAACAAACAAATCTTTCCTCTTTATGATATTAGTATAGATTGCCGGAACACAGCCAGAGCGGCAGATATTTTTACTTGTGTTGGTTGGTAGCTAGCTGGTTGGACTCTAAGGCGGAAATCGATACCCCGAAATTTCGTATAATTAGGACAAAATAATTAAATCATGAATAAAAAATTAACCGCCTCTGTGGAATAGCGGCTAAGCCCGGCTATAAAACCCGGAGGTCGTGGGTTCGATTCCCGCCTTGGGTCTGGTTGGTGGTAGGACTTTTTCAGGGTCCGATTGGCTGGCTACCACCCCCACTAGTGAAATCTCCATCAGCTCTGGCTGTGTTCCGGCAGTATTAATGTGGGAGCCAGTACACTTGAAACCAAATGGCTCAAAGACCAGGTGAGCTTACAGTCTGGCAGCACATTGAGCAACGCTTCTAGGTGATGTGTCCCTCAATGGAATAGGCCGCAGTGGCCTTTTATCATCAGGTGGGCTGCGTGTCTGTCTGCCAACTGAATTAGTATAAACTCAAAACGTTAGTGTATGAGCTGTTTTGGTTTAAGTTGTTATTTAAAAGAGCCAGATGCAAAAGGGCTATTACAAAATAACTAAGGCACTGTTAAGTTTCTTGCGGCAAATTTATAAATATTAAAAGGCCATTTACATCAAGGCGCTGGTAAGATTATACCATATTTAATGCGAAATAGAATTTAAAATGTAAATCAATTTTTTTTTTCAAAAAACATTATTTGTCTTTTCATAGCACAAGACATTGATAGATGTGAGTGGAGCGTACAAACTTATCTCAAGAAAAACAAAATCTTTTCTCCACATTTTCCCATTTGCCGAGCCTATGTGTAGGACTTTATTGAGGATTAAGTATCGCATCCCTAAGGACGTCGGACCTTCACAAAATATTGGTCCATCCAGTTTATAACCGCTCTTACCTTAAAATGAATCTTGTCGCTTTACAAATAAAGCTCTGTTCAGGTTGGCGATTAAGCAATGTAATCACTTTACGTTTTGTGGATAAGCCTATTAATTTTGATCTTAAATGAAGACCGAGACAGATTTATTAGATTAAGGGATAGTATTGATTGATTTAGGTATTCTTAAGAGCTTTGCTTTTACAGGAATAATTGACATTCATGTGGTTTATAAATTAATAGTGATTTGTAAGTGCGACTCTCGAATTTGCTGAGTAATAGTGTTTATAATAATAATGCCATTACTTTTAAATAAAGTTTGATTTTTCTCATTTTGGTTAAAATTCGTAACGCTGAACTAACACATTTAAATTATTTATAAGGGTATAAATATGAATTAAAATGTGTAAGTTCAGTGGTATGAATTTTCATAACACAAGACATCGATAGCACTGATTATGTCAGAGAAAGAAAAAGGGCCATAACTAGTTAGGTGATACAAATAAAAGGATACACAGGATAAAGGTGATAGGGAAACGCTATTATCTATTTTTAATAATTGGAAGAACAAGGAATCAAAATGAAACATCTGTAAATTACAAATGATTAATTTAATTCTATAAAATCAGTCCTTGTTTTCGATTGAGTCAAATCTTCATGTTGAAAAGAGTTTGAAGCTGTAATAAAACAAATAACACAATTAAGAACAGATTATTACTTTGGTTACTCATTATTTTGCGGTAAGAAGGTAAGCGAAGTAACATTATTAAAGTAGTTTACAATTTGCTTTCTCAATTTGTACATTTTCAACTGTTAAAACCCTACGGTGTTGACACTTATGGAATTCCGTCAGTCCATTTAAAGTTGTTATATAAAAAAAATATTTGAAGCAAATTCAGATAATGTATATCATATTATAATAAATAATAGTATCGAATTGCTTTAGATCAATCAACAAGATTAATCGTAAATCGTAACGTACAATACCAACTAAACTACTGTGACTCAACAGTTTTAGTATGATCAAGAAACCAGCGTACTCTCTTCTACGCATCAGCGATCCCTCTGGTGTTGCAGATGTCCACGGACGGCGGTGATTTCTTACCATCAGGCGACCCGCTGACTCGTTTGCCGCCTCTGGTATAAAAAAAGATTATGTTTTTAAATTACCATTATAATATTCGTATTTCGATTTCCGTTTTCTTATCTCGTCCCAAGGCTGTCTCTCACTGCTGGCCAGCACCATATACGTAGCGTTGCTCACCACGACTAGAGTTGCCAGGATAAGGAATATGATCCGCCATCTTAGCAAGTCAGTCTGCAAAAAAACAATAGAGCTAATTACTATATAGAGCTTTTCCTGTCAAAGTAGTTTAACTTAGTTTTGTAGTAAACAGAATGTATACTGTTAGAATCAACATTGCCTGTGATAATTAGTGGTGGTAAAAAATTTAAGGCAAATGTGTTACCTATATACTTAACTTATTTTATATGTAATACAATGATGCTGTTTTTTCCTGAATAAATAAATAATATATAATTATAACGGCCGATTTGGTGTAATGTTTGAGAATTCGGCTATTACACTAGAGGTCTCGGGTTCAATCCCCATGCGATTCAAACATTTATCTTTGTAGCGGTCGATAAAATAATAATTATGTGGGTATGTATTTACAAAAAAAAATGGTTAATTTTGTCGTCTAGCAGCTACAAACTACGCTTAGTTTGGGACGGTTATGTGGTCGTCGTGTAGAAGCATTAGTTGGGACACACGTGCCACAATATAGCACGAAATTCATTTCTATTGGGCCCCCGACGGCAGATTTTATTTCACTCATTTTTTTTGTAGTCACACATTTGTTACATTTTACCTTAAACGACAACGCTTTATTAAAACTTTTTTTATAGAGGCATTTTTTGTCTATATTATAGACAAAAAATGCCTCTTTACATTGAGTAACAAGAACTTACGCTAGTAATTGTAGTTCAATGCCTCTATAGATTTCAATTGGCAACACACACTGAATCTAAAATGCAGAAAGTAAGCAAAGGGATGACATCCGTTACGTCTCAGTTCGTTTCGGCTGCTTCTTTGTGCAAGAGATGTCTCGCGGGCACTGGTTTATTACTGGCAGTGACCAGGATATAAGGTTTATTGCGATGTTATTAAATTCAGAAGAAAAAATAATAATAGTAAAATCTTTTTATTTTCCTTCATAATCTAACTTAATTCTAATAAATCACAAAGTGAGATTACACGAAGGTACACGATGAATATAGGTACTTAAAGGGGTTTGAAGATTTTTGTATGGAGGCTGGCTTACCTTGTGGTACGCCATTTTGAATTTTTTTCAAAAAAGCGTTCACTTATAATTCTATGAAAAATCGATACCTTACATTAATACAAACATAATATGTTATTAGACAAAAACCTGTAAAGTGTCACATTTTGAAGCTATAAGCAACTAAAGGTTTACTTCTTTATGTTAAGATTTTTTTGTGTCAAGTTATAGTTCACATAAAATTCATTCAAAAATAGATACCTAACATCAATACAAACATAAAATGTCATTACACAAAAACCCGTGAAGTGTCACGTTTGAAAGATATAAGCAACTAAAGATTTATTTTGAGTTTTTTTTTGTCTCAAGTTATTGTTCATATTAAATTCATTTAAAAATGGATACCTGACATCAATATAAACATAAAATGTTATTAGACGAAAACCCGTAAAGTGTCACGTTTTAAAGATATAATCAATTAAAGTCTTATTTCTTCATTTTAAGATTTTTTTGTGTCAAGACGTCGTAGTTCACATAAAATTCATTCAAAAATGGATACCTGACATCATTACAAACATAAAATGTCATAAGATGTCATTATTACTATAACTTGAGAAAAAAAAACTCAAAATAAAGAAGTAAAACTTCAATTGCTTATATTTTTAAAACGTGACACTTTACGAGTTTTTGTCTAATAACATTTTATGTTTGTATTGATGTCAGGTACCCATTTTCAAATGAATTTTATGTGAACTATAACTTGAGACAAAAAAAACTCAAAATAAATCTTTAGTTGCATTATATCTTTAAAACGTGACACTTCACGAGTTTTCGTCTAATGACATTTTATGTTTGTATTGATATCAGGTATCTATTTTTGAATGAATTTTATGTGAACTATAACTTGAGAAAAAAAACTCAAAACAAAGAAATTTTACTTTGGTTGCTTGTATCTTTAAAATGTGACACTTTACGGGTTTTTGTCTAATAACATATTATGTTTGTATTAATGTAAGGTATCGATTTTTCATAGAATTTTAAGTGAACGCTATTTTGAAAAAAAATCAAGATGGCGGACGCGTAGGAAGGCCAAAATCTTCAAACCCCTTTATACATATTCAAATACATGAAAGGCAACAAAATCATCTACTTTGGTGTAGTTGTTCTAAAGTTATGAACGTATACATTTAAAGGATTAATATTCGTGTATTCGTGTCCCCCACGTGATCTATACGATATGTTTTAAAGAATGTGATATTTTCCGAAATAAAAAAGTAGCTTCACTTTTGTTAGGTTAATTGTTCCAATATTAATATACACTATACATTTATATCCCTCAATTTATTAATATTATAACAATTCAATAATTATGTTGTTTATATTAATTACTTTATATTATTTAAGCGTCATATTTTGTAACGGAGGAAATATTGATTGTGTTGTATAAAAGTATTTAATTTGATTATAAATGAGTTTATGTTGACGGCCAGTAGAGGGCGCCGTAGTGCACGCGCATTGGCGGCAAACGGAACGAACAGGCAGGGTAGTGGAAGTGTACGTGTGCAGTGTAGTGCAGTGTAGTGTGGAGTGTGGTGCGAGACGGAGACGCGAGTGTTGAATCAGGTTGTAACTTTTGTTTCGCTGTTAGCTTTAAAGGAAAAGTGTGAAATGGAGGTTAAAACTAGTAGTACGAATGTTTGAAAATAAATTTGTTATATGTGAAGGTTTCTGAAGTTTCTTTTATAATCGAGTCCTTTCACTTTGCAACCGCTAACAATCACTTTATTGCGGAATTAAATAAAAAACAAACAAAAAATCTTCCGTTCGGTTATCCTAAGGGAGCGTTATTCCGGGACAATGGACCAAGGGAAATGGATAGTCAGCCAGAGACGCATTTATAATATCAGTAAAGTATGGAATTCTATCGGTAGGAGTGTGTAATCGCTACTAACCTCATTGTTACCTAGAATGAGTCCAGTAGCAAGCGGGACTAAAGCCCCAAATACGCTGGATACTCCACTGGTCATCAGGAAGAGAGTGCCGTTGAAGTTATCAGACATGTCTCCAAGAGTCTTCTGTAAATGTCATACAATCCTTAATTAGCAGATTATAATAATCAAAATCAACTTTTGTTTTCAGCTTAGATGATGGACTTGATTTGCCGATTGATGCCGTCAATTTTGTTACGGAATTGCATGGTAGAGCAATCATATTTTATTTTGTTATCTATTAGAAAAATCTTTTTCTTTTTAATCAAAATTAATTAGATCAAAAATGTTCTTGATTTAGGAAAATTTCATTTGTTCCTTAGGTATTTATTTTTATAATTTTCACAATAAAACAAAATATTTGGTAAATTAAAATGAATTTCATTCATTGCAAAAATGTGGTACATAAGGTCCTAAATTTATTTTTGTAGACTTCTACAACTGATAAACTAACACGTATTGAATACGAAAAACATATTTATTTGCCCATTGGGAAAATAATAACAATACTTAATCCACAGTAATTCTCCTCTAGCCCCCAAGAAGATAACGAAAAAAATAATTCTCCCCAAATCCATAGACCGACTAATAAATTTTTAATCAACAAGGACTTACCAAGAACCCCGAGTACTGGATCCCCGCCAAGCCCAGCGTGCCAGTTAATGCCACGATCACGTAATTGCCCCAACCGGGAACTATGTTGGGCAGTACCGTTAATCCGATAGCGATTCCCGACGCCCCTAGGGACAAGTTTTATGAGTAATTTTATTGCAGAAACGTTGTGTTGTTAACGCTTATAATGGCTTTTTTTTTTAATTTCGGACACAACCATTTTTTATCTGAATATTCAATTTTTTTTAGAACGATTTATTGAAAAAACAACACGGAAATAAATATTATAAAAAGAACTACCCAGCCTCAAAGTAAGCATTAGTAGCATAGTACTATTTTGCGAGACAATGATTGACAAACATGACTTTTATAATGTTTAATCTGTAATTAATGTAATGCAATTACTCAGACTACGAGTACAATCTTAGATCAAACCGACCGTTGGTCTAATAGTCAATTTCTCAAATAATAAGCCCGTTTTTGTTAAAATGTTTTATTTTTTGTCAGATAGTTACCTAGCAACGTTGTTGATACTCCTGTCATTGAATAAATAAACACGTTAATTGATACATGTATTTTATATTTATCAACTGGCGACGAGATGTCTACAGAATGTGTAAAATACAATAGAGTACGTGCCAGCTTACGCGGCACTCTTACAAAAACCAAGAATTATTTGGACACACACGAAATTTTGCCAACAGAAGAAATTGACACACGCCTACAACTACTTCAAAAGACATTCGAAAAATTTCAACAAGTTCAAGAACAGATTGAACAAGAACACATCCCAGGGCCAAGAACGGTCAGGGAGGCGTGTCAGATAGTTACCTAGCAACGTTGTTGATACTCCTGTCATTGAATAAATAAACACGTTATTTGATACATGTATTTTATATTTATCATTTTTAGTTATGTACTTACCTATGAAGATAATAAACTTTCTGTAATACGTGATGCTTGAGAGATAGCTGATGTAGCCGAGTTTGCTCATCCACTCAAGAGTTGGTGCTGTATTGTATACTTACATTGTACAGACGCTCCTGATAATATTTCAGTAAGGCTGTTGTGTGCTAAATCCAAAGTGTGCCCGACTAAGGTGACCACGCTTGCTCGTTTAGAGCACTGCGCTGCAGTTCTCATGTCTAAGCTAGTACGCACAGTTCAGGATACTTGGTGAAGTTTTATTTTTAGTTACTTACCTATGAAGTTAATAAACTTTCTATAATACGTGATGCTTGAGAGATAGCTGATGTAGCCGAGTTTGCTCATCCACTCAAGAGTTGGTGCTGTGGTCACGTACATTGCCCACATCGTCACGAAGGGAAGGACAGAATATATGGCGCACTGAAAACGTGGGCAATTGATAATATAACTTGAAAAACTATGTTAAATTAACTATTACCTATGATAAAATTATAAAGCGAAAATGTGTTTATTGTGAGTCGTCTTGAGTTTAGGAGCGCTGGCATGAGACGTAGCAGTAACTTTTTTACTGCAAAAGGCGCTGTCGGGCTCGACTAACACGTAAAGCAAGTTGGATATTACAAAAAATACTTACATCTTTCAAAGGAACGTTGATAGCATTGAGAAAAGCGGGAACTTCTACAAGGTAGAATATAAAGATGGCGCTGTTTGCTGCGTGGGCGCAGGCTACGCCCCAAAACTCCTTCGTTTTCAGTATCTTCCGCCAGGGGGATGGTACGGACCTCTGCAAAAATATTTAACTAATAATTGGGCGTATATTCTTAAAAAGTTTATATTATGATACTTTCAGCCTATTTAATAAAATAAAAAATAAAAATCCGACAAATATTTTGCTCGACCCGGGTGACCCCGAGATGACATTTTGATTATTAGGATGAATCTGAGAAGATGTTTTGGTTACGTTCAATAAGATTCTGTCTATAAAATTATAATTATATCATCTGTATATTAGCCAGTCCTTCTTGAGGAGGAGAAACAATAAGCAGACAACTCTTGAAGAAAACAAATTAGGTAGGTAATTGAGATTCTGATGCTTATTACATTAAGCTAAGTAGTTCCTCTAATTCGCATCCTCGTGTCACAATCCTAGTCGTCATACCGACGTCGAAGCAGAATTCATCTGAGATGACAATTAACCTACATTCTGCAATAACATTCATTTAGCCCATAGGTTCCTAATGTGGGCAATAACGCCCCCTAGTGGACACCATAATTATAGAGTTTTATCCCATTGTTAGTTTATGAGATTGGGATCATGGCAACCACTAGGAGCTAGAAAAAAATGTTACAATTAAAATTATGAAATACATTTTTACATTCTAGCTTCTGAACGCAAGTTTGATAGAACAATAAGAAGCGCAAGAACCTACTCCAATCTGTCAAATTCCCACAACCACTATTGAGCTCGTATATCTTAGATTCTATAGCAATAATAGTCTTTTTTATTGAGACTCTTAGACATACTAACGTTAATACGCTGCTTAGTCCAGTATAAGGAATCATCCAATCGTCAATCGGAATTTAATTTTATGCAGAAAAGTCCACTATTGTAGGGCAGTTAAATTTCTTCACACATTATACTAAACTTTTGCGATACTATTGTTTTTATTTGTGTGATATATAATTATTTATGTTTGACAAATAACCTGTCTTTCAACAGAAACTGAATAGTAAAAGTCAAAATAATAACTAGATAAATGCATGTCGAACGTGAATACAATAATACTGTTCGAATGTTTGAGAACTTATGCCATGCCGTTGCTTATGGAGAGTGTTATTGTCAGCTGAGATTGAAGTATGAACACCCAACGTGGTTCTACGATTTGAGACCTTAATTCCCAGTCTTAGGGACTAAAATAATTATTACAAATTTGCATGAGGTACTTCTCCCAGTATCAAGAACATGAATACTGAGAACCGCGTTAGTAGCTGCGGTGGATTTTGACTGAGATAAATTAAACAAGATTTGTAAATGAAGATAGATACATTGTTAGGTATGTAATATCACGTTAATTTTAAATAAATAATAATTAACATTCTTGAATATTGACACAGCGTCTTTTAGCACCAAACTAAGCGCTAATGAGTACTATTGTATCCAGGCAACGCATAAGCATAAGGTACTTATTATACTTTTAATAAAAAATAATTTATTTTAAAAATAAACATCCAGACCGAGATTTGTAATGCACACAAAATTAAATGTTTGAAACGTGCAGGGTATCGATGGTGAAAAACGACTTTTTAACTATTACATTATTTTACTAACAAAAAAAGGATATTTATTAATATTGGATGTTTTTTTTTATTTTAACCGGGTTTTTTAGTTTTCTTTTCTAAGTATAAATCGTTAACTATAAAAAGACTTCGGTATATGCTCGACTAACCTTAACTTTTAATTTTTTTAATGTAAGTAAACTATAATTAGCATTTACGAAAACTTTACCACGGTAATAGTATCAACCAGTAATATAACTCTCTCTGTCCTTAAAAATAAATGCCTACTGCCGCGCGGAACGTAAACACGCATAGGGCGCCCACCTACATTATTTTAATTAGGTACTTCTGCTTGCTTTGAGTTTCTATCTAGTTTTGATGTTTTTTGTGATTGTAAATATTTTTTATTTAAACAAATAAAATACATTGTGAATAAAATAGGAATTGTTCAATAAAAATGCAGGTTTTCTATAAGTAGATTTAATTAAAAACCATGGTTAATAATAAGTTTTGATTTAAGTCTTTATACCTAATAAATCAGTTTTATGCGACCGAAAAATACTTGCGCCTCGACTGAGACGTTTTAATTTAATAGTATAAAAAATCAACATTCTTATATAAAACTTAATCATAAATTGTTTTTGGAAACATGGACATAAGTACTTGTACTTATTTTTATAACAAAAATCGCACGCTCGCTGTTTAAAACAAGACGCTGTCCGTTTGTCACTGCGGCTGTGCGGCACATCCGCGACTAGTTACACTCGGAGCGCACCCCGAGATCGGAGGCGCGCAGGGTGTCTCGCGCGCGCCCGTTTGTATGAAGTTGGACTACTGTATATATCATTACCGTGACTTTACTGTGCTTACCTTCTTATAGAAGCTCAAAGCAGTCTTAATAAACTCCTTCTCAGCATCTCCGATGGCATTGTGCTGGTCTGGCGAGCTCGCAGTCAGCAGGAAACAGATTATGGCCATGGATATCGTCAGCATGGCGAGGGAATAGAATATCAGCTCCCATCCCAGTCGCGCGGCGGAGAATATTCCGGATAATGGGAGGGCTACTATTATACCTAGGAATAGACCTGAAAGTGAAATTACATTTTAAGTTTCTACGTTTTTATTTTTAGTTAATCCTAATTTTCTTAATAAATGATGATGATGATACGTGAAGGCTTGTCATTAGACCAACATTGAAAGATGTTGTTAAAAACTTGATGTTGTTAAGTTAAAAAATCTGTCATCTCCGTCTGATTGCTTAAACTATTTTATTTTCTGGAAAAAATGTTTATTGGCTAGATTTTCCGTAGCCTTAAGAAATGTAACATGTTTATTGCCCCCTTTTTTATTGTGGAGAAATTCTATAAAGATACCCCTGCCGCTTGGGGGAGCAGCTGAGGTTAAGTCAGAGTTGCCCTATGTTAGGGGGTACTGACTAAAACTCCACTGCGGCCTTCTCAAGCACAGGCTGGGGGGCCGGGTCGCTCTATGCAGAGATTCACACAATTGCCCCCCACCAGCTGAGCACTGCTGCTTTAGTGCAGCGCTCCTCAAGGGAAGCGAGCATAGCCTCCCCCGTTTCTTAATGGCGCTTGGCAGTGTGAGGCCACCCCACACTACCAACATACTCAGGGATGCTCTAAAGGTACGAAGGTTCCCCACCCTTCGCACCATCATCCCTGGGATCCCCGTATGTTTATTGCCCCTTTGATAATGAAATTTAGTGACCGCCCGCTTACCATCAGGTAGGCTGCGTGCCTGAATGCCTACTGGTGTTTTATAAAAATAATTGCAAAAGTATAATAAACTATCACTGCAACTAAAATATACGAAAACAGAGTTAATTCGAACCTTCTACTCGTAAAAATACCGCATGTTAGTTCGACTGGGGAATGAAGAACGAGTATACAGGGTGGCTAATCTCATCATTTTAAATTTAAACTAACGATGAAACCGCTAGTAAACTCATTGAAATACAGCCATGCTAATAGAATGGACTGGTTTGAACATTTGAATGGAAGCAATGCCTTTGTTTAGATCTCCCACGAGTCGTATAACGGAACGTTACAGCTAAATAGTGGTTAGAACGTAGTTATGGTAGGGCCGTCTGGTGTAGTAGATCGGGACGTGTCCCGCTATTGGAAACAGGTGTTTTCATTTTTAAATACGTTGATCTGATCTCCAAGTATGAAGCATCGACCCTAGTATAAAGTATTCTGGGTGTCAGAAATAATGAGGTTTATTTACCACAAATGATCATACTTAAATACAAATAAACAAACAAGGAACTATATTAATGTTTGTTCTTGGTGAGATTCGAACCTTCGATCCCTGCGCAAGTGGTAAGGTTATTGCAAAATGCACTATCGAGCCAGTCAAAGATTAAACAGCTAGTTGTGAAATGATTTCAATTATTCTTCCATTGTATACAAATGCAGGGAATTTTTGAACTACCTATTACTTAAGACAGTTGAGTGCTTTGTTTTGACCTTTGTTTAAGATTTTATAATTCGTTCAATGTAGATGTAATAATGTTTGTAAACATTGGCAGGGTTTAGTTTGGCAAAGTTATATATTATTTAATCATACGATCAAGCATAGTCACCAATGCTTGGCCTGTATTAATTTACCCATTTTTTTAACCCTTTCCCCGCCACGCTTTTTTCCGAAAATGGTGGGTGCCCCACACGCCACGACCATTAAAAAAAAAAATTCCAAAAAATTATTAGGTTATACTCAACTCATTCAGGCAAGTAAAAATACAACGTTTCTTGATCATGTTTTTTTGTCTGATATATCAGACAGTGGCGTGGTGGGCACGAAAATGGTTTGTCTGATATATCAGACATTGGCGTTGAAAAGGTTAATTGGTGTGACAAAATCTAAATTTTAATTTACCTACTACCTTATTTAATTACGCAAAATTGGCACACATATAAGCTATGTTAACCTGTTAAAAGGTTAACATAGCTTATATGTGTGCCAATTTTGCGGCCAAACGTCAAGAAACGAGCTTATAGGCCAGCAACGTACTTGTGTCTCCTTTGGTGTTGCGGGTATTTATGGGTGGCGGTGATTGCTTACCATCAAGTAATCTGCTTGCTCGTTGCATCCCTCTTACATAAATAAAAAGTCAGTTTAGTAGTATCTGCTTTAGAGCGTAACAGACAAACAGTGTTTCTTTAGGGCATTTAAATTATTGTATACATTTACTTACTTATGGATCAGACCATAAATACAATAACCATCCTGATGGCATTAATAAAGGGTTACCGGATGATATGGCGACGCCTTACCTCCATAAACAATACTGCTAAAAGGCTGTCTCTCATTAGGTACAAGCCAGACAGCTAGCTGACTGTCAGTGGCTGGTACAAAGCAAGCCTGCGTCATTCCCATCATGAAGAGAGCGTTGCAAGTTGCTATCCAGCCTCCCTGGAAAAGGTTTTATTATAATCAATGAGAAATATATTTTTCTATAAAATGACACATTTTTACTAGCCACTTGAAGTCCGTAGCTCTTAATAGGGGAACTAGACCAATTCGATCATGGCTACGCAACCATTTGACTTTACAAGTTTTCCGTCACTATGTATCGAGCTTGTGGTAAATAACTACAAAAACATAAAAAAACATAGGTTCGCGCCGAAATTCTGACCATTACATTGACCTCACACAATAGGTATGTGAAGCGATGCTTGAAGCCAATTTTCTATCACAGTTAATTAATCAATCCGGTTGTGACGTCAATATATTACATTAAGACAGCATATTTGAGAACCTTCCTATTAAAGTTTCCACAATAGACCGAAAAGCTTTATATCTCTTATGTGACTAAAGCTGCACATAAGAAAAACGATTATTTATAGAGTTTCAATATTGGTGTACTATCTACGAATTCCACACAGTGCAAAGTATGGTCAGGTTTTTCTTAATTTACAGCCTTACTTTATTTATAATCGTTGGCAATGTGGCAGTAAGAGCCCCATTGACGATGAGCACAATAGTGGTAGCTGCCTTCCCGTTGATCCTCCGTAAGATGATGTGGCTTGGAACCAGGGCTATTGCGTATCCGAAGAAAAACGATGATAGGATCATCCCTTGAATCTTTTTATCCCAACTATCGTGGATCTGAAATAGCAAAAATATTTTTTTCTTTCTGTAAAAGTTGTATTGGTAGGTACTGTGCTATACAGAACAATCATTGATACATTTTATTTTTAAACTAGCCTTCCGCCCGCGGTTTCACCCGCACGTAATCTCTTTTCTTAAATATGCGGCCCCCTTCCCCCCACATTTCCGGAATCAAAAGTACCCTATGTTCAACGGAGATAGTGTAGCTTTCCAACAGTGAAAGAATTATTCAAATCGGTTCAGTAGTTTCAAAATTGTTATTCCCGCGGGAACGAGTCGTTTCCCGTAGGAATTTTATAGCCTATGTCCTAATCCGGGTTATAAACATGCAATAAATAAATAAATAAACTATACGTGGGCCAAAGAACAATGGCAGTTTTATACCTGCATGTTTTTAAGGTGTCTTAAAACTTGACTTATACAAAAACGATTATTTGAATTAGCCAGATTTTTACATCATAACACATTTTTATTTAAAGGCTGATGATTAAATCATGAATTTTGAAAACCTCTCAGTTGATTACAATATTAATATCTTACTCGTTTGTGTTGCCGCTTTAGAAAAAATAGCACATTTATATTTTTTTCAATAATAAGAAAAAGGAAAAAAAATAATTTATTTCAATGTAACTTAGAAATTATATATCATTAAAAATAGCACAGTGGAAGTTCCCTTCGTACATAAAATAGCGTAATGTTTCTTTATTGGTAAAAATGTAACTTTTAAAGCTGTCTCGTGTAATATTTAACTATCTGCCAATTGCAACACTGCTACCAAAAGCTATTTTGACAGCAGGAAACTGCAAAGCAATTTGTTTGACAGTCTATTTTTTTTTATAGGTTTTGGCTTTGCACGGTTTGTACTTTAGCCACAGACGATATTTAAAAGGTCCAGTATTCTCATAAATGTTTTAGGAGACTGTTTATTTTTCCTCTGACTGCTTCTAAGATGACTATTTTAATAAAAAATAATTTTATTAATTACTTAAAGATGAAAATAAACAAGGATTTGTTTCATTACCAACATAACCTCAAAGTACAAAAATACTTATAACGTTTTTTTGCAACCACCGTTTGTTAAAATTCTTTTTGGAAATGTTTATGTAATGCAATTGCTAGTGTATAAGCATTTTTTAAATCATAGACGCCCCAATTTTTATCCAGGACAAACGTAGTATGGGACTTTGCCATTGTTCTTTCATCTAAATCCGTTCAGCCGTTTAATTGTGATTGAGTAACAAACATCCAAACATCTAAACATCCAGACTTTCGCATTTATATTAGTAGGATTAGTAGGAAGTAGGATGTCAGATTAGTTAAAAGAGATGCACATTTAGCCAAACTGACAGTATGCAGATACTGCGGTCTGTTTCATTGGGAATCATCGCACAATGTTCGGCCACTTATTTTTCGTAACTTTATTTTAAGTGTTCTAGCTCCCACATGAATATTGCTAGAACTCAGGTACCAGTAAGATGGTCATAAATAAATGTTTAATTGCACTAAATGACAAGAACATAGTATCTGTGGGGGTCACCACAAAACTCTCTTATGGAATAAATAACGGTTAGAGGAAAGAAAATACCTAACCTTACCTGTATGTACGAGTCATTCTGGCGTGTGTGATCAGTGATTGCCAACACTGCAATACCGATGCTTCCACGAATAGTCCCCATCACCAAAGCGCAGGCGAACATGTATACCAGTTGAATATGCCTCACGCCTATACGAAATCCTAAAAAAGAAAGTAAAAAAGAAAACTAGTTAGAAGTCTCAATTGGGGCACAACTCGTTTTCATTTTTGTTATAAGAACTATTTTTGTTGCCATTTTATGTTAAAGTTTTTCTTCCTATAGATTTTTTTTTTGCATACGCTACTTCAGCCTATTTAACTTGAACTTTTTTTAGTCTAATTACCTTCAGTGCTTATTTGCCTAGACAAGATAACATGTTATCTATTATTATGAAGATCGTTATGCACAATCTAGGTCCTGTTTACTTGGAAAAAATGTTTATTAATACATACCAACTATGCTGAAGAGGAGGAAAACAAAGTTTTGCGAGCATTTTTGGCATTGCAGAAGTTTTTTTCACAACTGTATACCTAACAGTTCCGACTACGAAGAGAAACCATGAACTTAGCGAAGTGAATGTTTTCTACTGTAGTCTGTGGAAAATTTGTTTATGTGAAATCCTCCCATTGTTAAGTACTTGTGTTTACAACATTTTGTTTAAAATGTTTGACATTTAATTCTGAGTGGAAAAGTGGTGCCCATCTCATGATACTTCATCATAAAAGCAATGCTTCTAGATTTTCATCATTACACTATTTAATAACGTTACAATTTTGGGCTACTTCCCATTTGGTAAACTTCCCATTTGGTAAACCTCAATCTGTGCCTACTCAAAAGTTGCGTTTGGTAAACATTTTATTTACTTCATACATTTAGTCCCATTTCGATAGTTTGCCAAATGGGACTAAATGTATGAAAAACGTATGAAGTAAATAAAATGTTTACCAAACGCAACTTTTGAGTAGGCACAGATTGAGGTTTACCAAATGGGAAGTTTACCAAATGGGAAGTAGCCAGATATAGTACCCTTACTGAAGGTAGCGGTGCGAAACTAGTTAAGATATTCAAGAAGAGAGAGACCATTTTATATAATTAGTTTACTTACTTGTTTTAACAATAACTCCATCATAAGCATCTTCGAACTGATTCTTCAAAAATTCCACATCCATTTTGATGAAACTGAAGAAAAACAAAATTATAAATATTCCATTCACCACAATCTCTTTATTGTTCCGCAGAATACAGACTATTGTTGAAAAATAAAAAATAAACTACGTTTCTTGTCTACAACAGTTATTTATCAAAAGGTAACAGTTAAAATCCTTTTGTAAACAAGACTTGCTTGTATCTATAAAACGATTTAAGATGGAATCATGACATTCCATTTTAGATCTTAAAACAACTATGCTACGATACAATAATGTAATATCGTTCCTTAAAAGTTATTATAATTCAGTAATGAGTTAGTACTTTGTCTTTAGATGCTCGCTCCTTAGATGGTGAAATTCTGGTGAAATTTCAATCTAATTTGCTCTTTATGATTTAAGGGTTATGTTTTATTATAGCGTGGTTTGAATAGAGAAATTTCAATGCTATACGGTAGAAATGTTGCTTTTAGGGTTAATAATATAATTTCCTCAAAGTGTAAATATAATAAAATCATAAAGAGACGTATATAATTTGACGTAATTAACTAACGTTGTTAGAATCACGTAGAAACAGAAGCTGAAGTCTAGACTTAAGGAGTGTTAACTTTACAGCCTATTTCCGCTACTTGTACACTTGAAATTAAAGGCTCGAAGATCAGATGAGCCTACGGTCTGGCAGCACATTGAGCGACGCTTCCTGATGAAGTGTCCCTCAATGGAATAAGCCGCAGTGACCGCTTACCATTTGGTGGGCTGCGTGTCTGTCTGCCAACTGATGTGGTATAAAAAAACTTGTTATTAATTTTACTACATTTTTTATTTGTCTGCCTTCGTGGTGCAATGACTTAGTCCCATTTAAAAGCGGCAGTCTTTTCAGGAGTTCTGGGTTCAAGTCCCGGGTCGGCTGTTTTTCTGTTTGGAAAATACTCTTTCACAGTCCGGAGTTTGAATGTTGCCGGTATCTAATAGTAAATTTTCGAATTAACTCATTCGTCATCCTTGTCTTCTTATCTAATAAAACACACAGTCTCATAGATACTAGAAGATAAGAGCTAATTAAAAAGCTTTAATTTTATTTAACGTCAGCAGCACGTGAATATCTCACAAAAACTAAAAAGTACAAAGTCTAACACCACATCAAATAAGCTACTAACATCACAACTTTTTGAACTTTTATACTACACTCACCCATGCATTCAATACATACCAACTAACACTAACCTTCAAAATATTTAAGATAACTACACTTAAAAAACTTTAATTTTTATATAATTACTCACTTAAATAAACACATGAATATTTAAATGAACACTGAAATTCCTGCTATACTTAAAAATACAATTTTTTCTCGATGTTAATATCACGTGGTATTTTTTGGTTTCTATAGAACTTTGCTTTTGTCCGTTCGATGCGTCAACAGTGGGATCACTTTTACTACTAATATTAAAATAGCTTGGTAAGGTTGTAACACAACAATAGAAAAAGTTGTTATTGTTATAGAGATAATCAGTTCAGAGGGTCTAATAAGCCCAACTGGGTAACTGGAGGGTTAAAAGATTTTTGTTAATAATGTAATGTTGTTGGATACCTACAATAATTTGAATTTTAATGTTATCTTCTTAATTTATGACCTAATTATTTTGCAGTGTGCTACTAAATTGGGGTACTACAAAAAAAGGATAATGTAGGAAATAGAAAATAAAAAAATGTTGTCTTAGAGTACGAAAATTTATTAATTATTTTCTATTTTTATTTTATTAAGATCCGTTCTTTTCTTTTGATTCCTTTTCGTCATCTTCTGCTTCTAAAACAGGATTTGTTTCTTCTGCAACAGAAACACACATTTATTATGACATGCATTACTTAACACATGCAAAACTTTAGAAAGGATTGCCTTTTTTGAGGAGAATGCACTTAGGCACCATAACCACCGGCTAGCTAGACCTGCAGCCGTTTGTGGCACTTGAGACGTAAGCATCCCACTACCCCACTAAACTCCCCAAGGCACCAGCTCGTCAAAGAGCTGGTGCCTTGTAATTGACCGGCCTTTCCCTAGAATCCTTGCCCGTTGAAATCGCTTAAGTACACTACTTGCACGTATAGTCGCCAGCACATCAGACTACCCCAATCTGTCAAATTTCTACAACCAATATTCAGCTTTATTCACTTATATAGAGTTCTCTTTCATTTGTATTTGTATTTGAGATTATTTGACAGATCAGGGTAGGTCGATCTGCTGCCGTTCGTACACAAGTCTTTTTATACTCATCAAAGGTCTTGCTTGACCCGGGAATAGAACCCAAAACCCCGAGATCACGGCCAGATACTTAAACGACACTATGATATTTCTTAGAAAAATCTACCTGGGTCAGCGCGTAGTTTATTCAAGAAGCTGGGGTCGTCCCAATCTTGTGTCTTGCTCGTCCCAAAGATGATGTAGATGACGTCAGTGGCGACGCTGATGAATGCAATTGTCAAGAACACCCATCTCCATCGGCCCACGTTGGACTGGAAAATGAATACATATAAATATTCCATTCAATTTCAAACTTATTGTTACGCTTACGCCCAATAGTTGACTGGTAGAGAATGCCTTTCGGCATTAAGTCCGTCAGTTGGACTTGTTTTGTGCAATAAAGTGTAAATAAATAAATATTATTGGACATTCTATATTCATTGTCCCTCCCTTCCTTCATAGGAGTACGCGCGCTGCTCTCCGGAGTCACCAATTTAGAGTTGCCGATATTCCATCACGCACAAAGAAATTCGGTGACTCGTTTCTTTGCCGCACCTCCAAGAAATGGAATAGTCTACCAGCGCATGTATTCCCTCCTTCCTATGACATAGGGTCCTTCAAACGAGGCGTGAAGAGGCACTTTGTGGGCCGGCAGAGTGGGGGTGACTGATGCTGCGTCCCTTACGTTGCACCAGTTGTCCTCGCGTCTGGACTTCACTTCCACTTAACATCAGGTGGAGTGTGGCCATTTGCCGGGCTAAGTATAAAAAAAAAAAAAAAAAAAAAATCACGCCATCTGGTCCAAATCTAAGCATAGCTTGTACTCTGGGTGAAATAACAGATGACCCTTACGTACTAGAGTCTTGTGGAGACACATAGTTTAGTATTTAGGTAAATAAGAAATACCACCTAACTATTTGAACCGAGTGGGGATTTTATAATATTAAATAATTCACATATCGCATTGTAGCCCCAGACTAAACATTCCTAGTACTATCATGGGTCCCAGACGAGGAATAAATATTACTAAAATAATATATTTTATTTTCGATTGAACTCGTGGCCTCTGGTGTAGTAATAACCAAATATGTTTTTTTCAATGACGATGCATTTGAGACCCTAGTCGTGTCCTTTGGCGGTAGTCATTACTTACTATGGTAAGGTAGGGGGATACTTTTAACATGATCGCGTTGTGTCCTTTTTTATTATAAAATGCAATACTCACAGAATCATTTTGCAGAATATAACTCGTAGCAATGGGCATCAATACACTTCCGAAATTAGCTAAGCAGTTGTGGAGAGAGATAATAACTCCTGCAAAGTTTGGTGAGAGGTCCAATTGGTTTACCTGTAATGAAAATTAATAACAGTATTTATTATTTTACCAGATGAACTATCAGAAAAGGTCCTGATCATTTTTGTGTCAAATGACACATTGATGTATTTTTTATTAAATTGGCAAAAGTGTATTTATTACTACATTTATTCACAAATATAAGGCTACGTCCTCAGTAGGCAATTCTGGGGGTTCCCTATTTTTACGCATAAGTTTTTTTTTGTCTTAATACTTTTATTTATCCTAATAATAGTTACGCATAATATTCTTTTGGCATAACTTTATAGGCATAATTTTTTTAGGCATACCTCCTTTAAGCATAATAATTGTTAAGCATAATATTCTAAAGCCATAACTTTTCGAAATACTTTTCCTATATAAATAAACATGTTGGCGGCTTAGGGGTGGCCCTTGGGCCACCCCCGCCGCACCTTAACCTACTGTTACACAATAATATAATTTGTAGACAAAAATACAATATGTATAAAAATTTATGCGAATCAAAATAAGGGCAAAAAACATTAGTCTAAACGATATTTATGATTAATGAAACAGTATGCGAAAGGACAATTATGACAAAATATTATTATGATAAAAAAATATGCCAAACTCGTTATGCCAAATTAAATTATGACAAAAAAAGTTATGCGAAAAAAAGGAATCCCAATTCTGGGCTATCAACTTCAGATTTTGATAAGCTTGTGCAGGTACATTAAACCCTGCAGAACACGGCGCATTTCTAAACCATTACACCAAATGGCTTACCAAATAAGTATAATGTACGTATTTAACATTTGAACTCACAACAATCCCAGCCGATACACATCCGCAGGCTGTCATTATTCCAATCAGTGTAGCCACTGCGAGTGTTTTGCTTTCAGGACCGAGGAAAGACAGCAGGATCAGACCGCCCGCGACGCCGAAATGAGCTGTGGGTAAGTATGTACATTAAACATTATCGATCAGCTTATAATATTCGTATTGGAAGTCATCCTATACCTACATGCGAAAGTTATTGTAATCACAAAAATAGTCATGAAGAGTTCACTAGTGATGCAGTGCAGTCGATTCACGATTATACGAACACCGATTTTAAACCGTAAAAAATAGTTTGAGAACTAAAGAATGGTAAAGACAGCTTTGAGACATCAATGGGGATTAGTGAAATAAAAGTTCAGAAAACCCCATTGATGGGGATTTCCGATGGGGATTTGTGGAATAACCCCTTTTTATGCAGACATTAATCACACTCCTTCTAAATTACGTCATGCACTCCACGAAGGGAAGTCTTTAATATAATTCGCCATAGCGTGCGCTTTTCTACATTTATCTTTTGAACAAAAATATCATAATTTAAGGGATTTATTTAAATAAACCATTAATAGACTTTGTGAGACTGAACTAATAAGTCGTAGAATTACTTACCAATTGATTGAAATAGCTTCCTGTTAACTGTGAGGCTTAACAAGCCCTTGTTGTAAATCCATTCTGATAGGAACGAGGCAAAGATGCTGCCGATCCACATGCCAATGTATGGTAGTGCAGACAGAAGGGCACTCTGTAAAGTATCAATTATGATATGACGTTAAAAAGGACAATAAATAAATAAATATCTCTGGACATTATTCACACAGCGCCATCTAGCCCCAAACTAAGCATTAGCTTGTGCTATGAGTGCTAGACAACGGATAAACATTACTTGTGTACTTTTTTTTTTTGTAAATACATACATATTATACATAGGAACACCCAGACCGATACAAACAGACATGTTCATGCACACAAATGTTTGTACCGTGCGGGGATCGAACCCGCAACCTCTGGTGTAATAGCCGACTTCTCGACCATTACACCAATTGGTTCGTCAAATGCAAAAGACTGGGCCCAAAAAAAATGTTGTGCAGATTTGGGACATAGCCTACGAAGTAGATCAAATAAACACCTTCAACTTTTATAATGGCGTCGACAAAATTGGTCCTAGTGAAAAAATATAATTATGTTTAATATGTTAATTATTCATGTTCATATAAAAATAATAAATTATTATGGACGATTACTTTCCCCCTGGGACCGATTATGGTGTCATCATAATAAAAGTTGATGGTGTGTGTGTGGTCTTTCACATAGAATACATCTCATCTCTGAACACTATCTTAAATTTTTTGGGCCCATTGTTCTTAGCAAGTTTTGCATTCTCTCCAGATATCCCCTGCGTCGTACAGCTAAACATTGTATAGCTGCTACTAGTCAACCATTGGGCTCAGCAGAGATGATTTTATTTTATGTCATTTTATTTGAGAGACAGGCACGTAGCCCATCTATTCCATTATTTTACAAGGAAGCATCGCTCAATGTGCTGCTACCTGTAGGCTCCTCTGATCTTCGAGCCTTACTTCTCAAGTGTACTGAATACCAAAGTAATATTGCCGAAACACAGTCAAACTCATCATTTACGTACAATGCCTTAGTAATACAGGATTTTTTATGTACTGGAATACTTGTATCATTCCAAAATCAAAGCACCAACCTTTTCGGCTCTTAAGCAACAAGTGAACGATTTGTCAAACTTATTCCCAGTCGTGGAAAACACTTACATTCTTTAAAGATATATGCAGCCCTTTCTCCATGTAAGTCGGCATGTCGACGAAGAAAAGTACGAAGCTCATATAGAATCCCATGTGAGGAGCAAGCAGGACCCACATAGGCACGCTGCGGAGGATGTACCTCCACGGTGTTGGTGGCCTTTTCTGAAACACGCCAGAGTTTAAAATCACGCTATACAGTACCGTTTTTTTTGCAGTTCATAGTCACTATCTAACAAAAACCGCAATGTATGATAAAGCACCGGCGGCTTACTTTTTAGCATGACCCTAACACCTGCCTAAATATTTCAGGACACTATTCACACGGTGTTACAGATGGAACTGCCTACCACCAGGTGGATCGTAGGTTTGATTGCCGCCTTCGTAGTACAACAATAAAAAAATATAAAGTTCGGATATTTTGTAATCAGCATCGTCTACCCGAAAGATCTCAGAGGGTTGGTCTTGAATATTTATCTAATCTATTTACCTCAGACACGTTCAGCCCAGCCTCAATATACTGCCGTTCCTTAACACTGATCATCCTGTGCTCTCTAGGAGTGCTGGCAGCGAACCAGTACCAAATCATAGCGTTGAAAGCAAGAAGACCAGCAATAGCGTAGAAGATCAGCTTCCAGCCTATTGCAGTGTCTGCTAGAACCCCAGATAGGGGCAGAGCGAGGATCGTGCCGAGTTGTACTCCTGGAATCAAGAAGTAAATTTAAGATATACTACTGTGTCCCAAAAGTACCCGGAAATTGTGAATAAAATTCAAGGGGTAGTTTTAATCATCCAAATTTATTTTGTCCCCTTTAAAGTAACTTCCATTAAAGGAAATAAACATACGCCAGCGCTTCAACCAGCTTTCGAAACACTTTTCATACGCTGAAATCAGGAGGAGAAAAATTTGTCGCATAGTGCCATATCCGGTGAGTAGGGTACATACGAAGCGATATTAATTGAATGTTTGGCAAAAAAGCTCCGAATAATCATAACTGTTTGAGCTGGCGCGTTGTCGTAGCGCAATCCACGTGTTCTCCACACACAAGTCGATCAATATGCGGTGTACTGTAGTTTTTGGTACGCCGATGTATCTGGCTATCTGTATCACACTCACACGACGATTTTGCATCACGATTTGCTTCAGATTATTGACATGATCATCGTCAGTTGAATTCCGTCCGAAAAGCCTTCCAGCCCGTCGTGGTAAATGCCCGACCAATGAGGCCACTATGAATGATTGAAACCTCTTTTATGCCTGAGTTTTGGACTTACTAATAAAAGAGGAAAGGTTTGATTGTTTGTTGGTTTGTATTGAATAGGCTCCGAAACTACTGAACCGATTTGAAAAAATTTTTCACTGTTGGAAAGCTACACTATCCTCGGGTACCATAGGGTACTTTCGATCCCGGAGGTGGGGGAAAGGGGAATAATTGACAAAAGTAATTACGCACGGGTAAAACTGCGGAGACGACTGCTATAGAATATAACTTTGGGATTGTTGTGCTATGCTTCTTGTCAGTGAGGGAGTTCTCCAGAGCTCAATTGGGAGGAGAATGTTTTTTGCAGCAGAATTTATTTTTTTGCTGCCACCGTTTTTTTTTTTCTTTAAATATTACTGTGACGAGCATGTGCAATGTGCATGTCCGGTTTTACAAGAATCCATACCACTTACTACCAGGCTCCACCACACTCGTGGAATAAAAATATGTAACAGGAAATACGAGTATTAACAAGATAATAAAATAAACAAATGTGAAATAAGTTACTAGAAGTTAATACAAGCTTAAAGTGAAACTCATTGTTTACCTGGTAAGCATGCAGCTTCTTTATCGTAACTTATTTGCTCTCACAATAATAAAACCATAGCTGTAAAAGCAGTAGTCTGTATGGAATTATTTATTAAGCATTTAATGACACAGTAAACTCTTAACTCAGTTTTATGACGATAAATTCATTTTTCTTACTTGCTTTGTATTAATGGCTTTCAAGAACGTTTCCTTGTGATAAGCTAATGGCATAGATTCAATTCTTACATCGAATAAAATTGTTTCTCATTTTAGGAATATCGATATATTCCACGACACTTTAGATCTCATTTAGGTTTATAAGTTGTTATTGTTTTTATTGTTTAGTAGTTCAAAATTTATGAATTTGTTACGTTTTAACTAATGTTGTGTACGCCTTTAATAGGTTTAAATGTATAAGATCTTTATTTTTAAAACGATAGTGCTAATGTATTTTAATACTGTTGGTCTACCTTTTTAAATAAATAAATAGGAAGACTGTCGTAGCACCGGTTTCTTTTATCATAAATGTGCATTTAGCAAAAGTGGTGATCAAGCTTAACCCTTTCGTTGTGAGGATGAACGTGGAATATATTGTTGGTCAAGTTGTTCAAGTACCGTGATCTCAGGGTTATTACCAGGTTTATTTCTTTTTATCAGTTCTTTCGGACACAGCTGCTCCGGTTTTTGATCACCAATATGAAATGATTTTAACGCTGAAGGCCTTTGCCTTGCAGTAAAATATTACTAGGCTGATACTTTACAACTTTTACTTAAACTTTTATAAATTACCGTAGCCACATTAAATATCGTACGTACCTCCGTAAACCACGCCAACATAGCTAGTCCTTTCACTCTCAGGCAGCCACTGGCCCAACAGCGTATGAGTAGCCGGGAACAAACAGGCCTGAGTTAGACCCATGCATATTCGACTGATGCACACCAACACCCAGCCTCCCTGAGAATGAAGAATTATTACTCAATCTCTAACGCCACGTTAATCTAGTGGTTAAAGTACCTTGTCATGATTCAGGAGTCTTGGGTTCAATTCCCGGACCGAGCCAACTTTGTGCCGGTTTTTTAGAATACAGCTCGAGGTTGTGATCACCAATCCGCATTATTGGCAAGCGTGATAAAGCTACCCATAATTTTAACGATAACTTGATTTCAAAGATAGAAGCTTTTGCTCTGCCTGTTATTTTACTTTTTATTGTCTTAGATGGAATTTGAACCCCTGGTGCACAGAGCAGAGTCACAATCAAATGTGCCATCTAGAGTGGATGGCTGGCAGGAGCTGGATGCGAGTGGCCAAGGATGGCGAGCATTTGGAGAGGCCTATGTCGAGCAGTGGACTGTCACAGGCTGATGATGATGATGAAGAATATACTCAAAAACTATCCCTATTAATATCTAAAACGATGACACATATTAAAAAATATATATATTTTAAATTCAAAAACACTTTTGTTATCAACAGTATTTGCTCAAGAGTCTTCTTAAAAATAAAATGGGGGCAACACGGCCGGGGGCACACCGGAATAACAAATTTTTTCAATGTGGGGGTATACCGGCCGGGGCAACCCGGAATTGGGGCATAACGGCCGGACCCAAAGTAACAATTAAATATTATATCGACTTAAGTACGACACCCAACATTTTGTCTCTGCGCGGAGCAACATGTAACTTAATACTAACCCAAAATTTTAACCCAACAAAGCCACGGACTCAAGAGTATGTAGCATAAACTGTTTGTTAAATAAAAAAAAAATATAATTATATTGTGTCGAATGAAAATCAAACTTTCTTACTACTGCAGCCAGTGTGGGCACCAAACAGCATATGACACTATTGGCGATCAGCGCGGTAAGTAGAATGGGTTTTCCTCCAAACTTCTTAGCAAGTGCACCAGCAGGGACCTGCATACAGACGTAGCCCCAGAAGAATGACGAGAGGATCAAGCTTTGCGTCTTTTTGTCCCAGTCGTATGTCTGAAAATAATAAATATAAGCTAGTAGATTCCTATTTTTTACAAATTACAAAGTATATAGTTTGGTATATGAGCTAACATGATTTAATTGGAAAGAGCAAAGTGCCTTCATACATGGCCAGTTTAAAATCAACCAATACACTCATTTCAGTCGCCCGATTGACATGCCGTTTGTGCAAATCTATACTTAGAAAAAATAATAAAGTTTTTTACACTTTCATTTGTTCAAATGCAACTGCCTCACCAATTTGACTGATATTAGCATTAAACAAAAAAAAAAACAAAAAAACAATACTCCCAATATAATAATTAAATACATTTGTATTGACTTTTAATTATGCGATCTTCTGTAAACAAATAATGTGTTAGTTTTTGACATTAAATATTATTTATTTATCAGCATTGCGAGAACTCACTACTTACCTCAATACTACTAACGACAATGTTATTATCATTGTTGATAATACTGTCATTAGTTCCACTGGTAGTATTACTATCGACCCCATCAATGTAAACTCCTTCACTAAAGGTGTCATTACTATTACTCATGATTCCATTGGTGAACGTGCCATTGGTGATGACTTGTTGTGGACTATCTGACATAGCTAGTACTGCCACTCCCATGCTCGCTCGAGCAGTGATCAAAGTTATTATTGTTAGGGTCATGCAGACCATTTGTATGTGTCGGATGCCAATCCCATAGCCTGAAAGAAACTTTTACTTATTTTTTTCATACAAAATATAGAAACAAGATATAGAGATAATTATGAGAGAATGAATTCATATTTTATATTAACGATATGATGTCTTTTAGAATGATTTCATACATTGATAAATTATCGAAGATTTGCTGATTTTATCAATGAAGATCCAAAAAAAAAACTCTATTAATAATTTAAACGAATCACTTTTCCCTCGTCAAATATTAAAAATTTAACTTTTAGAGGCAGCAACAAACTTTTTTCAACTCGAAACATCACAAACAATTTTAAAATGAAAAAAGTAACATTACTTTTATTTTCGAGATCACTTGGCACATCTTTTTCGTAGAACTTATCTTTGCTTTTCTCTTCACCCATTTTTCACTTCGGCTTCGGTGTCACAGTGAATATGAAACAATTGCGCAAAGGTTACCTTGCGTTATCAACACAATCGTACTGCATACAAAATATACAGGCAGATTTAATTTTACAAACCTAAGGTATTATTATTGATGCCTCTTTTTATTATTCTTGCTTCAGTAATATCCAGTGGGAATTTATTTGAAGGACAAAAAATTTTTTTTTTTTTTAGATTAAGTACTCATTAGATTTTTAAAAATTATTTTGTGTTTTCTTACTCTCTCTTATTTTTGATTTGTTATTGAATCTATCCCTAATAAATAACGTGATTTTGATATTTTAGTAGGTACATATAACCTCGCTCAGATTTTTGGTAATGCCTCACCTTTCATTTTACCATTTGTCGCTTTACCGCGCAAGTCGAAAATTGGTCATTTATACTTCATTTAATAGATTTTCTAAGTTTAAAAGGTTACATGGCTAATCTGTATTATTACCTAAGCGACGCATTCCTTTTTTTTCTTGAGAAATTCATTATGTCGTTTCCTGGCGTTCGGGTGGTGATGGCGATAATATTACCCAGCCGATGGCTATATGGGACTCGAAAACAATTTTTTTAAATAAAATCATCAATAAAATCCAAACCAATAATAATCAAATTCCTTATAAATTATCTAAATAATAGATACAGTTTATAAATACGAAATAAAACTGACCAAAGATTAAAAAAGACAATAAACAATGTTACAATCATTTGGCAAATCGCTTCTTTCACATCACCCTGTATTAGTTCTAGTAGTTTGGTAATCTATTTTTTTTAACTGAAGAAACTTAAAGGCTACGTCTATTTATCAGATATTTAAATCATTTGCAAACGTTGATTATGAAATACTTATCACGATAAAGTTTAAGAACCGTGAAATGACTTGCGTCTATGTATTTGCTGTTAGATAATTCTTTAAAAAATTGCTACTATTTTGCCAAATATATGCTAGTCACTTGAGGAAGTTAGAAAGGCAAATTTGTACAAGTTTCGCTACCGTGAGCCAGCATGACTTTTGATTTAAGACATTTACGTTTTACCTTGGGTGACTCGGGTCTATGTTAGAATCATATTTTCTATGAAGTGAAGAGCGCTTGGCTGATATTTACTATAATGTAAATATTTGTCGTCAAGCCTAGTCAGAGGCCATTTGGCGGCTTGATAACATCTGACATTAAGGTTGGTCACTTGCCTTACGCACCCCTCCACCAACCCGCACTAGGCCAGCGTGGTGGAGTATGGCCCACACTACCTCACAATTGAGATAAGGCCTGTGTCCCAGCAGTGGGAACGTATATAGGCTGATGATGATGATGATGAAGAGCGCTTAAGTGCGATAGTTTGAGTTTGTTCATTACTGGCTGAGAAGATTCTGATTTTTATCTATCAGTTATAATTAACACTCCTTTTCTTGTCTTTTTTTACATGCCTTTAATTTATTGGATTGATTTATCATTCCACTAATAATTTGGGTAGATGAAACTGTTAAGGAGTGATTAAAATTTGATCTATCCCCTTGTTGCCAACAAGACTCTTGTTCTACATGGGGAGAGATTAAAATAATTCCAATAATTAAATTAGCCAAATTTATTTAAATGTATTTATATAAGTGAACTAGCTTTCCGCCCGCGGCTTCGCCCGCGTGGACTACACGACGGTATTCCGCGGGAATCTTGCATGCAAAGTTTCAGCCCGATCGGTTTAAAATTGACAAAGTTTCATACAAACTTTCATCCCCTATATTTTATCCCCTTAGTGGTGGAATTTATCAAAATCCTTTCTTAGGGGATGCCTAAGTCATAGTAGCTTTATCATGGCTTTATCAAAGTCTCAGCCCGATCGGTTTAAAATTGACAAAGTTTCATACAAACTTTCATCCGCTATTTTATCCCTTTGGAGGTAGAATTGATCAAAATCCTTTCTTAGCGGATGCCTACGTCATAACATCTACCTGCATGCCAAATTTCAGCCCGATCCGTCCAGTGTTTTGGGTTGTGCGTTGATGATATCTATGTCAGGCCTCTCACTTCAGAACGACGGCACCTTTGTTTCTTTTTGGTTGTGTTTTTTATTATCAAGTCTAGCTTTGTAAGCAATAAACAGCTTATTGATAAGTATAGTAATGACGTGAAAAGAATGTTTTTCAAAGTATGCGATGATACTATAAAAGCTATGACAGCGTTTAAATAAGATTATAGTGTAATCCATAAAATGTATGTTTTCTACTTAGAGACATGATACTAGTTTTGATATTGCAAGTCAAATCTGTGTCTTAAATACCTTTAGACGTGTTTCAACAATATTTCTGTGAGAGCTACTACAGGCACATCTAAACTACGAGCCTGTTTAATGTCCCACTGCAGGGCAAAGGCCTCCATCATTGAAATCAAGTCATCGCTACAATGATGGGTACTGGTTTAGTCACCACGCTTGCCAAATGCGGATTGGTGATCACAAACCTTAGCATGATCCGAAAAAACCGACACAAGGTTAGCTCTACCCGGTAATTGAACCTAGAACCTCAAAATCTCGGTCGGTACTTAAACCACTAGACTAGACCATCGAGGCGTTCGAGCACGTGGGATACTAATATTATTATGTTTAGTATATATTCATATATCTCGGTGTTTTTCTTACACCGGGTAATTATGAGAAGAGTAGGTACACGGGCCTAAGCCAAGTACACCCTTCTATTCAATTTCAGTAGGAAGGTCAGCAATTGGGATGTTCGTTTGTGTGAGAGTGAATGGTTGACTGAGAATTTGCTTTGTGCCATTTTGTTAGATTTGTCTATTAATACTATGTCTGGTCTGTTAAAGTGTGTAGTTTTATCTGTGAGTATTGCCCTGTCGAAGTAAAGTTTATGTGAGGAGTTTTTAAGAACAGTCATTGGGGTATATTTATAATATGGGACAGGTGGGAGTGAAATTAGATTGTACATTAATGCAAGTTTTTGGTGTATAATGTTACAGACCTAATCGTGCCTGTGCTTGTAATGTGTCTGGACTATTGATTTACATGCTCCTGTTATATGCTGGATTGTTTCGGAGGCTATTATTATTATTATACTCGTAAAACGTAAACACGTGAGTTCCTATGCAAATATTGATAAGGATCATATTATATTATTAAGATGTTATACGTAATTGTGATAATTAATACTGTACACTTCATTAAAATGCTTTAAGATTAGAGATGTTTGTTGTGTAGCATGCAAGCGTGTTGAAAGATGCTACCTGATAGGCTGATATGATACACCCATTTATCATGTTAGAAAATCCTACTAATATTACAAATGCGAAAGTCTGGATGTTTGGATGTTTAGATGTTTGGATGTTTGTTCCTCAATCACGCCTAAACGGCTGAACGGATTTAGATGAAATTTGGTACACGTATAGTTTATAACCCGGAATAGGACATAGGCTATAAAATTCCTACGGGAAACGTCTCATTCCCGCGGGAATGTCAATTTTGAAACTACTAAACCGATTTGAATAATTCTTTCACTGTTGGAAAGCTACACTATCCCCGGTGAACATAGGGTACTTTTGATCCTGGAAATGTGGGGGGAAGGGGGGATATTTGAAAAAAGAGATTACGCGCGGGTGAAACCGCGGGCGGAAGGCTAGTAGGTAAATAAATTAGAGTGTAGATGGGATTACTCTATTTAATTGACAATCTGCTTAAATCAAGCTTGCATGCATCCAGTACCCTCTCACTTGAAATCAAAGGCTCGAAGATCAGATGAGCCTACAGTCTGAGCATCTCTAATAGCATTTGAATCGAATAATACTTGTGTTTATGACGGGATCTAATTAAATAACATTTTAAAGTACGTAATAATTTATTATTTATTTGCTATGAGTATAATAATTACTAAATTAAGGTGTAAGTTAATTCTTAATCACGTTGTTTCTATATTCTTTTCTGTTTCTTTCTTTCCTTGGCTGGTGAAGACTGGCATCATTTCCTCTGAAACAAAAGGAAAAAAATAACATTTTAAAAATAATAATAAGTAAATTTTACAAGTTTGTCGTAAACTATGAACTTGTCATGTTAAAGAAAAAAATATCTTCAGGAAAACAAAACATAGTATGAATAAAAAATGATACGTCATCTGGGCCCTAAGATCATTCCAGGTACTAACACCACTATAATAATATAGACTAGCCGTCTTAGAAAAATCCAATTCTATTTATTACTTAACACGTTCAATGCCAAAGAAAAAAGTGAACTTTTCCATTCAGGCCATGGAGGACAACGATGGGCGGCACTAAATGCTTTCCGTACGGGCCGCATCGGACACTGATGACCGCGTGTCCTGCCGGTTTTGAAACCCGCTAAAGACCGCGCGGTCCAGTGAAACGGTTTTTTGATTTTTTGCCCGCCGAGGCCATGGGGGTCAATGTTATTCGACGCTTAATAATTCGTGATAAAAGGTCAGAATTAACTCAGTATTGTTGTATATTAAAATGTGTTATTTTTGCGTATTATCTCAACAAATAATCCAAAAAGTGTCGGGGATTTTTACTTGAATCAATGCGAAATAGAAGCATCGCCCATCATCGACCGTGTTAGCAGCAAATGTGTTAAACCCCACCAGCGAGGCGTTACAAATTATAAATTGGAATAATTACCAGGATCTGTCGTCGCTATAGTAGAGAACTCAGGGTCGTTCCACTCCTGCCTCTCGGAGCTGCTGAATATCACGTAGATGACGTTGGTGCCGGCAGTGATGGCTGCCGTTATCAGGAACACTATTCTCCAGCGGCTGACATCTGACTACAGAAACAAAAAAAATAAAAAATTACATAACATTTTCTGCTAGCGTTTTATCTTGTCAGGGTACGCTTGCACCATGACCTAGGATTTGGGAAAACTAGGTATAGGTACCGGCAACCTTATTGAATATCTGGTGGGGCTTACGCATAACACGAATTTTGACACGCCTGCGCGCTATTGGTCTGAAGCATACCTCAGACCAATAGCGCACGCGGGCGTTCGGAAGATTCGCGCGCTCTATTGGTCACTTGCGCGTGACCAATAGAACTTGTACTTTATGTAAAGCACTCTAAACGCCATCTTTTAGGGTTGATTATTATAAGAAATCAAAATCGTATTTTGACGTTTTTTTTTTAAACAATGCAATTTAGCATCATCTAAAAACCAGTTGCTTATAACACTAAATCCTCAAAATTTCAACTAGTAAGTACGTCAAACTTTAGTGATAAGTAGAAGAACTGAGTTAGTTCAACCGAAACTTTTGATTTATTCTTCCCAAGATATTGCAATGAATCTGCGGATTTAAATTTAATGCAGTGGCGAAATTTCCCGAGCATTAAAACCTTTTTTACATATTTTATTTAAAGTTTTACATGAATTGAAATTTAATGACCATAGCATGTTTTTCTGTCATCAGAATTAAAAAATCATGTTGGCTTTGTGCAAGGGAACTTGATATTGCTTTTTGTGTAAAATCTTATTATTTATGAATGATTTGTTGAATAAAAATTTGTAAACCTCATCGATACTTACAGAGTCATTTTGAAGAATAAGACCAGTAACAATTGGCATGAGTACACTGCCGAAGTTGGCAATGCAGTTTGTAAAAGAGAGCAGTACTCCGGCAAAGTTGGGAGACAGATCTAAATAGTTCACCTGAAACAGATTGAAAAATATAAAAACATCAGTACAAACCAAAGGACCGACCAGTAATAATCGCTTCTCCCAATTCCCATCTCCAACAGGCATTTTCCTGCCCTCTTTCTCTTTCATATCCCCATCTCCCATAGCTTTACCTCTTCTCCTCTCGGAAAGGTTACTATAAAGTAGAAGATTACTTAAATGACAAGACTCTGTGGACATAAACACATTTGCTTCTCTGCACATCTACTCTTATGCTTAATTATTGTACTTATTATATTATTATTAAGTTGACATTATATTGTTATTAAGTTGACATTATATTATTATTAAGTTAATATTGTAAAACACAAAATGATTTAAAAAAGGCTATCATATGTAACTGTTGAGTTTCTTGCGGCACTTCTTCTCAGCAGCAGGCCATTCATTCACGTCGAAGTGCTGGTAGGAAAAAAAGTTTATGACGTGCAAAAGAATTTCTTGGTAAATCAAATTGCAAAATAAATACTTTGACTTTGACTTTGACTCCCTCTCTTTACTACATCACCGTCCTACATAGCCACTCCCTTTTCCTTCAACAACCATATTCCTTTTTCAACAACTAGCAACGCATTTAAGAACTAAGTCGCGTGTGTCTATGAAAGGCAGTGATCACAAGCCACACTTTCTCGTTTGCAGTTCTAGTTAAAATCTTCATGGCAGTAAAATTAAACGACCTTTGAAGGATGAGAAGTCTTAAAAGTAAAAGCTAGCTAGCTATTCTCTTAGAAGATACATTTATTATTTACGTGTTAAGTGCATGCTACTTATGTAACTGGACACACACATCATGCGCTTGAAACTAAATGCATCGGAAATTATTATTTTGTTATTTATTTCACTAGCTCACATTTTTATTTATCAGAAAAGCAAGTGTCTTATTATTAAGATTTATTATTTTTATTTTATTAGTGACACATTATAGTTTTACAATACAATAAAAGAAAGAACTGTTCTTACAGTTACAGGTAAACACATCATGCAAAAAAAAACCTAGTAATTCGCAACAGAAAGATTTTTATTTGTTTAGCTACTGAAATAAAAGTCTTGTTTGTGTATTAACGCCCACATGCGCAAACTTCATCATTTATTACATTAATTATAATAATTATTTTAAGCTTTAATACTTTTAGTATAAGGTTACTCCATTGTGTATGTACAATTATTTTGCGTTTATTCTCATCCCACACATTGGACTTCGTAGAAAAGGGTGTGTGACCCAGTCGCCGACTGTTCTCTTAGTGTGCGGTATTTTTTATATTTTATACAGGATAAACTACATATATTGTACACAGGATATCCCGTAATACAACCGTTTTTAGTTTTCTATACTAATATTATAAAGAGGAAAGATTTGTTTATTTGTATTGAATAGGCTCCAAAACTACTGAACCGATTTGAAAAATTCTTTCGCTGTTGGAATGCTACATTATCCCCGGGTGACATAATGGTACTTTTCATGTAAAACCGCGGAGGTGACCACTCTCTGAGAGCGAGACTCGCATAATAAAAAAAAATAACAATTGAAAATTAGATATCTATCCATCTTTCCTTTACTATTACTTTAAAACAGTGATTTATTAGAGTCGCCGGTGAAGCCGACGCGCACTCTCTTTTTCACTCTACCAAATGCCGGTTCTGAGTGATAGAAAAGGATAGAAAGGTAACGAGTTCATGCTCCCGGCCGTGTTTTAACACAGATCGCTTGTTCATAATTCTTTACCAAATACATAAATTGGTTATGTTATGACATGTACTTCATCCACAGGCTTGTGAGACGGGGAAACATATCCTTACCATATATCCAGCGCTGCAGAACCCACTCATCGTGAGGGTGGCTACTAACGCCACCATGGCCAGTATTTTGTTTTCAGGGCCTACGAACGATAACGCCACTAGGCCCAGAGCTATGCCAAACATGGCTGGAATATAATAATAATAATAAATATATTTTATTGCACACAAAACAAATAAAAAAGAACAGTAAACACAAAAGAAATGCAAAATATAGGCGCCCTTATGGTATATCTTAATGCTTCATAAAATTTCCATTATTTTAACACGCTTTTTTATTTTGATTTTATTTTGAAACAAAAACATCTAATTTCCGAATGTAAGTAAATAGTCCAAATGCTGAGGCATTGAATAAGATTTCCAGTCAGACAGTTTCAGTTTTTAAAACATAACCAACTAGCTTTTGCGGTCATCATTAGATCAGTTAGTAGAAGTCATCATGACATGACATTAATTCAATTATACAATGAAATACTGATACTAGAAAGTAAAAGGCTCAAAAATCGGTGAAACCTATTACGAGATTCGAACCACCGACCTCTCGAACGTGAAGCAATCCTTGTAATCCCAGCTCTTATTTTTAAGAATAAAATAACTTCTTTTCGATTTTTTACCACGTCATCATTATCCCAATGGAATGGGTTATTCGCCAACTATTAAATAAATAAATAATGTCCTCCTAGCCGATTCGGCTATGGCGGCCAATCTTTTACGATCAGCCAACTACGCAGGATATATTATAGTGCACAAGTGAGTGCGCAAGCACAGGTGCACTCCCTATTCCCTCACTCTCATAGCACGGTGGGACAGCAGTCTGACACGACCGAAGAGAGATCAGGCGCAGGACCAACGGCTTAACGTGCATTCCGAAGCACGGAATCATCATTCTTTTCAGACATTCAGGTGATTCAAGCCTGCAATGTCCTAACCAAACTGGAAACATTCACACAAAGTGATGCTCCCCGCGGGATTCGAACCCACGACCTCCAGGTATTAGAGCCCAACGCTCTAACCACTGTACCACGGAGGCAGTTACCCCCCCCCAACCCTGCCAACTATTAGACAAGAGACTAAACACACGTGTGTCAATTCACAATTTCAAAAACAAACATAATCATCACTTAGACTAGTAGCATCAGGCAACTTTGTGGTCAAGTGGTCTAGGTCTATATTTCATCATCACCATTTTCCTGCCCTTATCCCACGTTAAGTAGGGTCAGTCTAGGTCTATATTTATTTTAAAAAAACTACTTACCGATAGAATTGAAGACTTTCCTACACATTCCCACAGATAGAATATTCTTGTTTATGAGTTTCTCCGCGACCATCGTGGAGACCATGTTCCCGACCCACATACCAATGTACGGGAGGGCAGACAGAGATGCACTCTGGAAGGTTAGACAACTTTTTTGAACTGCAGCAGATATCAACATGCGCTACATACGACACCAATGGAAGATTACAAGTGAGAGATAAAGTTTAGTGTTCAAACATCTGATTCGAGATTCGTCAATCACACATCACCGATACATAACAGCCAATCAGATTTTTATACTATTCGCACTAGCAAAATAATAGTCTTCGCTAGCATTTAAACATCATTCCAAGAAAATACATTGGGCCGTGGTACCCGAGCACAGACACCTAGCTCGGAGGAAGATCTAACCTTTTCGTTGATGTCATGATACGGTACCTTCATACGTCACAGAATCCATACCAATTTTATAAATACAAAAACCTACTCACACTCACCCATTTGATTTTAATGAAATGTGGTAGAGGCCTAGTCTAGCCCTTATACACACTTTTCAGACTGGGTTTCAAAAATAACTTAGTTGTATAAACTTTTTAATTTTAAAAGTGTAAAATACGTGTTGTAAGGCTGTCATTTTTATAAGTAGTACTTGAAATAAATTGCTCGGAGGTCATAGAAGCCTAGTCTGCCACTTTGAGCGACGCGTCCTAGCTAAATGTTCCGCAGTGACCAGTTACCATCAGATCAGTACAGTCAGATTAGACCGTACCTGTCTGCCAATAGATTTAGCATAAAGAAGTAGTAAATGAAAATTTAAACTTACGTCTTTAAGTGATATCTGTAAGCCCTTTTCTAAGTAGGTAGGCATGTCGACAAAGAAGAGGACGAAACTCATAGCGGATCCTATGTGTGTCGGGATGAGGGCCAGCACGGGAACTGTGGTCAGGATCTTTCGCCATGGAGTTGGCATGGTTTTCTGGAAGACAAAATAATAATAACATTTTAAAAATTTACATCAAATAATAATTATGTATAATGTATTGATCTCTGGGTCAATCACTAAAAGGTGGGCACCGGGGCGTTCCTTCTTAGCTGTGAAATTAAAGAAAACCTGTGGAGTTTAGTGGTACGAACGTTTTTAATCGCGGTTCATTCCCGTTCGTCCCACCAAGTTTCGTCCCACCAGTGGGACGAACGGGAATTGAATAAAATATTTAATTTCTATTCCCGTTCGTCCCACCAGCAAGTTCAGTGGGACGAACGGGAAGTGAAAATAAGCATTCCCGTTCGTCCCACCAAATGTAATAGAAACGGTTTGGTATGGGTAGTAAGAAAACGAGAATGAACCTTAATCGCGAACCCCACACACAGTCACACAGATCTTGCAAAAAGTAAAGTTCCAGCCTATTTAATGTTCCACTGCAGGGCAAAGGCCTCCATTCTTGAAATCAAGTTATCGCTACAAAGATGGGTACTGGCAAATTCACCACGCTTGCCAAATGCGGGTTGGTGAACCGGGAGTTGAACCCAGGACCTTAAGATCTTGGTCCGGTACTTAAACAACTAGACCATCGAGGCGCTCAGATCTTGTAAGCATGTGAAAATAGTCTTTAGTCAGATATAAAAATTTGTTCATTTGAGCAATCTATACGAGTGAATGTTAGGACATGTTTTAAACAAACAGTGTCTGAGTTCAGCGAAATCCTACTTCCTACTAATATTATAAATGCGAAAGTCTGGATGTTTGGATGTTTGGATGTTGAATCATTCCTCTAAGATACACTTTCCTCGTAGATACACTTTTGAAAAATCCCCGCTTTTGTTCTGTTGGAAAGCTACACTTTCCGCGGTAAACATAGGGTACTTTTGATCCCGGAAATGGGGGGGAAGGGGGGATATTTGAAAAAAGAGATTACGCGCGGATGAAACCGCGGGCGGAAGGCTAGTAACGTAATAATATCCTAACATTAATTCTATGCAAATGTAAAATTTACACATACTTTCCACCCATTGTAGCGGAAAAGAGTATTATTATTGTATGAAGGTTTTAATTAGTAAGTGCTTTGTTAAACGAGTTAGTGCTAACAATTATTTTCAAGCCTTTATTTTCATGAAACTCCACTCTGTAATGTAAACAGCCATTACGACTAAAAGCATTTACAAAATTTCATTGTGTTACTATATTATGGCACTTTTTAGATAATAAAGATTCCCCATAGTGTTGTGTCTTTTATACAACTATGTTTGGATGACGGATAAGTAAGCATCACTTACTTTGTAATAGGGAATATGCATGCATTTTTTTTATATTTGTAATTCACTTTTTACATCATTATAAAATAGTATAAAATATAAATACTGTTGGAAATGATCAAATTATTTTTTTAAATAATATTTAAAACATCGCTTAAATTTGATCTGTTAAAACGCCGCCATCTTTCGCGGGCCTTGATTGACGTCACAAACCACTACCAGTGTGTGTTGACTATAAAACTTTTGGTTCTTTTATTAGAAATTTTCAGTTTTAAAAGCTATTCACGCCATGGAAAAATTTAAAAGATCATTTTATAGATATTGTCTTGTACCCATGTGCAAAAACACTCAAAAAATAAAAAAATCTAAATTCCTGTTCCAAAAGATGCGAATACACGAAAACCAATAGTGTAAGGTTGTGAGAAGATGAAAAACACCACAGAAACACGAATAATATTAATTTTTCTTTCAGACACCATAGAAACAGCAACGCCAACATGGTATGTGACGTCACGTTTCGGTTCGACCAATGGTGATGCGTTTCGAAAATTAGAATTTCACTCCCATATTTTGCATTTTTGAATTAATTTTTTAAGCAATTTAAAACAAACTAAATAAGGAAATAATGGGTCAGATACGATTTTAGGACGATATGGATTCAGGGGAAAAAAATCAATTCAATTTAATTCAAATGCATATTCCCTCAAAACTTAAACTTATTCAATAGTAGGTTTATTTTTTAAATAGTTGATTTTAAAAGCGTATTGTTAATAAGATGGAATGAATTCTTATAAATATCATTTTATCATTTAATATGGCATTAGGTCCGCTTTTCTACAATCATTTATTTTGCACCAAATATTGAAAATAGAACAAAGTTAAATAAATTTAATAACGTATTAAGAAAACATAACATCAACAAAATATTTATCCAAGAATGCAAACTTAGAAAATATACATATTACAGCACGTATTATATTATAAAGTTTCAAGACAAACTACTTTCCAACAACTTTTATTTAAACAATAACAGACTAGCTTGCTTTGACCCGTCGGTTTATGTTAATTAAGATAAAATATTACTCTTGCGGAGCCCTTGGCGCGCTTACAAGGAATTACGCTGCGTTCTTGCACTTTAAAATATTTTTAAACTTGGAAAATAAAGCACGCCACATTTCCGTCTGGAGAATAAAAATAGCTGCTCATAACTTTAGGAGAACCTCTGATTTATGTATATTCTTGTTTTCATAAAATCGACTCTAGATTAATTCCAAAGAAATTTATCGTTTCCGAAAATTTTGCACCATAGCTTTAGTCAAATGTGTCTATATAAGCTTCTTGAGCGCACTTTGTTTAGTGGAGGAGAATGTTGCTAGCGACAATTGGGGCCGTGTGTGGGGCTCGAGACTAAGAGTGCTTATCCTAATACCCACTAACTGTCCCTGGTTTCCTCTTTCCACCCGAAATAGAAACAAGCTGATGCCCACCTTACAGCGATTGAGCCAGCCCAATCCACAGTTACACTGGTCCTAACGTTGTTGCGCCACTCAAGAAAATAGATGGTCCCTTCTGTATATTGCTCGATAAACTAAGGTTTTTTATGGTACTTTTATTATGGTATGGGGTCGGTTGGGCATACAGTTTACCTGGTGGTAAGTGAAACTGCCATCTGCCAATATTTAGTGTTGCAATGAAGTCAAGAACGTGTTCCGGCAATAATAATGTGGTAGCCAGCACACTTGAAATCTAAGGCTCGAAGATCAGATGAGCCTACAGTCTGGCAGCACATTGACCGACGCTTCCTGGTAAAGTGTCCCTCAATGGAATAGGCCGCAGTGACCGCTTACCATCAGGTGGGCTGCGTGCTTGTCTGCCAACCGAAGTTGTATAAAAAAACCTACGTTTAAATAAATGAATCCTACTAATCCTACTTCCTACTAATATATAAAATACCCTACAAAATTAATTAAATAAATTAAATTCCTACTAATATAGTAAATGCGAAAGTCTGGATGTTTGGATGTTTGGATGTTTAGATGTTTGGATGTTTGGAAGTTTGGATGTTTAGATGTTTGGATGTTTGTTCCTCAATCACGCCTAAACGGCTGAACGGATTTAGATGAAATTTGGCACACGTATAGTTTATAACCCGGAATAGGACATAGGCTATAAAAATCCTACGGGAAACGTCTCATTCCCGCGGGAATATCAATTTTGAAACTACTGAAACGATTTGAATTATTCTTTCACTGTTGGAAAGCTACACTACCCCGGTGAACATAGGGTACTTTTAATCCTGGAAATGTGGGGGGAAGGGGGGATATTTGAAAAAAGAGATTACGCGCGGGTGAAACCGCGGGCGGAAGGCTAGTAAAGAATACTAACACTAGCAGAAGTGCTGTTGAGAGCGGTCTCGATGTACTTCCGTTCTTCTTTGCCGATCATCTTGTGTTCTCCAGGCGTACTGGCGGCGCACCAGTACCAGATGGCAGCAGTCACGAAGAGCAGACCAGACATGGTGTAGAAGATCATCTTCCAGCCCAGAGCCGTGTCGGCTAGCACGCCGGAGACTGGCATGGCTATGATCGTACCTACTTGTACTCCTGTAGCAGAAAAAAATTGTTTGACATTACAAATCTGACGATCAATTTGATGTGATGGTTGTTTAACACTGAGGTCCATTATAATACGCGTGGCGTATTAAGATCAGTGTTGTTTAATCAGTTGTGTGAATTATAGGGCAAGTCATAAAGAATTTCTACCCTTTAAGAAAATATACTATAGACTTATTTGGGTGTAATGTAGAAGGGGAATTGTCGATAGATAAAGACATTACGTTTACAATGCAGCAAACATCATCATAGAAATTAAGTGCAATTAGACGGTATGCTATTGCTAGTAAGAATCTCACCACAACTTTAGGTGGAGGGAATGTCTTATTCATTATGGACAAAACAATACCTATAAAGCAAGACTCTCTGATACCTTCTATCGTCAGCTTGCTTGACATTATAATAGTTCATCATCTTTCATTATTAACTATATGAATAAAAGTATATAATCACCGAAATTATGCGCGCACATAACTTCAGACCGACTGCAACATCTATTAATACTAATATCATAAAGAGGAAAGATTTGATTGTTTGTTTACTTGCATGTTTATTTGTTTGTATTGAATAGGCTGCGAAACAACAGAAATTACGCGCGGATGAAACCGCGGAGGCGGCCGCTAGTATTCAATAATTTGTTTTTGTTTTTCTTAATAGGTACCAGAAGAAGGTTTTACATCTTTTTCTAAAACAACCATTGACCTTAACCAAAGGCTTAGTTTTGATCTATTCAGCATTAGGACAGGATCACAACAGTAGTTGATTAGAAAAACTGGATCAGTTACCTCCATACACAATTCCGGAGTAACTTGTTCGTTCGCTGGGAGGCAGCCATTGGCCCAGGAGCGTGTGACTGGCTGGAAACAGGCATGCTTGTGACAACCCCATGGCCACACGAGATGCGCAGACGAGAGGCCATCCTCCCTGTAAGAATAACATTATATTTTTTATGTGAAAGAGGTAAGCAAATCTGCAAGTGTGAAACATGATAGAAGGTGATCACTACTGCTTACAGGTCAAAGATGAACGTATTTTAATCATCGGGCAACAGCCCAAGTAAAGTTAAAAGGGAAAGTATAGGAATATGGAGGATATCCCCGTATAAATATGAAAAAGTTGAAGTTTTTATATTTGTCCTTCTTTCACATCGCAACGTCGCATTTTTGGTATATGAATGGTTTAGGAACTGGAAAGTAGAATAGGCTCCTTTTAAGGAAAAATATCACATTCTTTCAAAATATGCACGTTGGATAGCTGCTCTATATAAATATAATTTGTATATATAAAAGAAAGTGGTGTTAGTTACACTATTTATAACTCAAGAATGGATGAACCGATTTAGCAGAAAATTGGTGGAGAGGTAGCTTAGAACCAGGAGACGGATATAGGATACTTTTTATCCCGGAAATATGAGGGAAGGGGGATAAAGATGAAAAAGGAAATTACGCGCGGTTGAAACCACGAGGATATTTTACAAGGATGGTGCATCTTAAATTTACTTACCACAGCAGCCAAGGTAGGCAAGAGACTGCAGAGCACGCAGTTGACTAACAGCGAAACTAGCAAGATCGGTTTTCCACCGAATTTCTTCGCAAGAAGTCCGGCCGGGATCTGCATGGTTACGTAGCCCCAGAAGAACGATGATAGGATTAAACTCTGGGTCTGCTTATCCCAGTCATATACCTAGAAGAGATAGTGATATCGTTAACCGTCTTTTAATAAGAGAGAAGACCTTATGTATTGACGGCGCCTTAGAATGGCCCACTGTGCCATCCTAAAAATGGCGACCGTGTAGACAAAGACACATTAAATTTGTGTCTTTTATTGGATACTAGCCATTAGTGTCATATTATGATATTATCAGCCTACCCTACGCAAACATCGACACTATTTGTGTGCACTTTATTGCACACAATGCTCCAATGGTGTGCCGTATCGTCAACCAAATGTCTCGTCTGTGGCTAAGTTCATCGGGGAGCAAATTAATCTTACAACCCAGCTACTAAGCCGTACTAGACCCAACCAAAATTGAAATCATTAAAAACAATAAAATTTCATAAAAAAAATTAAACCTCACATTTTTTAAAAGCTTTTACAAAACTTGTGGTGGAATAAATGGAATAAATGCGCCTGCTAGTCTACTCGCTTGCACTAAATCTTTTTAATTAAGTCGAGTCGTTGTGACAGCCAGTAAAAAACTGTTGACGTGCAAAATAATTTACCCTATAAATCAAGCGGTTTGTTTTCACCCCGGTAGAAACGTTTCTGTACGTTTTGTTATGCATAAACCTCATATAAGTTTAGAATTAGAGTCTACTCAAAAAAACATTTTGTTGGTAGTATGCAACAAACTATCACAGTCATTATTATTATGCTATAAATATAATGACCATACCAAGACACAAGGCTCCCTTTCATCTTTTTTGTCAACATGCTACTTTTATTCTTCCTCTAATGTACAGTCAAAAGCACGTCAGACTTTGGACTTTGTACCACTCTTATGTCGGGGGCATAAGTGCTATTACCGAACTGCAAGTGTTTGATGTGATGTAATTCTTATATCCATTCTCGTTACTCCACACACCCACTTTAAAATTCTCATCTATGCTGCTTGCACTCGTCTTTCATCCATCTTTCTCGTCGTTGTCCTACCTTACCCTCTTGTAAAATGTGCCCTTTAACTTTAATGTTTAGATCGCATCTTGTTGCACTGACCTGCCATTTCATCTAGCCTGAGATAACTCGGCGCTAAACGTCCCTATCTATATTACCGTCACAAAAACGTTATCCATTGTAAGGTATTCGTGACATTAACCAACATTACTAAAGGTAGGTAGAGAATGATGACGTACGTTTATAGAAGTATTGTTTCCATCGCTCGGCCCCGCCATGGCGAGTACGGCGACGCCCATGCTCCCGCGAGCAATGAACAGCGAGATGATTGTCAGGCTCATCGCGGCCATTTGGAGGTGACGGATACCAAAACGAGGGTCTGGAAGGCACACAGAGATACGTTACCTAATCAGGAAAATATATTAAATTCAATACATTAGCTGACAGTACAATTTCATTTTATCCTCTCCAAAAACAATATTATTATTTACAATCGTACATTATACCTGTGGGACTGTAGGTATCAAAGTTTCCAAAAGTCACAAAATGAGAAAGCAATAAGCTTATAAAGTTTGGTGTGTAAGTCCCTTTTAAAATGTATGTAATTTTTGCAGTAAAATAATCACATCCGAGAATACACACAGATCTTTATAATATTTATGTTTTCGTTTTGAAACCATATTCATAAACGTTATATGTATGTATTTACATTTCATAAAATAGATGGAAAGTCCTTTTAAACTTAAGTCAGTAATAAACTTTATAATCTGGCTTGTATGTATTCGTATGGAACGTTTTTCGGAAAGTTTGAAAAGTTTTCATGCTATTTTCATGCTAGCAAAGTAAGTTTTATTACGATGTTTTTTATTATTGGACTAGCGGGCGCCCGCGGTTTCACCCGCGTGGTTCCTGTTCCCGTGGGAATATCGAGATATCCTTTCTTAGCGGATGACTACGTCATAACATCTACCTGCATGCCAAATTTCAGCCCGATCCGTCCAGTGGTTTGGGCTGTGCGTTGATATCTATCTATGTCAGTCAGTCAGTCAGTGCCCTTTGAGTTTTAATTATATAGTTAATAAGCTTCTGTGCCCCGAAAATAATTCTGCTCAGCATTAACGCTGTAGCAACTTTGGGAATGCATGTACAGACCATTAATCTGTCATTGTGCCAGTGAAACTGCAAGGCTTATTTGACGCCCCACATAGAAATGTGTTACGTGGAAGAGCTAAAAAGCCTGTTTATATAATATAATTTTAATAACCAACTTACAATTTTTGACGACATCTCCAACGGCCATATATTCAGAATCTTTCTCAATATTTTTCGGGTCGCCCATCTTGATCGAAATAAGATCACTACACCATAACCACGTAACTACTAATGAGAGAAAATTCGCATTTGCATAAAAATATAAAGCCTATGTTAAACTTAACATTTGATAACATCGCTGTTTATAGAAAATAAGACTATTTCCATCTAGATAAAGTACATAATCGTATGAGATGGATCCTGCAAACTGATATAAGCAAATGAGAAATATTTGATATTTATTTCTACCTTATCAAGAGATCACATGCAGAATTCTTTAACTTTAAAACTATATTATTAATATTATTGTCTAAATATTTTTTAAGGTTGAAAATGAAAATGCCTTATTGGTCAAGTGGTTTAAGTAGCTGAATCAGTTCGCGGGTCGAGCAAAATTAGAGTTGGTTTTTTCAGACACCATAGGTAGATACTCAGTCTGTGATCACCAATCCGCATTTTAATAAGCGTGGTGATGAAGCTAGTGCGTATCATTGCAGCTTACCTTAACCTTTAAAATCAAACTTTTTTATCAGAATAGACAGTAAAAATATATAAATAAATGAAAAAATCTTCCATATCACGATGCTCAGTTCAAAGAATTTGGAAACTGACGGAAAGCACACCATGCCTCAGAATGCACTTGAAGCTTGCACCTGATCTCCAATCTATACCCGCAATTTGACACTTCCGAAGAGAGATAGTGCTTTACGAGTGAGGGATCAAGTAGTCCACCAGCTATGTTATTGTGCACATACTATTGCAATATGACATGGCCAGATTAGTTGATTGAACGCTAATATTTTTCTGTGTTGTGTGTCTATGCAGCCGAAAGGCCATAAGGGTTTAGGCGCAAATTGTCAAATTCGCATTTTGTCAAGCGGTCGCAAACGGTCAAATTCGCTAATCGTCAAATTCGCAAATTGTCAAATTCTCAAATTGCCAAATTCGCAAATTGTCAAATTCGCAAATCGTCAAATTCGCAAATTATCAAATTCGCAAATTGTCAAATTCGCAAATCGTCAAATTCGCAAAATGTCAAGTTTTCAGAATGTCCAGTTGTTCAGTCCAGAATGTCAAATTCCCATAAAGCGGTTTCAAGTTTTGAGAAAGACTGGACTGAAATGTAAAAAACAATTTTCCCAGTCCAGTTTAATCCAGTTATCCCATCCCTCGCAATCCCACCTGGGTGGGATAAGTGGATTTTATCCAGTTATTAATCCCATTCGTCCCACTGCGCACTGGTGGGACGAAGCTTGGAGGGACGAAATGCCAATTCTGCCAATTAATTGCTTGACTTTTATTTAAACCTACATTCTGAAAACTTGACATTTGGCGAATTTGACGATTTGCGAAATTGTCAATTTGCGAAATTGTCAATTTGCGAATTGGACGATTTGCGAATTTGACAATTTGCGAAATTGACAATTTGCGAATTGAACGATTTGCGAATTTGACAATTTGCGAATTTGGCAATTTGAGAATTTGACAATTTGCGAATTTGACAATTTGCGAATTTGACCGTTTGCGACCGCTTGACAAAATGCGAATTTGACAATTTGCACCTAAACCGCCATGAGACTTTTATTTTATTTGGTATACCATACTCATAACCTAAATATTTATAGAACTTGATCATCAATCTACCATAATATAGCTTTAAGTTTCAATTGTTTTTTTTTATAATAATCTATCTGGTAATTGATTGTGAGAATTGACAGATAACGGTAGGTTGATATGTCGCTTCTGTACTCCTAAGTGTCAGGAAAAGGTTTATAAAATTAAAAATATACATTTATTAGCTCCTTTGAAAACCTAATTTTTCACTCCAACTTTAACGTACGTTTTTTTATTCCTTTGTAATACTTTGATTACATATCATCAGCCACATGAATTATAAATGTATGTAGTTAAGATAAATATTAACAAAGAAGAAAGATAAAATATTTATTAATACGAGTATAAGAAATAAATTCGTTGTCGGTGACATAGTGAAAAATGGTGTGTAAACAATCCAAAGAAAAGGAGGAGTCTAGGTTCTATTTGAACACCTAGACCCGATACAAACAGACATGTTCATGCACACAAATGTTTGTACTATGCGGGAATCGAACCCGCGGCCCCTGGTGTAATAGCTGACTTCTCGACTATTACACTAATAAGCTCGTCAAAACTAGTCATATTTTGGTTTTTTGGCCATATAAATAAAAACTATCATAGGCTATTGATAGTTGGTATTGTAAGCCCCACGTGTCGGAGACTTATAAGTCTCCGACACACACTTATAAAAAAACCCATTATTATTAGTATTGTTTATCCGTTTTCTGGCACCCATTAGCACAAGCTAAATGCTGAGTTTGGGGCTAGATAGCAGTATGAATTATGTCCAGGTATATTAAATATTATTATTTGAGTTCCGATTAGTCACAACAAGGTGATAGGCACAGTCTCGTTCCTCTCTAGGTGTGGAAAAAACTAATTGTGCCATTACATGAACCATTACGTTTACATAATAGAGTCATCGGCAGCCAGTTTGGATTGATTGCGCAGTAATCTATTCAGCTTCTTATAGCACTTCTCGTCAGGGCTCAGACGCAGAATGTACTTTTAGGCGATTTAGGTTAAAGTGCTACTAGGATAAAAAGTTTTATCGTGCAAAACTTGCAAAAGAGTTGCAAATATTTTGACTTTGACTTAATTGAAATATATAATAAAAAGAAAAACCTCAGACAAATGTACACAAAAACCGAGCATTATTGTCTGAAATATAACTAAAACTACGTCTCGTGGTGTACAAGTATTTGCTACATAATTTCAGATCATTTAATCATCAACACAACATTATTATCAAGTATCGCTTGCCAAGTGCTTCTGTAATCATCGAGTAAACAGACAGACAAATACTTCTGAGCAAACATAACAGCATTATATCTAGTACGTTGGTTTAAATATAGAATGCTGGTAAAGAAAAATGTACCTAGGCGTTTATGATAATTGTATAATTATTTCAGCTAGTGTGCAGCCTTTCTTATTGCAGTTGTTAAAGGCCAGCAACGCATCAGCGATCCCTTTGGTGTTGCAGATGTCCATGGGCGGCGGTATTGCTTACCATCAGGTGACTCGCAGACTCGTTTGCCGCCTTTGACATAAAAAAAGTTAGAGAGACAAAAAAAGGCAAAGAAAATAGGGGAGGTCTATGACCAGTAGTGAACTTCAGTGATGAATACAGTAACTAAACATTAAATAAGAACTTCGTATCTTTCCTCGACAGGAGGTATGTAGATAAAAGGAAAAATATTAAAACACCACAAAATTTATTTTATTAAAAAAAAAAGATATCAAATTCAAAACATTAGTCATTTTAGGCTGACCAAAACTAACATTTAATTCCCCTTAAAAATTACATACTTAAAAAACTGCAATATCTAGTGTAGGCAGTGATTAGCACAATTCAAAATTTAAAAACTAATGTCACATTGCCCTCAGTGTAACCTTCGCTTAGTAGAAGATGCGTTGAGAAAAATCGTTAGAAGCTTTTTAAAGCACAATAAAGATTCAAAGTGTTTCAGGTTGTATGTTAATCATCATCATTAATGTTGTTTTTTATCATTGCCCCATCACAAAGGAAGCCTACCTTCGTATACTCGTACCTATAAATATTTTCTTTTAATTCGCGTTCGCAATTTTCTTGTAACGAAAAAAGTACTGTTTTGTATGGTAACAAAAGAAATTCTTAAATTAAAGCATAATACACAGCGAATTATTTTATATCCACATCACAGCCGAATTCTCCAACATTACACAAAATAGCTCGTTAAAATGTTTCCCACCATCATTATTATTATAGTCATAACTGTTGTAGCTTTTCCAGGATTACTACTTTCCTATTGATAAATCCACCGCTAGATCATTATTATCCCTGTTTTGGTTTTGCTAATCTTCACAAAGATCAGAGATATTCATCGAAGACCGTTTTTAAATCTTTCCCTCAATGGAATAGAACCTGATTGTCGGCCACTTCTACGTATGCCAACTAAGGTCGTTTTTAGAAAAATAAATATTTTTAAAAGAGTAACCAGAAAACTTAAAATATCAAGTTTAGATATTAGACACGCATTTATTTAGTCTTAAGTCCTGTGATAGAATACAGATTTGCATTACAAAGTCATATTCTTTTCGTAATAAATATTATTTGTAGTAATTAATAATTTATAAATTAGATTTCTCCTGTTGTCTATTAATGTTGTCTTGAGATTCTGAGTCAGCTACTGGTTTCTTCTTTTTGCCATCTGAAAAAATCATTTTCAAATATAAAAAATACCTTTTTGCATTATTGAATAGGCCTTGCAATAAATGGCAGTTCAGCGGATAGTGTCTAAAATAAAGCAAATGATTTTTTTATTCGTGAAGGCTTCAAAGGAGTAATCATCAGAATAATTACGAGTATAATAAACATACTGGTATTTTTTGCATATTGAGTTATATGCAAAACAAAATATCTTAGGTCGTAAATAAAAAATAGAAGCTTAGTTATTTTTTTAAGACGAATATACACTTCGTATTAACATTTTTTCCGAATGTTAAAAATGAAAGGCATAATTAAGCCCAAATCTAAGAGTGAGTTCGAAATTTTAAACTTGAATAAGTCAATTAGGATTTTATTTGTATAAATATTATTGATCTTTGTTTTAATTAATAATAACTTACTGCCTAATAACTCCTTCTGCAGAGTTGAGAAAGGCGCATCGATGAAGATGCATAGGATAAAGGCAGCAACGAATGTGATGAACAAGTCCGAACTTAATCTGTACAGCTGAAAGAGGAAAATAAAATTGTGAGTTGCAACGAAGCAATACATCAAATCATCAATAATTGGAAGAAAAAAGGGTGGTTAAAATTAACCCGTCAAAACTTTTGAGAAGTCGTATGATAATGACCTTTTTGTGGTACAAACAAACTTATTTAAGTTTACTTATTAGATTTTGGCAAACGCAATATTTAAAATAATGAGGTAGTGTTTCAACAGCATTTGAAATAATTATTAGAAAATCAAGATCATCTTTTAATTCTATTCTAGGTATCCCATACTTTTTAGTGTCATATTATCTCTTTTTCGGCTTTCGAATTTAGTTTTCATCTACATACAGTCTCTTCTTTTCACATTATCATACCTCCCTGCATGTGTGTATGTATTTAAATAAGAACCTCAAAACAAAACCTTGATAGAAAAATAAATTCTGGCAGCAGCACTTACATTTTGTCCGTTAGTAAAGTAAAATGTCTTCACCCAGCTGGAATTAGCGATCACTATGATAGGGAAGTGAATTAAATACATGGCGAATGACAGACGAGCTGGCAACTTCCACATTGACAGTGATAGGAACCAGTTGACAGGACCTGAAAACACAAAAATACTATTTATCTTTTCCACAAGACAACTAATCAATTCAACCAAATTACCAATGATAGCTTCACTACAACAGCCTAAGTGCGGGTTTTGTCTGACGCTCTATACAGAGATCGAACCAGTGATCTCTGGTGTACTAGATCTTCGCAACCACTACACATGAATATTTTTTTATCTTTTTCGCAAAATCTACTGAACTTAAACTGAAAATAAATAAATAAATAAATAAATAAACTTGCTAGTGGTAAGCCTTTTTCCGAGTCTGACGCTGCCGAAATTGTGGTTGTGCATTGCACGATTGCACTAATGGAATTGGCTAAAGTAGCGGCTTACCACTGCCTGTCTGCTTACAAAATTAGCATAAAAATCAAACAAGACAGAAACTTACCACCATAACCATGGGCGCAAGCAAAGATGACCAATCCAAGACCGACTGCCCACAAGGCTCTCATGTAAGAATTGAGGATATTGTCAAATGTCTGTGCAGTGTGATCCAGCTGCATCACAGGGTAGGTGGAGAAGACACAGAAGCACATCAGGGCACTAGCTAATACCCAAAGTAGAAACACGTTTACCTATAAATTTGAATATTATGATAATGATATTATAGGAATGTTATTTTATAGTCATAAACTTTGATTAAAGAATACACTTAATCAGAGTCAAAGTGTATAATTCCATTAATTTTACTAAAATGTCTGTCGAAATATGGGAAATGGCTCGGACATTTAAAAAAAATGGCCAAGTATATAACACTGCTGCAAGTTTAGTTATGGTATAAGCATTACTTGTATTATTACTGCGTCTTTCAAGTTATTATGCATTTTTGAATTAATTTTCGTTTCAATTATTGACACCATGAGGACAAAAACAACTAATGCCCATAAATCAATACAAAATTAATAGCTTTTGGATATTCTCGTTAAAAATTCTTACCTTAGCAATCCTGATTCTTCTCCCCCTATAGAGGTGAAGTATGTATCCAAAGATCATCCCAACAAAGAAGGGAGAAGCTCGTGTCAATGTGTTTATGTAATAAATTTGTACATACTGATCGAACTCCGACATACGGCTGAAAGGAAGAAGATTAATTTTTAACTTACATCTTTATAAAAAAAATAGGTGTCTGTTCAAAACGTGGAATCCCTTATCAGTTGTGAGGTAAAATCGGGAGAGTTTTGAGAGTAGTGCGGGGAACTTTTTAGTCCCGAGTCTCTCAAACAGCCGCCAAATTGTGAGCACATCAGTGGCTTATGATGCCCAAATTAATTTACTCAACAAAAAAGGTAGTATGGGGACGAAAGCTGTAAAAACTGTATGACCATTAAGCGACTAGTGGGACCATATATGTTTTTAGGTGCGTAGCCTTGTCTGGGCTAACCAAACATTATCTTAGGCTTTGGTTGAGATAAATGTAGGTATACTTTCATTTTTTTGCCACGAAAAAGGCTTTCTTACAGAATATAAAAATGAAACTCTAAACCCAAAACTTGTGTCGATTTCACCGAAGATAAGAATCGGTGCAAGAATCTGTTTCGATAATGACGATATTATCTATCAGCGCCATGATTGATTATAATTAGTTGTGTAATCCATATGACTTTAAATAAAAGTAGATATGAATAAATACTTAAGATGTTTATCAGTAAAAGCACCTGAAGTGAAAGGCTCGAACATCATAGACGCCTTCAGTTTCAAGCACCTAAACTGCAGGGTAGAAAGACCTGAGACTATTTATGGGACTCGGAACTAGACCCACTACCTACTAAATTCCCCCAGTTTCCCTTTCACACACGAAAATAACCTCTTGCCCCAGCCACTTGGCTGTCATACTTATGCCTGAATAGAATTAGGCCACAGTGAACTTTATAAAGTGATACAAAGTTCTGATGAAGTGATGCAAAGTTGAAAAATTTAGATAATATTCGTGGATTTAGGTCACTTACCTGGGCTGAACCAAAGCAGCAGTAAAGTTATAGGTGAAGCTATATATCGAAGAGGAGACCAAGGAAAGTATGAGGATAAGGCAGAGAGAACCCCAGGCATACAGCTTGTTGCCGAATAGCCACACTAGTATGATGGGGCAGAAGAAATACAGCTGCGTGTCCACTGACAGGTACCATGTGTGGGCTAGGCACTGGAAAAAATCACATAAGCACATTGATCACACTGTAAACTATCATATACATAAAATAGAATCGATAAAGATAGAATTCACTAAACTTTTGTTTTGAGTTACAGTAGGTACGCTTGTTTTGTTTATAATATTCTATTCTTTACAATCAATTTTATAAAAAAAAAATTGACACTTTTTCCGTCGATAAAATTGTTTATATTTTCACCTTCACTACATAGTATAAAACAAAGTCGCTTTTTCTGTCCCTATGTCCCTTTGTATGCTTAAATCTTTGAAACTACGCAATGGATTTTGATGCGGTTTTTTTTATTAGATAGACTGATTCAAGAGGAAGGTTTATATGTATAATACATGCATAATATAGTAGAGAAACACTGATAATTTTAGAGGTTTTTAGTGTAAGGTCGTAAATAAGCACATATTTTGCGCTTACATTGCAAACGCTGGCTGAACCCTACCAGATAGATCAAAATAATGTACTACACTATTGTACACCTTAAAAAGTTTTACAAAAAAGTCCGCGATGGTATATGTCTATCTCTTAGGGATAACCCACAATAACCATTTTCCTTTACTTATTACAATAAAATAATGGCTTATTTACGAAAAAGTGATTTTAAGCAATACAGTATTAATCCTTATCCAATAAAGTACCATAAATAAATTGTGCATGTAATATAGATCAATATAACTGTTTACATCATGTAATTTAAATGAATAGTTTCGAAGATATTACAGATTTATAAACCGACTTCAAAAAAAAAAGAAACAAAAAAAACTACCTAAAAAACTGAAAAGCAAAAAATAATTTTAATAAGACATTCATCATTGTCTAAGCCTATTAATTTAATTGTATTTTACGTGCTAGGTAGGTACCTACTAATCTGTTTGAAGTCGGTGCCAAGCCAAATAGTAGGTACCCAGATTACGTATCTACGTCCGCGGATTAATAAGTAACCCTTTATAATACATAATAATATTATATATAATTTTTTATTACCTTTGGCTTGGCACCGACTTCAAACAGATTAGTAGGTACCTACCTAGCACGTAAAATACAATTAAATTAATAGGCTTAGACAATGATGAATGTCTTATTAAAATTATTTTTTGCTTTTCAGTTTTTTAGGTAGTTTTTTTTGTTTCTTTTTTTTTTGAAGTCGGTTTAATTTTTTTTAAAAAAAGTTTGTTTATTTTTCTATTTTTAGTGTGAATAACACGTAGGTAGTGAGTAAAACTCTTTCATAATAATGATAGCGAAAATACGAGTAGAATTGTATTATTTGATAATAATATTAGGTATTCATTAAGTGTTCAGCACCATGGGTAGGAGGAGAATGCGTTTATGCACCATAACCGCAGGCTAGCTAGACCCGCGGCCGTGTGTGGGACTCGAGACCGAAGCGTCCGCTACCCACTACACTCCCCCGTTTTCTCCTTCACACCCGATTAGGACGAGCCGGTGCTAACCTTATTGGCTAGTGACCAGCCCATCCCCGGGTAATCATCAGCTTAGCTGCAAAAGTACATGAAATACAACTAACGTTCCACATATTCCTACAACACTGAAAGAATTATCCCCTAACTCCTAACCGTTAAGGAGTTGTACTTTCCATCATCACCTTAGCTGCAAAAGTACATGAAATACAACTAACGGTCCACATATTCCTACAATACTGAAAGAATTATCCCCTAACTCCTAACCGTTAAGGAGTTGTACCTTCCATCATCAGCTCATCAACATAAAATGATGTCTATCGGACGCAAAAACTTGAATGGCTTCAGAAAAAACAAGTAACGCGTAGGCGCAGCCTATAAAATTTGAGGTTTTCCCTTGATTTTTCCGGGATCCCATCATCAGATCCTGACATGGTGACAATGGGACCACCTCGGAACTATGCACTTTCAAATAAAAAAAGAATTATTTAAATCGGTCCACAATTGACGGAGAAATCGACGGACATACATAAAAAAAAAAAAAAAAAAAAAAAAAAATACATACAGTCGAACATATAACCTCCTCCTTTTTTGAAGTCGGTTAAAAATGCAGGGACATAGCGGTTGCGGCGGTACCGGCCCGGGAGCGGATTGATGCACGTTTGTTATTCTTTCACGTAAAAACTATTGAAACTTTACAATAATATAGCTTATTCATCAGAATAACACATAGGCTACAATTTACAAGATATTCCCGCGGGATAACGTCCTATAGTTCAATTCCCGCGGGATAACGTCCTATAGTTCACGCGGGCGAAGCCGCGGGCGGGCCGCTAGTTTATAATATATGCACTTTATGAAAACATATACTGTATATAGATATATAGATATCTGAAGGGAAATTAAGTAGAGCTACCATCCCTGCATGTACCTGCACTCAGTGGTACGACGAGGAATGGCAATTCCTTGTCGTGCCACTGGTGGAACAAGTTGGTGGCACGACGAGGAATAAGCCTCAAAACTCTGCTGGCCAGCTTTGAGTATAAATTTAAAATTGCAAGCCACATTAGAGCTTGCCACAGTTCTGATTAAGACGAAGCATGCTTGGAATTTTCCGGCTCGGAAAATCAATATCATCATTATTTTCGGAATGCTTAAAGAGTCTTTTTAAATCTTGACTGGACTTAGCAGCCCGGTTATAAAATTCGATCGATTACCGTGATAGATCCACAACCTAAGTTCCTCAATTGATTTGACTTCTATCGTAGCCTAAAATTAATGCAATGTTTCCTTACAAGAGTTGAACTGGCAAAAATGGTAATTGCTTTAAAATCATAAGATTAATGCGTGTTTCTCATGCGATCAGGAACTTCTTCTATTTACATGAGTCTATGTTTATATCTTGATATGTGGTATCTGACAAGTTTAATCGTTAGTTTTTTATCAAGCAAATGAAAAGGCGTTTTCTCGACAGCCATAACAAAGACTTCTGCATTGGAATGTCGCATTTAGTGAGATAATGTACGATATTATGTAAAAGTTATCTTATTTAATATTATGATTTCCCTTGCTGCTTAAAATCCCACAAAGAATAAGAAAACTAGTTAAGACAATTTTGGTAGAACATAAAAAAGTTCTCAACATTCACTTTTTCATCAAGTAAGTATAAGTACTCGTAGTACTATTACTATACTTACGATTTCTAACGGGTTAACATAATTCTGGACATGGAGCAAAGCAGACCACCAGTACTGCCTACAGTTCTCGGTGGCATGGGCGACGTTCTGCCAAAATGGACCATCTGACACATAGTTCAAGACTGAAGCTTGAAGCAACACAACAGTTGCTAGGAGGGGAAACATGCGCAGGATTCGGTTGATGTAGAAGAGATGAATGACTCGAATGAAGCGGCCTGGAACAAAGGGATTTATAGGGGAATGGATCTTCCAACATTGAATTAGGGATATCTATTTGTTTATCTAGCCACTTACCTCTGCTTATCTTTCCAATAGTAGAATAGACAACCAATATACCGCTGAGTAAGAAGAACGTATCTACTGTGAGCGGGGATGAGGTGACCCAAGTGCTGGTGAAAAGTCTTAGCCACTGGTCAAGAAAAAAGACATAGATTTACCACGAATGGAAATCTTCTAAGTAAAGAAGCAAAAAATTTGGATGTAGTCATTGATAGTGTATTAAATTTTTTAATACACTATCAATGGATGTAGTACAGAAAGCAACTTGTGAGTAAAATTTTTCTATGAACTGCTGACAGGCAAAGCAGCCGAGTAGTATCAAAGTTGACATGCTTGAGGTCTATGGATTTTTGTAAGTATTTACCACGTCATGTACCTACTTGGCGTTGACAGGAAACATCGTAAGTAATAGGCTTGTTTCCACTAAGAATGAATCGGATGGCTTAGAGTTTCTAATGATTAATCATGATATTTAGTAAACAAAAAAACAACTTTTTTACTAAAATAATATAAGATGACAAATATTTTTGGAAATTAAAATCGGCAAAATTACTTATTTAATCACGTGACATTAAACAACAATCAGAGGACGTGACGTCAGTCCTCACAAAACACCGGTTGCAGCTGTATAATGATCTCGTCGACTGACATCAACAAACTCGATTGTTTCGTGACATAGATTTTCGTGAGGATAGACGTCATTCAAGACGCCATGACAGTCTTGGCCTTTCCAAAGTTAATTTTAAGTTTATTTCTAAAAAAGCAAAATACTTATGAAAAAGGCCTATTTTTCTAAAAATAATATATATTTGGGGTAAAATAGATACTAAACTATAGTTTTAACCGAATTTCCAAATTTTGTCAACTAGCCTATTAGTTACGGACGTCAGATGGCAGACGCTCGAATGTTAGAACTAGACCTGTCAAATCCTGTACCATAGTCCAAGTGTGCCAAGCCAAGATCGAAACAAAACAAAAAGCGAAAAGTAAAGAGACAGTAACTTACTGCAAGCGACTCAGTGACATTGTGTAAGAATCCTAGCCAAGACAAGGAGTACGTGTGGCCCACCACGACCCACACCATGGAGATGGCTCGGATTCCGTCCATGCACTCCACTGCATCAGGGACCGGGTTGAATGTGAGGAAACGCTTCGTGTTTGTGTAGACGGAGAAAGATCTAGCTAGGTTACTGGTTGCTGAAAAAAAAAAAAGGTTAATGAATAAATATCAGAAATCACTAAATGTTAATGAACTACTATTTATATTTTTTCATAACGGCGTAATCCAATATAAATAAACATTTTAATGGGATAAAATGTAGACTTTATTTAAATCGTGCTAGTGTTTTATTAGACGTGAAAGTGTTAGAGGCCGATAGAAGATTTTTTTCGCGTTCAAAGTATTAAGTGCTTATTGCTGATTTATTTTTAATTTCTCGTATCATACAAAAAAATAATAACAAATAAAAAAAGGTCTGGTTAACTTTTTATGACTAGGTATTTTATCATTCAGACCAATAGGATTGATAAGAAAGTTAATAAGTATAAGTAAGAACAATAAATGAAATGTTTGCATTAAGATAAACGTGATGTACTCACGTTTCATAAGAACAAATTTGTAGACCAGGTCGTATGATGTACTGAGGATGACCAACAATGCGATTAGAGAGAAAACAGCACTGAAACAAAGTTTAAGAATTAAATATTTAGATGCACTTAAAATCTTTTTATTTGATCAAAAGCTCGCTCCTATCCTGAATCAATTTTCACTTCTCTCTCTCTTCTCTCTCTAGACTCTGCCAGCCCCTTAATATCCATACAATATGTATTCCTTATATTTTTCTATCACACTATTAATAATGTTACACTTGAAATCAATCGTTCGAAGATCAGATGAACTAGCAGTGTGGCAGTTCATTTGGCGACGCTTCTTGGTGATAAGGTGTCCCTTAAAGGTCATTTACCATAATTTGACGGTGGCCTGTCTCCCAAATAATAATCTGGCCTTAAAAATAGGACCCTGGATATTGATTTATATAATGCTACTGACCAATTTAATATGCAGGTTAGCTTAATGTGCTGCTGGCACTACTATTATTATAATAAATATTATGATGTTTTTCGATACTGTAGTGTGTAGACTACTTAAGACCAGAATAAAGTCAACGTTAGCCTAAATGCCAAATTGGGGCGCGCTTGTAACGTTAGGCTGAATTAGTAGTTTGTTGTTAAGGTAAAATATAAATGTACATTTTCGAGAGGCATTCATTACAGAACCACCAAACCATGAACATGTGTCTAATTTAACCACAATCATCGTCACCTTACTCCAAACACTCTAATACATTCATGTTTTACCAATGTGACTGTGTAGGTATCAAAGACTAAATTATTACTTACATCGCAACATAATCAGCTGGAGCAAACGGCCTATCATCAGGCAGTCTGCAGTAGTATTCGTGGTACGTCAGGTTGAAGATAGGGGTTGTCGTCAGGAAGAAGTTGAAGGCTTGACGGGCGCTGCACACTTTAGGCACACAGACTGCTAACATAGCTCCGCTTCTTGCTGTGATTGCGACGGGGAGTATTCTGTAGAAGAAAGTCTTACCCGTTGTCCTAGGTGGGCGACGCGACGCGACGCAATGCGACGTAATGCGACCAATACTTCACGCGACGTGTGTCCTATGTCCGTGCGCGACAAACGCGGCAGTAGTGTTTTAACCATGGGCAAATATACTGCGTTATTACTAGAAAATTCATATTTTAAATACTTAGCCCTACAGAAACTTCGTAAACATAGAAAAAAGACAACAAATATTATATATTTAGAGCGAAATAAATCTGTCAAAAGTGTATTCATACTCCTTTACAAAAATTCCTTTGCAAATGTCAAGCCGTCGCGCGTCGTCGCGTCTCGTCGCGCAAAAAACAAGTCCGCATTACGTCGCGTGTCGTCGCGCACTGACTAATGCGACAACGTAGGCCACTATCATACACAACGACCATTTGACATTTACGCGTCGCGTCGCGTCGCGTCGCGTTGCCGCGTTTGTCGTTCACCTAGGACATCGGGTGTAAAAGTTTCGATAGTGGGTACAACTATTTTAGAGTTTGAATGACTTGTTCTAGCATTAGTTACAAAAAAATAATCTCTTGTGACTTTTGGCGACATAATTTGCAATTTATTTGAAAATATTATTGTCCAAACCACAAAGTATTCTTCTGCAAGCAAAGCTTTTAAAATTCTAACCACTTTCCTCTTTAATATATGTATTGGTATATCTACGAGTGCAGTTAATGTTGATATCAAGGTCAAATCATCTAGTTTCGCCATTCACAAAACGAAAATTCATGCAGAAACTATAGTAGGCGCGCGAGTTCATGGCCATCGGGGACTGAATAAGAAAAGCGTTTATGAAACGAATAGTTGACTTACTAAAAAGTTGCATAAAATATGGGATAGATATGGTTGACCTAATAGGTAATAATACCTATCAAAATCGATATTAGTATAATAAGGTTAAGAAAACAGCACTAACGCATTCTTCAGGATGGCCATGAACTCGCGCGCCTACTGTACATAGAATTGCTTCAACTATTGCAGCATATTTGACTTATCTAATTTGACTTACCTAGAGTGCTGATTATTCCCCTCTTTTATAACTGGTTGCCGAGGAGTACCAACACCGGCCAACGTTTGTGCCCAATGTTGCATCCATACCGATTCTTTAAATTTTTCTTTCGTACTATTATCTGGTGTTGGGACAGGAGGCCAGTTCTCCGGCCAAGGAATATCTGGCCAAGTGACATTCGGCCATACCGGTATCTCTGGCAAGGAGATTTCTTGCTCCAACGGTATCAGCACTGTGCAGTACTTTCCTTCTATGTGTTGAGCGTTGGATACTTGTTCGTCGATGGATAGACATTGGTAATAGTCTCCAAGGTCGTTGAGATTTCCTGATAGAAGACCTGGTGGAACTTTTCCACTGGAATCTAGAACTGTGTAAAAAAATAAAATATTAGAATCTCCATGGTGCGAAGAAAGTGGTATAGATTCAGCTATCAGTGGACTTTGCACACACTAGTTCTTTGGTATTATTACTCAAAGCTATACCTAAATGTAACACCTGACGCCAAATGATTCAATTTTGTTGCGGCTTTCTATTAGATTACATCGGATAAACGAATTAATCCGATTAGCATACGACGGAACCGGATTTTTAGTATTACATTTTTGTTTGATTATAATAATCAAAAATCTATATCTATACTTTTATACTAATATTATAAAGAGGAAAGATTTGATTGTTTGTTTGTTTGTTTCAATTGAATGGGCTCCGTAACTACTGAACCGATTTGAATAATTCTTTCAGTGTTGGATAGCTACATTATCCCCGGTGAACATAGGGTACTTTTGATCCCGGAAATGTGGGGGGGGGGGATATTTAAAAAAAAAAAGTTACGCGCGGGTGAAACCGCGGGCGGAAGGCTATTTGTAATAATTCAGAACTGTTTTATGCCTTAAGTACCTAACCATAATCATCCTGGGTTTAAATTCCGGGGCAGACTTTTATTGCGATCTAAGCTTGGAGTTTTCTTCTTTTATAGCATGTACTTATTATAGTAAGCATCAATATGCTTACATTAATGAATTGATTTCAATGATGGAGGACTATCAAAAGTAAAATTATTTTTATGTTTATTCTAAAAACAATCATCAGATATTCTGTAGTGGATCTAGTGTTGTAGAACTGTGCTGTAGGACTTAGTTCGTACCTAACGTTTCGATTGCAAGATGTAAGATTTCATACTCATTTGGCAATTATAAGTACTTGATGATTGCTGATCAAGAAGCCACTACAGAAAGTCGTTTATCAAAACACCTCATTTAATTTGTATCAGTAAATCAACAAGCATTTGCTTGTTCTCGAGAATAACCGATTACGAACGTTGTAGTTATATTAGAATTTGAACATAGATTCATTTATCACAAGCCCACGAGAGATGTCTCATTTGTATTCAAGCTGTAAAATCGTAGATTCGTCGACCACGACTTGCGCAAGTCTGAATATCTGTTTTGTTCAGTCTAGATGTGATTTATGTTATTTATGAAATTCTAGTATCTATATGTAGAGTTTATCTTTACATTATTTTAGTAAAGGGCAGTTTCACTTCTGTCAGATAAGAAGTAAAGTACCTATCAGTCTATTAGTGTCCCACTACAGGGCAAAGGCCTTTATAATTAAAAATTAAGTCATCGCTACAATATTATGCACTGGCTGAAACACCACGCTTGTCACCTGCTTTTAACCATAAACCCAGACTGCTTTTGAAACAATTTTCACAGTTTCCTCGGAAATTGAACCCAGGGCCTCGCCAGACCACATCGTTGGTTTGGCTCACAAAACAAGTTGATATTCAAATTCAAAGTCTGTATCGCACCCACGTGTTATAATTTAACAAAAAAATATTTGACCTAAAAAGTAAATAAATATGTCTGCGCGTTATATATTTTATGCAGATAAACGTGCGTGTAATCTGTACAGTAGTACGTCTTATATTTTTTGTAATCATAAAATTCCACTTACATCGCAAACCAAGAGAACTGTTTAACAAAAACGTCAACTGTTCCTGACAAGTCCCTGCATCCAGAACATTTTCGTACAATTCTTCATCGAACGCACTTTGCCATCCACAAACTGCAGTCACAAAAACAAGGAATATAAAACTTCTCCGAAACATTTCTATATACTCGTAGTGGCCGAGCAAAATCAAAACAGTGAATGGTGGATCATGATTGCAATTTTAAACTGTATCCATTAAATAATGTTATAATCTTATCTTCCTATCGGAATTGGTATGTCTGTTAATTTTTTGACGCTGCTATACGACAGCACGCGGATTCTCTCCCTTGATAAAGATTAATAAGATTAAGGCCGGTCTTTTGCAGATGAATAATTATCTATACTTCTAAACTATTATTAAATTATAAACAGGAAAGATTTGATTTTTTTGTTTGTTTTGTTACTGAACCAATTTGAATAATTCTTTTACTGTTGGGAAGTTACACTCTCCTCGGTTGACATAGGGTACTTTAACGAGTCGGTACTTTATTCTCGAAATGTGGGGGGAAATGGGGGATATTTAAAAAAAAGAACTTACGCGCGGTTGAAACCGCAGGCTAGTTGGATTATACCTATTAATGGAATGCCTCCACAGCTCACAGTAGCTATTAGGGTCGCACTTTGTAATTGGGTTTTTCAGGTTTTCAATAATAATTAAAATAATATATTTTATTTATATTATTTTATTATTATTTTAATACAGTTTGGAGTAACGGTTACTTTATTATTACACCCAAGGTCGCAAATAAGATCTCTGCACGGTTTATATCATTTATTAATTTTTATTCATGGACATTTCTGAGAAGTAAAAGCCCCTGCCGACATTTTGGCTTCCTAGAATTAATTCTCAGGTTGGACAAAATTTGTCTCGAATTTTTAACACACTTTTAAAAAATCAGAACCAACATCTTTAAGCAATTTCCAAGGTATACTCGTATTATCTGAATCGACTTCTAGTCTCCATACGGTACGTGAGAGTTTCTTGACAGAAGGGAGGTAAAGCATAGTAAATGTGCCGCTCGTTTGGGAAACTACGAGTAGGTACCTTTACCTTACAGAAGACCACAGTGAACTAGCACTTCCTAACTGTTGTGCTATGTTTTATCGGTGAGTAAGGTCTCCAGAACTCAATTGGCTTGGTCTTGGCAAAGTAAATGAGAAGAACAAGAATAAGAATAACATTTATTGACCATATAGAGACACAGTAATTTACAGACATTATAAAACACAGATTTAATACAATATCAGAGGAACCTTTTTTATGCTATCCACGTTGTCTAATGTCTATAATAGTGCTCCCAAACATTTATAGGTGATAGCAACTGGTTACATAACAATGCTGCGGGGTTGAACGCCACACTCGCTTTTTAAAAAAAAAACAAGAAAACACCTGGTGTCAATTTTTAAGTATAAATAAAAGTACATTGGCATCATTATTATCTTATCTGGAACGTGCCTAATCAAACAGCTGATATATTACTGGATACTTTTAATTTTATATGAAATCAAATGGTCATTCCTAATTTTTTTGGATTTGATAGATAAATCACTCATGTTGTCAGGTATATTATTATTACGATAATCGTTTTGTACTGATAACATTTGCATTTTCCGCGTATGACAGGTTTTCTAATCAAAGTATTAATCAGTTCTAGCAATTTTAAATGTTGTCGAGGCATACTGTGAACGGTTCATGACTGTTAGACGAAATGAGCCGATCCGATGATGTGAAGGTCTTTTCTCATCTTCCTCTCACCACATTAACTTTTTAAATAAGGACAACGTACATATTATTATCTGAACTAGTTACAGGGCATGGGCAGTAGTGATCACTAAAATCTTAAATTCGTTTGCTAATTATTATTTAAAAAAACAAAAAAAAAATTTGGTTATTTGATTACTTATAACTATTTCATGTTGGCACTACAACTCAATTTTCAAGTTTAGTTAGCTAACTTGTAGACTTCGGACTGTATATTTTAGAAACATCGTTGGGCTAGTGGTTTAAGTGTCTGATCAATATCTCGGAAAAATTCGGTGACTCGTTTCTTTGTCGCACCACCAAAAAATGGAAGTCTACCAGCGCATGTATTCCCTCCTTCCGCTGACATACTTAGGGTCCTTCAAACGTGGCGTGAAGAGGCACTTTGCGAGCCGGCAGATTGAAGGTGACTGATGCTACGTCCCTTACGTTGCACCAGTTGTCCACGCGTCTGGACTTCACTTCCACTTAACATCAGGTGGAGTGGGGTCATTTGCCGGGCTAAGTATTGAAAAAAAAAACCTTGGCGTCCTAGATTCCGTTCTCGGGTCGAACAAAATTTGTGACTGTTTTTTTCAAACGCGGCTGATACTTAATAATAGGTACTTAGTTAAGCGCTTCAGCGTTTCCGTTGGCAGCCTTTATTGTTAAGTATAGGTTTATTATCTAAGAAGATGCTTAAATAGTTTTTTATCAATTTATCGTAGTTTTCTTAGAGACTGCGTTCTTCCCTTTTCCTTGTAGTTGCTACTTTCAATTTAGCGATGGTATTACAATTTCCTCAGCCCTCAAGGGGATGGGTTTATTAAACGGCAAGAAATAAGTTATAACAAGCCCAAGACCCAATTACCTTCGCGGGTTTTCTCATACAACTTAGCAAATTACGCCTTTAACTGTTACGTAATTACTGTGAGTGAATCTGGCTTTGTTTTTTTTTAGTTTAGTTAGAGTTTAATGTGCACACATTTTTGATGAGCAGATACCAGCCCTGATATTCAGGTTCATCGGGGTCAACTGGATGGATCTTTAACAGGACCGGGATGCTTGCGTGACAAAGAGGAGGTCTATACTTAACAGTGGGTGAATACGGGCTAATTAGATAGATATATAGATAATTACTTAGTGGCTCGTTCTTAAATATTCCTCGGTTTACCACTAAAGGAAACTAAGAATCAATTTAATGGCACATATAAGGCCAAACATTTTACATAATTTGCTAAGTGGAATTTGAAGTATGAGGAAATTCGTTGAAGCATCATTACTGCAAGCAAAACCTGCAAATTCCCCAATTTTTCCCTTGACACCCTAAAAGGGCAGGCCACAAAGTGAACTTGTGGCGTTTGATCGGCTAAACTTTGCACTTTCATTCATTTTGTTAAGAAAAAATAAATAGTTGAACAGTTCACTACTCGTAATAACTAAACAACAAGAATACTTTCTCAAATGATTCATATCTCTATTTCCGTCGCACGAAAAAGTTCAAAGGTCGAAAGGTAATGGGATGGCAGGTAATGCATTCAACACAAATTCTTTAGCTTACAAAGGAGACACAATAAGCGACCTCCGAGGGTACCCACTTACTATGTAATAAGGTGGGGTTTAAGGTAATAAGAAAAGATAAAGGTTGGGCACTTCCTTCGTCTGTTTTTATGCGGAGCTCTCAGTTTTTGAGCTGATTTTGGGATGCGCGCTGAATCAATGATTTTATTGGCTAATAGAAATGGGAATGAATTTTCCCTTTTTCATCTTATTTTTTTGCCACCGCCTATGCAGGGGAAAACATGCTTTGGTTGCGTTCCGTTATTATGAGTATGGAAGCTTAGTACAATTATTTTAAATAAAGTTATTAGAGTACAGTCCCTTCATCGGGTATTGAAAATTTTTCATTGGTTTTCGCCTGTATTACAAGTCATAGGTTCAATTTATGGTGGGAACTATTTTACCTACGTCCTATTATGGGTTATAAAATATTATTGCGTGACATTGAGCGACGTTTTCTGGTTAACGGTAACTAATGGAATAGCATTCTCAGCAAGGGCATTATTATTAAACCTGTTAGGTCAAAATAAGTAAGTATTGAATCGGTGTGTTGATATTTTCTTGGTAGAGAATGCTAAAACTTAAAAGTGTAAATTCACATTAAGTACATACGTCTTGTTTACACTTATAATGTAATGTTGTATGTTAATTATATCCAGTAAGTTAGTAGATATTGCATCTTCTGTATATACCAAGCTGACTTCAGATTTAAAAATACCTGGTTCTATCAAAAACACTGTATCTAAATATTCACGCAGATGCGAACCGAACCAACTTTCATTGGATGAGTGAAACTTTCAAATTATTACAATCACGTAGAAAGAAGTTCCGTCCTTGGTCAGGATGGGATAACTTTGTTAACGAATAGTGGTGGGGTTCTTACTGCGATGTTTCCCCGTGTTATTTTTACTTTGCTGGTATATTTATTCTCACGTAGACACTGGACAGGTGTCTATTGAGAATCATACAAATAGATTTAGATAGTCATCAAAACAATTTTAATACCAAAGGTGCTGTTTGCCATTGACTAAAATAATTTTGTGCCTTTTTTCAAAATTAATGAAGTCTTAATTATAACTGGCTGTGTTTCTGCAGTATTAATGTGGGAGCCAGTACACTTAAAATCAAAAGCTCGAAGAATAAATTAACCTACACCAGCACATTGTGCGAAGCTTTTTAGTGAAGTTTCCCTCAGTGGAATGGGCCACAGTTGCCGCTTGCTGAAGGGCTGCGTGTCTGTCTGCCAAATGATGATGTAGTATAAAAAAAACTTTTGAGGATCCATCGGCAGTCGTAATCACTTACTATCAGGTATCACACTTAGTCTATTTGCCTCCCACTTTTATATAACAAAAATACAGAGGCAGAAAATTAAGGAAAATTCTTTAACATAGAAAAATGTGCAGAATGTTTAAAAGAATATGATTATTCGACGTTATATCCAATATTCTACTTTACTCACTATTTTCGCGTCATGAAAGGCGAATCAACATTCAAACCGTTCATATTTTATGAGCCAACGGTCCAGTAGGATTGAAAAAAGTTTCTTTCATATCAAATATAGACGTCGAGGAAATCTCAGTTTTATTGAACAACTCGTAAAGCGAGCAAGAGCATCCGTCATAAGCGAGGGACGTCTGCTTGGAATATTTCTATTTCATAGAGCCAAGCTACATTGCTTGCAAATTACAGAGAATGTTTGCTATGGAAGAAAGTATGTTAGGATTCCGTGGCTATTGTCTGTTTCTCTCTTACACGAGAATCTAAGTACAGAAGGTATTTTAGATGCAAGGAATTCGGTTTCAAGTCTCGAAGAAGGTATGAATATCCTCACAAAATCTCAATGTAGGATTATTTAATTACAGACCATAATTAACCTGCATTTTCCACTTTTATCCTTATTTCCTCCGATCTGTAAAGGTACGCTTGCAACATGGTCCAGGATATGACAAGTCCAAGTTATAACAACTGCCATCTGACCTTTGTAATCCATAATGCTTTCCTGCGTTTCTTTTTTAAAATATTTTTAATTAAATGCTGTATTATCGAGCTGTACTAAAATACTTAAGAGGCCTATTACAAATTTCCACTCTGCGAGAATAGGCATTTGACATGTTTTGACAACTCATTGGTCACGTGACCACAATACTGTGTTGAAATAACGACCAAACCATTATGATACTTTTCCCAAGTTTTGTTGTTTTGTTTCAATGGAATAATCGTTATCGCTATACCCGCACATTTGTGCCATGGATCTAGTAGGTGAAGAAACAGATTATAATATGAAGATGATATCATAAATGAGACAGATAATATTTGTTAAAAATTAAATTTATTTTATTACCTTGTCATTTATCTAGCAAAGGACGTTTTTCGTTTTAGATAAAGTTATAGCTTAGATTAGAATAAAACTAATGACAATTTACATGGTTAGTATAAAACACCATAAAGTAACTAGGTATTTTGGTGTGAAAAAGCATTAGAAAGACAGTGTTTTTATTACAGAGTCAAACGAGGCCAAACATTTGTTTAGATTAGAATACTATATGCCTAAATGGCATCGATTTTCGAGAGTTGACTATTTCTGGAAGCAGACACTCGTAGTAAAAGCGTGTCAATTTGGGTAACATCTCGATGTTACAAAAGTTATCGTTCCGTGGAACTCTAACTACTTTCATTAATAGTCCGGACCAGTCCAAACTGCAAAAAGGCAGAACTACGTAATCTGTCACCTGAAACAATTATATTTATTAATAAAATATGAAAATAGAATAACAGCTTCCAAATTCTTGGGTTCATTCATACTTACATTCTCAGATTCTGTTTCTATCGTCCTAGCATTTATCTCCTCAAGTTCTGCTATTGGCGGTTCGTCTATATTAATTGATTTTTTTTTGTGTTTTGTGTTTTTCGACCCATGCTGAAAATAACGAAATGAATATTAAGAATAATTTAACAACATAAAAAGCTTTGTAAACTCAAAATAATTTTGACAAAACAACCGACCTCAAATTGCACATCTGGCACAAAAAAAAAACTTTTGGACTTCCACTACAATAATTATATTAACTGGTAAATGCTTGAATAGTTATTAAAATTACCGAAAGCGGTATTTGTTTTTCCAAATCAGTCATCAAATAATATCTGCCTATATTGCCGAATATGTTTGGATGGCCATCTGCGGTCTTCTTATTTAGTTCTACCACACCAAATGATACTTTCTCAATGCAAATGCTTGATTTTTAGTTAAAAATATTAAAATCTTTGTAAGTATGTGCCCCTATAATGTTTGAGAAGTTCCCTTAGTTCCTCGGGGATCCCGTCATCATAACTGGATTGTAATGACAACGGGACCAATATGGACTTAAATGTTTCTAAATGAAAAAAAAAAAGAAAACGGTTTATAATTACAGAGTTCTGAGGTAACAACAGACGCGACCAGACGCGACGACGCGACGTGACGATTTGAAGAGTAGCTGTCCAATTATATTATCATTATTATTTCAAAAATTTCAGAAAACAAATGCATGTCGGGAAAACAAATTAATGTCGGGAAAACATTGTTTATTGATCTGAAGTAAGAAAAAACAGGTGCAAGCGATTTTCGACCTTATCGTAATTTACCAAAATAACGGATTTTAATGAACCAGCAAAGATAGTCAACAAGCGGTTGCGAAAAAGCAACAAAATTTTAAATGTCAATAAGGTTGAAAATCGCTTGCACCTGTTTTTTTTACTTCAAATAAATAGACAAACAAAAAAAACAGAAACAGAACTTCCTACCTATCTAAATAACCAGTAGGGGCAGTCGAAACTTTGCCCCTACTAGGGGCAGACGGAACTAAAAAGTTTCGACTGCCCCTACTGGTGGCAGACTTAGTAGAGGCAGTCCGGAATAATCCCTACTAAGTGATAGTGGGTACTTTATTTTGTCAGTGATCAACTTACGAGTTGTTTATAAATCAACATTTTAGAAAAACTTTATGGAGGCCCTTATTTTGTTTTGAGTAGGAGATTCAATATAAAACAAACACTAAAAATAATTATACTTACGTGATGAAAACTTGGTAGTCGCACTATACACTGACGCTCGCTCGATCGTACTGGCGCGAAAAAATTCGACATAGGTCCAACGCCGAGAGCGCTCCGCGCAGTACTGAGTTCGGACGGCCAGCGCATCGCATTTTGTAGTAATTTTGCAGTTATATTAATGTTATTAATGTTATTATCAAAATAGGATACTAAATGAATGGTTTAAAATTATAAAATCTTCATTCCTCATGATGTAACAATTATTTTGGTATATATTTTGCCTAATTGTGTTGTCGTAGAAAGGAGAAATTCACAGTTAACTTAAAGCGATTTTCGAAGATTTTTGCTTTAGGACTAGATGTTTTTTTATATATAAAACCAAAGATATTTAAAAATCCCAGGCCGCTAAGAACTATACGACTATATAAGAGATAACATTCTATTTTTTTTATTTAATTTGCTCAGAACAGTAGTTCAATCCAGGAGCTTAAAAATGTGCCTTCGCGCGTTTTATGAAAATCTTTCTCTGCAATTTTGGGTTCAATTAAAAAGTTAAGCAAAATTTCGAAAAAGCAAGGCCGCTACAAACTATTCCAATAGATACTCTACACTATTTAATAAGTCATTATTGTTAATGTATTTTTGTTTCTGAGATCGATAACGCCAAAGTTGGCCATTTTATGCAAAAATCACAGTCGAGATGTCATAGGACTCTTAAAACAAATAATGATCAAGCCACAAATTTTCCTTTTTGTTCTCAATCAATTGAAAAGATAAGAAATATTAAAGACACTTTACACTATACATTGTTTTGTTTTATGTTATTATTTGTATTTCAGTATTTGTTATGGTCTTCTTAAAACTGTGATTGACAGATTCATTGTTATCGTTATTGGACAATGAACACGAAATTGAAAGTGTCAAATTCAATATAAATTTTAATTTAGATATTTTGGGAGAGTTGCTGTTATGAAAACATACTTAATTAATGTGCCTACCACAATTTACAGGCAGTCAAACATCAAACAACATTCATGTTCAAAGTCGTTTCTATTTTTAAGTGAATGTTAAAAATAAAATAATAACGTTTATTTTTATGTTTCAGTTAAAATTAGACACAAAAATATTTGTATCCGTAAATAAAAACTGTAACTTAATAAAAAGGAAAAGGCAATATTACCACGCTCTTTATTTGTATAACTTTATTTAATAATAACATCTAATATAATTAAGGTGTTTCTCAAGGGTCCATTAAAGGTTCCATTTTATTTAACATAAAAATCAATAACCATAAAATGTATTTCAATAAAAATTTCAGTATTTATCTGCTTAATGTAATAATGTTTATCTTCAATCCAAGCAGAAACGTCGAAAAAATCTCCAGTTTATTATGTGGTCGTAAAAGTGACACGATAAGTGACGACCACAGTACAAATGCTCCCCTGGCGAAAACCGAATCCGTCGACGCCCAAGACACAGAGATAAAATATACTACACTCGTAATAAACGATACTTTTACTTACATAGGTTTTTGTTTATATAAGAACTAGCGTCCGCCCGCGGTTTCACCCGTGTGGTTCCCGTTCCCGTGGGAATTGATCAAAATCCTTTCTTAGCGGATGCCTACGTCATAACATCTACCTGCATGCCGAATTTCAGCCCGATCCGTCCAGTGGTTTGGGCTGTGCGTTGATAGATATCTATGTCAGTCAGTCAGTCAGTCACCTTTGAGTTTTATATCTATTCGCTGTTACGCGGTTATGCTTGTGTAAATTTAGAAGCGTTCATGTAGGAATCCTATTGGTATTCGGTTAACTAACTGTTTATAGTGTCGAAAAACATCGTGGGGAAACCGCCAGATCGCCGTGCAGGTTTCCCCACGGTATTTTCCGACACCTCTGAGCTAGCAGTGTTTTTTTTTATATATTAGGTCAGTTGGCAGACAAACACGCAGCCCACTTGATGGTAAGTGGCCACGGCCTATTCCATTGAGGGACGCTTCATCTGGAAGCGTCGCTCAATGTGCTGCCATACTGTAGGCTCATCTGATCTTCAAGCCTCTGATTTCAAGTGTACTGGCTCCCAAATTTATTTAATACCATATTAATTCAAACAGAAAATGCAACGAGTTTGTAACCATCGATTAAAATTCGTTCGGGCGAATCGACTACTAAAAATAATATTATTTTTGAAAGTGGTCGATTCGCACTTTAGTGCGAATTATTTTCGTGCGAATCGACTACTAACCCGACACATGCTTGTAAAGCAACGCTTAATACCACTCGACTACCATAAATAATATTGTAGCATTCATTTAACGTATTTCGTTTAATGAATGACCCTTGTTCCACTTAGTAAAACAAAAGAAATATATTCTTCGGTCGCCGCGTATCAAGACATCTTGGGACAAACAGATAACTTCAGACATTCCGCACTATCTCTATGTCAGTTGTTTCTCCCTTAGCGTTGTTTTTGTTATTTGATATATTACGGTTCCCAAGCTTATAAATGTCTATTCCATTGAGAGGTCGCCAATTGTACACAATAAGAGAATAGCGTAAAGTATTTCATTGTAGGAAGATAAACATTTTGCTTTTAGGTTGAAGATATTTATCGTATTTTTATTTATTGGACTTGTAAACGAGTTCTCATAATCGAACAAACGTTATGAATAGTTACAGATAAAGGAGCTATTAAAATATTATTTACATTCAGTAAAAATTAATTTCAGTACATAAAAGTTTTATATGTTTTATATGTATAAATATATAAGTATAGAAAATTAAATAAACCCCTTTTGTAAATATAATAAGTACGTGGAATTCTAATTATGAAAATTTTGACGATCATAAAATTATTACTAAAAAAATTGTGGGTCCCCCTTAAACTAAAGGTGACAGGTTTACATTAGTTTTCTAACTCAAAATGTTTATACTTTAAATATTCAATACATATCCGATAACCATTAATTATATTTACATCGCGAAGTATGTAAAAGTGCCTCCGTCCACTTGGCTCCCATGCTTGGATCCCAAAAGTCTGGACAAATATTCATGACGATGAACACATTGATACAAACAGACAAAGTAAAATATTGCATACCTATATGACATCATGTTACAAATAACAGATCGTGACAAACAGTTTAATCTTAATGGTCTGAGTTCTGAACACAAATTTGCAATCAGAACAAAGTGTGTCGTATTTTCATTCAATTTATTTTACTCAAAAAGATAAAATTGACACTAACGCTATCACTACCTAGAGTTACTATTTCTAGAAAGAGCTTTCAGTGGAATAGGTTTTTCAGAGTACTCTTCTAAAGTAACCCTTTGAAACTGCTAGAATATTGGGTCCGAGAGATAGAACTCTCTAGAATGGTCAACAGATCCATTCAATACACAGCTCTTCTTTCAATTCTTCAAATCAACCTAGAACGATCTGTCAAGTTTGAATCGCATCGTACATGAGAGGTTCCATACGTATTACAATAACTAACTACATAATATATTAAATTTAGTGGTCGCCTCCGCGGTTTCACCCGCGCGTAATTTTTTTTTGTCAATAGGCTAGTTGACAAAATTTGGAAATTCGTTTAAATCTATAGTTTAGTATCTATTTTACCCCAAATATACAGGGTGTTAGGTAACCCGAGGGACATATTTAAGGAGAGTGTTCAGAATCCGATTTAGAGTCCAATTCGCTATAAAAAATATATCCTTAATTTTTTTCGTAATCATCCTAATAATTAATGTATGCATGAACTACCTAAAAATGCCGTGTGCTGAGCGGCCGTTTACGCCCGAAACTCAAATTGTACGCGATTACAATTTGAGTTGTACTTGAACGAGTGCACGAAATAGGTACTGTGAAGGAAAGAGTGCCCGCACGTTACGCGGATTTTCATGTTTTGACTAAGGTTATTGACCATTGTTATTGACAGATTTTTACCAGAGTTTTTATTGATTTATACTTGTTTTACGAAGGCATGAACTATTTGGGGTTTAAATAATGTCCCTCGCATTTCCTGTCATACTGTATATTATTTTTAGAAAATAGGCCTTTTTCATAAGTATTTTGCTTTTTTAGAAATAAACTTAAAATTAACTTTGGAAAGGCCAAGACTGTCATGGCGTCTTGAATGACGTCTATCCTCGCGAAACAATCGAGTTTGTTGATGTCAGTCGACGAGATCATTATACAGCTGCAACCGGTGTTTTGCGAGGACTGACATCACGCTTCTCTGATTGTTGTTTAATGTCACGTGATTAAATAAGTAATTTTGCCGATTTTAATTTCCAAAAATATTTGTAATCTTATATTATTTTAGTAAAAAAGTTGTTTTTTTGTTTACTACATTTATCATGATTAATCATTAGAAACTCTAAGCCATCCGATTCATTCTTAGTGGAAACAAGCCTATTATCCCCCCCTTCCCACGTTGCCGGGATCAAAGTCCATATCAATGATCCATATCAAGGATCGCTCTATAGGCTCAATATGCTGCCACACTGTAGGCCTTTCTGATCTTCCAGTTTTTAATTTCAAGTAGGTATATTCCTACTAAAGTAATACGAGTATTACCAGTATAAAACCAAAGTTTTAGCGATAAAATTCACCTGTGGTGGTGGCAGCTACCTGTCCTAAAAAAGAAATGGCACAAACCAGGTCTAAGGCCAAAATCCTCCATAGCCACCACCAAATAGGGGAACAGACCACCGACATTCAAATCGGAACAGAGTGCAGCCGATGTTCCACGGAAGTGGTAAAAACAAGTCATTGTTGTCTGATTATTTTAGTCTTCAGAAAACTTTGTGGTTAACTGCTTAGTTACCCTGGTGGGTAAAGAAGCAGTTAACAAAAAGTTAACTAAATAAAAGAAGGACTTTTTGTCAACGGAACCCTAACAAACTACTGAAAACGTTTCCACTCCACCCGGCGCACGAGTAGGCCTACGTTTTGAAATACCATCCAAATAAAAACGTACGGCCATATCCAATTTTTCCGCTTTTCTTCGACGACTGCAAATATACCTGCCTGTCACTTCCATTCGCCAATTACTAAGAAACAAAGGAGTCCCCAGTTCCAATGCTGGGTTTGTGACGACCGGATTTCTTCTTTATATCTGAGAGGTACGGTTCAATTTTGTTTGTTTAAGTGGATGTAAAAGTTTGGGTGAGTAATATACGGTGTACCAGCCTGTCATGACATATGATATTCGACCGACCGACGTAAAGAAAGTGGAGTATGTTTGTTTAGGCGCTCGTATTGCGATGATGTTCGGAGGATAATCTTCGTGTTATCTGCTTGTACTATTAGGATACCTTCTTTTATTTATGAGGGTTAACTGGGTATAAATAAGAGGGAGAAGTAATCCTGTTTTACACAAAAAGGGATCGTGGGTTTGAAAACCGGATAACTATTTAAAAAAAATGTGAACATAGTTTTGTCATGACTGTGTCTAGTGAAACATTTTTTTTAAATCCGAATGTCGTGGTTTCGATTTCCGGTTTGGACCAGGTAGGCAAAAGGACATTGGTTATTATGCGACTGGCCACATCCCGAATAGAAATTGATGCAAAAAAAAAGTTTAAATTGTTTCCTGGTCATGAATGTGAGAACTGTCGTATCCATTCACTGAAATCAAATGAGCGTATCATATTTAATAACACAAATATTGCTGCTTACCCATCGGGCTAACCTATGAGTCTGTTTGCCAGCTGAAGGACGACAAAAAGCAAAACATTATCTGAAACACACGTCAATATAAATATCTGCTTACACCAGGTAAGCAAGGTTTTCTCTCGAGGTAGTATTTCCTAAGGGACAATGTTTCAAATAATGATTTTCATTTTATTCCCTAGAGTACGACTATGAAAGATTTAATTATGTACTTATTACGTAACGTGAAGCCAACGCGCTCCCCGAGGAAAATGTAGATGTCTTATTTTCCTCATATTCTGTAGACTCCGTAATACCATGCGTTTTTCCTGGCTTTTCCGTGGGACCGACTCGCAAATACGGGGTACGTGTAATATGATTTTATCTTTTCTTATTTTTTACTAGCCTTCCGACTTTATTCGGCAGGAATGTAATATTTTTCCGGAACAAAATAATAAATTTAAAGCTTATGACACTTATAATTTAGCTATCTCTATATAAAAATCGCGATGATCTGTTGCGACTTAAAAGACAGACAACCAAAACAACACTTCTATATATTTAATCCCATCTGACCTGATTATTGTCCTGAGATAAAAAGCTAATATCATTTGTCATTTGATCTAGTCTATATCTCCACCAAAATCTGTTCAGAGATTTATCTGTGAAATCTTAGCAGAGTTACTTTCGCGTTTATATTTTCAGTAAGTAAATTAAGTTTCTACACTCCAATAGAATAAAAAGGAACGATTAAATTGTAAAAGGAATGTCTGCTAATAGTACTTTTTAATCCATTTCAATTAGACCGAAAGGTATTGTTTGACGAGCAATACCATATTTGCACCATACACTTTTCAATGCGAGTTGAAAAGTGAACTAGTTTTAATAATTAAAAAATTAATTGACGATTGTAAAATGCACACTTTTTATTTTCATAAAGCGTTTGCAGGCTACCATTTTTTCGACGAATTCAATAGCCACTGATTAAAAATGTAAACATCGGGCTGTTTGTGAAGTCAAGTCTCGGTCTATTTATTAATGTTCTACTGCAGACCAAAGATTTGCTGCAGACTGAAAAAGTGTACACACAGTGTAGCAGGACAGTTAGCGACGCTTTTTATAATATATTATTATTATTATACTTTGTGGCCAACATTAAAACACATTCGTTAAGTAAATGTTATATTCAAAACAACCAGTGCAATGATATTTCGTCTCAAACTTTCCTTCGCTCAACTCGACTGGAGTTGCCAGAAGCGTGAGTGAAATTAATTTAACTTTCAGAAATAACCGTACACTCTTTAATGAGATGTTTCGTGATTCATGGAATCACTTGGTGAGGGAAATGTCAAGAGTTATGTTTTAGCAGATGTAACCTATATATAATTATAAATGTAACTTTGAACGTATTTATTTGATGTTTTTTTACTAAAATGTTGTTACGGAACACGACAATTTGGTTAGCGACTCAGCTAGGTACCAAGGTACTCAATGTGTAACCAGTTACTTTATGTCCCTTGGGGAAAGTTACCAATTTGGAACGACATTTTTATTAGATTTTTTGTTCGAAAAGAACATAGGTATAATGCGGCGTTATTTATTTCATAATACAGTAAATAAAATTACTTTACACATACGATGGCTTGATATTTATAGACTGGTAGAACATACAGAAACTCTGTAGTTTATGAGTTATGATGGTTTTGTTCCTCTTCCACCGGTGTTCCTCTTACCCTAACTGACCCTATTACTTTTTTCATAATATAATTATGCCAAATTGTTTTAAAAAACAGTTTATTGATGTACAATTAGCACTCGTTAATAAGAAATATACGCACCACCATATCACTTGGGCTGTATAAATATCCTGCGACTTTGGTAACATTTGGTTGTGATTGACCACTGTAACTGAAATTCAGCTAGGAGTAGATACATTCCTTTCCATAAATGAGCAAAATTAATTCAATGGTTAAATATAAACTGACATAGGTGCTGACTCATGAATTTCAAAAGATAAATAAAAGCACATATTTTTTTTGCTGCCTTCCGGAAATCGAATCTGGGATGCCAGGTAGCCTTGTTTATCCAAAAAATAGAAAAAGATATGTTAGAATAATTTATTTATGTCCAAGTGGGTGTATCTAACAGCTATTATTCTCATCTAAAAGTTGTCAGCAGATATTTAGAACCGCTAGCAAAAGTGGCTGTCTTGCGCCCGGAAATCAAACAAGTTTTGCATAGAGTTCCAAGAAAATGACTTTTATAGCAAAATAAGTGATTTCTTTTGCCATTTCTGTCGTGGTTTTGTGTGATAAAAAAATCGGCCTTTGGAATGAAGTAGGTATACTTGGCTCCTTACATTATTGTTTGATCGCTCAATTTTTATTCCATTTCTATTTTTCGTATAGCAGTCATGATATTGGCAAATTCTGTTTGTAAGTCAAACGTGAGTCAGAGTGTATGAAGCTTTGACCCTTTAGAAGTACCTAATTATAAACAAGTTTTAAAGGCTTAGTAAAATTAACTAATACATTTTTATACCTTTGCTTGCACTCAGTGAAATGTTTATACAAAATAATTTTACATGTCCGTGTGAGCTTAACTAAAAGTTTGCTTATTACACCTCCCTTTATGACTGAAGTTCTCTTCTTATTTACTGGTGAAAGGGACGGAAAATTAAAAAGTGGGGTAGCTCACAAAGTTCCGCACCTACACCGGTACGGTCTGCAAAAGACAATGGTCATAATTTTAATAAGGTTATCTTTTCAAAACTTTTCCGGGTAAGTTTCAAGTTTATAAGTGTGGATGTTCTTAAGCCATGGCTAGATATTGTAAAAGCGTCTCAGCTTTTGTGAATCGAACTGTGAATTGAACTTATTGTAATAAAATGTACCTTTTAATGTACCATTTTTAGAGATAGATAAAGATAATAAAATCATAAGATATTTTATCTTATAGTTATAAAAAGTGCCTTCCGGCGTGAGATGAACGCCGCGATTCAAAAATGGTTGAAGTAAGCCGGTTTAACGTTGTATAGAAAACAAACAACGAGTTTTATAGGGTAGTGTTATCAAACACTCGGAAAACATTCTTCTGAAGCAGTCAGTTATAGATCCTTATCGCAAAAATAATAATCCATTTTCCAATTTTTGCTGTCAACTATACACCGCAGGCTATAGGTAGCGTATGTGGAAAGCCTTTGTTTTCCAAAGCATATTAGATAATAAGAAGGAAGAGTGCATTTAATTATCGACGTGCAAGAGTTGAAACAGTTGTGTTATCATTTTTTAATCGAAAGAAAGACAAAGACGCAGCTGTTTCACTGTATAGTGACTACTTACTGGATAGTGACTACTTATTTATATTGTCTAGTTTAATAAACTTATTTATTTATATATTTATAGCACTATAAACCTATTTATAGAATAACACGATTTAACTCGAACCTTCACCGTCATAAACAATGTTGTCATCAGTGTCTCACTTTGTATACAAAATTTAATGTTCACTAATGTTAATGTTTACTAATATTACTGTTTTATATTAAGTTAATTTAAATGATTTAATTTGGCTTGCTATTCTTTTTTATGGCATCCGCAGAAAATCAGCGTAGTGGTGCGTACAGCAGCGCTCTCACGAGTCTCAAGACACATTGCTGAGCGGAGACCTATTAGGTTCTATCAATCAACAATGTCTACTTTTAAGTGTTTTAGATGTAAGTTAATGTTGATTTGACCTAATAAACAGTTTTTATTCTTATTATTATTATTACTTACCAGCTAGAATTAATGTGGGAATTGCATTTACTTGCTGTAAATTAAGCTATGCGTGACAGGAATACTTTTACATGTACTGTTTACTTGACGATTTAATTTTGTTGTTGACTAGCGGGCGCCCGCGGTTTCACCCGCGTGGTTCCCGTTCCCGAGAGAATTGATCAAAATCCTTTCTTAGCGGATGCCTACGTCATAACATCTACCTGCATGCCAAATTTCAGCCCAATCCGTCCAGTGGTTTGGGCTGTGCGTTGATAGATATCTATGTCAGTCAGTCAGTCAGTCACCTTTGAGTTTTATAATATAGATTTAAAAGCTAAATAGTTTTTGCTGTCGTTACTGTCAGGAGTCGTTAAATAAGTCTTTTTGGTAAAGTTTTAATCATTTATTTCGTGGCTTTCTGTCGCAGCTTGCTTCACTTATCTCGTAATAAAGTCGTGTGATGCAAGAGATGTTTTTTTAGAAACGATGGTATAATATTCCTCATGAAATCTTCTGTTAAACTAAGCGAATTTCAGTGACTAAAATTTGTTTTTTTAATATCATGTGTTGGCTTAGCAATATTGACTACCTTTTTCTATGTAATGTCGAATATCATAGATCATGATGTCCAAAATAAAGAAAATTTGAATTTGAATAATATTCTCGATAGATGACAACATTCCGCAACATGTCATAGAGTCAGTTTTTCTATCATTATAAATACCAAGAATAGTTTCATACAAAAATACAACTGCTACACCTAAAGACTTATAAATAATAAATCGAATTGAATATTAAAATTTTCAATTGCAAATATTAATTAAAAGTGTCCCGATCTGAGATTAATTTAACTATAAAGGAACCAACCTGCCATGATCGGGACCTCGTGAACCAATTAGTATGTAGATGAGCCAATAAGAATTCAAGCAGTTGGAATGGAAATGTCGCAGTAAAATATGGTTAGAGCCGTAATATAGTTATATCCCTAGGGTTATAATTATATAACGTAAGATGGTTATAAGGAAGTTATTTATAACTATCTTACGGCCACAATCTAGTAATATGGTTATCTGACTAAACTAATCTAGTTATATAGTTATAATAAGTTACTCTAAGAAGATAAGTGGAGCGAAAGATATATAAATATAGTTTGTAAAAAATATCCCCAAAATTAAACACCGAACACAGCTTGAAACAATGGCTGCCAGGAATAAAATTAACTTATTCGAATGCTTCGTTTCAGGGGACGAAAAAATATTTATACTTAGTTTCTTGGGGATAAATACTTATTTACACAAACCGATAAAAAAAGACATACCCGTATTCTCGCAGAATCGTACTTTGCTGGCAAGTTAGTTACCTGTAAAAGCCGAAATATTACACCGAATCGGTTGTCTAAAATATTTTTTTCACTTTTCACATAATAGTAAATACATTATCTAAAATCTAGATCTAGTGTCTGATTAACCTATATTCCTACTTGATAAAAACAAATAAGGCGCTACTAATGGTCCTTTAGTCTGTGAAAAGGCACTTCATTCTATTGTACTATGATTTATTAGGTAGAGAAAAAACTTTCACTTTCACAGGTGAATTTAATGTCATAAGATAAGCAAGGAAAAAAATATATAAATGAGTATAAAGTTAATTCTTTCCGTCATGACGTGTTCATAAGGGGAGCCTTTTGATATTATCACGACTTTAGTCAAGAACAAGTTGTGAGTTTTTTATTAAGTTCTGTAGAAATTGACGAAGTTTTAGTACTTTATTTACAATAAATATGGTTGTTGTTTGTCTTATCATCGAAAATATGTCTTTTTTTATTAAGATATCAAAATATTAGATAGATTTTAGATTACTTTTTAAATAATATCAATCATATCAGTTAGAAATCAGAATCAATCATATATTTAAGTCAACTCAATTAGCCATTAAAATATGATCTGAGGAAACAATTTATTTTCTGAACCTTTCAATGTTTTTTTTTAAATAATAAAGTCATAAATAGACCTACTTACCAATATTAAGTATTTGTTTATTTATTTACTAGAACCCACTTCTTCTTTGCGCACTATAAAGCGTTATCCCGTTAGAAATCTAATACCCAAAAACAAAAACTTTTGTTCTTTTTTTCCCAAAAATAACCAGGGTGTGCAAATGAACCATTCCCGCTCTGACCCTTAATCCAATGACACAGCGACTAATGGCGGCGGCGTGGCTCACGCGACCGCAGTAAGCTCGTCAACATTAGGCGCTTGCACTCTGTCGCACTTTGCGGCGACACATGACTTGGTCACAATGTTTTAGTATAATAATAGAAGTATTTTTAGGGTTCTAACAAACGAGCAGCACGTTGAAGACGTCAGAGGCAACTGCAGTCGCCATCAACTGGCGGCAACTAGCTGAAGGCAAGCTGTCGACGGCATGCGCTGATGTGTCAACAGCTTACCGCAGGCAGGCCAACAGCTAATGACGCACGCAGCTAGCCGGCGACATCTGCAGGCTACAGCCGCCAACGCATCTAGAGCATGTCGACAGCTAGCTGCCGCCTCCTAACGTTGACTGCAGTTATATACGTCGACAACAAATTACTGTTTGTGTGTACGAGCCCACGGGTTTTAACACTTAACATAGTGAGAAAAATAGGCCTAAAAATTAAAATATGTGACCCAGGTTTGGACTTTCGTATATACAAAAAATAATGTTGTATATTATGAAAAATAATAATTTTAAGAAGACATGTTTCCCTAAATATAAAAATTAAATAAAAGTAGCAGCCTATATCTTATCCTACTGCAGGGCAAAAGCCTCATTCATGAAATCAAGTCATTGTTACAATAATGCCAGCTTGCCAAATGCGGGTTGGTGATCACAAACCCGAGCTGTGTCTGAAAAAACCGACACAAATTTTGCTCGACCCGGGAATTGAACCCAGGACCTCGACATCTCGGCCCGGTACTTAAACTACTAGACCATTGAGGCGTTTCTCGATGCCTAACAATAAGTTTGCACTAAATTACAAATAAATAGGCTTAATTAGATGTTGGTAATCGGTTGTTAATAAAAACAAATATTCACGTAAACTTTTTTTTTACAAGAATACTAAATCTGTGACTAAAACCATGCCACAACAAACAAGTAAAAAAAACATAAAAAAGTATATTTAAAAACATAAACGTAAACGAAAAAGTCGATTTAGCTGCGAATTTCCATTTTCAAATTAGGTATGTAGTTCCTAGAAACCTCTTGCGCACTATTAGTTCTATATTCAAAACTGACACCAACGTTTGGCTTCGCAGTCGGTTCCACCAATGATGACGCTCCTTTTAGTGTTTCTTCGGATAGCTGATTACTATTGGCTATCAAGTGAGTGTGATGTCGGCCCGGGTCGCGGAAAGCACGTTATAATCAAACTGACGAAAAACTATAATTTGTGCATTGTTATCTTTCTTTTAAAGTGTTGTAAACGTATAAATTAATGTTATGTACAGTTGTGTGGATATTGTAAATTTTGTAAGTGTCGTGAATTTAGTCAGTTATACAGTCGGATGCTGTGTGTGACTTGTGGCGCCTTACCATAGTCCATAACCAAGTAACCAGGACCTCTCAAGAGTCACGTAACATTTCATCCAAGGTATGGAGAAGTATACTATCACCGGTAAGTGCTTGCCTAGGTCGAACCGCAATTCGTTATTTCTTGGTAGAACCAAAGTACTTATCCTGAGTGATGTCATGGGGTCCCTCTGGTAGTGTTTTCTCGTCCCACTCCTCTTACATACTAATATGTTAAAATAACTGGTAATAAGCTTTAAGGGTCTGCGCTGCGTCGGATGGGAGCCGCGCGCGGATTGTAACACATTGCGAGTTTAGTACAAAACGTGCGCGACTTAAGGTTTTAAATGCCAGCAATGCACTCGTATTACTATCGCGCGCGGGTCCCGCTTCATAACAACCTCGTCCACATCGGATGAAACGGAAAAACCAGAAGAGTACCGAGCCGCACACACGGTCGCAAGCATCGCTAAGCCTGCAGCTATCGCATGTAAAAGTGTTTAAATAACTTAGTTAAGTACTAACCTAACAAAATATTGTCTCTGCGCGGAGCAACATTTAACTAAACACTTACCCAAAATTTCAACCCAAAAAAAAAACACGGACCAAAGAGCCTGTGCCAAAAACTGTTAAAAAAAAGAACTTAGTTAAGTACGTATTGAAATAACCTAACTTTCTAAACACGTACGAAGAAATAAATCTCCATGTCGACTGAACTTGAAATGTCGTCAAAACGATTACTTCAATTCGATCCTAGCACGGTACACGAACTTGACCTAACCCACATAAAGTCTGATATATTGTTTTTGCATTCTGCCTTTAACTGGAGCGAACTGGTCGGATCCAGATTTCAGTCAAAGAGGTGAAAATTGCAGAGTTCTTGAGTTTTTATTTGGAGCAAATAGTTAAAGTTTTCACTGCTTGACTAATTGAACGAATGGTCTATGCAACTATCTGCATCATAGATTTGATTTGATTTGATGCTATACTTGGAGAAGTTAGAGAGCTATTACAAAAGAGTCCTCATGGAGCTAACATACCAATAATTAAAAATTAACAATGTTATGTTTAAAAACTAATAATTATTATGGAATTCTCCAATAAAGGAACAGGCTTGTGGTTGAATATATTTGCTTAAACACTTAATACAAATTGAACCATCTGTATGTTTATTTTCCATCCCGCCTTGCGGTCGCAATTTTTCACACGCGTTCAGAATTACCTTGAATACCCCTTTATCCCTTACGGGGCGAATCGGCCCGGCACCTATATTTCATGTTTAACGGGAAAGAATCGCGGGAACGTAATGGTGCAAAATGGCATTGTCTTCGACAAATGCGGGGTGAACTGAGGTTTTTGCCGGGATCCTTTTGGCAAGCATGCAATAGAATTTTGCTGAAAAATTCTAGTTTATAGCTATGGCCAGGAATGCATGTAAATTATTGTATTTGGTATATTATTTGTACTGTTTACAAACTAAGCTTCTGACATAACAGAGAACGATCTCACTCCTGAGGATGCAGAAGACCAGGCAAAGTGGAGAAAGTTAAGCAGGAAAGCGGACCCGGCACTAGGCTGGGAAAACGCTAGGACGAAGAAGAAGACAAACTAAGCTTGTATGTAGTCCTAAACAAAGCAAAGATTTTACAATGGGTCTCTGACTAATAACTAAACTTTTTTGTATGCAGATTTTTTTTTGTGTGGAAGTCAAACCCGTAGTAGTTTACTAGATGATTTCTTAACCATTACACCGAATCGGTCATCAAATTGTTGATGACCTAAGCTGTAATTCTGTTAATGGTTATCTAATTATACTGAGTCCATTAGTGCCTTTGTCCAGTCTAAATCACCCTACGCATGGCGATTTGATGGGGAATATCCGCTAGCGAAGGGAAGTCTATTATGGGGAAACTCGGCGATGATGTGCGTTTCTGTAGGAACCCTGTTTATTTGAAAAGTTATGTACATTTTTTGTAACTAACGTCATCAGGTAGCTGTCTACCCTACGTGCCTGTGCACGTAGCCACTTTTTTAATTATTATTATTTTCATGTGTAACAAGACGAGCAGATCGTACACCTGATGGTAAGCGCCACGTCTGCCCAGTTCAGTGCCAAACAGTAGCTAAGCATTTACTGTCTGGCACTGCCCTGCGCCCGCTCCACCGAGACGACAGTTATTAGGTCTCATATACCCAGTAATTTCACTACGTCAAGCTGCCTCTGCATTATATTTCGTTGAAGGATACTAAACCAGGAAGTATCGGTCGATGCGTGCCAAACGGTAGGCTCTTCTGATCTTCGAAACTTTAGGTTCCTAGGATTAACTTAGTCGAAATTCAGTTGGAGCTGTTATGGAGGCAGATTTAAACTGTAAGGGTAGATTGTTAGTCGGCCTCTAAAAAGTTTCATACGCGACTGCCATCTGACCTCCGTAACCTTTGACAAGAGATCTAGACTAATTGGATTATGGCTACACTGGGCAGCTTTGCAGGTTTCTTCATTACGTTTTCTGTCACCTACGATCTCATGATTAATACGCATTTATAAAAACTACTAAAAGCTCTGCGCCGAGATGCCTGACGCATGTGAAGCCCTTTTTATTATAGAATTTGGCTACCACAGCTCTCTGATCCTTTATTTTTGATTAATGTATAATAATAATTCAAAACTAAATATCAGTAGAAGTATCGCACCATTTGACACGAAGTCCTATTCACCATTAATTCTAACTTTGGTGCGTGCAGATAATTTTAAGTCTTTACGAGTATTAAGATATTTCTGCGAGATTTAACTAATGGAATATTCAGCTCGGCCTGTTCAGTGGGAGATAGTAAAGTGCTTAAGTATCAAACGTAGGCTGAATTAAAATAGACTCACTCACCAAACAAAATGCAATTATGGCAAAGCTGAGTATTGTTAGTTCATAAAATCAAATCAAATTATATTGTAATTCATTATAGGCATATGAAAAAGAACCTATGAATGGTCTAAACTAATAACATTGTCAGATATAATTAAGTAAATTAATTTACATATTAATGAAACATGATTCTGCAAGCATAACACGAGTATTGAATTGACGGACAAATTGATCGATCGCAATTAGCGAGTTGATAACTGAAACTCATAAATGATCGATTATGGGAATGTTGTGGGTCGGTGGCAATAAGCTGAAACATCTTGTTAGTCTAGATTTTATAGTACTTAGGTAGGTGTAGTTTCGGGGCGGGGTATTGAGTGAATTCTTTTGGTCAGGCAAAAAAAAATGTTTCGGATTTTTTGATATGATTCTGGTTTGTGATTCATTCCAGATCCAGATCATTCAAGCCAGATTTCAAATTGATTTCGACTTTAAACAGCCCCTTTTCCCCTCTATCCTTTGAGAAACGCTGTCCAGATCATGTTAATAAATATTACAAAAAAGCTGAATCGTACGTAATACTGAAGTTCCTACGTCTTTTGTTTTCTAAGTTCGATTTCTGCAGAATTGTTTCGATGTTACAATAGGCATTTCCACATCTATTTATTTTCACATGAATACAAAACTAAGAGGCCTTCCTCTAAAAGCTTTACGGTTATCGTCGAATGACGAAATTAGAGCATTTTGTCCGTTAGCAAAGCCACTTCACATACACCGACCGATGCCGAAGCAAAGTGGCATTAGTTCCTAATAGGGTTGTTACCACCGGTGTCCCAACCAGTGAAGTGTTAGTCAAAGTATCTATTTTGCAATTTGATTTACCATGGAATTCTTTTGCACGTCAAAACTTTTTCATTCTACCAGCTCTTCGACGTGAATGGTCTGTTGAGAAGAAGTGCCGCAAGAAACTCAACAGATAAGATAGCCTTTTTAAAAAAAAATATGCGTTTTACAATGTCATCTTAACAATAATATAATACCTAATAATAAAATTTATGATACGCTTATTTAATAAGCGTATGAGTAGATGTGCAGAGTAGTAAGCAAGATCTGTTTTATATCCACAAAGTCATTTAAGTACATAATGTTCTTATTATCATAATAAGTTATTTATTTTAATCAAATATCTAGCCCAAAACCAAAATTACTGTGTGAAATATTGCTTTTATTGACTTTCTAGTTATTACATCAAATCGTTGGACACAACTTAAATTTCGACATAAAGCACTTTTCACTCGTTATAGATTATTTTATTTTTATTTTTGCTACTACATATTATTATTTAAAGAATAAAAATATGTAGGAACTCATATCAACGCCCCTTTGTTGTGGGTTTAACCAAGTTAGGTTTTGGATTCGTCTGTACTTGTTTGAAATTGTATAAATAGAAGCATTTTTGCCACAGAGACAGTTGAGAAAATAAATCAAATTTTTCGGGTACAGAAGCCCACTATTTTCTTAACCAGAAAGAATATTTATTTAAATTATTGCCAACCACGTTTTATCAGATCGCAGAACAAAACAGGCTCACGTAATATTTTTGTAATATTTCATAAGATTGCCATCTAGGGTGCTTCTTCGGGAGTCTCATCTTTCTGCCGAAATGACGTTATAACCCGGAGGGTGGAGGGTCTCGAAAGATCCCTACATTTTACCAAGTGTCAGTAAATGTAGAAAAAAATAATACTGCACCATTTATTAATTGTAAAGTGAATTACGCAAATAATTTGAAACGATTGTGCATTCGAACCAACCCTGAAGCTGTTCACTTAATGACGCCGCGCCGTAAATATATTTTTTACTAAATGCTGCAAAACTAGCGAAATGTGATAAAAAAAACGTATTTAATTGTAATAAGAAATTATAATTATGAAGAGTTCGAAGAATTGTATGTAGTTTGCCTTATATGTTCAAGTAAGTGACTTCCTTATCTTATATAGAAAAAACAGATACCTTTAACCCTTAAACGTCATGTTTTTGTAATGGATCGCTGCTTCGAGTGCCTCATCTATGCCTGAAGGGTTTCGGAAGACCCGAACATATTATTACAAAGTGAATGCATAAGGTGATTCTGAAGGGAATCTTTGAACTTGATTTTCTGATAGAATCAACTTGTAAGGAGGTTACTATTAGGTTTATTCAATTTGTGATTCCGAACGGTTTAACTTCGAAAGGGGGAGTCAGTTTTGTTCGTCTAACTAACGACCCTTTCCAGTTTCCAGGAGCAATAATTTAATAATAAAGACATTATGTGACTATATGGCGAGCAACGGCCACGGGCATCATTCAGGTGATGATGATGATGATGTGTATTTTTTTGTATTCTTGTGATTTTGTAGACTTTCCAAATCTGTCTTCCTTCATTAAATTATTCAGTATAAGGTCAATAACATTTTGATTACGATCCTTCCAAGTTGTTTTGCTTCAGCGACCAATGCAATCAAAGCAATTAATTTTAAAGTAATTAATTGATTGTGTATTCTACCGGTTCCTCAAAGATTTACGTAAGCTGTTCACTTAACGAAGCGGCGCTGTAAATATATAACGATTTTACTAATTGCTCCGGAATTAAAATTTGTTATTTTTTTTTTACAAAATTAAGGTGACAATATTATTATTATTTTTATTCAATTTTTTAATAAGTATCTTGATAAACGATTGGATAAATTTCACAGGTGTAACGTATTTAAAGAATAAATAAAGAATGAATATATGGAACTATACAAGAAAAAAGAAATAAATCAAACAACGGAAAACAACAAGAAAAAACTGGAGTGATCCAGTATTAAATCAGTAATGAGAACCTTTTTAACTACTTCGGCTTCAGGTATGGCCAAAAAAGTCCATCGCAGCCAACCAGGACAATTCTATGAGCGAGCAAGTAATGTCGCAGAAGGAGGCAGCGGAGCGGGAGCGCGAGGACGACCCCCTCGCTGCTCCCCTCCGGCGCAGACGGCCAGGCCGGAGAAGGCGAGCTCACTTAGCACGCCTCCTCCGGCCTGAGGGTTGACCTGCGGGCGGGGGTACCTCCCCAACGTCTGCATTGCACAGGTCGCTCGAGCCAAGTCTGAGGGTCACCTTGTTTCTCGGGTGGCCCTCCCTAGGCGCCACCTCGACTTGAGGCCTCTCAAGTCGGGGTACCCGGGGATGGGCTGGTCAATAGCTAACGCTGGCACCGGCTCGTCCCAATCGGGTGCGAAGGGGAACCAGGGGAGTTTAGTGGGTAGTGGACGCTTTAGTCTCGAGTCCCACACACGGCCGCAGGCTTAGCTACCCTGCGGTTATGGTGCATAAACCCAATCTCCTCCGAAAAAAAAAACCGGCCAAGTGCGAGTCGGACTCGCCCATGAAGGGTTCCGTAGCAGCAAGTATCATCATAATATAAAAGTTCTTGTAGTTTTTTGTAAGTTTGATCGACGTTTTTATATTTGAGTTGATTGAATGAGAGGAAAATTGCGGTTTACGATTTATGACGTTTTAAAAAAAAACTAATTACTTGATCTCTTTCAAACCAATTTTCAATGGAAGTTTGCATGGTTTTGTACATCATATATTTTTTTTAGTTTTATCGTTCTCTTATTTTATAAGTTAGAGGGGGGGTGACCAACATTTTACCACTTTGGAAGAGTCTCTCGCGCAAACTATTCCGTTTAGAAAAAAATTATATAGGAAACCTCATTATCATTTTTAAAGACCTATCTATAGATACCCCACACGTAAGGGTTTGAAGAAAATTTTTTTTTTGATTTTTAGTTCTAAGTATGGGAAGCCCCAAAAATTTATTAACTAATTACTTGATCTCGTTCAAACCAATTTTCAATGGAAGTTTGTATAATAATGTACATCATATTTTTTTTAGATTTATCGTTCTCTTATTTTAGAAGTTAGAGGGGGGGTGACCAACATTTTACCACTTTGGAAGTGTCTCTCGCGCAAACTATTCAGTTTAGAAAAAAATGATATAAGAAACCTTATTATCATTTTTTAAGACCTATCCATAGATACCCCACACGTAAGGGTTGGATGAAAAAAAATTTTTTGAGTTTCAGTTCTAAGTATGGAGAGCCCCGAAAATTTATTATTATTTTAAAATTTAAAATCTTAATACGGTTCACAGAATACATCTTCTTACTAATTTTCAACAGTATAGCTCTTATAGTTTCGGTAAAAAGTGGCTGTGACATACGGACGGACAGACAGACAGACAGACAGACAGACATGACGAATCCATAAGGGTTCCGTTTTTTGCCATTTGGCTACGGAACCCTAAAAAGGACAATTCTATGAAGGAAATTTTCCTTACATCTCTTTATAAAATTGACATCTAGTAAGTTGCCCAAAAAATAAAATAAAATAAAATGCATTCCCATATAAAACTCGAAACGACAGAATTGTTGTGTTATGAAAGTTGTTAAAAAGTTAACCCATTTTCTTGCTTCATTGACTCAGCTCGTACTACCAGTTGTAAAACTAAAATGAATTTTTAACTCGCTTAAGTATTATCTTGATGGTTTTGAACTAACAAAAAATTAGTATTTCAAGTTTGATCGATAATAATCATCTCTGCAAATACACTAGCATCTCGACCTCACTCCCCGTGTTTGATAAACGTACTCATCATCATCATGTCTATATACGTTCCCACTGCTGGGACACTTAGCTTATCTCAATTGTGAGATAGTGTGGGCCATACGTGTGGGATAAACGTACTGGTGGCACAAAAAAGTATTAACCTATTGATATTCCACTGCAGGGCAAAGGCGGCCATCCTTCAAATCAAGTCATCGTTATGCTGGGCATACACCATCAAGCACACAACGCACAACTCGAGTTATCAAGCCAATCCACGCCCACACACGGTCAAATTGGTTTGATCCAATCGATCGCATCAAGCCGATTTGACGATAGGCTTGATGGTGTATGGCCAGCATTACAATGATAGGTATTTGGCTTAATCACCACGCTTGCCAAATGCGAATTAATGATCCAAAACCCGAGCTGTGTCCGAAAAAACTGACACAATGTTAACCCGACCCGGCAATTGAACCCAGGACCCCGAGATTTGATCCAGTACTTAGGCTAACTGGTCGCATTGTTGTGTTTAACTGTCAACTTGAACTCTAGTTTTTAGTAATTAAAGATCTTTGAACAGCTCGCGATTTTACACAACAGATAGCGCTGTGGGCAACATAATTGTTAATTTATTTAGTTGTTAAATATTGTTTTTTAATGTTATATTTTGTAGCTTTTTGCTTTACCTAAATAATAAAAAAAAAAATAAAAAAAATATTTAAGGTTTAAATCTTTAATACAATATTAATAAAATTGAGATCAGACGGAATACAGAATACGTCATGTTACCGGCAAATGCATTCATTTTAATTATGGAGTGAACAAAGAAACCTATCCAAAAAATCACGTCACGATACCACGATAAGATACCTTGCAGTAATTAGTAGTCACTTCTATCTTCCCAAATTCCTTAACCCATGAAATTCCAGGGAACTTTTCTAAACTAATCTTTAAACCCAGTTAAAGTTTTATTGGCAAATGAAAGGCTCGAGGTAAGCCCTCACTGTTCCAGAGACACAATTAGCTCCTCGGGTTAGAGTGGTTCTAGTAAAAAGTCTTTCTTATCGTCTCAGTGAAGTAACATTCAACGGTCTGGCTTTTTCTCGTTGGGCCAAAAGGTTCGTCATAAATACGCTTAGTTCTGTTGGATAAGATTTTCGTGTTGCGTTGTTACATTGAATAGAAATAATAGCGACTATATATATAGGTATGTCGAATAATTATTTACCGAGTTTTGCATGGATTTATCAATATCCCTACAATATTTATTATTTAATTAATATTTTTATGTAATATAAGTGGACCCGTCAATGGTTTAGTGGTTTAAGTACCGGACCGGGACCTTAGAGTCCTTTTTTTTTGCGATGCGTAAGTTTACGCACATCCTCAGCCACGGGGCTGACTGAGGGGGATGTGGGACTCCACAGAGTGCGGACTACCCACTAAACCCCATCGGGTCCCTCTTGGTTGCATTGGTACCACTCCCTGGTTCCATGCTTGAGGCCATTATTCCGGGAGTAATGGCTTGGATTGAATTCCCAGATTCTCGTATTTTTAAAACACAGCTTGGGTTTGTGATCACTAATCGGAATTTAGCCAATGCCCATTATTTTGACTATGACTTAGTTTCAATGATGAAGGACTTTGACCCTGCAGTGAGACATCAGGTGTGACTTCCTACTTAACGTTTTGATGTTGTCATGTCAGTCTATCTTTTGCTGTCTAGGTTTTCTATTAAATTGTGACCGTAATGAACCAAATCGAGTTTCATGGTTAATCAAACTGGAATTAATATTTTCGATTACACATAAATAAAATACATTATTTTTTAACTCAAATTTTAATTATCAACTTCCCTTTTCGTGGCCGTACTTAGGACGCAGCAGACAGACTCGTATTGTGTTTGTTAAGAAGTCGCGTCGGGACACGAGCTCTAATAGGACCGAGGTGGCGCCACGCGTCTTTTATAGGACGCCTCGCTTGACGCATTTATGTTATTTAACTTTTCTGTGACTGATATACTTGCTCATTTGAGCCTAAATATCCTTTAGCAACATTTCCATCCATTTGGTATGATGTGGCCAGTACTTGGAGATCTGGGATGTATTTTCAATTTTCACGTTTCTTGCCGGTTGTTCTCAACAGATGACTGCATTCCGGTGGTAGAGTCACTATATTTTTTATTTTATTTCTGACGATTCATAAGTGCCTCTTTGAAGCCTATTTGAATAAAACATATTTTGATTTGATTTGAATATCTTTAGTCCTGTGTCTGATGTTCTAGGGCACGTCTTGCTAGCATGCATATATGGATATGGTATATACTAATACGATTGTTTGTTTTGAATAGGCTCCGAAACTACTAAATCTATTTGAAAAATTCTTTCACTGTTGGGAAGCTACACTATCTCCAAGCGACAAAGGGTGCTTTTGGTTTCGGGAATGTGGGGGAAAAGGGGGGATTATAATTCACAAAAAGACTGACGCGCGGATTAAACCTCGGACGCGGCCGCTAGTAAATTATATTTACCACGTTGCTAATGCTTCTAAGATCGTCGAGTCTATGATTAAAATAAAAGGATACTAGCTCAAATATTAATATTGCTGGAACACAGCCAGAGCTATTACGACATAAGATTGTAGGCAGCAACCTAAGCAAAGCTCAAACAATAGGAACTGAACAACGGGTCTATGTATAAACATAATTATTCAGAACACAGATCAATACAAACAGACATGTTCGAACCAAATTATTCCTAGTGTGGGGATTTAACCTGTCTTGTGTTAGTAGTCATAAAATATCACAGCAAGATGATCGTATACTATCATTTTTAACCGACTTCAAAAAAGGAGGAGGTTCTATGTTCGACTGTATGTATTTTTTTTCTCTTTGCTGACCGCAAGAAGTTTTTTTTTAAATATAAATAAAACATCTTTTTGTCTTTTTTATCTGGCATATAATACAAAACACATACCTATGTATCATTAAAATCTAGTAAATTGACATCCAAAGAATATTGTAAGATTGCAAGTACCACATTCAGTTGTTTCTTACGTTTAAAATAAATTAATACTTTATTGCATTAAATACTTGTACCAATATTTTAAATTAAAAAAGAACTCTGCCTGTATCTATATATTATATAACACTCAAAGGTGACTGACTGACTGACCATCAACGCCCAGCCCAAACCACTGGACGGATCGGGCTGAAATTTGGCATGCAGGTAGATGTTATGACGTAGGCATCCGCTAACAAAGGATTTTGATCAACTCCCACGGGAACGGGAACCACGCGGGTAAAACCGCGGGCGGCCGCTAGTTGTAATATAAATAATAGTGTCCAGAGATATTTTTTTACTTGTTTATAAAAAAAAATATACCAATTTAAGTCAGAATGCCGATGACTCCGAAAATGCCAAGGATGACACGGGGGCTTAGTAGCCGTAGATCTGACAGCACAGAACTAATGGCACGCAGTAGGATGGCAATCAAAGTAGGACCGCCTGCGGAGGACAAGTGTCTTCGCCGCCTCTATGGCACCAGAGATAATGTTTATTACTTTGAGAAGAGTCACATTGGCACTCACCAAACGGAGCGCGATAACAAAGATTTTTTTTATTCAATGCTAATTGGCGGACAGGCACGCAGCTCTCCTGATGGTAAGCGGTTACTGCGGCCTATTCCTTTGAGGGACACTTTACCAGGAATCGTCGCTCAATGTGCTGCCAGATTGTAGGCTCATCTAATCTTCGACCCTTAGATTTCAAGTGTACTACATTATTATTGCTGGAACACAGCCAGAGCTGTTATGGCTTAACTCATACGTCGATCTTATGTGAAAGGGTGATATTTGTCCCGGCCCATTTTGACTGACAGACAAGAACTGCTATTATGTAAGCTAGAAAGCTGACACCGATTCCAAAAATAACATTACTCGAGCATTAGGTTAAATAACAAAAAAACATAATTACACATTAAAGGCCGGCAGCGCATTTGTGATTCCACCTGATTTGCAGTATCTATGGGTGGCGGTAGTCACTTTCCATCAGGTATGCTGCATGCTCGTCTGCCTGCTATACTATAAAAAAAAATACAAAATGCACAATAGTTTTTTACTCTTTAGTACTTTTTTTTGCTTTTTATTTTTGGAAGTCGGATTTTTTGTAGTTTTACGTGAAACTCATAACTTATCATAAGGTTAAACTCGTATAAACTCGAAAAAACTTATCAGCTATATTGTTATCAGTAACGCGGTTATCTCTGATTGGATGCGGCTCACCGAACAACTTCCCTAAGATTGGGTTCTAGAATTGCGTAACTTTCGCGATACGCCGTAATGTGGAGCTCGGCTGGCCTAACAGTGTTACTAATATTATGACCTTGTTACGGCTCTGTATTCCGTGTACTACGCCATGTGGTAAATGCCTATATATTTTATGTACAAGTTTAGTTTGTAGAGCAACTCGTACATGCTAGCTTGCCTAAGGGCTCTGACACATATACAACATGAGACTAAAGACGTTGGTCCCAGTAAACCCACTAAACTTATCCCCGGTTTCCCCTTTATATTCGGCATTCGGAAGGGACGAGCCTGCCTGCCTTGTAGTAATTGACTCATTCCTGGGAACCCCGGTAACCCTACCTACCCCAAGGTAGTAAGATTAATTCCCATTCAGGACAAAACATTAACGTGATAAACATTTTTGTGTCTTGTGTGATACGATCCAAAAAAAAAGTTTGTTCTAACTTTATAAACATCACAGTTTTGACCTCTGTTGATAGCGTAATACATTACAAATACTTAACTACAGCCTTACTCATTTTGTATGACATGAAAGTGCATCAACACACATTATGAATACATTTACCAATAGCAAGCGCAAAAAGCAATCTGCATAAATAATAGATCGCAATCGTCAAAATATTGCGATACATGGCAGCGTCATTACGTGCCTGAAAATCGAATGCTCGGTTATACGACGCAATGAATTGTATAAATGGATGCTGATAAGCGATATTGCTCTCCAGGTCAGGTATTAGCTTGAAAAGCGGTGGAAAAAAATCTTTTTTTTTGTCTCTGTGTATGGATTTTTCAGAGTACATTACCTACTTATTTTTGCTATCTTGTGACATATTTCTGATGTAATTGGCCCTTTTACTTGTCATGATTGTACCTTTTTGCTAAATGTTATGTTATAAACTATCTAAATATTAAACTAACAGAATAATTATTATGAGAGGTGTAACATAGTAGATCTAAGTGATTTCTGATTTTAATTTTTGTAGATTGCTACTCATTAAATAAAACAACTTTAACGGATAAAAATCGCGGTTACTATTTATTGGATCTTTCACCCGAATGAGAAGTACATTTTTCTTAGAGAAGACGCCGTTATTAATAATAAAAAAAATGTTTTTTAGGTCAAATCAACATTTAAATTATATCTAAAACACTTTAAAGTAGACATTGTAGATAAAACCTTATAGGCTCAGCATGTGTCGTGAGAGCGCTGTACGCAACACGACGCTGGTTTTCTGCGGATGCCTAAAGATATAATAGCGAGTCAAATTAAATAGTTTATAACTATTGAGCTGTGTTTCTGTCGATCAGTAAAATCTGTTGACGTCACGAACTCCGAAATTCTCTAGTCTATAATTAGCCGACTCCTCAATACATTAAATCGACAGTCAATTTAACGAACTAGGTACTTGATTTCATCTTGAAACTATTATTATAACTCCAAGTTCAAGCAAATTCTCTTTGTAAAGAATCCCTCCAGTTTTACAAATTTTCAGTTTTTACCAGCAGACTTAAGGTCGATTTTACCTTGGCTAAAAAGCATTTGCAATCAAAACTTTGCTGTCCCAGTTTCGTATTTACTTAGGTTGTCGTCTTAAGTGTTCATTTATAAGGTTAAGATCGAATTTGACGCTTGACGGCACGAGGTTTTAGAGGTATACTATCTACTAGTAGTTTCCGAGAGTAATGAGAGTGCTAAGCGTTTACTCTCGTCGAATGAATATAAAATTGTTTGTCTTAAGTACGCGTAGTTGTGCGTATCTTCCTTATTTATTTATCAACTAACCAGAGAGCGTTTTGGTAGTGACCCTTCCCTATTCGCCAGTCATGGTTCCAAATTGCACAAACATTTAATGTTTTTTTACCACATCAGTTGTCAGACAGACACGCAGCCCACCTGATGGTAAGCGATCACTGCCATTGAGTTACAGTAGTAATTGTAGTTCAATGGTCGCTGCTGTATTTTTTTGTTAATTTCTTGCAATACGTTTGCTTTTTCTGTTTGATAAAAAATATTAATATTATATAACATTTACCAAATCCTATTTCTTATCATTATATCTTCGCCATTTAATTAAACTTATAGAAGCGGCCGCCAAAATCTCATTACGTTCTGTTAGGAGGCGGCGGCGCTGTCAGTCTTTTTAAAAAAAAACTACACGATTGTTCAACCAACACTATTTACTTGTAGATACGAATATTACAAATAAAATATATAACACACACAACTGACTTCCCGATTTACCCGGAGCGAGATTTAACCGCTATCCGCGATGAGGTCCAGAATCTAACTAACTGATTTCTGTATTGAATAATTAAAGTTAACCACTCAATCCCGAACCGGCACTCGGGTGCCGCGTAACAATAGATTTTCTATTGTGTCTGGTGATCCGGGGCTTGAAAGATTAACTAATAACGCAAGCCAGCAATAAAAATGAAAAGTACAAAGATTAGGTAAAACGCTGACGCTTGCTGTAAGCCCCTATTATACAGGGTTATAACAGCCCCCCCCTTTTGACGGAGCTTTATCAAAATAAGATGAAGCGAAGTTTAAAAGAAATAGAAGATTTATGAAAACGAAACGAAATTAGGAAGTCAGTTTTACAAAAGATATAGAAAAATAAAGACACAGTAGAACAGAATATATAGAAATAGGAAATCGAAAATTGTATAAAAAGATAAAGTATGTAGTTAAAACTTGGTACAGATTTAAAAGAACAAAATAAAAATAGGCATAAAATAAGTATATAAGTAAAAGTAGAGTAGTAAGTGTAAGGTTTAATATTTTAAAAATACAAAATAATTTATATACCACAATTAATCACTAGTCAAATGTGTGACTTTAAAGAAAAAGGGTGGCAACATTGGAAAAAAAAAGGGTTGGCAACCCTGAAATGGCGGGACGTCATTCAAAAGGGGGTGACAGGACGCTAAGCAAAAAAGGGATTATTTTATGAAAACGAATTGTATTGGGGTTATTATTCTAAGATTGGGAATAGAAAAGGAAATAAAGACTGTTATATAGAGTTTTGTAATCGATTATTGTAAAGAAAGAAAGTACGGGCGAAATAAATAGTGTATCAGTTAAATGTGGAGTTTTATTACACTTCAGAAGTGGCAAGTGCCGCGCCGGCGTTTTTATTATAGATGTAAATCAAATGGCAGGAAAGTGGCTCTGTTTATTTATACGGGAATTCTACACTCAATAGACGGAAAAGGCGTGGAGGTATTCAATACATTAAAAAAATAAAATGAAGAAGAAATCAGTCACTTCGCTCCGAAAACCAACCTGACATAAGAATTTCATAACTTCGTATCGCACAAACAAGCTAATGAATCATTAAAAAACTTTGCCTGTATACTAAAATGAATGTCGTAAAACTGTGACCTTGGATTGGACAGCTACAGGAACGGCTTATAAAAAAATCATGTTCATCTGCAATATGAATAACATACCTAGATAACTACTTAGGAGAAAAATTGTTAATGGAAGATCAACTCAATCTAGACAAGAAATGGCAAAAGCTATGGTGGCGTCCAGAAGCCAAACAGATGAACTACAAGGACTTGTAGGAGGACAAAGTTATTAAAATGGAAAATAAGTGATAACAATACACAAAATATCAAGAACAAGTGTTATGAGATCCACAATGAATGGATAAACAACAATTTTTAACAAAACTGATTGCTGGCTGTCAAACTGGATACTCAACAACGGATTTACAGGGGAGTATTATAATAATGTGTTCATTCTTATTTATTTCTTTAAAGTTTATCAATATTGGAATATAAAATTCAATAAATAGTTTCTATTAAAGTAATTAGTTACATACAGACTTCCCTTGTAGGTTATTTTAATTGCAAGAGTTGGTTTACTTCCACTATAAATTATTTCTCTATTAAATTCTAATACATTTACTTCTAGTAATTATAGCTTATATTCTGAAAGTAAAATAAGAAAAATATCTACCCTCCACAGCCTGGTAAAAAGAGAATAGTTGCTTTAGAGTTCATTTTCTGTTTCTAGCATGAGCACTGGTGCAACATCTTCAAAGATGATGACTAGGAGGGCTACTGCGGCAGACCTAGAATTAAAATTAAGATGTTCCCTCGAAGAACTCAAACAATTAAAAGAGGAGAATAGTCAGTCGAGATCCAAGTCTACAAATACAAGAAAATATGTCAGTGAAGTATGTTCAGTCAAATACAGAGATGCAACAGGTACAGTCAGAACAAAATATTCAGTCATCTAAGTCAATGTCAAGGTGAGTGGACAATTAATTAATTAATATAAGTAGGTATGGTATAAATAACTTGCAAATAAATTGTATCATTGATACAGGTAGTGATGTCAATATTATGTCAAAAAGTGTTTATGATTCACTTCATATTAAGAATTCATTGTCTAAAACTGATGTTGAAATTTAGTCATACATTGGCAATAGTCTAGATGTCCTAGGTCAGCAAAACTTGGAATGTAAATTTCAGTTTAATTAGTCATTTTATTTATTTTTTATTTACATTTATGTGAATTCTCCAACTGTACTAGGTAAACTTTCTTGTTCAGAAATTGGTTTAATTAAAAGAGTTTTTGTGTGGATACTACAAACATGCAAATGTCAGAAAATAATATTAGTCAAAAGGAGTCAAATTCAAGTCAAGTAATGTATCATAAAGCTACAAAGAGTCAGTCACAGTCAAGTCAGTAACAGTCATATCCACATGATGTAACATTACTTCCATGGGAAAAGTTGGTGTTGATTTTATAGATTATAAATTTATAACACAGTCAAAGGCACGTCAGATGTAACACTTTGGTCTCTGTACCAGGTCACTCTTATGTCGGGGGCATAAGTGCTATTATCGAACTGCAAGTGTTTGCCGTGATGTACCGTTGGCTGTACAAGATTATTACTCAAATTATATTGAAATTAATGCCAAAACAGTAATGGTTTGTCTTAAAAATATATTTAGTAGACATGGCATACCAGTAGAGTTATTCTCAGACAATGGACCGCCATTTAATTAAGCAAAGTTAAAGAATTTTATTTTTGAATGGGGAATACACCTAGAGGAAACTTACTTTCTCCAGCACAATTGTTATCTCGCCATAGAGCTGAAACGACAATGGCAGGCACAAATTGTCTACGTTCTCCCAATAGTCATATTGTCAACTGGCATAGTTCCTAAAGTTTTAAATAAAAGCCTGGAAGCCCTCAACATTCCGATTAAAACAGTTAATTTAATACAATTTTAAACACATGCAGAATCACACGAAAATTCCTTTCTTCTGACTCTTCTTCTTCATTCAACGCCGTTATGCTTGGCTAACGCCCGCATACGGTGGTATCGCCCATTTTTATAAATGGAGAAAATAATCTTTGAAAATAATAATAATAATAAGGAAGAAAATAAGAATATAATAAAATACTACCATGTCAGAAAGACTAAATTATTACCAAGACTACAAGAAGATGATAAAGTATATATTAAGAAAATGCCAGATACTCCATGGATTCCAGGTGAAACAAATGTGAACAGCCTAGGCTTTATACAGTTGAAGTGTCAGATGGATTTATAGGAAGGAGGAATAGACAGCATGTTTTAAAGCCGCTACAGTCTCCTCAAACTGTATCACACAAGAGTTCAAATATCGGGATGTCTCCTAGGTCTGATATGGTAGTACCATTTATGGAAGAACATACAGCTCCGGTTAATATGCACACTGGGTGTAGGGAAATTGTAGGACCACCAAGACGGTTGGATTTTTATGAGTGTATAATGTAATAGACAAATAAATAAAAGTTAAGTAAACATTTTGGTGGTGACTGACTGTGAGGTATTATAATGTTATGTCGTATGAATGTTGTTATATGACAAAGTTATGTCTAATATATTGTGGGATTTGGGATGATATGTATATAAGAGTTCAAAGTTATATAAAAGATTATTTTTTTTGGGTGACTCCTGTCAATGACTGATTAATGTAAATACATACATATTAACTGCATGACTGCAAGTCCAGTATGTGGTTTTATTGTTATAAAGTCTTTAAGTCAAGTCTACTATATAGTCTTATTGTTGAATTATTTAAGTTAAGTAGTCCTTGTCGTCAAGAGCTTATGTTAAAAGTCGAGTCGGTTCTGTAAAATTGAAAATAATGTTTGTCTAATAGGGGAGATGTTGTGAGCATGTATGACACAACTCTGATTAAGTGAGGCATCTGTCAATTACTGGCAACACTGTGCACACTTTGGGATGGCGTCTAAACCTGAACATGTATCTCTGTGTTACATTTAAGTCTATAAATGAAAGCCAATCATATAACAGCATATAGCCAGCTATAATAAACCAATACACCGGGTGTGCCTTATACTTGAAATGTTAGAAGTTTAAAAGTATATATTCATATCAATATTATTTTGTTTCTATGAAGCACCTCCTGATAATCCTACAATATTATAAATGCGAAAGTCAGGATGTTTGGATGTTTGGATGATTGGGTGTTTGGATGTTTGTTACTCAATCACGCCTAAACGGCTGAACGGATTTGGATGAAGTTTGGCACACGTGTGGTTTGGAGCCCGGAGTGGGACATGGCTATGAAATTCCTACGGGCAACGTCTCATTCCGCGGGAATATCAATTTTGAAACTGCTGAACCGATTTGAATGGTTCTTTCACTGTTGGAAGGCTACACTGTCCCCGGTGAACATAGGGTACTTTTGATCCTGGAAATTTGGGGGGATATTTGAAAGGGGAGATTACGCGCGGGTGAAACTGCGGGCGGAAGGCTAGTTTACAGATAAATACCTTTATATTTTAATTCAAAGACTTCGTTCTAGTAATTTGTAGGAAATATATCATGGATTTATATTCCCATTGGTAACGTTTTTATTTAGCAATGAGATTTATGTCGTATGTATTATTTTGAAACCTGAACGACGTTAGGCATTGCGTTGAACATGTTATTATGGTCTGATGAGTTATGGAACTTGAATTATCCTTATTTTTAACTAAGTTAAAACTTGTATTTTAAATGGACAACAGAAGCTCTTACTTAGGTAATTGTCGCGTGTTGTATTGAATATGTACATAGTTGTTTTGTTTCGAGTTTCAGACAAGGTGACTCTCGGTCTCGCGGAGACATCCGGTCGCTTTGAGCCAGGGCGAGGACACCGGGATGAGAGCGGACGCGGTCGTGTCCGCGCCTGCAGCGGTGTTGCTCCCGAGCGTCGGCGGACGCGTCGTGGTGAGCGTCTCCGGTCGTATTGGGCCAGGGCGAGGACACGGGGATGGGAGCGGACGCGGTCGTGGCCGTACCCGCAGCGGCGCTGCTCCCGAGCGTCGGCGGAGGCGTCGTGGTGAGCGTCGCAGTCCTCGCGGGATTCGACGGGCTGCTGGATTGGAGAGGGGGATGGAGCGAGCGAGCGCGACGGCGAGGCTTTCAGGAGGATGGGAACGAGGCTGCGTTCGGCGCTCCGTGAGTGGACCCCAGAGACGAAGTCAGAGACGAAGTCGAGACCAGGTCAGAGACCAGGTCAGAGGCAAGGTCAGAGACAAGGTCAGAGGCAAGGTCAGAGACAAAGTCATCTTTTCTATTTTTTTTTTACTTATTTACAGTCATTATATCAGTCACAGAACTATCATGTGATTTATATGTCCAAGTTGTAGTAGGTTTGATATGAATAGGGCGTTTGATATGAATTTGATACGAAATATCATTTGATTGATATGCCCAATGGAGAATAACTATGTTACGATGAAGAATATCATATGATTGATATTATCATATTATATCTTTATGAAAAATAATTATCCTATGAATAAGACTATCATGTGTCTAATAAGATGACAAGTCATAAAGAGAAATGTGCATTTATTTTAACCAAATATCAGTGAAAAGATTTGTTTTGTATGTGCATTTTATTTTCCTTTTAGTAATTAATTAAGTAGTGTATTAAAGATTCTTATTATTAGAATGAAATAGAAAATAATTTCGGTATAATTTTATATTAGCTAGTCGTAATATGAAATAATTGAAGATTTAAAGAACACCCGGTTATTACAATACGATATACTATTATAGGTTGTAATCATTTTTTTTTTACTGAACCTTAAAATGTTAATTTGTTTATATTTTTAATTATAAATAAATAGGCAGCGCTTCTTGGAAGGTTGCTGAGTATGGTGTCGATTGTTTTTACACAACGTTAAGGAAGCGCTGCTCATCCTTAAACCGCAGGGTTCAGGGCAGCCCCAATACCATCTTAGAAATGTTCTCGCGTGGGTTTGACTGTCTGTACGTGAACCATTGTTCTATGGTCCATATACTGACAAATAAACAAATTATCAGAGTAAAACTGCAATTAATTTGATTTGACATTTAAGTTTAAATTGACATCTTTTTGACATTGTTTTATTCGAATTGCAATTTTAATCTGTTTTTAACAATGATGTTTTATGCTATAGATATGTTACGTTCATAGTAATTACGATTTAAATCTGTTCCATTGCACACATGACAAATATAACTGATAAGTAAGACAAAAGATACGAACTAGCACGCAAATGAAAGAGATAGAATTATAATTTGACGTATGACGCAGACTGTTAAAAAACCTCCCAATTGGGTCTTTTTTGAGTCTTCAAAACGCGAGCGCTTATAACATATCTGTTTTTGTTTTTATATAATATCATTGGTTTTTAATTTATTCTTATATTGGTTATTGTATATTATTTGTAATTTATTGTGTTATTTTGAATTTTATGTGTTGCTTGTGACATTTTTGTGAAATTCGACTTAATGTGTGATTTTTATAACATTTGGAAATTGTTTGTTTATTTTATATAATTGTGTATTATGATCCTTGATGGTTGAAATAAATGTATTCATTCATTCATTCATAAGGGCGGAACGTCGGCATAATTATGAGAATGGATGGGTTCATAATTTTGTCGCATCGCAGCCTTGGTGGCAAGAATGGATGGGTTTGTGATCAGGGTTGCGAGGCGGTCCGTTAGAAATGGGCTCCATTTGTAAGAATGGATGGGTTTGCAAATGGAACTTATTCAACTTATGACAATGATGAAGGGTATGATCTATCTGTGAGAATGGATGGGTTCACAGAGATTATGTATTTTTATTGTGCATGAGGACATGCACTTAAGGTTAATAAGTACGGAACGTTGACATAATTATGAGAATGGATGGGTTCATAATTTTGTCGCATCGCAGCCTTGGTGGCAAGAATGGATGGGTTTGTGATCAGGGTTGCGAGACGGTCCGTTAGAAATGGGTCCCATTTGTAAGAATGGATGGGTTTGCAAATGGAACTTATTCAACTTGTGACAATTTTGAGGAATATAATCTGTCTGTGAGAAAGGATGGGTTCACAGAGATTATATATTTTTATTGTGCATAAGGACATGCAATTAAGGTTAATTTGTTTACTGTTGTGTAATTATAAATAATAATGATGAAGGATATAATATGTCTGTGAGAAAGGATGGGTTCACAGAGATTATATATTTTTATTGTGCATAAGGACATGCACTTAAGGTTAATTTGTTTACTGTTGTGTAATTAGGAATAATAAATCAGTTAAAAGTATTGATATTTGTACTTGGGGTTAATAATGCATAATGCACTATTATGGTATATTTTGTAAATAAGTAATTAAGGGGGCATTTAATTGGTATGAATTATTGTTGTTGAATGTTCATTTCGGAGATTCTTACTAGAATTAGATGGGTTAGCATGATTTAATATTGCGAGAATTGGATGGGTTCGCAATGTTATCTTGATTTGTCATCTTGTAAGAATTGGATGGGTTTACGGTCATGAATGATGTTAAATGATCCTGTAAGAATTGGATGGGCTTACAGGATTATTAACGAAGTTGGTGATCATTATATTTGTTGTTTCATAAGATTATGTTAAGTTGTTCATTGTCGTTACGTATAAAATGTTGTTGTTGACCTCATATACCCACATTAAATGATAATTTATGAATCTTGTTAGTGCCACCCCGCCGAGTGTAAGGTAGATTATCATATTTTATTATAATATCATTGATAATAATCCGTCCTGAAACCGTGTATGGGGACATACACGAAGGTCAGGATGGACGAGTGTAAGGTTTAATATTTTAAAAATACAAAATAATTTATATACCACAATTAATCACTAGTCAAATGTGTGACTTTAAAGAAAAAGGGTGGCAACATTGGAAAAAAAAAGGGTTGGCAACCCTGAAATGGCGGGACGTCATTCAAAAGGGGGTGACAGGACGCTAAGCAAAAAAGGGATTATTTTATGAAAACGAATTGTATTGGGGTTATTATTCTAAGATTGGGAATAGAAAAGGAAATAAAGACTGTTATATAGAGTTTTGTAATCGATTATTGTAAAGAAAGAAAGTACGGGCGAAATAAATAGTGTATCAGTTAAATGTGGAGTTTTATTACATAAGTACCGTATTTAACAATATGAGACTCAGATTGGATTTTATTTATTTGATTTTCTAAATCGTCCATCTTATGAGATGCGTATTTAAGAGAGTCGAGATTTATTTGACTCAATGAAATTGGCGATAATGTGGTAACGTTTTATTAAATATCTCCTTGTTACAGCAGTCATCTGCAGTAATATCGAAATGAATATCTAGTGGAGATTTCATTATAAATGAATAAGTATTACTAGGATTTAACTGAATAGTCTTAGAATAACCAGTACAATCTTCAGTTAACTTTAAAAAACCAGTACCGATAACAGAATGATTGGTGATATCTTCATCACACTTAATGGTTATTTTATTAACACTAGATTGGACATAAATCCATCTGTTATTTTTTTAATTTGTGCCAAATATCAATTTCGCCAAATATTAACTTAGAGGTACATTGAGTAGGAAGAGATAACACAACTTCCGTTAACAACTTAGATTCACAATTAGGGTTTACAATACAAGAATAAATAGATGGTTGTACACAAATAGAGTAATCAATGTTTACAATTTTACAGTTATCAAGATTATCCAACATGGCATAATGCATTCGATCATCACTTAGTGCGATATACGCATTTGAAGGTTGAATCAGAGCGAATGTTTTGAAATTAGACTCGTTATGAGGAGTAGGTAATGGGATATTCTTTTATGCAATAAACTTGTCAGCTGTTATTAGTGGAATTTGCAAAATAAAAACAATCTTATTGTTATTGTAATAAGAATTAAGTTTCGAAACATCGATGATGGAATGAATGTTATTAAGAGTTAATTGAACTGGAAAATCTAATCTTTTATTAATCTGGCTACTATGTTGAGATAATTATTCTTTGTAAAGATTTAAGGGATAAGTCCCAAAGAAAATAAGATAGCATTTAATGTAGTACCTATCTAGTAAATTGGAAATAGTGAGCAATGAGCTCTTAATAAGAAGAACAATAAAAAGAATTAGGAAGTTGTAGCAGGTTTTATCTCATTAGTATGATATTTAACGTGCTTGCGACCTATTTGTAAACTGACGTTATTCTTATTATGAACTTTAACTATTTTATATGGGCCTTTCCATAACGGAGATAAGGCTTTGCGCAGACGATGGTGATGTTTAAGGTAAACCATATCACCTGATTTATAAGTAATGTCGCGTGATTAAGCACCGTAATATCGTTTAGACCTTTCTTTACTATTTATTATTTTTTGTATAGCCTTTTCTCGGCTAAAACGCATTCTGTATTGTAATGCACGAATATATTCATTATAAGTAGCAGTATTAGAAGTATCGTAAATGGAGTTAGGAATAGTAGGCTTATGACCATACAAAAGTTCATAAGTAGTGTACTCTGTGGTACAATGTGGAGTGGTATTGTAAGATAATATAGCAGTAAATAGATAACAGTGCCAGTCATTCTGGTTCTCATTAACAAACGATTTTAAATACTCTTTAAAAGTAGCATGGGACCGCTCAAGGGCTCCATTTGTTTGGGGATGATACGGCGTAGTAAATAAAGACTTTATCTTAAGAATATCAGTTAGTTGTTTAAATAAATCAGAGGTGAAACATGTACCTAGATCAGTTAAGATAGTTTTAGGAAAACCGAATAGAGACATAAAATGAACTAGATTTCGTGCTATCTCCTCACTGGTGGCTGTGACCATGGGATAAGCACTCGTGAACTTTGTAAGATCATCTTGAAGAGTTAAAATAAACTTGAACTTTTGGAAACCAGCTTCTGGTAATGGACCAACGATATCGAGAGCTAAGCGTTCAAATGGTTTAGTAGAAGTAGAAGTTATCTCCATAGGAGCTTTATTAGATTTACGCAAAGGTTTATTGACTTGACAAAGTTTACAATTTTTAACATAATGCTCAATATCAGAGCGCATGCCCTTCCAATAATAGGCAGCTTTAATGCGATTAAACATGCGTTTTGACCCTGGGTGACCTGATATAGGCGAGTCATGATTTTCCCTTAAGATTTTGGGGACTTCGACGGGAGTCGGATAAATAAGCTGATTTTTGTAAATATAAATTTTAATATTAGTATCATGAAAAATATAAGAAACAACGTTGTATATTTTAGTATAAGTTATCTTAGAAAAAGGATCAGAAAAATCTGGTAACGCGAGTTCAGAGGTATCTGGATGATGAGTTAAGATTTTATCTCGTAATTTCATCAATAAATTATAGATATCTTTAAACTTAGTTTCTTCATAATGATGTATTTTAGTAAATAAAAAATAATATAATTTGTTTTTACTATTGACTTCGCGTATAGTAAATGGTTCGCGTTCGGAGTTTAGCAATTCAGCGGAGCTCTCCAATTGCGATAATATTTCTTCACAATGGGGCATAGAATAATCAAAGTCTAAAGAGACAGGACAAACGATTGATTTTATTTTACTTAAGTGTAGACTTTGACTACACTCTTCGATATTAGTATTAGAAATTGGTAAACTTTTAAGACATTGATTTTTAAAATATTTTTTATAAGGTAAATTATTTTATTTATTTATATCGATAACATTGACGGGACAATTATTAGATTTAGTAGAATGACTCAGCTCTAAAGATTTAGTAAGATGAGACTGAGATGAATAATTCGAATTTGTATCTCGAGATATAGTAGAGTTAGCAATTTTATTATTATACGAATTAGAATAAGATTTAGTGTTACGTTTAGGATAACGTTGATTATAAGATTTAGTATTTTTTAATTGACTCAATTCATTTGATTGAGATGATTTAGAGAGACTCAGGTTCTTTGCCCGAGATAGTTTAATATGACTCAGGTTCTCTGCCTGAGATGAATTAGTAAGACTCAGCTCTTTCGACTGAGATGATTTAGAAAGACTCAGGTTCTTTGCCTGAGATAGTTTAATAGGACTCAGGTTCCTTGCCTGAGATGAATTAGTAAGACTCAGCTCTTTCGACTGAGATGATTTAGAAAGACTCAGGTACTTTGCCCGAGATAGTTTAATATGACTCAGGTTCTCTGCCTGAGATGAATTAGTAAGACTCAGCTCTTTCGACTGAGATGATTTAGAAAGACTCAGGTACTTTGCCCGAGATAATTTAATATGGCTCAGGTTCTCTGCCTGAGATGAATTAGTAAGACTCAGCTCTTTCAACTGAGATGATTTAGAAAGATTCGGCTCATTTGGCCGAAATGATTTAGTATAAGAGTTTGTATAAGATATAGTAGATTTAGGACTCAGATCGCTACTCTGAGATTGAATAATAAGACTCGGTTGCTCTTGGCTTTGCCGAGATGTAAGAGATTTAGTATGACTCATGCCTTGAGGCTGAGATATAAGAGAATTAATAAGACTCGGTTGCTCGCATTGCCGAGATGGAAAATATTTAGGCTTAATTGTTGTAAAGTTCGTATGAGCTTGCGTGTCGTTAGAGAGACTTGATTTCGGCAGACACGGAACCGAAATCATATTTAGTTTAAATGCTTCGCGCGGGAATCGAACAGCGACTCGTTGGCTTCGCGCATGTGCGCCATGCCAGTGGAAGTGGCGCGCGGCTGGCGCTCGTGTTGTGACGAGTTAGCGTTTTCGCGTCGATTCATGTTATATTGTCGCTTTCGACACACATCAATTGTGTGGCCTAATTTTTTACAATAATTACAATTTTTTCTTTGATAATTTGAATTAAAATTAGAATAAGAATAAGAGTTATTATTATAATTCGTGTTAGGATTTACATGATATGACTTTTGAAATTGATTATTATGAGGTTTATTATTACGAAAACATTGATTTGAGCTGTGACCAGTCTTATGACATACGGAACACTGCTTCGATGATTTAAAGTGAGATGAACCTGACTTAAGATTTATTAGTTTTTCTTCAGCAATAGCATATTGAATAGCCTCATTCAAGTTTGTAGGATTTTTGCATCTTACTATAGTACTAATGGAATCAGATAAGCCTAACATGAAACAGTCCAGTGCAAGGTCCTCCATGGCTGCTATTCTGCCCGGGAGTTCAGACTTATTATTGCAACTGTGGTGGATGTCTGACTGGATTCTTGTCAGTATCTGTTCTATTCTGAGAGAAAATTTGGTCACATCTTCATGGTGACTTTGCTTGCAATTCCTAAGATCAGATAATAAATGTGTAGCATGTTTTTTCTCGCCAAAAGTGTGTCTTAGAAATGATTTTAATTCACTCCAAGTATTAAATGATTTTAAGCTACAGGCTATTTGAGCTTTCCCTTCTAATTGTGATATTATATATTTGCAGAGTATGTCTCGCTGATCTAAACATGCTAAAGACATAGCATTATCGCAATTAGTAAGGAAGGCCGGGAGTGATTCCCGTTCGCCATTATATGGTTTAATGAATTTTGTTAATACTTGTAGATTAATTTTCTCTGAGGGTTCTTTCTGTTTAATATCATCAGGCATTATGCAATATTAGATATTGATCAAATAATAAATTGGAAAATATCGTTACAAAAATAGCGCATGAAATAAAATTTGGTAAACAGTAAAAATTAGAGAAATAGCACTTTTAAAAAAAATAAAAAAAAAAGATTATTCACTGCACAAATAAATTACTCACAATATTAGCACTTTAGCACTATAACTTTCATTTCCGGCGAGGGGTATAACACGTGTCTCGGGCGGGTGACGAGACAAACGGTGACGATGACACGACGGACGTGACGTCACGCGGTAGCGACGCGTGGCGTGGCGTGGCGGTGCAGGAACGGTGGATGCAGCGGTGATAGAAATACGGATCACCGTATTTGATGATGGAGATGAGTTAGTCCGGACGCGGATGAGATGGTGCGGGCTCACGCTTCAGAGCGGAGGCTTACCGTCGACCAATGCGGTGTGGGTTAGGCAGCTGTGGTGCGGTGCGGGCTCACGCTGTATAGCGGAGACTGACCGTCGACCTTGATGTGTGGTGATGTGCAGCTGATGCGGGCTTGTCCTTGGGGCAAGTCTTACCGTCGACCAGAGACTGTGGCGATGTGTAGCTGATGCGGGCTTGTCCTTGGGGCAAGTCTTACCGTCGACCAGAGACTGTGGCGATGTGTAGCTGATGCGGGCTTGTCCTTGGGGCAAGTCTTACCGTCGACCAGAGACTGTGACAGCAATAGGCCTCGAGCAGGATTCGGGTCTCTGAGTATCTACAGACACTGCTTACGAGATCCCACTTCTGACACCAATTTGTTAGGAGGCGGCGGCGCTGTCAGTCTTTTTAAAAAAAAACTACACGATTGTTCAACCAACACTATTTACTTGTAGATACGAATATTACAAATAAAATATATAACACACACAACTGACTTCCCGATTTACCCGGAGCGAGATTTAACCGCTATCCGCGATGAGGTCCAGAATCTAACTAACTGATTTCTGTATTGAATAATTAAAGTTAACTAATAACGCAAGCCAGCAATAAAAATGAAAAGTACAAAGATTAGGTAAAACGCTGACGCTTGCTGTAAGCCCCTATTATACAGGGTTATAACAGTTCGAAAGCAATAAAACTTAAGTAAAATAACTTATTTCAAGTCATGGTTAATAAGTATATTGGAGTTTTTCTATAATTTCGTTTTTTATGTTTATTTCAGTTGGTGGGGTTTTTTATCCAGGAATCCCGTGGACTTCCAGCCTACTTGATGGTAAGTGATCACTTAAAGCCTTTCACTATACAACCAGCAAGCAGTGCTTCTTATTGTTCTGTCCCACTGTAGCCTGTTTTGTTCTTTGAGCCTTTGCTTTTAAGTGTAATGTACTGACGAAACACCTCTTTTATTATACTTCAGCTGGCAGACATCTAGGCCTCCTAATGAAATAAAGCCGTGATGGCCTATTTCAGTCGACTGTCTAAATGGCATATTTTGCTTGTCCCTGCATTCAAATTCCACTCACTTACGTGTACCCAGTTTAGTGTGTAGTTTGACGCTCTGAAGTCCTGAGTCCCACACTCGGCCACAGGTTTCGTTATTCTGCAGTTATGGTGCTGAACGTATTCTCCTACGGTGGAAAAAAGTATTTTCACCTATACATTATATATCAGCGACCGTCTTTAGTCGCTGAGCCCAACATTATTCAAGTTAAAGCATATAGGCTCCGCTTGATCGGCCACGTCGAAAGAATGGCAGAAGATCGTGCAGTGAAGCGTACGCGGGATGACCAGTTGGCCGACGTCCTATTGGCCGCCCTAGGTACCGTTGGAGTGACGAGGTGGAAAAGGATATATGCACCTTCGACGTCATGAGCTGGCGGGAGGAGGCCCAGGACCGGCCGAAGTGGCGTAACTTAATATCGGCGGCCAAGACTCTCTTTGGGTCGCTGAGCCATCAAAGTTAGTAGTTAAGTATTATTAGATCATTCCAATCGGTAATAAAAGCAGCACCTATACGATAAATTTCCACAAAGCCATTAAAGGATCCCTCGTACTAGTGCAAGGTCCTAGTTGGGAAAGCCCCACACTTATGTTCGCGGGCGGTAAATGTGACACTGGATTTAGTTAACATCAGTATGGCGTTTTCCTAATGGCGCCATTAGTGGATCCCCATTTTAATATCAGATAACAAGTGAAATATAGTTTGTAAAAGGATTACTAATGAAAGCAATTGTATTATTGGAACACATTTCAATGTAAATTCTAGAAATTGGGATACGATGCAATTAATTTACTCCAAATTAATTTTCGAATTGGACAAAATATAATTATTTTGATATATACAATTGAGGATTTTGTTTGAGAGATTGGGTAAGAATCGAACCTAGGACAAATATTTAGGAGATGAAAATTGATTTGTTCTGTGTTTGTGTTTCAATGTTTATAAGTTTTTTTTTCGCCTTCTATAAATCTGATACCAAAAACACAAAATATGCTTAAGCTACTTAATTTTGAGTGAAATGTGATGTTGTTCAACATTAATATTTATCTGAGACAAGCCTTCCGCCCGCGGTTTCATCTGCGCGTAATTTCTTTTATATCCCCCCGTCCTGCACATTTTCAGCATCAAAAGTACCCTGTCACCCGGGGAGAGTGTAGCTTTCCAAAAGTGAAAGAATAATAAATCGATTCAGTAGTTTTGGAGCCTTCTTAATGCAAACAAACAATAAAATCTTTCCTCTTTATAATATTAGTATAGATAGAGCCTCTTATGGCAGAGAAACATACAGTGGTGTCAGTATTTAGCAACGGAACCCTAAAAACCATAAATAAAAACTCCCAAGTTACAATTACAAAAGGCGTATATTGAATCTAACCGTAGTTTAGAACAGATAAAAATTACCGTTGGACCTCTTGCAAAAGAGTTTTGGGGGAGTCAAGGATTTATAGGATGGGGGAAAGTGGAAAAAAATTACGGTATGAAAGGAGTGAATTATTACGCGGATGGAATTATGGAATAAGTTAAAAGTTACTTTTGATCTTTGTATGATACTTTTTAACACAATTTTCGAGCATTTTGTCCCAATCTTTCCGGTACGCCTAAAGTTGGCATTTGGTTTAATAGCTATCATTTCTGTCTTCTTTCCATTAGATATCTGTAATCCTGTACAGAGGAACCATTTATAAATGAGCTAGTCATTTACGAGACGATTTAGAAAAAGAAAAACATATTTATTGACTTATTCCCATCTCTCAGTGTCAACTTCAGTAATGAGAAATATGATTAAAGCGAAACTTAGCCTACATAAAACGAAACGCCTCGAAATGTAAATAAGAATTCAACGCGACCTTATTATACGCAAAAATCCCGAACATTTTGTACTAACATTGGCTGTTACGTAGTTAAATAATTATATTCAAGATAGATGGGCGCGCCAAAATCCTTTTGCTACCGGATAAGTTATAACCGTTCGATGTCTAGGGTTTTGTAGATAATACTAATCGTGAGAACTTTTGACTATATTATGATTACTGCTGCGCAATATTTTGAAGTAAAGTAGCATTTCATAACTGTTGTGATATGTTTCTGACGGTGAATAAGGTATCTAGAGCTCTGTGTTGGTTGCGGGAAAAAAATTTTTTTTGCTGCCATCGATATGTTTCACCTTTAATGTTGGTGACGCAAGAGTGATGCCTCTGGTTACAAGCCTTCATACGCGATGGTAACATTGGACGTCATTAAAAAATTAAAGTTGGCGTTATAAACAAAACAAAGTATCATCCTCTTCGTTAGTGACACAGCTTTGCCTTTAGGCGCATTTGGTCCAATTCGCGGTTGGGCCAATTCATGTTATTCGCGGTTGATCCAATTCGCAGTTAGTCCAATTCTCGGTTGGTCCAATTCGCGATTGGGCCAATTCGCGGTTGGTCCAATAAAAAGTGTATTTCCAAAATTAAACAAAATAATTTTTTTTTTGTATATAATGTACTATATATACTCATAATCATATTACAAATAATCTAAGCACATATTGTAATGTTTGTGTTACCGGCTAAACCCGATTTTAGGACAAAATAGTTTTGCCTAGGCTAAACTAATTTAAGACAACATAGAATATATTATTATAAAAGGTTTTCAGGGTTTTAAAAAAAATAACCACAAAGGCTAAGGCGGGAGCTCCGCTTCGCTTCGCTCCCGCCGTAGCCTTCTAACCTATATCCATCCGAGTCGATTTCCTTAGATTATGAAATTATCATAGATGATTTTCAGAAACACCTTGCAAACTAGAAAACATTACCTATTTTGGCCCAACTGCGAATTGGGCCAACTGCGAATTGGACCAACTGCGAATTGGCCCAACCGCGAATTGGACCAAGTGCGAATTAGACATTTTTTTTAACGTTTGGCCAACTGCGAATTGGACCAAATGCGCCTAAACCCTGGTTTGTAATAACAAAAACAAAACGTATAAAACTACAAATATGTTTACTCTACAGAACCTTCTTATGACTTGTAATAATCTTGCTTCTGTTGCTAACCTCTTTTGAAACCTGTATATAACTTTGAGGTCTAGAAAAACTCATTCTGGCAATATAACTTTTTTAAAGTGGTAGGAAATGCATTACGCATATCCCGTCCTTTGATGGTCGGGCCGGGGGTATATTCAGGGACTATCTCCTTCCGTTCCCGCTCAAGTCGAGGAACGTGAAGGCGGGCTACCCACTTCTTCCTCTCTCGCTGCCTACTGGTCTTTTAATTGGGGGTACAGTACTACTTATCGGCTGACTTAGCTATTGCTTACTTTACTTCTATACTTTACTTCTGTAGCCTTAGCAGGCTAAATTGTGACCCACTGTGCTGATATTAGAGGTTGTAGAATTTTACCTTTTTCAAAAACAAGTTAATTTGTGTTTTCTTACTGATTAACGGTTACATTTTAGATCTTTACAAGACAATACATGGTGTAATTTCCAATTGAGGATTTGTTTGGGAACATCGCTCAATAGTAACTATTTAGTAATCTGTTGCTCAATGTTAAGTGATAATAATAATGACCTCCTAACCTAGACCAATATTTTACGGTTAACCAACTACGCAGGATATTATTAGGCTCCTATTAAAGTGCAAGCTCAAATCAATCTCAATCAAATAAGCAGCTTACATCTTCTAAAATAAAAAATCCTGCTTTAGTCAGGGCGGTGAGAGGCAGCAAAAAAATGTTTTCATTCAAATATAAACAGAGCAGCACAAGGTATTTCCTATTCTCCCATTCTCTTAACACGGTGGGAAATCATCTAATACTAAAGAGGGACCAGGCAAAGAACCAACGTCTCAACCTTCAAACCACCCTCAGTGTCCTTGTTCATCAGATAACTCGAGACTTCAGAGATCCGAGTGATTCCGATTAGCCGAACAAACGCTGGGACAAACAATTTGTTTAACAATTTTAAACGTTCCGTTTTGCATAAACCAGGAGTAGCGACGGCTTATCAACTCGACCTTACCCTGTATCGCGATTGCGTAAATTGGAAAGCTTGGAAGCAGCTGATAGGTAAAATGTCGAGGGAGGACGAAATAACTATTTTACATTTTAACCTGAGAAAGCTTTGTATAAAATATAGTTAGAAGCTTAAAAGTTGTTTATAAGTAATTTTGCTATTTCTTCCATGCGGTCCAAAAATTTTCACGTTTAGCAATTCAGGTATGTTTATGTGTATGTTAGGTGGTAGGTGTATTTAACTTTTTTCTGTTTAGTAATGTGCGAAATAAAAACCAAAGGCAGTTAAAAAGTCTCTCCAAATTGTCTCAGACTCCAAACTGTCTTGGGAGATACCTTTTACCACACTAAAACGCAGGCGTGTCTATTATCCACCAAAAAGAGCACTTTTGAGCTGACTCTCACTACTTCTCATTTTCTTATGTTTTTCTAAATTAAAAACAAAAGAAACTTACACAGGTTTTGCTTGACCTGAGAATTAAACTCCGAGCCTCAATACCACAGCCAGGCATTAAAACTCCTAGACCAATGAGCGAGGTAAAGAGGTGGGTCAATTGTGTCAACTAAATTGCTCTGCAGTGGCACATTATTATGCTAGCTCACCTCGCTAACCAGCTAATATCTCGAAACACGTTCCGTAAGCGTGTTTTTAGACGATTAAGCGAAGAGATAGGCATCAAATTCTTAAACAACAAGATGTTTTATTTTTTCGCTGTCACCCTTCGTATTAAGCGTGAGCCGTAAGCGGAAATTAAACGTTTTGTGTTATGTTAAAGCGAAAGAATGTTACAAAGATAAACGTTCGAGATGGGAGGTTTTGCGTAGCGTCTTTAAAAAGTATTCATCCCGTGAAATTGTGCATCAACGTGATAAGAGATTCGGGTGAGTTTAATGTAGAATGAGAGCTCAGCTCAATAAAATGTTGTGGAGATTGAACTATTCTAAGTAATCTTATGGCACCTTTGTCAGATGCTTTTATGGAATGAAGAGTACCAACTTTTCCATGATTATGTAATTGCATTTAAAGTTTCAATACACTTTTTAAAAATGTAAACTTTATGAACCGGTTTTTTAGGCTGAGGAACATTTACTCGGTCGCATCTAGAATTAAGTTTGAAATATTTTGATGTTTAGCATCACACGCTCTAGATAATGAATGATTTTACGTAACACAATCCACTCGCAACACCGTGATATACACTTTAACGTTTATAAAATAAGTATTAAAAAAGATTAACTTAAAATTTTTTTTAAAAACTAGAGCTATTTAGTGACTAGCTCCCAGCCTTTATGCAGTTCCCTGCTGTTTTGGTGTGCTGTATCTCTTAAGTTTTAATGTTTCAATTATTGTTTCTGAAGATATAATAGGTCTTCAATTCGTGATAATGGTTCTTAAGTTTAATTGTTTTACGCTTTTTTATTAATTAGTTAAACCACAAGACATACTTTGAGGTTTCAGTTTGACGCTGACTGTACCAGAAATTATTTTTTTTCGATTCGGTAGTTGAGCTCAGTAAGTAAAGATCTCGTCTAGGCCAACGAGGCATTACTAAAACTAATCAGTACCGTATTTTTTGTTATAGTAAAGTGATGCTGCAGACAGCTACTGTCACTATGACAGTTGAAATGGGCCGTCTCAACGCCCTGTCTGTCAGGTCAGGCAAAATATGGGCAAAATTGACCTATTTATCCGAGAAAGTAGCAACATCACGTCATCACAAACACTGACGTGTGAGTAGTTGTGTTTAGTGAGTGAAAATACTTGAGGCTCAACCCCACGCACACCTCCTACGCCTATATTTTTCTCCCAAAAACGGGAAACTCAGATAACATCACATATTATCAGGTTACAGTATTTCTTTAATCCATCACTTTTTCAAAACAAACAAAAAACTGTTACACGTAAAATTATGCAAATTATAAAGGAGTATGAAGATTTTTGTATGGAGGCTGGCTTACCTACTAGTCCCGCCATTTTGACTTTTTTTAAAACAGCGTCCACTTTAAAATCTTTCAAAAATGGATACCTGATAACAATACAAACATAAAATGTCATAAAAGTAAAACCAGAGCGGATTTTCGTCTAATCACATTATAAATGTTTGTAATAATACTAAGTCCATTTTTGAAAGAATTTTAAGTGAACGCTGTTTTGAAAAAAAATCAAAAAGGCAGACCAGCAGGAAGGCCAAAATCTTCAATGCCCTTTCTAATAGATTACGGCTATAATATGAATCACTTAGTTGCTTCCGTTACTCAATGGTGCCATAAAGCTTACCGGAACACATATAGTCTTGACTAATTAAAGCGCCCATTATAAGTAATTTACGACCCCCCTCCTCACCGGGACAAACGGAAAGACATTACGACAATATATAAATCAAACTAAGTCTGCATGATATATTTACACACCCTAAAGTATTACTGTTTGAATTGGTTAAACTTTGTATATAATATGAGTTAAGCTAGCTTTGTAAGAGAGATGGTGAGTGACAACTTCAATCGTTATAAAATTTTAAGTAACCTCCTGGCCGAGCGTTTGCCTACAGCAGCCATCTTTACGACTTACCAACTACGCAGGATATATATTATTATAGTGCAAAAGTGAGTGCGCAAGCACAGGTGCATTCTCTATTCCCCCATTTTCATACGGTAGGACAGCAGACTGACACAACTGAAGAAATATCAGGTGCAAGATCAATAGATTTCTTTTTAAAATATAACGTATTCTTTTTAAAATAGGTCAGTTGGCAGACAAGCACGCAGCCTACCTGATGGTAAGCGGCCACTGCGGCCTATTCCATTGAAGGACGCTTTACCTGGAAGCGTCCCTCAATGTGCTGCCAGACTGTAAGCTCGTCTGATCTTCGAACCTCTGATTTCAAGTGTACTTTCCAGAACGGTATTTTTACACCGCCAACTTCCTAACTCTAGACCAACAAGCATGGTAATTAAACCGGCAGGTACCCACCATTTTGATGATGACGTAATTTCAATGATGAAAGCATTTTCTCTGCAGTACATAGGACATCAAATAGGCTGATATATATTAACACGAACGAATGGGCCGGCTCATCCGAGGAAGTACCACCCTCTCACTTAACACCAGCGTGAAATAATAGTGACTACTTTTGTGTTTCGTCTGGTTTGTGAAACTGCCGGAGGCCCACACCCCCCCCTTAAAGGCCGGCAACGCATCAGCGATCCCTCTGGTTGCAGATGTCCATGGGTGGCAGTTACTGATTACCATCAGGTGACCCGCTGGCTTGTTTGCACAATCTGACATAAAAAAAAACTCAGAAAAGTAAATTCAAAACAATAATAAGCTAATTTAAAACACAATCAAAAGTACACTGAACGATAAGTAAGCCGTTTCCAACCAACTAACCAATACGGACTCTCTTCAAAACAATTAGACGATAACAGGCGCGGTAACGTTTAGTGAAATAAAACAGAGCTCGACCGAAAGCATTAAATGCTAGTTAAGGCTTTTAAATGTTAAGGCTTGCTTGGCCGAAGTGCCTCGTAATAACAGAGTATGTATGCCATTTTTGCTATTATTGAGAATGGTATGGCAAATTTTATTGGTAGCTGGTCTTCTGTTCGCGTCATTTCTCGCGTGGACTATTACGAAGAATGAAAAGTATCCTTTCCACCTCTGAAACTATGTCCATTCCGTAAATTCCGCCCAACCATGCTCAGCCGCAACGAAAAAACGAAAAAATGTTCTGATGCTTTTAGTGTTGAAAAGGTGATCCGTTTGCTCGTTTGTCTCCTTTAATTATAAAAACACTTCTATTTCTGTTATCTTGAAAACATGGATAAAAAGTAGTTTGTGTCTCTTTCTAGGTATATTTCCTACTGAATATCTTATGTAACGCGGTACTATGCAATGGACCAGCCGTTGTAGGTGCCTATTTATTTGTCATGTAGTATGTTGCACTCTTTCAAGATAATATTTGAAACTAAAGGACATGATGTGGCTTGTGTAACACAAACAACACCAATACTCAGTCAAAAACAAAATGGTCCTTCGTGCCGGATCAGGCCTGAGTCCAGTCACAGATTATTAAATAGTTACTAGTCCAGTGTTCAAAGTTATACCAAATATTAAAACACAACATGTTTTTTTTTAACCCTCTTGTTATTAAGCCGTCCGTTTATAATAAATAAAGCCATGAAATTAGAGTTAGATTTCCCCACAAAATTAAAATGTTTAAAGACCTTTGCCCTGAAGTAGAAGATTAATGAGCTGACAGTTTACTGTTTACTTAAATAACCTCGTGAAAACATTTACCTTGAAACAAATTTTCGTTTAAAAAGTCGTACAAACTTAAAAATCTCAATCTGATGACATAACTTAACGTTAAATTATATTAATAACTGTTTTCTGGCTAAGCCTTTATACTTAGTGTTGGATTGCGGCAGTATTTTTTGTTTAGTGAAAAATTTATATGGAAGCTTTCAACAAAAAACTACTGTTTAATTAGTTAAGTGTCACCACAGCAATTTATATGCTTTTAGAGGAACAATTAATTACTTTAGAACATGCAACGAGCTGTGTGTAGTTTGATAAAAGTTTATTATTAAGTGGTGCTAAGTATAGCATGCATTTTATTGTTTTAAATCGCCATTAGAAACCACGAATTATTTTTTTCGACATTCTGTTATTATGATTTTTAACCTATGAACGATAGTAAACTGTTGAGTGCCTATTGATGTTACAAACTGAACTGTATTCTCAAGTGTCAACAAACTTAACTCCGTTTTGGGGTTACTAAGTAAAATGGCGTGGAATTAAATGGAATGAAGGTGAAAAAGTGGAGTGAAATTTTTCATATTTGGATACGGTACCTCTATCCTTACTTATAAAAAGAATCTTAATCCTACAAGGGGTACAGCGGGAATATAATCACAAACAAGGGTAAGTTTTATTTTAATATTAAGACATTAACAAATTCAAGTTACTAAGTTCGATACGAACCCATAAGTTTCTTAAATACATAAATTCAGATTCAGATTAAGAACAAATTAAATAATGTTCAAAAACCTTTTTTGTTGTTATTAAGTTTTGAACCCACAACTGAAAATAAGGTTTTAAGAGAAAAACACGGACAAATCGCGAGCATTTATCAAGTACAGAATAAATAAACAAAACTCTTGTAAAATGAAAGCAGAATAATTTTCATATTCTGAACACAATAAGTTAATTTAAATTAGGTGCTTTCCTTTGCTATGTAAATTATCACTTTTATCTTTCAGCTACAAATAAAGGGAATTAGCATTGTTATTTATAAGGCGCAAATTATCTAAATGTAAATATCACTTTGACGATAACTGCCTATATAATAAAGCGAAGTTTGAAAGTAAATATATTTTAATAATTATTCTTAGACAATTAAGCATCATATCAAAAATAAAAGCTTCAGAAAAGTAAAGGAATCATTCAAACAATAACTATTGCATAAAATATTGTGTAACGATGGCTTTTGTGTCAGGGACATTATTTACTGTAAAAAATAATTAAAAGGGTGCCTATAATATTTATGTCCGCTAGTCTTGTGAATAAGATATCAGACTAGCCTTCCGCCCGCGGTATCACCCGAGCGTAATTTCTTCTTTTAAATATCCCTCCCTTCCCCCCACATTTCCGGAATCAAAAGTACCCTATGTTCACCGGGGAAAGTGTAGCTTTCCAACAGTGAAGGAATTATTCAAATCGGTTTAGTAGTTTCGGAGCCTATTCAATACAAACAAACAATCAAATCTTTCCTCTTTATAAATTAGTATAGACAAGTCAACATCACAATATGCAATCACAATGTAATTCCAAACAACAAAATACCTTCTATTGTAATGAAATTACAGATGTAATAATTACATAACAAAGAACGGTGCATAATTGAAGTGTAAAGGGTTCCCAACTAGCAAAATTTGGTCTTACAGATATCTTAAGACCATATTTTTTTACTCTTATTGTACACTTACAAAAGTCTGTAAGTGTCGATTTGGGCGCACTTTATAAGAGTGTTTGCCCTTACTGTTATTGCATTAAGGTCTTGAGGAGTGTGTTTTCAATCTTACAGTAATCTGTTTAATGCTTCTTTAGTGCCAAATACCCTTACGAGTGCTTTATACTGGCATAGGTTAAGGGCAAAAAGTTATTGTAAAGTCTTACTTATGCCGTTCTAAGTGTTGATTCCCCTTGTTTATCTCTTTGTGGTGCTCCTTTAAGAGTATTTTTATCCGTTACCGAAAATATTTTTGTTGTGCGCACATTTTATTCTGATAAATCTTTAAAAAATGTAAGCGTACATTATTATTGTATTTTATTATTGACATATTATATTTGTGCTTGTGTATTAATATTATAGTTCTGAACTACTTGTGACGTACATTTATTCGAAGGAATTTTAAAATAAATAACATTACAAACTCGGGCCATTTCTCAGATGAGTTTTGAATAATCATTTAATGATTATTTATAAGTAAAATATTACAAAATCTCGCCATTTTTCCATAATTGCCAATGTAACTTACAGTGTGCTTTATCAGGATGTTTAAAAGCTCAATAGCTCTTAGTTAAGTGCGAATAAAGCTCGATGTTTCTTATTTGACTCTAGTTAAATAAGGTTTAAGAACCATGTTCTTAATACACACTTGCTTATAGAATGTTCGACGGCCATTGTTCGTATGTAATAGGGTTCCTTAGTCAAATGTATGCGGTATCCTCCACTTCTTTTAAAGCGTTTCCATTTCTTTAAATCCATATTAAATCCTTTACGTCCACAGTAGCCAAAACAAAAACGAATCTCTTTGCAAACGAATAAAGATCAGCAATCTTCTTAGCAAGGCATGCTTATGACGTTTGTAAGTTCAAATAATCTTATAAACATCTTCCGACTTGCTTCTCTACTTTAAAATGACTTAGCTAATACAACTCACGCTTATAAGTTTTTAGTTATTTAAGAGTTGTATGTCATGTTTTAGTAAGAGCAGTACTCTCATATCATACTTATCAAAGACGCTTTAAAGAACAAACACCCTTACAAAGTGCCCTTTTAAGTATATAATTATATGAAGAGTAAATAGTCTTCCAACGTGCGCTTGTATGACTTTAATACTTATAAATATTTTATAAGGCTATCTTAAATATACCTATAAGAGTTCCTAATAAGCTTACATGTTCTCTAAGTTCGAAACGTCTCCATGCATGCCTTAATAAGAAGTTTGTTCTTAATCAAGATACTTATAAACTATTTATAATGCTATCATTCTTATATGTAACTTAATCCAAGACAATTTTGCTAGTTGGGTTATTACTTAAAATGCGCCTGGAGTCGTAAGTGACCCTTACTGGATTGGGTTTTATTTCTGTGGGACAAGGTATGAAAGAAAACCATTTTATATCGATTCCAACAAAAACTAAACATAGAGCTAAAGTAATTATTCCAACCCAACCTCACCTGCACGACGAGGCTCTGGCGGCCCCCCACCAATCCGCACTGGGCCAGGGTGGTGGGTGTAGGCCCAAATCCCCCCCTATGAGTATCGGTTTGGAGATCCTTGGGGGAGGCCTATGTCCAGCAGTGGACGTCGTTTGGCTGATATGATGAAAGTAATTATTATAATTTTTATGCTTCATCATCATCACAGTTGGCATACAAGTTCGCAGCTCACCTAATGAAAAGTGCCTATAGCGACCCATTTCCATTCTCTCTCTAATCCGGGAATGGTCGCTCAATGTAATCAATGTTCTGCCATACTTTAGCTTTCTCTAAAATGTGCTAGTAGCAGTTTCTACTTATTTAATATTCCACTACAGGGGAAAGTCCTTCATAATTAGAGTCTAGTTATCGTCACAATAATGGGTATTGGCCTAAATTCAGAAATTCGACACAACATTTTCCCGATCCAAGAATAAAACCCCATGACGAAATTATCCTACTTAATATTATAAATGCGAAAGTCTGGATGTTTGGATGTTTGTTTGTTCCTCAAATACACCTAAACGGCTGAACAGATTTATATGAAATTTGACACACGTATAGTTTATAACCCGGATTAGGACATAGGCTATAAAATTCCTACGGAAAACGTCTCATTCCCGCGGGAATAACAATTTTGAAACTACTGAACCGATTTGAATAAATCTTTTACTGTTGGAAAAGCTACACTAACCCCGGTGAACATAGGGTACTTTTGATCCCGGAAATGTGGGGGGAAGGGGGGATATTCGAAAAAAGAGATTACGCACGGGTAAAACCGCGGGCGGAAGGCTAGTTTTTTATGATTACTTATAAAACAATTATAAAATAAAACCTTTAGAAAAGGATTCTGATTGCTATAAATTATTACAATTTTAACTGATATTATAAGCTAAAAGATGACGCTGTTACTTTTCCAGAAGCGCCATATTAAGGCTGGTAGCAAAACACTGGGAAGTTAAAACTCTCATGCGTGTAATAATGTTTTAATCGGCTTGCCGTAATGGCTGAGAGTCGGTATCGCGAACACGCGCGAGCGTTTTTATCATAACGACGACGTAGAGCAGAAACCATTATGTTCTGTTTTGGTATTATTGTTTAGTCTTTATATTGGTCTTGTTTAAAATAAAATACATAGGTCTATTGACTGTTTCAATGGCACTGTTGCTAATAAAACAGCTAAAGGCGACTTACTCACGTTAAAATTGGTGGGACACTGCCCATGTAAGGTCAGAGGTTGTTCCTCCAGGTCACCGCCGGTCCCTCATCACTTGATCTATTTTGACTCATCAAAAGGCATGTGTCCTTCCCCTACCACCCATTTAGAAGACAAAATGGGGTTTAATCATAATAAGCCCTGTGTTGTCTTCTGAAGCACTCGAAAAAAAAAACAGAGACAAAAAAGAATATGCATGGAAGTTGCTTTTGGCGGTCTCCTTTTAAGTTTTAAAATGTCTTTACAAAACTCATTTCTTCACTCATTACCAATCAATAAATCTTCTTGATCACAGCTGGTTAAGTCCTGCAGTAAAGTTGAATCAAAAATAAGATCCTTGAACAAGTCCAAATCCTTCTTACTTCTTATTGTTTATTGCTCCAAATTTTCCGACTACACAGTCATTTCAGACCAAAATAAACGCGATAAGTTCCTAACGCCGTATTTCCACAGGATGTGTTTATTGTATTTTACGCTTCGGTCTATTTTACCAAGCCCCATGCGTCAAGCTAAAGCTAACATAGCACGGGACTTATTGCAGCTCGTATTTTAAACTTTAAACAATATTTGTGTTCGCAGAACGGAGAATATACGGTGTCCAGAAATACTACTAACTTTCCCACCTAAATTGTGAAATATGATGGTTGCTGGCTCTGGTGCGCTTCGACTTTTGTACGTGTGAAAGTTTTTACAATGTTACACTTATCATCATTTCCCGAAGGCCTTAATAAATATAAATAGCGGATAGTAAAAGCCTATGTTGCGAATTTAGTAGTGCTCTGTACTATGCGCAATGAGTTGAGCGTGGACTTGAATCTTACCCAGGACTAGGTAACTGTACTGGACACCAATGTCCAATACATTGTTACCACTCGAATATATAGTCCAATGTTCAATTACACCAATGTTTATTCGGTATTTGTGGTATATTCGTTGTTTTTGATACCCATAAAACAGCGAACTGCCCAAGTCAACGCGATGGCGTAGTACTGTAGAAGACCTCTGCCCCACCTGGGGGCCATAGGACATCAAATCACTATTTTTAAGTCTTTAAGAAAGAGTACTTAAAAGTGTGTCTCTAAAAACTGAGCACAATTTATTATCGCAGCACTTACGGCCACTGTTTTCATTGCGACCTCTCGCTAACTTAATTTCCTTCATCGCTAGAAGCTATACTGACGAGCAAAAAAACGTCCAGCAAACTTAAGTAAGAAATAAAAGGAGACATAATATTATAGATGAAACAAATGTTTTTGTTAGTAATCTTAATTTTACATTCATACTGTTTTCGTTATAAAATTGATATTTATTTAATTTTTGGTAAAAAAGTGGTATTTTTGTATGGGAAACTTTTAGTGGCAATAGATAAAGCTTGCTTAAAACTGCAAATTCTAAAGAATAAATAATAATTAAAACTTAAACGTATCTACTAAAAAAACGAACGAATCTTTAATAGTCAAATCAGATAAATATGTAAGTTAGTATAATTGAAATAATAAAATTATTTTCTATGTCAATTATAATTTCAAAAAGAAGTGTCTAAACTCTAATCATTATAATATAATATAACATCTTTCTCAATACTACTTCCAAATACGAATTAGCAACAATTAACTGTCAGATACCTATGTAAATGTTGCTAAATAGCCTGAGCATTTTCATAATGTAAGGTTCTAGTCGTCTTATATCTTAGATTTATTTGCACGCACGTGTTTCCATTTATCCCGTAGCTCAAAGTTTACCCGGATAACTCCAGGACAGGCTATTGTGGTTCAGAATTAACTGAATCGACAACTCAGCTGGGACTCTCTGCCGGTTCTTTTGTGATTTCATTTTATTTCTGACCGACGTCAACGAAACTTGAAGATTTACTGTATAATACAAGGCGTTCCAGTGGGAGGTAATGGTGTTGGTTTAAATTCGACTGGGTTTTGGAATTTTCTCACATTTATGGCAGTGAAATTATTTATTTACTTTTGTAGTGACAGGCTGTAAAAAGGAGGATGTTCTCAATTTTATTTGCTTCGTATGTTTTTTTTTTTAACTTCAATACTCGTACGTCATTGGTTTGAAAAATATAATTTAAAAGAAAATGTGAATAAAGAAAATAATAATAAGATTTTTTGTATATCAAAAATTTATGCAAATCATAATAAGGTTTTATTTCAATTTTTTTTTGCAGAAGTTTCATTACTCTTGAAGCATAAAATACATAGAAATGTTATTATATTTTGTGACGGTCGCTACCAAATAACTCGTTTATTTAACAAACAAACGAATTTATATTGCCAGATGCTTACTTCTAATACAAAGTTTTATTTGAACTATTCGCAATAAAATCAAAGTAAATCCTCCAAAATATAATATAGATCGGGCTTGCTCTCACAAGGGCCGTGTATGTGTCTTAATATAATACATTTTACTACACACAAGCCATTCTTCGAAAGTTTCTTGAAAACATTTTCATTTTCTAAATTGCAGTTCTCCAGGAACGCAATAATTTTGTAACAAACTCGGCTACGAAACCGTACTTAGTTGCGGAGGATATAGTAAATAAAAAACTTTAGAAAGAAATTAGGTCCGTAGAATTTCCTAACTTGGAGTCTAGTAGGCAACTCTAAGAAAGGCTATTGTGGCAAAATTAACGGGAAGCCTCTGCGCTTAACTTTTCTCGAGCTGAATAATTAAGTCTTGAGAGTCGGTTACCTCGGACTTGTAATATTTAATCGGGAGTTCCACAAGGAAGGGTTTTAGGTCTAGTGAATTAAAACTGTTGGAGCGAGCAAATTCTGTTACAGATATCAATGTAAAATACGTATGAAATACAAATGAAATAGTAATTTTGAAAACTTTATAATTTATATTTAACTAGCGGCCCGCCCGCGGCTTCGCCCGCGTGAACTATAGGACGTTATCCCGCGGGAATTGAACTATAGGACGTTATCCCGCGGGAATATCTTGTAAATTGTAGCCTATGTGTTATTCTGATGAATAAGCTATATTATTGTAAAGTTTCATTAAAATCAATTCAGTAGTTTTTACGTGAAAGAATAACAAAAGTTCATCCACCCGCTCCCCGGCCGGTACCGCCGCAACCGCTATGTCCCTGCATTTTAAATCTGTAATATCTTCGAAACTATTAATTTAAATTGCATGATGTAATGGGCCATATTGATCTATATTACATACACAATTTATTTATGGTACTTTATTGGATAAGGATTAATACTGTATTGCTTAAAATCACTTTTTCGTAAATAAGCCATTATTTTATCGTAATAAGTAAAGGAAATGGTTATTGTGGGTTATCCCTAATAGATAGACATATACCATCGCGGACTTTTTTGTAAAACTTTTTAAGGTGTACAATAGTGTAGTACATTATTTTGATCTATCTCGTAGGGTTCAGCCAGCGTTTGCAATGTAAGCGCAAAAAATGCGATTATTTACGACCTTACATTAAAAACCTCTAAAATTATCAGTGTTCCTCTACTATATTATGCATGTATTATACATATAAACCTTCCTCTTGAATCAGTCTATCTAATGAAAAAAACCGCATCACAATCCGTTGCGTAGTTTCAAAGATTTAAGCATACAAAGGGACATAGGGACAAAAAAGCGACTTTGTTTTATACTATGTAGTGATAAAATTAACAAGTTTTTGATGACTCGGTAACAGTTAATACAACCTTGGTCTCGAATAATTTTTTTTCGGAATTATCGAAAATGACTCGTGTTTTTTGTTACCAAATCGCTTGGCAATCTCATGTTTGTGACGATAACTTTATTTCAATGATGCATACCTTCCCCCTGCAGTAAGATGTTAAATTAGCGGACGAACTTGCCATAGACAAAGGGTGGGTCTAAATTCGGGTGATATTTTTTTTATAACAATGAATGTATTAAAGGACCTTAAAAATTCAAATTACCAAAATTACCTATGCATGTAACACAATCCAAGAAAATTCCAATTAATTCTTAAATTAAAAATAATAGTTTTTTTATTAAAAGGTATGAAAGAAACTATAAACAAAAGCTTACATTACAAGTTAGCTAGTCATCTCTGGTATCTTGTAAATTGTCAGGTGGATCTCAAGCCATTGCGGGGAAGTTAATGCTTGTACGATAATGAAGCGGCTAACTCGCCTCCGGTTGAATGGACTTGTAATGTTTAACTAGTTAGTCTTGAATAGCAGACTGTTGAAAAGGATGCTTCAAGGAAGGAAGACATTTTAAGTGTAGTATTGTTACTAAGCGTATATGTCGGGGGGTTACATTCCCTCAAATATGGTTGAGTGAAACTATGGCTGGCACATACGTCATACTTGTGCTGCAGGTGCCACCTTTGGGCACAGGGCTCGCGGATTCTTTTCGATTATAGTCTCAATCTTATACTTTATACTGTATGGCTTGGTATTCTAAAACTAATTAATAGTTGTAACCAACAAATTGTTAACAAACATGGCGATGAAAAAGAGTAACTAGCGAGTTTCTTGCCGGTGACTTCTCGACTAGATGACAGCATTCCGATCCGGTGGTAGAATTGCATTACATCTATGTATATTTATTACTATTGTTGGAGCCTGAGCTTGGGGTTGTTGATGTTGAATGATAGAATGTTTAAGTTCCCACAAAAATGTATTTAAACTGTTTACAAAATGTTCTTAATGTTAATGAGCGCGCCCGCTTGCCACGGTACTATAATTTGCACTGTTGTTTGAATAAATTAATTATAATAACCAAAGCAATACCTAACGCGGTCGGTCAATGGCCTAATTACCGCGTCGCCCATCATACGACATTTTAGGTATTGCGCAATGAAAGTGTTCGTATACCGAACAACTATATTGTATGTATCGAAATGTATTTTATGTATTTTTATGTAAAATACTTTTATACTTGAATATTTTAGTTTTTGACGATTCCTAAGTGCTTCTATGAATGCCTATATGAATTAAGATATTTTTGATTTTGATTTTGATTTTTATAGAGGAAGAACATGACTGCTTTACCTTCTCGAGAAAGCAAATTAGGGTTAAGTATAGTAGATAAAAGTGTTAAGATGTTAAAAGGCGGCATAGCGTTTGAGATTCCTCCGGTGTTGCAGATGTCTATGGGCAGCGGCACTTTCTATCGGGTTTCCCACAAGCTTGTCTGTCCGCTATCTTATAAAAAATAAAATAAATATATCCTATCCTGTCTGTCTTAGAAGACCGAGAAAAAAAATGTTTTCCAGGGTTTGAAAAATTTTATGTACGAGAAATGAGCCGAGAGGGGCAAACATCAAGTGCTTAATTTACTTGCTTTGGGGACAAATTAAAGTATGTGATCATTATAATCATCATAATATTAAAGAAATTAGATTCTGTAGTGGATTTATTTCCACTTCTCTCTGAACTCCTTAAATGTCATGCCGTCAAACTTGCTCGATCTCTCCTCTAAATGTATGACGTGATGTCCGATATTTATTTATTTTTTTCCTGCGCAAAGTTTCTTTCATCAAAAATCTTTAGTCCTAGATCGCGTGATATACTGTGGAACGCATAAATTTTATGATAGAGCACAATGGGGCATCGATTAGAGCAACAAAACAGTTAGAACAATGGGCATTGTGTACGTTGATCCCGCAGCATCTGCTGGCACAGTTAAGGTAATGGCTCTGCGGTCTTTTAAGGCACAAAAGTATTATGTGATCAGCGTTTCTGGTTATCTTATTACGGGCTTTACTTGCAATGTTTGGTATTGTGAAATTTTGAGTAAATCTTTTCAATCTATCTTGAAGCAGATACTTTCCTAAACGTGTTTAGGTTGGAAGACAATAGTTATCAGAATCTGTGTGCCGTCATTCTGAATCTAACACGGCGGAAAATATTGCCCAAGCTAGACTATTATTTTTAATGGGGTCCTACAATATGAAGTATCAAATGAAATTGGGTATGTTGAGAATAACTCAAATTGTGTAATAAGTGTTTTTTTTTATTTACCTATCTATTTAAGAAGGCTTTTACTTAAACCATGTAATACATGAAACAACGCTTATGAGGCCAAAAACTGCTTAAAATACCAAACGAAGTTTTATACTGGTCTGCTATCTTTACTGTGTTTCAAACATTTATGGAAGGATTATTCTATAGGAGGATAGGAGGATAGGGATACTTTTGTTTCAACTTTTACAATTGTCGTTATTTTCTATGAACATTTAAAGGAGATTATATTTTATAGAACGGTAGTTTGGAGTTGTAAGTCTAAGAACTAAAAAGGTTGAACATAATTTTCAGCCATTATTTCATAAATGACCTACAGCAGGGACAGGGCAAAAACAGCAGCAAAATCGGAAAACTTTTTAAGTACTCTTTTGAATAAAAAAAAAAAAGGATATTTAAGTGAATAGAGACAATTTTTGACTTTGACTGTGACAATTATGAATTTATTAACGTAAAGTATTTTGGAGTCAGTATGATTATCCGTTATCTGGTACCCATAGGCATACCAACATTCGAAGGTACATGTCGTTTTTTGAAATCACTTTGCTACCACTTATTACTGTAAAGTAATCAAATTATAATGTATTTGTATAAGTACCTACATTATAATGACTTAAGTCAATGCAATTCTTGCCTTATTAATTAAACCGTTCCATTTAGGTATCTTATCACTCAAATGCATCAACAGAGTTCAATCTAGGCAAAATCACCAGAAACAATAAAGGTTACATTATAATTTTGACGTTTACTCTATCAATTATGTAAAACTTCAACAGACATATCCAACATGACCAGTTGATTTCTTATATCATTTATCATAGCATTTACTCTCAGCTTTCAGTAGGCTTCTATTCTGATCGGGAAGTGTTCCGTTTCCCATAAAAGATCGTTTGTTATCCCCCATCCATATGTCTATCAATCAGACCCCTCTTCAAATACGGACAGAGGTATGATGTCTATATTAATATCGAGTAGTTCAGTTGTCTAAAAAACTCTTTAAGAATAGGGAATGCGTGTGCTGTGTTCGTTTGTACCATTTTTAGGCTGTGGAGCAAGCAAGGATGATCACAAAGCCGATGGTTTTCGGAAAATCCAACACAAAATTTACCTGAGCGGGAATAGAACCAAGACCCAATAGCTTCGGTTACCCGGGATGGACTGGTTAATCGCCATAAGGTGAGCACCAGCTTGACTGTCTTCGGGTGTAAAGGGAACAACGAGGGAGTTTATTGGGTAGTGCATTGATAGTGTATTGGGGTAGTGGGAAGCTTTAGTCCTGAGTCCCACAAACGAGTGGAAGTATTGCTAGCTACAGTTTAGGTGCTTTCTCCTCTGAAAATATAAGACGCAGTGGCTAAGTACTTGGCCGTAATACGGGGATATTACGGCCAGGAGCTTCAAGCACTATATAAAGACATGGCATTCTGACATTAAAACTGCAGTATGTACTAACTCTGAATAGATTTGTGCTCAGTGGCACTTTAGCTTTACGACCGCGTTAGCGTCAAGGCGAGTTTCATTCAACCACAAAACTTAGTGCTTAAATGGTAAAAAGTGGGATTTAGTTAAGACCTGTTAGTTCTGGATTTTCTTTTCCTGTCATTTTATAGAAGTTCTTCAAAAAAGTATAAAAAAGTATCAGCCTATTTTATACTCCCCGGTAATCAAAACGGCAACAGCCTTTGTTCTGGATCTAATCGTCGTCACAATGATGGGTACTGGCATAATCACCACACTCGCCAAATTCAGATTGGTGATCACATCCTGTGTTTAAGATTGTTATCTCAAACTGGATCTTACCGCACTGAAATCAGCAAAACACAAAAGGGTATTACAACCTTTACAATCTTACGCAAGCCTAAACCACTTTTAACCCATTAAGTGTCGGCACCCTGGTCCTTGAAGGCACAATTGAGGCATACATTCACATAAAGGCCAGTAAATACGGCGCGACTACGCGAGGTCGGGCTGAGGTGCTATTAAAATCACAATGTGAACGTAGGCCACCGATATCCGTACCGAATCTTGCGATCTCTTACGTGGTTAGGCTGTCTATACAATTGCGACATATTTCTGATAATTTTTTATATGCTACAATAATAATAATAATTAGTCATTTATTTCAGGCCATAGGACCCATAAATTACATAACGACATAACTTAGGCGCACATTTATCTAAAGTCTGAAGTTATACATATAAAAAGTTTTACCGTTCTTTTCATAGTGCACAGACAACCAATACCTAAGGATGTGGCTATCCAGGCACTCAGAAAGGGTTCGGAGGATTTTTTTTCGGAATTTCTGACGTTAGACCAAAATGCCGCTACACGAGATCGTATGACTGCGTAATAATCAGGTAGTCAGCCTCAGCAAACATGCCAGATGCGCTGCTATGCCTAGGCATCTCCATTAATGTCCGGTATGAGTCATACTGGACTCAATACTGGACTCTAATACTACTGCCCGCCTTTTTTGTGCACAATAGTTGGCAGATAGGCATACAGCCTTCTGATACTAAGCGGACACTGCGGCACAACACTTCATCATGAAGAGTCGCTAAGTGTTCTGCCACACCGTAGGTCCCTCTGGTCTTTGAGCCTTATCTAATATTAAATTTTAAGTACACTGACTCCCACATTAGTAGTAGTAGATTTTATCTCTTAGTGTGGTAGCAGTTGGAATCTGAAAAGTCACTACCACTAACGAAACCCAACGTGTACTTCGAACTCACTACACGGTTTGATATTCGAGCAGCTTAGGCATTTTACCGTGAAGGTGGTCTAATTATTGTTTGTCGATTTTACTTTAAATTCAACGACATGACTATAAATCTCTTCACAAAAAAAACTTATTACATAAAATAAAGTTTGTGTTTTAGTATTTCCAGACCGATATGGCATGGTAATCTTCAAGAAACGAGCATCTCTTTAAAGGCCGGCAACGTATTTGTGACTCCTCTGGTGTTGCGGGTGTTTATGGGCGGTAGTGATTGCTTACCATCAGCTGACACGCTCGTTGCCTCCCTCTTACATAAAAAAAAAAGTCGCACGACTAAGTCGCAGTATTGTACAATCCGAAAGCCCACACATCCGCGCTCCGCCACAAGTAGGCGTTAATATTCAAGCGGCGTCTCCATCCGACGCGCGCTCAAGTGTTTTCCATTCCAATTTCGCCCGACAATTTTCCCGGACGGAAAATTACGATCGAAGCCAGTTCCGATTTCATTTTAAAGGCTTCGTCTGCGAAGCGCCTTAAGTGCTGGAATAGTTGCGCGGGAAGCACTTTCGTGTTGACAATTTAATTATGTTTACTAACAAATTCGTTTTTATCAGGTACCTTTGTTTTTCACGAGGATGGCGCCCAAGACTACGGCTCGCCTGATGATAACCGGTTACCGTCGTTTATGGGCGCTTGTACCACCAGAGGCATTACTCACGCGTCGATGACCCAGTAATTAAGGGCAGAACAACGTTAAGAGTATAAAATAAAAGACTCTTCTTGCTGTCAACACCATGTCCTTCTCAATTTAGCTTTCCTTTTTGCATAACCACAGACTAGCAAGACCTGCGGCCGTGTGTGGGACTCGAGATTAAAGCGTCCCCCAAACCACTAAACTTACCAGGTTTCTCCTTTCCAACCGATTGGGTCGAGCTGGTGCCAGCCTTGTGGCTCTTAACCAGCCGCAATTGATATTATACTTAAATGGAGACCCCCAAACATTGTAAAATATCACGTGTAAGTTTTTAATAAAGAAATTTTGAATTAAAAAAAAATATTGCTCTTCTCTTCTGTCACTGTGGTCTTCTTTAAGGTGGAGGTATTGCCCCAGACAAGTGGCTCATACGAGAGGAAGATCCTTTTCCAAGAGTTTTGTAGCTCAAATAGACGTAAACTTGTCTCTACCATCGCCCGATTCATTCCATCAAAACTCTTCAACGTTTCATAACATTGTAATATTATTATGTTTTCAATTTTCTCGTAATCGACAATTTATAAGCAGGAGATTTCTTCGCAATCAAATATCTTTACGTAACTACGGCGGCTGTGATTCGACGGAAGGACGCGATTTTTTGTTGTTTAAATTCACATTCCTTTTTGCTTGACGTGCAAAAGTATTTTTCTAAAATCTATTTGCAGAATAAAGAAAACTTTATTAACTATTTTATTTCATTTCATTTCATTTCATTTCTCTGCCTTTGGAATCTTTTTATTTATAAGGCAATTAAAATAATAATCCTTAGCCAAACTTATCAACAGTAAACTGGCCCTTAGTTTTTTGGATGGATTAAATATTCAGCGGCCAGATTATTAATTTAAAAGTGCATCTTATTTATGCAAGGTGCATCTTAACTGAGCCTCTCTGGCGCAGCTGCCTGCCACTTATTGAACTTCCTTCGAACCTCTTAACGCTGTGCTTACGTAATGCTGTCTTTTAGATAAATATCGGCTTAGTCGCGCCTGAGGTGCATAATACAGAAAACTTTTTTTTATGAAGTTTTAGGCAAACGAGAAAGGTGAATCTCTACGGCCCATAGACAGGCTTAGTATTCTTGGTCTCTTATAACACCACCATCAGGCTAGTAGGAGCACCTCAGTTTAGTGGAGAAACTCCGTCCTTTCTTGAGCGTGGACCTTATATTATCTCTGCCCCCGACGGAGGGTAACAGTACGTAACGTCTTTTTATTTGTGAGGACCTATTAGCGATTTGTGTAATTACTATTTTTGTTAACATAGATTAGTTTTGTAACTCTTGGTCTTCCTAAAATAAATAAATAAAAAGGGCAAAAGTAAAACAAAGCTGACCTGGCGCATGAAAACTAAGAGGGCCGACCCCAAATACGGGAAGAAGAAAAAAGGTAAATCAAATAAAAAATCTAAAACTTAATCGAACTAGAACTGCTCTTACGGAAGTGACATTTAAGCCTTCGTTAGTCCAATGTTAAGCACTATAATTCCACATTTAAATGTCAAGTCCACTACTCACTACTCATTAAAAGGTTTTGCATAGCACGTTTTTGAACGGGGGTCATTGAACATTTACTTTGCACTGCACAGTGTATCGATTTTAGTATGTTGAAACACAATAAATATTCAAAAATTTATTAATTAATAGAATTTTAACCTGAAGCTAGTGAAACCTGCGGCTGACTTAACTCCCCTGATTTCCTTTTCACATCCGTAAAAGAACAAGCCGGTGCCAGCCCTGTGAGGATTGACTAGCATGTCCTCGGAACACAACGTAAACTTGCATATTTAAGCACACAGAGCACCGTGCACAAAAAAACTTAAAGGGACAAGTGAAGATAAACATAAAAATATAATATCATTTTCTTTATTTTTATGTACAGACTGTTAACTAAACTATCATACTGTTTTAATAAGGCACTTGTAATAACTCAAAATGTCTTTGGTTTTGTAAAGTGTAGGTATCTATTTGGTGGTAACAAAATATTCAATTTACTTTACTATTTGATAATATTACACTAAAACCACTGGTTTTTACGCAAAATAGGTGTCACGCAAAAAATAAATTTCTTTGAAATAAATTACAAAAAAAGTACTGTCAATAAGTCCACAAAACTTAAAACTACGTTTATTCTTGCAATGTTCTTCCTTTAGGAATGGTCAAGTAGATAAAGCTTAGTAGACTATTGTGTGTTTTTCATAAATTTCTGTTTGGTTTTGTACACAAAAACTATTGTTTTCTTTAATTTTACTAATTTTATAACAATATTGCACATACTTTTCTTAAATAACGAGTAGAGAAAAATCACCATTAGAACATCTTCAAAGCTCGTCAAAAGTAACTATTTTGTTTGTTTTAATTAATTAATATAATATAAATTAAGTTTAAAAATTACAGAATAGTGTTATTTATACACATCATGCTTCCTTTTTTATAAATTTTCGTACACATCAATACTTTTCGAGACAATTCGTTTACTTTTTGTCCACAAAATACGTCGACTGAAACAATGTGGGACAATCGAAAGGAGATCCAAATCGAATTATTAAGAACTGCATTCTTGTTACGTTAAAAAACAATCGAGTGCTCGTTTTGATAAATATAACGTTAAGTTATGACTAGTTATTTACAATCACTTATTTTAAATATGCGTTAAAACTTGCTCTCTCCTAAGCTCAGTCTTCGCATTGGCAATGATGTTGTGGAAACCTTCTTTTTGACTCCATCTTCTGTAACAAAAAAAAAACAATGGTTAATAATAATTATAATATTATCTGAATCTTTTAAAAGAGGGGCCACTTCGTGTTGGATCTGTATTCTCGCGAACGCCATCCAAAAAAACCGGTCTAAGTGTCGTGATATTTAAGAGAGATACAAATATGAATAAGACATCAATAGAAAATTAAAGAAAACACATCAATACTTCAATAATATTATATTGATATTAGTCGATTAACTTTGGGTAATGTTTGACAAGTCAACTATGATATCAAAAATGTCACGGTAGAAACACTTGCATAAACATAATTATCTGTTTATATCGGTCTGTATGTTTCTATAAGTTATATCCAAATCTACATAATTGAGATAAGCAAGCAAAGTACCTTTAGCTTATATTGCCTATTCATCTTGAAATTGATAATACTTTTTAACTGTAGGACAATGAGAGAGAATTTAAAGTTTTCCTAAATATTAAAAATCTTACAGAACTTCGTCTAAACTCTAAATGCATGGTTTGAAATAGCTTGCTACTGTTTTGAATGCAATGCAAATTTCTTAAATCCGATAAATCTAAGTTGTCGCGTAAACACGTTAGGTATGAGCTGTATTCAAGCCTCAGAAACCATTATGAATTCCGTACATATTTCAGAATTATGCCAGAGCGTTGCATACTGTTGCGCTTAAATTCGAGTCTTTCTCATACGATCATTACAAATAAATCGATACCTCCAATGAACACTACGCTAACTTCAAAAGTGCAGGTTTACAGGAGGAGCTCTTGAAAGAAAAAAGTTGATAAAATCTTTATTTTTGTAGTTATTTTCTTGATATTTTTTGTGTGAGTAACTAATTTACTGATGCTTAAGATCCGCATAGTAACATTTAAAAAAACTTATGGGTTTTTTAATTAGCCTCACTTAGCGGGATGTAACGCAGAAAGCTCTAATTTAAGATCGGGATACACTCCGCCAATCCTAAGTTAGCGGAATATATTCGGGAATATTACAGGCTACAAAATAATAAATTAAATGTATACTACATAAAATAAAATTAATAATTACATTTAAAATCGACTTCATTACCAATTTAGAGTATTTTGAACAATGTTTTTATTATAATAAGATTGTAATTTATGAAAAAGAAAAGTTAGCGTTTTGTAGTAGGATAAGCCGAAAATCGTTGAGCCGTTATACAAGCCGCTAACAAATAAATAGCGTAGAGTATCTTAACTGTGTCATTAGTTACTTAGCGGCCTTTCGTCCATATTGGTAACTAAGCTTTTGTAACCAGTTCCAAAAAATATTATTTTTTCGTTGGTGTTTTAAGTAGTTGTGAGGGAAGAATTATTTTTCCACTTCGTAGATTAAATTATTTTCATTATAGTAACCCGAGACATTGTGCAAAAAATCCCGATATGATGTGGGATTGTTGTGATATACAACTGGCTCGGTGTAGTTGATTTGAATTAAAACGTACATGCAAAACACTTTTAAATCATTTATTAATACTTAGAAAAATTTTAGGCAGTGGCCTACTGTAATATCTTAAATTTTAATTACTGAATAGTTGCACTTATTTCTGTGTCAATATCATGATAATTATTTGGTATTTTGTCGTTTTTAACTGCTGAATTTATTTATTAAATTTTTGTTTCCTTCATTAGAATGCCCAACACTTATGCGATGGATGGGTTATTATTTTCCACAAAACGATTAATTCTAGCATGCCATCCTTCCAAATGGCTGCCATCCTTAATACTGTTTAACTGTTCCCCTTCACAACACCAGATTTTCATGAATCTTGTCGTACCCTCAGTGCAAGAAAGACGTAAGACGAAAATGCTGATTTTACAGGAGAGCGAAAAAACTGAATTTATGGGCATATTTACTTTATTTCCAAACGTAGAAGAATGATTCTTATATCAAAAAAAAGGAAAAAAAATAATGCACTGCGTGTTGTATTTAAGTTGGTGCTAATGTTTATAGTTTATTAGGAATTGTAAAAATAAATTATTACGCTATTTTTCAAAATGTAATAAAATAAAGGATTCTGAGTATCAAAATTTATGCCAGTCTTTGCCAGAAAAGTAAAATGTATTTCAAAAAGTATGTTGTATTAAAGCTGTAATGAACTTGTAAATACGAACACTTATGCTAGGATAAGTAAGATTACTGAGTTATTGCCTTTATTAAAATTATGTTTGAAATGTATAAGCAATACTTACCCCTTTTTTCAATTTAAGGGTTTGTTAAGATAACATAAGTAAACAATAATAATTACTTATTCCATTCTATGTTATAGAAAAGTTAGCTGCATATTAACACATATTTCTTAGGGTTATTATTTATGACTATAGGGAAAAAAGGAAATGCATTTTTTATAATCAATATTTTTTATTTTAGGCAAAATACTAATTGTTGTTTTGGGTACAATTAAAGTTCGTAGTATAAACAATACAATTGCACAATAATAATTCAGAAATGTGGAGTTTCGGTGAAGATTACTACCACTATTGTTTTTTTTATAAATTCTTAAATAATCAGTAGATAATTTGTTAAGACTTGTAACAATTTACGAAATAAGTTTTTTCACGGCTCCGCAAAACAAAATATTATGTTCTCTCAATAAAAATATAATTGCTAGTACCTTTTATTTTAAAATAATCAACGAATACGTGTGGCACTCGGGGCACTGCCGCGGCACTGACGCGATTAAGCTATTGTATAGCATTTTCCTGTCCTCGTCCTCCCTGGGTCTCCCAGCCCTGACCCCGGTAACGCAGGTAATAGGCTGGTGATCGAACTCGGACACATCGGGGCAACAAAGTGTATTCTTAGCACTTTGGAATTCAAATTGTTTATTTTTTAAAATACAATAAACAAAGGTCTTGTCAAGATTTAATGTGCGTGTATACAACCTGCATGCAGGACCAGGTGTGCAAATCTACTTACATAAATTGGAAACAAAAATTATTAGAAGTTTAAACTCACCGGCAATAAAACCTGGCCCCTAGGCTTTTTTCATACAAACGTGGTCACTTTAACGTCTCATAGATAGAAAACTATTTGCAGCTGTGCAATGATTATTACGTCAATGGAGAGGCCAAACGCTCAATTATCGAATTACAGTTTCATAAATTGCCAAAAATCGTTCACTATTCTCAAAAAGGAAAAACAATAAACAGAACTCAACGCTCCAAATATGGATATATGGAGCGTTGAGTTCGGTTCATTGTTTTTCCTTTTTGAGAAAATTGAGCGGTTAGTGTAAAATTTTGAAACTGTGATTTGTTAATCGGGCTTCTGGCCTCTCCATTGACGTAATAGTCATTGCACAGCTGCAAATAGTTTTCTATCTAAGAGAGAGGGTTAAATTTCAAAAATGTAGAATATACGCGAGTTTTCATCCGTTTAAAGTTGTTTTATTTTAATATCTAAGAGACGCTAAAGTGACCATGTTTGTATGAAAAAAGCCCAGTGGCCAAGTTTTATTGCCGGTGAGTGTATAATTATTCAATAACAGTATAAAAACAGTATTCAGATAGCCATGCGGGAAGTTTTATCCTAAAATCTCTATCATTTAAAAATTTAATCCTATCTGGGAGATGGTTAAACAATGTGATACACAATGTTATAAGCATTTTTTTTGTTTAATTGTGTAAGATCGACATTGAGGTTGACGCAACAGATTCACGTACTGAGCTCTTAGTTTTCCAACTTCAACTTCGTTAAGTTTCTGAAAGTACTCTGGGTGGTTCTTTACGAACATACAAGCGTTCTTTATGGATTGCGCTAGCTGCTTTCCGCTGCTAGTTTCCCAAGTCCCTGGCCGTGGAGGTTCTTTCCGGTTTCAGGTTGAGCGGGCACCTAGTGTCTTTGCGAATATCTTAGCGTTTTTGGTTCTCCCATTTTAGTAGCAAGTCTCTTTTTAGAATTTTTAGGCTTCTACGGACTCTGGTATGGCTTTCAATGATTTGGCTGTAGAGGCGTCGGCCCCCGAAGGTCGGCGTTGCCACAAACGACTCTGGCGCTGGTTCACTTAGCAAATCATTGACGGTCTCAGGCAGCAAGTTTTTCTGCCATGAAGATTTTGAAGTCTCGGATACGGACCACACTTTGAAAGGGATGTCGGACGCGGACTCGGTCGCTAGTGACTCTGTTGCTGGCGGCCGCTCCTCGTTTTTGCGTGCGCGCCACACGACCCGCTGCGGAGGAACCGCGTGTTTCTGACAGTCAGATCACGCCGGTTAAAAAATCTTCGGCCAAGCGTGGCCGCGGCCGCCCGACCTCCGCTGTACATTACATTGGTTTGGCGGAGGCAAAGGCCAAGGCGGCGACGGCCAAACGCGAACTGGCCGCTGAGCTCGAAGAGCAAATTGCTGCTCAGGAGCGACGCCCGAGCGAACGAAGGGCGACAGCCGGATATGGCGTTCCAATCATAGATTATTCAACGCAATCAGTCGCTGATTTGGAGGCACTAGCAAAACAGGATGCCGAAAATATAATCGGCATCGCGAATAAGTCGGGAAACCTGAAGGGCACTTTTCAAATGGCCCTTAAAAACCATGCCCTATCGTTTCTTGCTATCGCGGCGGAAATGGGTAAACGGAGTGCCTCCGAGGAGACACAAGTTCTTCAGGCGACGGTGCGTCAGCTCTCTGAGGAGCTGGCCAAGGTTTCGGAGGAGTTGGCAACCTTGCGGGTTAGTCAAGCTATTCTGCCGGCCGTGACCCCCTTTAACACAGGTTGTGCCTAGGTCTGCCGCACGTAAGGCATCAACTTCGGCTCCAGATATAGATTCGATCGCAGCCTTCGAAGCCCGCATTGAGGCTCTACTAAGCAAGAAGGCCGCGGAAACGCGCGCCTTCACTCGGGCCTGCATTGCGGGCATCGAGAATCGCCTCCTGCCGGAGGTCAGAGTTTGTCCGCCGCTCGCGGCAGATAAAGCTGCTGAGCCTGAGTCGGAGGCTGTCAAGCCCCCTTCCGCCACCGAAAGGAAAGGGCAAGGAAAGTCTTCCAAGGCTCCCAAGGGACCCACCTCGGAAGCATCTAATGTTAGAGTTCCCTCTTCTTCCTTGGCCTTCACGTCAGACGCCTATGAATGAAGGCGTGCTCCTCCCGTCAACTACTCCGGTCAACGTAGGGTGGAGCACAGTTGTTAGAGCTACAAAGGTGCAGTCAGACACCACTAGTGTCTAGCTGGAAAGAAGTAGGCCAAGAAGGACGAATAAAGCCTTATCTCACCCGGCCGCCAAACCAGCTGTCACCAAGAAATTGGCCGCCCCCGAACTTTTGCCATTGTCGTCACTCTGGCGGAGGAGGCGGTGAAGTAGGGGGAAGCCTACGAGTCCGTGTTGAGTCGGGCTCGGGAGGCTATCGGTGACGCCATAACCATGGACGTCGCGCCGAATAAATTTCGCACAACACAGACGGGAGCTCGTCTTTTTGAGTTCACGGGAGTGCAGAACGGCACCCAAGCCGTCACTTTCGCGGCCAAACTCCGTCAGGCGGTGGAGGGCTCTGCCACTGTGGCTTGCCCCGTAAAGTGCGCCACTCTGCAAGCGGCGGATTTGGACGATTCCTTCACCAAGCACGAGGTGGCAGTGAAAGTGGCGGAGATCGGCGACTGTGCGGTTGACTCCGTCAAGATCGGGGAGATCCGCACCGGCCGTGGGGGCGTTGGGACTGACTGCGAGACGTCTTTTGATCGGGTGGAGCTCCGCTTCCGTGCGCGTGCTCGAGGATGTGCCGCTCAGGTGTTTCAAATGCATGGGCACCGGTCACATCCGAATGCGCTGCCCCTCCTCCGTCGATCGCACGGAACTTTGCATCCGGTGCGGAGTCAAGGGGCATAAGGTGGCTGAATGCACGGCCAAACCCAACTGCGCCGTTTGTGCTGCTAACGGCCTGGCCGGCCGGGCTGGGCTGGGCACGTTATATAACCTTCCCCCAAAAAAGTGCAAAAAGCCGGTAGCCACTTGATCATCTGCATCGGCCGCTGAAATCTCTCCAGCGGTCGAACTCATGGAGACATCTGCAGCACATGATGCCCCAGGACAGACTTAAAGAAGTGCTGCAGGTGAACCTCAACCACTGCCGCTCGGCCCAAGACCAGGTCATGGCCGAGTGGCAGGTGGAATTACGAGTAGTGTCAGAGCCATACCGTATTCCCGATAAATGGCTGGGAGACGAAGATCGTGATCTGGCAGTTTTCGTGCGGGCCGGCGTCTCCCCCCTCTCGCTCTTTGAGAGAGGGTCAGTGTATGTGGTAGCAGCCTGGGGTGACCGTCGTCGCCACTTCTTTCTCCCCCAACCATACCGATTGGGAGTTTGAAGAATTTCTCCACTCCCTCGCAGCATTGGGCCGGGTAGAACCGCGGTAAGTTCTCGCGGGAGACCTGAACGCCAAGTCGGTGTCCTGGGGCAACTCCACCTCCCACCAGCGCGGCTTGGCACTCCAAGAGTGGGCGGTGGCGAGGGGTCTTACCCTCCTTAATCGGGGGGCGGTCCACACATGCGTGCGGATGTTGGGTGGGTCTCTAATAGACGTGACGTTTGCTTCGCCCGCACTTATTTACATACTACTTGTTCCACTAGCTCGGCGGTAAGGGAAAACATCGTGAGGAAACTGCACATTCATTCATTCTGAATGTGTAACTATGATCTTATTGTTCTGGTTCGCCTTTCCGGTTACGAAGGTCAGACGACACCGCATCGACGTATTCACACTTATGTTCCCGCTGTCTACTTCCGCGCCGCTGTATCCAATCTTACGTCTCGGTGCAATGAAAATGTTCTAGTGGAAGAAAGAAGTAATCATTCTTATTTTACAGCCGCGCCGAAGTATGTAGTCTTATGTGTCGGCGCAAAAAAGATTTTAGTGGAAGAAAGTAGTAATTGTTCTTATTTTATTTTATTTTAAGTTCATAAGAAGTAAACAGTCATACTGCTGTTATTTTATTTTAAGTTTATCTTTTTGGTGAAGTAAGTGCATTTAAGATAATTTCCTTACCTAGTTAATATAACGAAAAAAAAGGTAATCGTGTATACAAGACTAGAGATGGAAAAAAAACAAACGCATTAAAGTCATAATACTTGTTACTATTTATTTTCTACATTAAATTTTAGCGATAAACGTAATAATCAGTAATACGTCATATTTCTCAATTTATTCTTTGCGTTATATCACATAATCTACTAATCCATAGGAAAAAATGTGATATAATAAAAATTCTCAAAATTAATTTCTTCTATTAATTCGTCAAATTTAACAAGAAAAATATGAAAAAAATTGAGCATATGTATTGTCAAACGTACTTTTCAAATATGATAAAATCGATGATTCGAAGTAAAATCACTTATGTCTATTTTGCACTGGGGGTGCGTTGTAGCCAGTTACGATCGAAGTAAAAATTTAATTGTGCTATTAGATCAGCTAATATATTTTATAAGCAATTGGGCCAAACCTGCACATCTTGCAACATGCCGCCTCTGAGCTGGCTTGATACTTAGCTGTTCCGCTTTTTTAAAAAGACTTTGACTAAAGTGGTTAAAACAATCTTTTACATCTGTTTGAGGATATGGTTTCTGAATGCCATTAAAAGCAAATCTTCAAAAGCAACAAGCATTTTACGTGGTTTCCAGAGAGGAAATTTAGTTTTGATTATTTGTAAAGGATTTTTTTTTCTTGTCTTGGTTTTGGAGGATGGCAAAAAACAATGGTACTATTTTTGGGTAATAACAATCTAGCTGTGAATGGTAAAGTAAAAAAAAAATCAAAAGTGCAAGTAACAACTTTTTCGTCAAAATTCTAACGTCATTTTAATCAGCCAATAAAAATATGAAAAACAATCGTTTCCTCCATAACTAATAAAATTCACAATTATTAATATTTGGTTTCCTTGACACCCAACACATAGTATAATAAACAATCATTATAAATGACTGTAACTCATTATACTAATAAGTATTTTCCGATAGAAGTGGCCAGTCACAAACATTTAACGTTCATAATTAATAGATAGCAAAAAGTTACAAAAATGGAAAAATTATTCTTCTTCCATAACTAGGTAGTTACCAAACAGCAAAAAAAAATATATTTTGTAACTAGTTACATAAGCTTAGTTACCAATATGGACGAAGGGCGAAGCGGTTCATTTTATACTAGAAAACAAAACTCTTGTATTATAATTGTAGCATTTCATGCAGCTAATTTCGATTTTAATTTACTACAAGTTAGTGAAAATTATTAAACTTAGTAATGTTTAACTCTGATTTACACTACGTTATATAATTATTTGTTCAAAAGTGCATTCAACGGGCGACACACACCGCTAACTGTCACATGAACAAATACTTTCCCGCGCAACACCCCGCCAACTCCTAGTTGGCGGCGTATCTCCCGCGGGCCGGCAGTCGCGCTAGCCGAATACACACCGCTATATTAAGACAGCGGCTTGTCCACCCCGTAATTGAAGAAAGTACCTTTACTTGGCGTTATGTAAATCTCAAAACTTTTTTGTTTTTAAAGATATTGTTATGAAAATTTGGGGGCATAATATTAGTAAAAAAGTGGGTCGATTTCTATAAAAAACGAAAAAAGGCAAATTTTGAGTTAGCGTAGTGTTCATTGGAGGTATCGAAATGATTTAAATAATATCCTTTAATGTAACAGCATTAAATTCAATTCAATTCAATTCAAATCATTTATTTCAGGCCAGGTAGCCCATATATAGTTAGTAACAATTTTTTTTTTTCAATTAAAAGCAGCAAGTAATGCATTAATTATGTTTTTTACAAAATTATTTTTTTCTTCAGAGTATCAAACTATCTTGTCTACCAATTTCAAGTTACTGTTACAAAAGAAATCTTCAAACACTTTATACATTTGTGCGCATCAACATTATTGCCTGTTAAGGAGTTTTTATTTTTTGTATTTACAAACTTTACTTTTCTTTATCCCGGGATGAAATTTAGATTCTATAAAACAGTTTAAATAAAAGAGTATTTTTTTTGTCCTCCTTTGTTTTTACACTCATATTAATCCTAATAGGAATTTTAAAAGCTGAAAAGTAACATTGGCAACTTTTTAGTTCCAAAAATATCACATTCCTGTCGATTCACATGCCCGCGACTTTTTCTACTGGACTACACGACGCGTCTTGTTGACCATGAAGAAAAAGCCGCGGGCAGCAGGCTACTATATTATAATAATTCAGAATTGTTAAGCCTCCGAGTCTTTACTACAGGGACTCGAATTTCCCAACCCCACGCTGCGACTGTTATAGTCCATATTTATGAATGAGCGTCATTAGGTCGGAGGACGCAGCATTTACGGAGGACCTGATTCTCTTAATTGGCTATGTAAGTGACGAGAGACGATTGTACTTGTTCATTTTTACTCATAAGCTTGGCATGGTTGAACACCACATAACGGCATCATTCAAGTAAAAAAAAAATAACACAAAAATATTTTACGCTGTATCCTTTTATTAATGTTCTAACGTGAAGTTGTCGTTTGTTTAATGTCTCATAATTTATCATTCAAATTACATTCTGACTAGCCCGGTGGCGCTTTTGGTAGTGACCCTACGCGATACGACAGGGGAAGTGGGTTATTCCACCCAGGACCAACATTTAAGTGATGAACATTTAGATTTTTATTAGTACCTATTTGTTTATATGTTGAAATAATATTTGTGGTATCTTGATCCCATAACTCAGGTGCTTGAGCTTTTAACTTTTCGTCCGATAAAATTAAGTGATGTTGACCAATCTTCTTCTTCTTCTTCGTCCTAGCGTTTTCCCAGCCTAGTGCCGGGGTCCGCTTTCCTGCTTAACTTTCTCCACTTTGCCCGGTCTTCTGCATCCTCAGGAGTGAGATCGTTCTCTGTCATGTCGGCTTTCACGACATCCAGCCAGCGCTTCTTGGGCCTATCGCGTGATCTAGGGCCTTGGACAGTTAATTCAAGGCATCTGTTCCCGACGTATTCAGACGGTTTGCGGCTTATTTGTGACCAGACCATACCATCGGAGACGACTTTCCTACAGCTTATCCGCTACGGACCCCGAGGCTGCCACGGATGTGCTCGTTACGGATACGATCAAATTGTCCAATATAAAAAAATTAAATGCCTTGTAATTGAAATAAGTAGTGATCAAAATCCCTACATTCTCTTTGTATTTTTTAATCCAAAAAAGCGCATAAGTGTGTGTTTTTAAAAGCAGTGGTAGGTACATGCATGGTTTCAAACGTTACTTTATGTGCGTAAGATAGATGCTTCAAAGTACAATGTGTGCGCTTATACATATAATATTTATTTACCACTAGTTCAGCGGTGGCGGAAACCATCGTGGGGAAGGCTGCACACTCGAGTGGCTGTGTAGCCATGATCCAGTTGGTCTAGTTCCTTTGGGATGAGTTACGGAGATGGATGGCAGTTGCTCCAATGTATTAACTGGACTTACCAAATCCAGGATAGTGCAAGCATGTCGAAAGAAGATGAATATTATATGTATATTTTTATGACTTTTAATATTATACTTTCTAGGAATTTTGGAAATTTACTTGTATGTGTTAATGTTCATAATGATTATTAACTATATTAACCTTCGATGAAGAATAGGGGTGCTATAAGTTTGACCTGTATGGAAGGTCTAACGGCGCCTTAGCTGCTGAATGAATAAACCGATTTGAATTCGGTTTCTTTAAGGCATTGTTCACACCAAACGTATTGTCCGCCGCCGACTGTGAGTATGCTCACTGTCAGTATGGAAGCGTATAGTCGGTTCGCTATGAACCACAAGTTATAATTATGAATGTATGGAAAAGCGAAAACCTTCGTACCTCGCGCTCACAGTCAACGGCCGACAATACGTTTGGTATGAACGATGCCTTAAATCGCAAGCCTTGTCTGTCGCTATGGTTTTGAGATAATATGTTACATGAACATTATATAAACAGTTTAAGAGCTATAAACACTTTTCCAAGGCGACGTCGGGTTTTTATTCATTTTTTTTATCATATTTTTCGTTTGTTCCATAAATCTTGTACTCACCAACAGTCTCGTTGGTGTTTTCTGGCTCGTTCCAGTCCTGGACCTCTCCGGAGATGAACAGGATGAAGAACAGGTTTCCGAGGAAGTACAGCGCGATTGAGATGAAAAACACCTTTCTCCATTCTGACGCGAGGGTCTGAAACCAATGTTATCTTTTAAAAACAAGTAGCATATTAAAGCTATGCACACGTTTCTATCAAAGTTATTATTTCTAAATTTGTTCTAAATAAAATTATTCATTTATTTAAATGACAACTTGAACTTGAAGCTTGCAATATTTTAACAAAAAATTGATTGTCTGTTGGGCTTTTAGGGGCTCTTTTTCTCAACAGTTCACTGACGTAGAAGTGCTGGTACGAAGAAAAATATTGACGTGCAAAGATAATTTCTATTCGCAGAAGAAATTAATGCTTTCAACAACTGTATAATTTTAGCCATAGCGCCAAGGTCCTCCCAAAATGTAAAGACACTAATGGAAATCCTAATAGATTAATGAGACGAAGTTACCTAAATTTGTTTTTTCCTGTGTGTTCTGGGATGTGTTTCCTGTGCAGCAGTGAATGATTAATCAAAGCGCGGCAAAGATGAAAAGAAATCGTCTCATCTGCGTTCTTTTTTTAGAAAATAGTTTTGCACATTTTTTTCTTCTAGCACCACTTTACATCAACGGCCTTATTTTGCAGAGGAGAATGCGGTGAAGTACCTCTACCGCTGGCTAGCAACATCTGCGGCAGTGTATGGGATTCGGGACTAAATACGTTTGTTCAAATACCCATTAAATTGCCCCAGTTTTCCTTCAGACTCGAAAATGGAACAACCAATGACCGTAGTAATCACAATGCTGAACTGTGTCAGCAAAATATAATTCGTTTTTCTTGACCAGGGAATCGGATCAAGAGATTATGATACTTGAATCACTGGACCTTCGAGGTATTTTATGTTAATTGTTAGCAGATCATAATATTTACCTACCTACTCGTGTACATAATTATATACATAATTGACTATCAGACATTTTCTGCCGCGTACGACTGTTCTATGGAACCAGCTTCCCGCAGCGGTGTTTTCAAGCCAATACGAAATGAAAACCTTCAAGAAGCGAGCATATTCCACCCTTAATGGTGGGCAACGTGCCTGCGACTTCAAGGGAGTCTCGGGAGCTTATGGGCGGCGGTGATCAATTACTTACCATCAGATGACCCACTTGCTCGTTTGCCCCCCATTAATAAAAAAAAAATAAGTAAGAACAAACAGCTTACCTCGTCTCTTACGACGGCAGAGACGCTAAGCGGCGCCATGATGGAGAACAAACCGGCAGCGCAGTTCGTGATACCCATGAGCGTGCTGGCAAAGTTCGGAGACAAGTCGATGTGGGATAGCTGAAATAAATACATACACATAAATTATACCTAGATATAATTATCAATTCATCATCATCATCATCATTATCAGCCTATATACATTCCCACTGCTGGGACAAAGGCCTTATCTCAATTGTGAGATAGTGTGGGCCATACTCCACCACGCTGGCCTAGTGCGGGTTGGTGGAGGAGTGTGTAAGGCAAGTGACCAACCTTAATATCAGAATTTATCAAGCCGCCAAATGGCCTCTGACTAGGCTTGACGACTAATATCTACATAGTAAATATCAGCCGGGATCAACAGCTTAACGTGCCTTCCGAAGCACAGAGACTTCTCACTTGGAGTAAATATTTCTTTTTAACTTTGTTTTTTTAAGTTACGAGCGTAAGACGCATTTAGGCGCAATTTCCTTGAGGACACATTGCCCGTAATTTCCTGACGATATATCCTTGTCGCGAACACACATTATGCGAGCAAGTTACCGGCCCAAGAGTCGCATCTAGCGGTCACGGACGATGTTGCCACCCGGCACTTTGGTTGAACTTCGGTGCAGTTAATGCAGACTTATAGCAAAGACTTTCTAGCCCCTCGAGGATGCGGCTATGAATAAATCGTTGTTCAAATGCAGTTATTTTCAATTACGAATAAAACTTGCCTTGGTGGTGCATTCTAAGTTTAAGATTTTCTTAGAGTATTCCTAAAGTTGACTGTGACAAATAATTTATACTTCTTTGCGGAGGAGAATGCGATAAAGCATCATAACCGCTAGCGACACCTTGGTGACCATCCCATTTCTCGCTTCAAATATCCATCATTGTATAACACAACACACTTCCTATCTACACAATATAAATAGGTATATTATGTTATTATTATGTATACTTACGAAGAAGCCCACATAGTGAGCGCCGCTGAGACCAACAGCGATGGTCAGTATCACCACAGCCATTGTCAGCTGACCAGCAGGGAGGTATGACAGCACCAGCAGGGCAGCCGCTGGTCCCCAGAATGCTGTAAAATTGTCAAAAATGTGTAATTTGCTGCAGATTATATTTTCAAGGTATAATTGATGGGTATATAGTTTACGTGTACGTGCATGTTTATCAACAATCGTGGGTTAAGCCACTTATTGGATTTGGTTTAAGAATTTATTTAACTGACTTGAACAAGCAATTTTCCTATATGCCAAGTGGTGGAAGCGATTCTCATCACGGACAACCATTCTTAATAATAACATTTTTGTCTATCCTGTTTATTTATACATTTGTACCACAAACATCGTTATTTTTTTTATCGATAAAACAAATGCTTAAAAAAGCATTTTAATTTGCAGTCAAGATAATGTTTGTGATATCCGATATTTAAAAACAAAGTACCATTATTTTTATTAGTAGGATATAAACAAAGTGTTCGTATAATGTCAAATTATTACTAAAGTAAATAGATATCTGTTAAACGAGATAAAGTATACTTTGTTTTGAGTGAATGTAGTTGTAACTTACAAATAGTATTGAAAAGCTTTCTCGACGCGACCAAACTGATGATTTCCCTGTTGACGAGGAATTCAGATATCCAACTGAACACGAAGCTGAGGATACACATGGCTATATACGGCAGGGCTGATAGGATACCACTCTGGAAAAAAGAAAGAAGCATATAAGTTTTAAATATTGTGGAAAAACTGGTGACAAAATATTCTACAAGTGGTTTTTTTGTTCTGGCAATATTTAGTATGGAAGATGGTATTTAAACTAGTCCTGTGCTTCAAAAGCGCGTAAAACCATTGATCTAACACATGATATTTCTTATTCTTCAATCCTTTCTTTATTCTTCAATCGTTTCTGACTGCTGTCTTACTGAGTTATGCTATTCCACTAGCTCGGCCGTGACAGAAAACAAGAAAAGGAATCTTGCGCAGTCGAACGGATGTGTTATCATTATTAGTTGGTAGCTTCTCTGTTAAGAGAACCCAGACTAGTTAAGAAAAAAGACTTGATGAAAGAGACATACCTGTTTAACGTCAACTCCAAGGACATTGTTCATGTAGGAAGGCAGTTCAGTCAGAAGGGTCCAGAAACCCAAGCTCTGACCACAGTGGGCGAACAGGACGGACCAGAAAGGAAGTGACGTCCAGATCTTTTTCCACGGTGTTGGCATGCCCTGTCAATATAAAAATAATTATTGGAGTATCAGGTTTTATTTACTAGGCTTAAAAGAAATATTGCTGATACTATTACACAATTGTATTATTTTTTAACGAAAGAACTAGACACTAGAAAAGTAGCTCGTAACTAAACACAAAAACAAGTTCACCACTTCTATATAATCGTCAAAAGAAAAAAACTAAAATATCTTACATGACTTTGAAGCTCGTCAGATCCAGCATTAGTTTCAATGTACTTCTGTTCCTCCTCCGATATCCACCTGCTAGCACTGGGGGTAGAAGCTCCTAGAATAATCCATAGAACTGCCCAGATAAGGCAGATCACTCCAGACACGTAGAATATGGAGGGCCAGCCCCAAGCACTGGCGGAAAGGATTCCGGCCAGCATCATCTGGATGATGGTTCCCAGTTGAGCCCCTGTTAGAGAGAAAATCAGTTGAGCAATTAATGTTGTAGTGTCAGATAGCTCTTTAAAGTTCAGTAATTGGCTGATAAGCACGCAATCCACCTGATAGTAAGCGGTCACTGCGGCATATTCCAGTAAGGGACATTTAATCAGGGGGCAAAGCTAATATGCTAAAGAAATTCTTTTAATCTTCGAGATTTTATTTTTTAGAATATAAGCAAATATTGCCGGAATACATTCATGGCTGTTTTGGTGGCAGATTACATCTGTGTGGTCTGACTTTGAATTTTTTTACCAACAACCAGACCCAAGGATAATCCCCTCGTGAGTCTGGGATTTGAATCAGAGCGGTTTCATCACTTTTTGACAGTGAGAATCGGACCCGCCGTATAATTTAAAAGCTGAGTTTCCAACCATTACACGAAATCAGTACCTACCTTTATTCTACAACTAAATATAGTGAGCGCGGATACAAAGAAATATAAGTAACTTAACACCACTTATAACGAAAAGTTTAATTGGAAACGACACGAAATTCAACGAGTCCATAATTTCGGAATCCCACAAATTACATCCGAGAGAATAGACCTAAGTCCAAACAGCGGCCGATTCGAGGAGTTTTTGCAGTGAAACTTTTAATCTTATGAAATAGTAACTTGTGACTTGGTTGTCGAAATCTTCCGCATGAAGAATGGCCGGTGATTCAGAATTTTCTCCTTTTGAATAAGATTTGTGAAGTTCGTGTAAATAAGTTTTCTGGTGCAGCAGTCATAATAATATCTCTCTGTCGGGGTTTAGAGCCCGCTGAAAATACTTTTCATCGCAATTTTTGTTATATTTTGTTAAAAAATTTATGGCTTAAAATCACAACCTGATAGTGTATTTGATAACTTATTCTTCTTAAACAGGAAGAGTATAGTGGGTAGTGGGATGATATTATAGTCCCGAGTCCCACACACGGCAGCAGGTCTGGCTAGCCTGCAACTAAGGTGCATCAGCACGGAGAAGAATCCTCAGCCAAAAAAAACAAAAAAACTTATAGCCATGATTCAGTTCGAAGCAATTCGACAATTCATATAAATTTTCAACCATTTATTTTAAATAAATGAAGCTTAATAATACCTGCATAGACACAAGTTCCAAGTCGACTCCTCTCCGTTATTGGAGCCCACTGTCCCAATAGGCCGTGAAGACTGGGGTATAGCAGACCCTGGGACAGACCCATGAAGACTCGGCAGGCGCAAACGGCTATCCAGTCACCCTGTGAACAATTAGTTATTTTAACCTTTAGGCACACGTCACACAATGTATCCAATGGATGTTAATAAGTGGAAACAAATGTGTTTATGTCTGTACAGCGTCTTAGTAGGCCATTTTTTAATAAATATTTGTTTCCTCTGTATCTCAATACTAAGTATTATGTTTAAGATTTCTTCTATGAATCTATTTTCTACAACAAAAGTGCTTTTCTTTGGATGTAGATCATTTTGCATAGTATTATAATTGTTTATGTTAATATTATTAGTTATATTGTATGTTCATATTCACAAGATCAAAGACCGACGAGCACTTCTAAATTTTACTGACCACACAAAGAAAATGTAGATAGAACAATGTCATCTAAATTATGCTTAAATCGTTATAAGAATTTGATATTATTAATATGGTTATTTTGGTGTAGCAATTTTTGCATAGCGGATTTTTTCCTCTTCAGAGACCCTTCAATAGTTTCCCAAACAAATTGAGGTACTTTGTCTAGAGCGGCGCGACGATGCTCCATGATAATTTAGCTCGCAGCGTCTTTACGCTTCCTCGGCTAAGTGAGGCGCCTTAATATTACCTTCTTTATGTTTTTCCCCAGCGGTTCCGTGGCTGGAGAGGCTTTATATTATTTCTTACTCTTATTTTAAATACCAAGTGCTGGATAAATCTAGTTTCTTTGAATTTATGACCTAGAAATATGTAGTTCTGGTTGTTGTTGCACCTCATGAAGCATAAACTGTCATGCGCGTAATAGCTTTTCCTCTAAAGTCCTACCTAACCTACCTACCTATTTATTATGTCAACATTATATTGTGCTTGCTTAATCTTTTGTGCATTATAAATCCTTACTTGGCAAATCTTTATTCAGCGACATTATCCGCCACGTAATTTTTATTTTTTATATTAAATTAATTTTAAAATACTTAAAGCACATAGGTACCAATAAAGGGTTCATGTTTATATGATTTTTTTTTATAGGACCGACTACATCTGGTGTAGTTTCAGACTTTTCAAGCACTTTTTTACCAAAATTGCTTGTTACGAATTTTCATTTCATAACTCTAAAATTTTATTCTTAAAAATAGATGATATTTACCCTAAAACGAATATTTTTGCGTATTTTCCAAGGAACCCGGGACAGCGCATGAATCAAATGACTTATCCACTTTTTTATTATATTCAGTTTCCACGCATTTGCGAGATTTATTGCCGCAGTAACAACGCAGGCTGAGGAGACCTCTTCGGACCCCTTTTTACGGGGTTCCTTAGTTTTATAATAACTTAGCACAAGTAAATGTATGTGATTTATGGCCGGTGGGATATTACTGCGAACGCAAATTATTTTTTTTCGTGTTCAGCTTTGAGGAAAACAGCGGTTTGAGGCGTCTTCTGGGGAAAATTTATTTTCTTTTAATGTCTAGGTTCTTCAGATTTCGGAAGTTAATTTCTTATTATAAACCAACTTGCGGAAAACCCTTTTGAATGAGAACTCTTGAGGTTAAAACTAAAGTCACATGTTAAAAGATTTCTACAGTTTCAATCAACTACTTGTGTTAAATAAAAATTGTAAGACTTACTTTCTCAGCACAAAGTGGCAAGATAAGGTTGAGGAGGCCAGTTGTCAACATAGACATGAAAACCAGGTATTTTCCTCCAAATCGACCGGCAAGCATACCAGCCGGGATCTGGAGGATCACGTACCCCCAGAAGAAGGAGGAGAGGATTGTGTCTTGTATGGTTTTGCTCCAATTAAAGATCTGGAAAAAAAGAAAAACTGTTATGATTCATAAGATTAAGTACCGTGCATCGAAGATGAAGAAAGTGATATAAATAGGTAATAGAATATGACCTAAGACAGCACCCTGTGGAACCACATTTTCTCTTCTACTGCTACTTACCATGTGTCCATACTGTCCATTGGTGCTGCTGGTATCAGTCATAACCACAATTCCGACGGAGTAATATAAATAAAAAAATAGAATAGGACCAAGGACAGCTCCCTGTGGTACCCTATTTTTTCTCGTACTACTACAGTTACTCACCATGTGTCCATTGGTGCTGCTGGTATCTGTCATAGCAACGATTCCGACGCTCATGCTGACTCTGGTTGAGTACGATACTGTCGTGGCCAGGAATAGGAGAATTATTATCACATGCCGCATGCCGAATACACTACCTGGAAAGAAAAATTTTTTTTAATTTTACCTTAAAGAAGTTTCTATTACAAAGCTTGATGCAAACAATACGCAGTAGGTATTTAAAGGACTTGTGAGTGTAGCCATCTATGCTACATACAGTTTATACTTAACAACAATAACCCTGGAAGACTCTTGAAAGAACTTAGTACCAATAACAACAACTTCTATTTTTTTTTAAACGGAGAAAATCTTGTGTAAGAACTCGAGCAATTTAACAGAACGATTAAAGTCGTAATCTAATAGGTCTGCTTTGACAGCTCTCAGTGTCATTAAAAATTTCTCTTTATTGGGGTAAATCTCGGGTAAATAAGATTTATATAATGTGTTTATGCTACTAAGCCTTCTTGCCATTGAATAAAGTTTAATTTCCAATGATGCTGAGAGCTGTCAATATGGGAAGATTGCGATGACTTTAATAGATAAAACTTTTATTATAGTTTTAAATAATCGTCTGTGTATGCATTATGATAACTTATTACGTGATAAAAAATAGATCATAAAACACAGTTCAGTGGTTAGCCATAAAAATGTATCAGACAGTTACTTATATTATAGAAGCACTCATAAACGATTTCGTAATCCCAATGTTTAAGAACATCTCGATAAGACATTGAAAAAGTCATACAAGGTATAACCTCTCAAGAATACTTTGAAGTAGTCGATAGATAAGTGTCACAAGTGTATCTTGATTATGTATTAGGTCAAGGTTAAATGATGTGGATGGCAAAGATGTTTTCATTATTTTATAAACCTTTTTTTTTATAAGCCTTCACCAGACTGTTATTCCGCAGAAATACAATATTTTCGAGAGTAGCCTAGTAGTGTTATGCTACGCGACTTAAAAGAAGACTCCTAAATACGAGGCACTAAGCATTTTTCACTAACATAGAGCCAAAACCTCTTTGGCTTTTGACACAGAATAGAGTTTAGTGCCACGCCAGCATACTCAATTACAGCCCGCCGAATACAATACGCTTGTTTCGGTTGGGTACGCTAACGAACGGATGATGGTGAAGTGAATAAAGAATTCTTTTAATTAATGTTATATGGTAGCTTGATAAATCTGAATTGGAACTTACTAAGTGATTAGTCGCACCAGAATAGTATTTAAGTAAAGTGGTAATGTCTTATTGCAGGATTTGCCTTTGACTTTATAGTTATCGTTATTAATTATAGGTACTGGCTTTTAACCCACTTAACCCGACCGTGTCGTAAACGACACACCAACTTTCTCAAACTTTCTTTCCTTTCTCACCACGGTTCTAAAATGTGATTACAAAGGCGAGCTGTGTTCGAAAAATTTGACATACATATTATCCCATCCCGGTAATATAACGGAACTTCGAGATCATGGCCCGGTACTTAAGAGGAAAGACTAAGGCCGTTTTTCCATACAAACGTATTCCCCTGTTTCCTCCCTGGATAATGCCAGTAGAGAAATAGTTTTTTTTCCAAAAATCTATGACCACTATTTGCATGTCCGTATGTTTTCCTTTTTTTCATAAATTCATAATTAAAAGAGTTATGAACCTTCAAAAACCTAAAAAAAATACCAGATTTTCCGCTGTGTTCAAACATCCAGAAAACAAATTTAACTAGATTAAATAAAAAAAAGAAAACATAGGAACACGGCCAAAGCCTTTCTTTAATTTTTGATAAAAAAAGTAGTTAAATCGGTCAAGTTTTGGAAAAGAAATCAGGGGACTACGAAACGTTGATTTTAAAGGTATTTTTGCTCCAAGCTGCAGTTGTCTCTATCGCGCTCTGCGTAGGATGTTTAGACACTGCGCGACAGCAATAGATTTTACAAATACCTATTTTTCAATTCTCTCGCCCTTAGTATTTCCTCTTAAACCACTAATCCAGCGAGGTATTGACCCATAATCTTCCAGTTTTCCTTCACACACGAAAAAGGGACGAGCCTTGTAGCGATTGACCGGCCCATTAAAAATATATATTATTTTGCCAGTTTTTACTTTAAAAAATAAGTCAATTATTGAACGAAAGACCACCAGAGTTGAAAAAGTTTCTCTGACAACTCTAACAGTTGCAAGATAATGCTTGTATCAAACATTGTTTTACAATAACGTTCACAGTCAAATACATTTATTCTTTATACGCACCAATGCATCCTAAATAATATTTGTATGCCATTGTATGAATGGTATCAAGCTATGATTTATCAATAAAAAGTCTGGGCACGTAATAATGGAGCCATTAAAATTATATGTTACACTCTAGATTGGATAAATTAATGTTAGCCAGTTCTTTAAAGGTTTTCAATACGCAGTAGCCATTTGCTTTTTTTTTCTCTCTTTCTTACATGACTGTATAATAAAATAAAAGCATGATACGTCTCAGTTATTTTAGCTGAATACTATCTGTTTACTTATCAGTTGATCTTTTAATCCAAATAGTCCATACCTAATCTTGTTTAATACCGAGACAGAAGTAAACATGTTTTACTACTTTTATGTAATGTTTATCCGTTGTCTGGCACTCATAGCACAAGCTTATGCTTAGTTTGGGGCTAGATGGCGCTGATTGAATGATGTCCAGAGACATTTATTTATATCCAACTAGTCTTAATCTTCCCGCGGCTTCACTCGCATGGACTCGTACTTCATAAATAACAAATAGCCCATGTCACTCTTCAGCTCCCAAATTATCTCCATATTAAAAATAATATGGATTTGCTTCATTGCGATGACATTTATAAGAATTATAATATTATTTTGTTTAAGTTATTTCTAGGTTACAGCTACTCACAGAAATCTAAATATTGTCCTATTATTTAGATTTCTGTGCAGCTACTTATATAATTATTAAGTCTACTAGCCTTCCGCCCGCGTGAACTGTAGGATGTAATCCCGCGGGAATATCTTTATAAATTGTAGCCTATGTGTTGTTCTGATGTACCTATAAGCTATATTAATGTAATTTTTCATTGAAATCAATTCAGTAATTTTTACGTGAATGAGTAACAAACGCCCATCCATCCATACTTACAAACTTTCGCGTTTCTCGTATATAGCCTTCCGCCCGCGGTTTCACCCGCGCGTTATTTCTTTTTTCAAATATCCCCCCCCCCTTCCCTCCACATTCCCGGGATCAAAAGTACCCTATGTTCACCGGGGATAGTGTAGCTATTCAACAGTGAAAGAATTCCCCCTCACAGCGCAGAAAGGTTTATCGTCAGGTTTTAGTCGGTAGGGCCGAAGTGCGAGTCCGACACACCGCTCGGGACGAACCTCCGTCCCTGAGTGACCCCCAGCATTAGCAGGCTAGCACCGGCTCGTCCCAATCGGTTGTAAAGGAGAAACCGGAGGAGTTTAGTGGGTAGTGGACGCTTTAGTTTCGAGGCCCACACACGGCCGCAGTAGGTTTAGTTAGCCTGCAGTTATGGTGCATAGCCTTCCGCCGCTTCCGGTTTCACCCGCGCGTAATTTCTTTTTTCAAATATCCCCCTCTTCCCCCCACATTTCCGGGATCAAAAGTACCCTATGTTCACCGGGGATAGTGTAGCTATCCAACAGTGAAAGAATTATCCAAATCGGTTCAGTAGTTTCGGAGCCTATTCAATTCAAACAAACAAACAAACAATCAAATCTTTCCTCTTTATAATATTAGTATAGATGACAGCTACAAAGAATGACACAACCAATGACGTTAAATTAAAAACAACGACATAGTTTCATTAGGAGGTTTTTTTTACAATAATACATTTACTTTGATTTCTTGTATAATTCCGACGTCTATTGTTATGCGGCCAACTCAGTATATCTGTGGTGGACCCTTCACCAGGAAGCGTTTCTCAAATGTGGCACACTAAAAGCTTCTGATATTCGAGCCTTTTATTTTAAGTGCACTGGCTTCATACTAACATTAATATTGCTGGAACACAGTAAGTGCCATTATAGGTATCTGTAGTAAAATTTCAAGTTTTTTAGTGTATAGGTATGTAACTGGCGTCATCAGAATTTGGCTATGCTGTTTTGGTAAAAAACCCGAAGGTTTTGTTATCAATAATTCCTGCTGAGGACCTGATAAGTGGATATTTATCATAGTACGACTCAATCACCAACAGTCAAACAGCAGTACCTGTGTTTGAGAAATATTAGTGTTAGAGCTAGTACACATTTCTTGCTAGATTATTGGGTAGAATAATTAAGTTTAACGCCTCGATGGTCTAGTGGTTTAAATACCGGGCCAAGATCTCGGGGTCTTGGGTTCAATTCCCGGGTCGAGCTAACTTTGTGTCGGTTTTTTCGGACACAGCTCGGGTTTGTGATCACCAATCTGCATTTGGCAAGCGTGGTGATTAAGCCAATACCCATCATTGTAGCGATAACTTGATTTCAAGGATGGAGGCCTTTGCCCTGCAGTGGGACATTAATAGGCTGATATTTTACTTTTTTTATTGGGTAGACAGGCACGCAGCCCACTTGATATTAAGCAGCTACAGCTACAGCGGCCTATTTCATTGAGGGCCTTAAAATTAAAGGTTTGAATATATCTGAGGAGCCTACAGTGACAACACAAGAAACAACGCTCCCTGGTTAAGTGTTCCTCAATAGGCCGCAGCTTAGCAATCTTGACGAGCCATTTGGTGTAAATCGTCGAGAAGTCGGCTATTACACCAAAGGTCGCGGGTTCGATCCCCGCACGGTACAAAGATTTGTGCGCATGAACATGTCTGTTTGTATCAGTCTGGGTGTTTCTATGTATAATATGTATTTATTTACAAAAAAAGTATATAAGTAATGTTTATCCGTTGTCTAGCACCCATAGATTGTGCTATGGGTTATGATTAGTTTGGGGCTAGATGGCGCTGTGTAAATAATGTCCAGAGATGTTTATTATTTTATTTATTTATTTAATTCCTCGCGCTGAGCCGTCACGGCGTGGAGGAGCGTCCCCCGGGTGGCGGATGGGGGAATGGTCGGCAGCACAGCCTAGCTACGCTGCTGGCTAAGTCCGATGGACTCGCTGACCAACGACGGATGCGGCCCTCCAGCATATTGGGGGTTGTGCGGCGGGTTAACACCCCTCCCACGGAAAAAACCTATCGTTACGAAACCGACAAAGAAGCAAAAACGATCCGATCCCTTAAACAACGACGTTTGGCATAGAAATCTGGACCTTCGATTAGCAACATGGAACGTACTTAGTTTGTATAGGCCGGGAGCGCTGTACCAAGCCAACAAAGAACTGCAGCGATACAACATCCATATTGCAGCCTTGCAAGAAGTTCGATGGCCGGGCAACGGAGAATGCGCAGTAGAAAACGGTTCACTATTATTTTATAGTGGGCCTGACTACAACAAGCATCAATACGGCACGGGCTTTCTAGTTAATAAAAAAGCAGTAGGCAGCGTTCTCAAATTCATCCCAATATCAGAGAGACTGTGCATGATTCGAGTCAAGAGCAAATTCAGCAACCTCTCGATAATTAACGCTTATGCTCCTACTGAAGTTGCGGACGACACTGATAAAGATCGCTTCTACGAACAGTTAGAATTAGCATACGACCAAATCCCGCAATACGACACAAAGATAGTAATAGGAGATTTTAATGCGAAAGTAGGGCGTGAAGAAGCTTATTTTCCAACAATAGGTAGACACAGCAAACATCTAAAATCAAACGATAATGGTGTTAGACTTATATCCTTTGCGTCAGAAAAGTGTATGTCGATTAAGAGCACTATGTTTGCCCACAAGGACATTTATAAGGGTACCTGGAAATCACATGATGGTATGACAGTAAATCAAATAGACCATGTGCTCATAGATAATCGACATAAGAACATGGTTCACGATGTAAGGACATATCGCGGTGCAGATTGCGATAGCGACCATTATCTAGTAGGAGTCAAACTCAAAGCAAAAATAAAAGCTACACCACCTAAGCAGAGTTCGACAGTAAGACCAATTATAAATACAAATAACCTGAACGACATGAATATTCGTCAAACATTTAATTTAGAATTAAAGAATAGATTCAAAGAACTAGAAAGCACAGTAGACATAAATGATATTTGGAAACAAACCAGTGAAATTATACAGGATGCAGGACTCAGAATATTGGGAAAGAAGAAACATCAGAAGAAGAGGAAATGGTGGACAGAGGAATGCGAAACAGCTAGGGCAAAGAAAAGTGAATACAGATTATTAGCAGAGCAGGATACTAACTGGAACGATAAACATAAAGAGTCGATTAAAGAGTATAAAAATATACTAAGAAGGGCAAAAAGAGAGCATGTGACAGGAATCCTGAGGAGCATGGAAACAATGATAAGAGCAAATGAAACCAGGAATTTCTACCGAGAAGTGAGAAATGCAAAGAAGGGGTATCAACCATCTGCTCAGATCTTGGAAAACCATGAAGGCAATCTTGTATCGGACCCGGAAGAGCAGAAGACTATGTGGCGCAGATACTTCCAGGAACTCCTAAATTGCCCGCCAGTGGAAAATCTAATGGCAATAGACCCAAACCCTAATGACGCTGAGGAAGATCCTCCAACTGCAGAAGAAGTGCTGAAAGCTATTATGAGGCTAAAGAACCACAAATCTCCAGGGGTAGACCAAATACCAGGAGAAATTTGGAAGTATGGTGGTGAGGCGGTGCAATCTCATCTGTATAAGCTGATTAGACAAATTTGGGAAGAAGAGAAACAACCTGATCAATGGAATGTGGGAGTTATTTGCCCGATCTTCAAAAAAGGAAGTAGGAAGAAATGCGACAACTACAGAGGGATTGCATTGCTGCCTACCGCATACAAAGTACTATCGTATGTGCTCCTGTCTCGGCTAGAACCCTACACTGAAAAAATCTTGGGAGATTATCAATGTGGTTTCCGCAAAAACCGAAGCACAGTAGACCAAATCTTTCTACTCAAGCAAGTCTTGGAAAAGAAGTGGGAGTTCGCGCAAAACGTGCACATCTTGTTCGTGGACTTCACCAAGGCTTATGATAGTATTGATAGAGAGGTACTGTATCGGATACTGGAATCTTTCCGAATCCCCAAGAAACTGCTAAAAATTATCAGGGTCGCTACAGGAGTCAGCAAAATGAGAGTAAGGGTAGGAGGAGAGCTGACACAGGAGTTTGATGTAGTCACCGGTCTCAAACAGGGAGATGCGCTGTCGCCTACACTTTTCAATCTGGCTCTTGAACACGTCATCCGAAAACTCCTGTTGATTAATGTTGGAGTTGAGCTGGAGGGATCACACAAGGTGGTAGGATATGCAGACGACCTTGCATTACTTGGGCAGTGTGAAGCCGACGTGGTAAGACTTGCGGAGGTGCTGGACATAGGGGGCAGAAAGGTTGGTCTCAGAATCAGTCGAGAAAAGACAGAATATCTCCATATGAAGCGCTATAAAGACAGCAGAGCGAGAAGGAAAAGCCTCCAGGTAAACGGTACCACGTATAAAGGCGTCGACAAGTTTAAGTACTTGGGATGCACCATTACCGATACAAACCGCAGGGAGGATGAAGTGAACACTCGCGTAGTTAGTGCCCTGAGATGTTCCGCCGCCCTCCATAAGGTGTTAGTGTCTGGGTTACTAAGCAGAGCCACAAAGATTCGCGTCTACAAGACAGTCATTAGGCCGATCTTAATGTACGGGTGTGAAACGTGGACACTGACACTGAAGGAGGAAAGTAAACTTCTGGTGGCGGAACGGAAGATATTCCGCAAGATTCTGGGACCAACCAAAGGAGAGGATGGGTGTTGGAGGCCCAGGTTTAACCAGGAGATCGGGGACCTGATAGCCGAGCCGAACATTATGGGGGAAATAACATCATCCCGACTACGCTGGCTCGGACACGTGGAGAGAATGGGGGAAGATCGAGCTGCCAAAAGAGCTTATCTGGGACGACCAATAGGACGCCGTCCTGTGGGTCGTCCGAGATATCGCTGGAGGGACGAAGTCGCCAAGGACCTCAAGGCACTAAACGTGCATGATTGGGCGGAATTGGCACAGGACCGAAGAAAATGGCGAGCTTTGACGTCGGAGGCCAAGACCCATTTCGGATCGCTGAGCCAGCATAACATAACAACAACAACATTTATTTAATTGCGCTGCCGCCCGTGTGCTAACTGACGTTACTTTTAAAAAGGAACTTGTGTTATATGTTTTGCAATCTTGTAAATCTGAGATATTATCATTCGTGAGGTTTTTACAACCAAGTCCCAAAATATTGTGTAGTTAAGCATTTTTCTAGATAAGGACGTTTGGAAATGAAATGGACTGGAATGTTTGAATATGAGATTTGCATTTCATTTGAACACTTTTTTGTTTTGGTATGGGATTATGTGTTGTGTTAAATGGGTCGGAAGCTATGTTTATTCAAGGCGGAGTGGTTGTTTGTTTGTCCGCGTTGAATAAACAAAACATTCTACGTTATCTTTATTTATTGGTTTTAGTGCTGCTAGCTGTGATTTTAGGACCTAGGTCAATATAATCAAGCAATACTTTTATCAGATTATTTGATCCAATGACGTTTCAATTATTATTGTTTGCGGTTTGAACGCAATAAAAATCGATTCCGTCATAAAATGTATCATATATGTATACGACAGATTCTATGTAATGGTAAAGATGTCTGTTACTTTGGTAAGATGACTTTATCAACCACTTAGGTACCTATCTTTAAATACAGCCTGCAAGTACTCCAAATAATTTTGCATGATACATACGAGATACCTATATGGCATTTTCAAATAAATACAAACAAATAATTTCATCATGATGTAATAGATAAGATAAAGTATGTCTGACTGTTATGCAATAATCAGTATCCAAGACATCTTAACGAGATTGATCTCAGGATCAATTCATCAGATTAAAACTTTGATAGACATGTTTGTCTCGCAGATAAAAATTACAAAAACTCTACTGTAACGATGACATTTCAGAATCGAAAGGTATTTTTACCTTCATCATTGCGTACGGCTACGCAAAAAATGATTAATTTTAAAGAAAGCATAATAATAAGTATGTACATGTCAACTAAAAATAAGAAAAGAATACAAGAAAATTAAAGCTGAACAAACTTATAAATAAAATAAAAAAGACACCTTGCTTGCTTTAAATGCATCTACTCTACTACTGACCTCTCCTATTATAATAAATAAATAATAAAAATGTATAAATGTCCTTGGGAATTATTTATACAGTTCCCTAAGCAAACTTTGTACAATAGGGGTTAGAAAATAGACAAATATTACATATGATTATTATTTTTTTGCAAAAACACCCAGACCGATACAAAATACAACCAAATATTATTTTAGGTACATTTGTTCCATAAAGGGATCAAGCCCGTGACGTCTGATGGAATAGCCGGATTTTTAACAATAACGCCGAAACTCAAAGCAGAAAAGCTTAACACTCTATCATCCGAGTACTAAACTTCAAGTAAATTATCCACGACAAAATTGGTAATCCTTTACGCCATCATGCAAAAATAATAACAAAAAGAAATTCTCGTAAAAAGTAAACTCTACCTACTTACACCTGAGGAATCCATTACGAATATTATAAACCGACTTCAAAAAAAAAAGAAACAAAAAAAACTACCTAAAAAACTGAAAAGCAAAAAATAATTTTAATAAGACATTCATCAAATGCGCTTATTGTCTAAGCCTATTAATTAAATTGTATTTTACGTGCTAGGTAGGTACCTACTAATCTGTTTGAAGTCGGTGCCAAGCCAAATAGTAGGTACCCAGATTACGTACCTACGTCCGCGGATTAATAAGTAACCCTTTATAATACATAATATTATTATATATAATTTTTTATTACCTTTGGCTTGGCACCGACTTCAAACAGATTAGTAGGTACCTACCTAGCACGTAAAATACAATTTAATTAATAGGCTTAGACAATAAGCGCATTTGATGAATGTCTTATTAAAATTATTTTTTGCTTTTCAGTTTTTTAGGTAGTTTTTTTTGTTTCTTTTTTTTTTGAAGTCGGTTTAATTTTTTTTAAAAAAAGTTTGTTTATTTTTCTATTTTTAGTGTGAATAACACGTAGGTAGTGAGTAAAACTCTTTCATAATAATGATAGCGAAAATACGAGTAGAATTGTATTATTTGATAATAAATAATAATCGACTGTTTGAATACCTTAACCAAAAAAAATTCTTTTGCGATAGTCAATATGGCTTTCGACCAAAATCCAACACTCTCTCGGCAACAGTTGACTTAGTTACCAAAATTAAAGAACATATAGACAAGAGACAAATTGCATTGGGTATCTTCATAGACTTAAAAAAAGCGTTCGACACAATTAGCCACACGAAATTGATTCAAAAACTGCATAATATTGGAATTTTAGGCACAGCTCTCAAAGTATTACAGTCATATCTTGAGAATCGTTCACAAGTAGTTAAAATGGGTAACTTTAGGAGTAATCCGCATGAAATCACCTTTGGAATCCCTCAGGGATCGATTCTTGGGCCACTATTTTTTCTTATATATGTCAATAATATAAGCAATATAGGACTGGCTGGACATCTTACTCTGTACGCGGACGATACATGTCTTTTCTATTTTGGGCATTCTATCCATGACATCGCTGCTGAAGCGCAGAGAGATCTCGATATGCTCAATATGTGGTATTTACATAACCTTTTGACCATAAATGCAGCCAAAACATCGTACATGATTTTTACCGCAAAAAATAAAAAAATTCCAGATTTTACCCCACTTTCTATAAATAATATCCAAATCAATCGATCACAGTCAGAAAAGTACTTGGGTCTATGGCTGGACGACAAATTAACATGGAAAGAACATGTTGAGCATGTAAAAAGCAAACTAAAACCTATATTAGGATCCCTCCGTAAAGTATCATACTGTATACCACGGAGAGTACGAGTCATCTTGTATAATGCATTAGTGAAATCAAACATGCAATATCTAATTGAGGTTTGGGGTTCGGCTTCGAAGACTACGCTAAGCAGTTTACAAATTTTACAAAACAAAATCATTAAAGTTTTGTTCCACATTAACTTCCTTACGCCAACAAAAATAGTCTACCAAAAAACCAAGCTACTTAACATAGAACAACTTTACAAATACAGTATATGTACATTGATAAGAAAAATTATCTCAAAATCAATTCATACAAGTATAACAATTCCACAAAAGCAATATAAGCACAGTATGAGGAACAAAAACAAACTATGGGTCTCAAAACCAAGAACAGTCAATTATGGTGAAAAGAATTTAACATATGAAGGAGTCGTATTCTATAATAAATTACCCGAGTCCATTAAAAATTCAAAAACATTAAACGCATTTAAAAGAAAACTGAAGCTTTTTCTCTTAAATGAATTATAATATAGCATAATCCAGGAACATTATTTCATGAATTAATAGGTAAAAATAATATTAAAAGAAGGAATGTCTTAAATAATGTCATATATTTGTGTGTATCAAAGTGAATAAAAAAAAAAAAATTAATAAATACGGCAATTCACAAATGTGGCCTAATGATATTGCAAGTTGTAATGCGTACATACATAAAGTAAAAAAAAAAAAAAAAAAAAGTTAAAAATGAATATACCTACATATATAAAATAAATATATAATTATAAAAGACCTAAATATACAACACTTTCGAGAACAGAATTATACAAATTTATGATAAAAGAAAAAAAATATATATTAATAATATACGTGTTAGAAGCTCCACGGTTTTCCTTATGCTTTGCTGTTCGAGTACTTTCCTACCGTAACCGGTTATAAATACTTGCATGTTTACGACAGCGAACGGTCAGCTGTGCGCTGTGCATGATGATCTGTGATGTTACGATTGCATTGATTCGATATTTTATTTGTTTTATATTTGTACTTACATCTTGTTGGTTTTATTTTTTAATTTAATGAAATATGTAAGTGTAGTTTGTGTCAGTTTAATGTTGATGAAATTTGTTTTTTGTAATTTTACTGTATTGCCTTGTAATTTTTATTATTGCTGAATTTATTAAGTTTTGTAGCTGCGCTGCGCTCAGAGTATTTATGCATATAATTAATGTAATCTAATATAATAAATTGTGATGTTTAATTACGAATAATAATTAATATAATTTTTATGTAACTTTAATGAAATGTATTGCTTACCTCATTTTAAGTGAACAAATATGTATTTATTGTATAAATATGTAAGTTCTTATGAGGAATAAAGTTCTTTAAACCTAACCTATTAGGTATTCATTAAGTGTTCAGCACCGTGGGTAGGAGGAGAATGCGTTTATGCACCATAACCGCAGGCTAGCTAGACCCGCGGCCGTGTGTGGGACTCGAGACCGAAGCGTCCGCTACCCACTACACTCCCCCGGTTTCTCCTTCACACCCGATTAGGACGAGCCGGTGCTAACCTTATTGGCTAGTGACCAGCCCATCCCCGGGTAATCATCAGCTTAGCTGCAAAAGTACATGAAATACAACTAACGTTCCACATATTCCTACAACACTGAAAGAATTATCCCCTAACTCCTAACCGTTAAGGAGTTGTACTTTCCATCATCACCTTAGCTGCAAAAGTACATGAAATACAACTAACGGTCCACATATTCCTACAATACTGAAAGAATTATCCCCAAACTCCTAACCGTTAAGGAGTTGTACCTTCCATCATCAGCTCATCAACATAAAATGATGTCTATCGGACGCAAAAACTTGAATGGCTTCAGAAAAAACAAGTAACGCGTAGGCGCAGCCTATAAAATTTGAGGTTTTCCCTTGATTTTTCCGGGATCCCATCATCAGATCCTGACATGGTGACAATGGGACCACCTCGAAACTATGCACTTTCAAATAAAAAAAGAATTGTATAAATCGGTCCACAATTGACGGAGAAATCGACGGACATACATAAAAAAAAAAAAAAAAAAAAAAAAAATACATACAGTCGAACATATAACCTCCTCCTTTTTTGAAGTCGGTTAAAAAGTCGTCAAGAGTGAGAGATCGTTTTCTGGAGTTCCTTATTTAACGATATTTTATACTCGTATAATGTGTAATGGATGAGAGTGTAACGTTATTATTCTAAAGGTTGCGGGTTTGATCTCTGTACTGTACAAACCATGCGTATGTATTAACTTATCTGTATATACCTATTGGTCTGCAAGTTTCATAATTGATGAATTTTTAAGTAAAAAGTTTTAAATAATGTTTATCCATTTGTCATGTCTGGTACCAATAGTACTTACAAACTATACTTATTTTGAGCTAGACGGCGCTAAACATTTCTTATTTATTATGGTGTCCATTCTTTTTGTAAGTATCTCCACGAATCAGATCGAAAGCATAATTTTATTATACCTACTAAGAGACTCTTTATGCAAACAATATTATTTAATATTTGTTGATACCTTCTAAAATATTTAAAAAAATAATAATCAAAACATAAAAAAATGCCACCTATTTCATAATCACAGCGGATCGCTAAAACTACACGTGTCCCATTAAATTAACAATGTTCACAGAGTATCGCAACGCGTTCATGTCTCGCTGGGTTTGAATGCTGCTGATCATAACAGAGCCCGGCCAGCGATGGTAGTCGTCCAACTGGAAACATCACAGTCTGGGTCATTACAGTATTTGAAATTTACTATTTCCATGATGGGAGACCATATTTTTACTAATTAAGAATTTCACTCTAGTTTGGAATAAATTTTGTCGTTGCTGCGAATTTTAATGGTGTATGTAATTTTTTGTTGTAGGTATGTGGAAAATTAGCTGTTGGGCTTATAGGTTTTTATTTCTTTTAAATTTTAAAGACAGAGAAAACTTTTTACTAGGGAAAAATTAACTTTGCACTTTTCTTTTCACAAACCGTTTCTTGGTGCGAAACAAGTTATTTTAGAATTTGAAAATATTTTGTTTACTTACTACAATGTTGATTACTTTTTTATATGACTAGCCTCCGCCAATGGCTTCACTTGCATATAAATCAATAATAATAAATAATAAATATCTAACATAGAAACACCCAGACCGATACAAACAGACATGTTCATGCACACAAATATTTGTACCATGCGGGGATCGAACCCGCGACCTCTGGTGTAATAGCTGACTTCTCGAAAAAGTATACAAGTAATGGTTATTGATTCAAAAAATCACATCCCTGCGGGATAAAGACGTGGGCTTAACCACCGCGGTGGGCGACTGCTAAGTTGTATCTATAGGACTAATATTATTACATAGAGCGTTTTATTACTCTATGTATTATAAAGAAGAAAGATTTTATTGTTTGTTTGTTTTTATTGAATGGGCCCCGAAACTACCGAACCATTTTGGAAAATTCTTTCACTGTTGGAAAGCTACACTATCCCCGGGTGACATAGGGTACTTTTGATCCCGGAAATGTGGGGGGAAGGGGGATAATTGACAAAAGAAATTACGCGCCCGTGAAACCGCGGGCGAAAGGCTAAAAAATAAATGTTAAAAATATTTGATTGCGTTCGTTACAAAGACGATGATGCGTTTGTACATTGTTAAAAATTACTCGAAACGTGCCACGTGTAACAAAAAGACTGTAAAGAAATAACAACCGTACTTTTGATTACTACAATAAAAGTGAAACATTTCAAGGGTTATTATGAACAACCCAAACATTTCAACCGTAAAATTATCCTGTTTGTAAACATCTCCAATCTCCAATCTTTAAATTGCATGTTTTAGTATGTTTTTTTGTGAAACAAGGACGACACTTGGCATTTTAACGTCATAGTCCTGACATCCCATTTCATATCCTCTTAAAAAGTACATTTCCCATAATTGTTCTGAAACGATATCAATGCTAAGAATTCATTTGTTTCCTACTAATTAACAGGCCAGGGCTGTACTAAGGTCAAAATCAAATTGTGGCCAACCTATGTGGACACAATTTTTATGTATATTATAATTATATAACTAGCCTTCCGCCCGCGGTTTCACCCGCGCGTAATTTTTTTCTTTTTTCAAATATCCCTCCCTTCCCCCCACATTTCCGGGATTAAAAGTACCCTATGTTATTCAAACCTGTTCGGTAGTTCAGAGCCTATTCAATACAAACAAACAAACAAATCTTTCCTCTTTATAATATAAGTATAGATATTTATTGTAGTTTATAATAAAATGAAGCAAACGAGCAAATTTATCTCCTGATGGTAAGTGGTCACCGTCGCTCTTAGACATTTGAAACTCCAGAAGCAAATTATATTATTTATCCAGCTTTTTTATTTCAATGTTCATTTTATAACTCTCATTAAAATAAAATACTTTCATCTTGTCCCAATATTATCGTTGCCAAGGTTCTTGAACGATAAACATATTAAACTTTTTATTAGCAAATTAAAACTGCAAAGTTCTCGTTGAGAGGTTAAAAAAGCCACCCCGATTGAAAATCGTTAAACTAACAGACAAAACGTCCAAACTTTGAACGTTTCAAAGTTTTAATTTATTTCTATTGAATACAAATTGCTTCAATTAAAATAAAAAAGTTGAGTCCATTGTTTCTTAGCTTTGTTTCCTGCTTTCTACAATTTCTTCCGTAACTTTATAAAAAGCGAACAAAAAAATTGCTCGTTGCTCTACTATTGTTTTCCTATCAATAAGTACAGTAGAGCAACGAGCAAAAAATTGTTTTGTTTTTCTGCTATAACAACGCCTCGATGGTCTAGTGGTTTAAGCACCGTGCCATTCGGTTCCGGATCGGGTATGTCCGTTTGTCCGTTTCAGGTTTGTAAGCACTAATCAGCATTTTATAAATGTGGTAATTAAGCCAGGATTCATCATTTTAAAGATTATTTTATTTCGATTATGAAGACTTTTGTATTGCTTTGGGATTTTAAATAAGCGTCTTTACTTGTTTTTTTTTAACTCTGTATATATACAATTGTGTCTGAAAACATGTCGAATTTTGTTGGTTTTAGAAAGTTCATAAGGCTCTGCATCCGTCTCTGTAAGTCATTATATTGTGTCGATGTCAATGCGATTAGAGTCACGCTATCATTCACAGTCAGGATTTCACAGTCATCATACAATGCTCAGTCTTTGACAGTTGTACCTAATAACATAATTACGAATGTGTGTAACTTTCAATCGATGCAGACTTAAGAACTTGACTTATGAGAATCGATGAACCTAGAAAAGTACTAGTGTTTTTCAAACAATCAAAAGTGTATCGATTATTAATTCAAAATGCCAATGAGGCTACAAATTAAATCAATGATCTATGCCTGAAACTTATTGCTCGATTATGTTGATGATAATTTTGGAAATAGCTGCAGTAGTTTTAGATTCCTTACAAACGTTTTATAAATAGTGACATGAAAAAAGTATTTCCGCTTGAAAACTTTTTGATAGTCTATAACTTCAGGATATTTTAGCCAGCAAAATACACAGAACTCTAAATATGTACTTTCTCGCATTAAAAGAAAAAGTAAATAAAACTTATCAAATTAAACATTAAAACTTGTACGAGTGATACCTATAAAATCCAAAATAATTAGTTTTAGAATTCAATTAAAACGGCTCGGCGAGTGTGATAGAGTGACTAACTCATCGCAAAACTTTTTAATTTTGTTATTAAAATTACTTTGAATACCTCGATGGGGACAAAATTAATAAAACGAGGGTTCTGAACCCAATTAAAAGTTTTGTTATTTTTGGATTACGCATTTAAAGAATTCCGGTTTGTTCACCTTTGTAGGGCTGTACTGCAACGAAGTGAAAACGTTCGTACATACGTTTATTTTAATCAACTTAACTATTTAACTAAAATAACTCTTGAACCATTTATTTTGGCGAAAGAGAATTCTTTTATGCCCCATATTTATTACATTAGTAAGGTTATTGATATTAATACAAAACACGTCTTATTAGCGTAAAAAATAATAACAAACGTCATAAATGCCGCTTGTCTAGGGCCTCAGTAAAACAATCGCACCACACGATTTTTTGTCACTACGGTCAATAAAACTTCACATTGACTCATGACTAGCGGAAGTGTCACGATTCGTATCAAAAGTAGATAAGTGTAATTTTTTTTGCTCATTTAGACAATAACTTAGTGACAATAGTGTGTTTCGTCTTGCAAATGGTTCTCATTACAAATAGTGTGGATTTTTTTGTTGCTTAAAAATAGAGGAAGTTGAAGGCTGTACAACAGGTCACATATTATATTTATAAATACCTACTTGCGGTTTACCCGCGTAATATTGGTTATATTGTGTTAAGAATAAAATCTTGTATAAATGAAGTAAAACCTTCACATTGATTTAACCGACTCAGTGGCTCATTTGGTGGTGACCCTGCCCTATTGCGACATTATTTGTGAGCTTAAATCCCACCCAGGACCAACACTTAAGTGATTAACATTTGGGTTTGTCCAGATGTTGATTTAAATACTGATCTAAAGTTGAACAAAATAATAATTAGAAATATAAAATTCAGAAACAAAATTAGTTATTAATTCTAGAAAAAAATTCGCTTTTAGTCCTGTCTTAGTAATTGTCTTGTTTAAAACTCAAAATCAAAATATGCTTTATTCAAATTGGCTTCAAAGATGCACGAATAGTCAGAAATTAAAGTTACAGTAGCTCTACCACCGGATTCGGAATGTTGTTGAATATTAAATCTCAAACTTAAATTTTCCTATAATATACTACCTTATTATTGAAGTTAGTAGTAGTTAGTTAAAATACTGGGTATATGAAACCTAATAACTGTCGTCTCGGTGTAGCAGGCGCAGGGCGGTGCCAGACAGTAACTGCTTAGTTACCTACTGTTTGGCACTGAACTGTCTAAGGGCAGACGTGGCGACGATCTGCTCGTCTTGTTACACATTGCAATAAAAAAAAGTACCAGCTATTTATATTAATAACATCCAAAGACGTAATAAACTTTTTATAAAATATAACACAAACGAAAATTACAACACAACATTGTTCTTTATAAATTAACTTCAACAATCTTCTGGGTCCCATCTTTTGGCACGTTTTACGACATTCTCTCAACGAAATAATAACTTTTTATCATGACCACCTTCGTCGGTATTCTCTACGTGTAAAATCTCCTTGTTATCTTTCCATTTCAAATCCTTACTAACTTTCGTCTACGGATTCGTTTCGAGGCACGACAGAGTTCAGACAAGTTTAAATTACAAAAGGAGACGTGTTGAATCATATTTGCTAGTGTATAAAGTGCAAATTCGAGTAATAAGTTTAAGTTTACATGCTCATGAATAATTATGGGGTGTCTAGTTTATAATTGATAGCTTTATGGTGTTACAAGACGGAGACAAAGTGGTGTTTAATAAGTTTCCTATTTCCTGCTTTGATCAGATTAATGACATGACTTTTAAAATGAAAAGACTCTTTAGACTGGTTTGTTAAAAAAAGTAAAAAATAAATTTTCAAAAAAAAACTATTATAATTTTGAAAATATTACATTCCTGTAGAAAACGTCGCGGGCAAAAGGATAGGTCATAACAGATAAAGATTAACATGAAAAATAAGCATTCAATCATATCCAACAGAAAGACAAAAGCTCTAGGTACCTACTGAATCGTGATTGCCAAAATAGTAATAGATCAAAATTAAACATAAAACATAAAATTTATAGTAACAGACCTTGGCGTCATTTTAAAAAATGTATAATATTCTTTGCTACATTTAACGAGATCGGTGAAAAGGTCCGTTGTTAAATTTTAATCACAAGCTTCTGAACATTTCTTAGGCATTATCTTTAATTGGAATTTGAGTAAAGATTTTTATTAGTCAAATTTCCAGACGTAATATAACCCTCCACCCTTTGATACTAGTTTAAAAGTTGCCATTAGAAATTGTTCGACCTAAATTCTACTTCACTTTTAAATATCGCTTAAAAAGATGACTTGTATAATGTGAAATTACTGGGTATATGAGACCTAATAACTGTCATCTCGGTGTAGCGGGCGCAGGGCAGTGCCAGACAGTAAATGCTTAGTTACTGTTTGGCACTGAACTGTCTAAGAGCAGACGTGGCGCTTACCATCAGGTGTACGATCTGCTCGTCTTGTTACACATTGCAATAAAGAAAAATTTAAATAGGCTTATACTTCTTATACAAAACAGTACGATAACAAAACATTAGATTTTTTTATACAAATGACACTTGATGTTAAAGTGAACGCTACGATTTCAATATTATAGTGAGCTATCACTCTAAACCTAGACCTAATTATCTCACAAACCACTTTAATTTAACTTTTTACGGCATTTAATTGTTACAAACTCTTCTATGAAACCAATAGTAGATATTTATAAATATAATAATGCTACTTATACATAAATGCGCCTATTTTGAAACTCAACAAACTAGCAATTAGCAACTTTTGCATATTCATTCTATACGAAATGTTACATTTGACCGATCATTATTTATTATAGCAATCTTTATTATTTTGTGATAATAATATAATGACGTATCGGTTATTATTATCTTTTACTTACTCATCTGTGAAAGATGTCAATGTACAGTTATTATAATTGTACTAACGTCATATTTTTGCTCAGCACCTTAGAATAATTATAAAATAAAATAATATTTAGACGGACCGATATGTTGCAAATATCATGGTTTGAAACTAATCGCCTCTTTACAACCTAAATTAAATATATCTAGAGTTAGTGTGAAACCTAAGTGCTAACTAAAATCTATCTTTGTGGTTTTAAACTAATCTAAAACTTTTGAACAGCAAACTGAATTCAGCTGCCTCGAAATTTTCAACAACATTAAAATAAATCCTTTAAACTTTAAAATAATCCTAGTTTTATTCGTTAGAGCTAAATATTAAATACTATTCGTTTGAAGAAGTAAGCCCAAAGGCTTAGGTAATATTTAAATAAAGGCGATGGAATGGTAATGGAAATTTAAGTTTCAATTTACTTTACGTTTAAAGACAAAATTAAATAGTTATTTATCAAGCTATCCTGGCTTCTTACGGTTTGAAGATTATAATTTATAAAATCCAGAAATATCTGATTTGGCCCTGCCATTGTTAAAATTGCAAATGTATGCGGTATGCGTACACATTTACCATTGTCAACTTTTTTTCTCATAGTAATTCTCCGTCAAATTTTCTCTTATTAGGATATCAAGTACCTACTAATAATCATGACAATTTATTCTATATTAAGCAATAATATCTCTAAATGTAAGCGAAGGTTATACTTTTTTACGAAAATATGTTTTGGTGTCACAAGGAAACCTGACTTGTAAATTTTTTTCATTCACATATTATTGTTTTGTGGCCCCAGTACATTTAAAATTTGACATAAGTTTTCATGTGACAAAATAAAAGTTAACATTTTGTTGCCCAGTGTAATTTAAAATGAAAATTGAGGCCAACGAACCGGATTTTTCATATAATTATGTTTTGTTAAAATGTACTGACTTTTTGACCTATTTTTCCACATTGCTGTCGTAATAAGAAATGTTTAGACCAACATATTCGATGAGATTAAAGCACTTTCAGTTTTAAACAGGCACTTCAATGGTTGCCTTTATAGTAGGTAAGGTTAGTTTAGTGGTATAATATTTTTGTACTTAATTAAATATAGACAAAGTACATAGTACATTATTCCTTAATTCATGAAGTTATACTTAATTAAATATAGACAAAGTACATAGTACATTCTTCCTTAATTCATGAAGTTATCTCTATTACTGATAAAATACTACTGAATTATTCATACGATGGTTCGTCACGTTTCAAAGTTAAGGCAGTCTGTAGACCATTTTGTATCTGAGTAGAAGTTTCGTCAAAAGTTGGGCGTTCGAGGGTCTCTTTTGTTGTCAGATTACTCTGAACTCTTTGTACATGTGACAATTTTCCGCTCCATTAAAACTACCCTTTTATTATAAATATTGACTAGTCTGAGCGAAACTTTAACCCGTTGAGTGTTGAACATACACAGATGTACTTAAGATTTTTTGAAGGCCATACTTAGAAAGGGTATGCGTAAGAAACTTAGTCTTATTGGTTTAGTTAAGAAGAAGCAAAATAAAATTGTATCTTGATTTATACAAACTTAATACTATCACCCCATTAATGTCTCACTACAGGGAAAAAGGCTTTTTTAAAGATTATTGTAATAAAAAATAATATTTATTATGCAAATATACTCTTAGGATATATGTAAGCACTTTTGCCTGTTTAACAACACCACCACCTCCTTTTTTAAGAGGGTAAATAAACACTTATTTAACTCAGGCGTGTGTGTTCAAGAAGCGAGCATATTCCACGCGCCTGCGACCCCACGGAGGTCTCGGGTGCTTATGGGCGGCGGTGATCACTTACCATCAGGTGACCCACTTACACGTTTGCCCCCCTATAATATCGACGCAAAAAAGCGGAAACGTAGTAACCCACAAAATGCAAAGTGTTCACCAGAGCCAAAAACATTTTGAAATTTCAGAAAAAAAATGATATCTCCGTAACTATGAAAGCCACACATGTGAATTTTTTAACATAAATATATTTATGGATTTTTTATCAAACCAAATACATTTAACCTTTTAGAAGTTACTTTTAATCTATGTTTGTGTGGGTTACAGCAATAGCACTTTTATTTCTGTTACGCAAAAACGCTGTAAATGAACGAGATAAATGTATACGCGACTACAAACCGAAGGTTTTCCTTTATAGCAAATTTGTTGTAACTATGTTCCATACATATTTATTTGTCTACATTTTGACTTAAATGAAATATATCTATGTAAACAACTACACTGAATGGACTTAACTTACATATTATTTCTTTTTGACATTTTTTTATGTAGACATTGTATGGTTTTGTTTTTGTTATTTCTGACATAGTATTCATTTTTGACATTTTTGATTAGTTGACATGGTATAATTTTTATTAATTATTTAATTTTTCTTTCTATTTTTATGGTTTGGTTTTTTCTTTTTAAATGATTTTTGTGTTGTTATAATTAGTGTGTAATATTTGTAATTTTTTAATTTGAAGCTTGTATGCGTTTTGGTTCTACTGTAAGTCACAAGTCAAATAAAATTATGATTATTGAATAAACCAATCAAAGCCATTTATTACGAAGTACGAACACATTCATAACCTTATTATCATTGTAATATTTTAATATATTGTAAACGAGTCGAGTCACGCAGTCAAATCCGTTTACGACACACAAATCATACTCCCTCAACTGTCGCGCAGTGACTGAGCGACGCGGTAATCGACCAAAATCGGGGAAACTAATGAAGTTTTAAATTGGCGTATCCGACGATTTCGTATATTATTATATGCGAGGATTGTAGTAAACCGCCACAAATAACCATTTTATTTTCGAAGAAATGTAGTGAACGTGGTGCGTTACTAAATCCTTATAAGCAAAAACGCTGTAACCCACATTGGTCAGAATTTTCACGCGCTGTAACTACCAAAATCAAACCGAGATCATGTCATTTGAAAAATATGAATTGAAGTAAATGTAAAGTGATAAAAAACACTCTTTTTTATGCTATTTACATCAACCTTTCCGTTACTTTTTCGAAAAAGCAGGCTAATTTCCAATGCTGTATAAAAACTTCTATTAGTCGTAGAGCAAGGAGTAATAGACCGTTTGAAAGAGGATTTTTTTCTCATTCCGAATCTGCAATAAAAAAAAATTGGCTTGGGTGTGGGTTACTACGTTTCCGCTTTTTTGCGTCGATATATATAAAAAAACTTATCTGTTTTGATAGATTGAATATGAAATCAGAAATATCATCCTCATTATTGTAAACAAAACCAATAACAAAACGGTGGAAGTGTTTTAATGCGCTTCCACGTGTATGTTGATTTATATGCATGCGGATTTATTGATATCCTCAGATAAAAATCTGAGGATGTTTATTGAAGAATAAGACAAACGCAAACATTACAAATGCTTTTTATTCCGCATAATAGATAATGGTTTGTTGTTTCTTGCATTCTAAACAGCAGATTAGATCACGGTTGTGGTCAAGTAATCACAACATGTTTATCGACTATTCAACTGCAGTGAAAAAAATCACATTAGGACAAGCTAGAAGAGAAATAGAAACAGCTTCATCGACCAGAGTAAAGCTCTTAAATTGGATGATGATGAAAAATACCGATCAATATAAAATTAAGTTTCTTTTATTTGATTAAACCACGTTAATAATTTAGTTTCATAGTGGGGCTATTAAGTTGTTACTTATGTCAGTTAGTATATAAGATTAATTAGCTTTATGTCCATTGCATAGAGAAAAATTGGTGACCACAAAACTGAGCTCTGTTTGATAAATTCAACACAAAGCCCGACCCAAGAATTGAACTCAGGACTCCGACATTACGGCACGGTACTTAAACCACTTTAAGTCTGATTAACATTATTTTGTAAAAAGGTTGAAACCAGTAAGTTGTTAAGCCTAAGGCCCAGAACAGACGGTGAAAAGCTACTGCATCGAAACCCTTTTGAAATTATTAGTTTGAAACTAGTTTCAATCGTTTTCCACACACGCCGCAACGACCAAATCATTTCAGTGTTCTTTGAGAACAGACGTCAGCAAAATGTCTAGTTCAAGTGATGAAACGCAAACACGAGTTTCCTGCACGCTGGTTTCAACGCAACTGATTTGCAATGCGTTTCAAACCGGTTTCAAAATGATCGCGCCATGTGCGGTCTCTCATTCTATGGCAAAAACTCAAATGAAACCCAAAAGTAACTAGACGTTGCAGTTTCGTTGCAGTCGCATTGCGCCGTCTGTTCTGGACCTAAGTGTTGCAGTTAGTTATCCACTTCGGATAACTCAGCCAATAAAGTAAGTAATAAATAGTAAAAACAAAAAACAAAACCTCAATCTTAAAAGCAGCTCAATAAAGACGAGCAAGATTCAATCCACAATCCTTTATTAACCAATTAAATATATTGCATGTATGCGGAAGAAGTCTTGTCTCGTTATTTGTATTTTCCCTAAAGCAAGTATTTGCGCGGGCCACATGACAGAGACCGTTGACACAGACTTACAGAGATGTAATTAAAGTAGGAGCAACCTAACGTCAGTCTTAGGGCTGTCTCTAGCATATTTCCCCTCATAATCAAAGTTATAGACCGCGTATACTATACAAAGTTGTTAAATGTTCAAAATTAAAAGCCTGCGTAAATAAACATTATTTTATTCGTTGCTTCGGTCACTCACTATTAAATTTCTATCATTTCATGGGAACTAAGCATTAACCCGGAAAAAAAATTGGTTTATGTCCTTTTCCAAAGTCTGGACTGTTTATTTACCAAAGAACAATGGCAAAGTCCCATACTACGTTTGTCCTGGATAAAAATTGGGGCGTCTATGATTTAAAAAATGCTTATACATTAGCAATTGCATTACATAAACATTTCCAAAAAGAATTTTAACAAACGGTGGTTGCAAAAAAAAGTAATAAGTATTTTTTTACTTTGAGGTTATGTTGGTAATGAAACAAATCCTTGTTTATTTTCTTCTTTAAGTAATTAATAAAATTATTTTTTATTAAAATAGTCATCTTAGAAGCAGTCAGAGGAAAAATAAACAGTCTCTAAAACATTTATGAGAATACTGGACCTTTTAAATAATCGTCTGTGGCTAAAGTACAAATCGTGCAAAGCCAAAACCTATAAAAAAAAATAGACTGTCAAACAAATTGCTTTGCAGTTTCCTGCTGTCAAAATAACTTTGGTAGCAGTGTTGCAATTGGCAGATAGTTAAATATTACGCGAGAAAGCTTTAAAAGTTACATTTTTACCAATAAAGAAACATTACGCTATTTTATGTACGAAGGGAACTTCCACTGTGCTATTTTTAATGATAAATAATTTCTAAGTTACACATTGCATTGAAATAAATTATTTTTATTCCTTTTTCTTATTATTAAAAAAAATATAAATGTGTTATTTTTTCTAAAGCGGCAACACAAACGCGTAAGATATTAATATTGTAATCAACTGATAGGTTTTTATAATTCATGATTTAATATCAGCCTTTAAATAAAAATGTGTTATGATGTAAAAATCTGGCTAATTTAAATAATCGTTTTTGTATAAGTCAAGTTTTAAGACACCTTAAAAACATGCAGGTATAAAACTGCCATTGTTCTTTATTAAAATCAGTTTAGTAATTTAAATAAAACGTGACAGACAAACATACTCAAAAGCTTAGTCTAGATAATTTAGGCTCAGTTTCATCACCAGTCAGAAAAAAACATATCAGTAATTTAGCAAATATTCTATAAATTTTGTCAGTTTTGTAAAAAATAAAATATTACTGTTATTTGACATAAATTATCATGAACTTGTCTGTCAATCGTAAAACTGGTCCTACTTTATGTATTTACATCACGCGACTTGAAACATGTGCTGCATTCTTCTACGCATCGGAAACGATTGTTACCACGTGAACGTTCTGCATATGTAAATTAATAATAATATAATCAATCAAAGTAGCTATTATTTATTACTCATTACCATATATCTCGTTTGAGGTCGACGCAATCTCGCGGTCACATCTTGTTTAACCTTTGAGTGCACTCTGTAACTTTCCCGTTTGAGAAAATTGTTATCACTATAACAAAGTTCAGTACTATTTATAACATCAAACACAGTATTAAATATTATGTGCATAATTTTGAAACAAAATGTGTCCTTTTTTTCAATATTTTTTTTTAAATTTTATTCTAAAGTAAAATTTAGTTTAGTTAATTAGATTCAGATAACTTTGTAATAACTCGCCTGTCAGATAAGTGATGCGTTTTTTTTTATAATATACAAAGCAAGTATAAATACATATTAGCAGAAATATTTCAACTTTTAAACGAGATTCTTGAACATACCGATCCATGTCGAGTGTACATTTTGCGAAGTGCACATTCTGCGCCTTGGTTTAATCTCCGGGTAGGGCAATTTGTATGGGAATTTTTGAACACCGTTTTTTGATCATCAATTCGCATTTGGTACGCGTAGTGTTTACTCAACTTCAATTACAGAGTCCCCTTGCCCTGCAGTGGGACATTAAAACTTAAACTAATTAATAATTCAGTGTTTGACAACCCTAATACGAACGAATGAAGGCCTATTAATTAATGGGCTTCTTTTCTTCTAAGCGGAAGACTGTTGTTTATTTACTTCCTTCCTTCGAGGAAAGACAATAAGTTTTGTTTTAGAGGCTTAACTTTTTGTACAGACAGGTCTGTGGTATTTTTATAATAACTAGCTGGCTTTTTTCATACTTAATATTATAAATGCGGAATGAACTCTGTCTGTCGGTCTGTTAATTTGGCTTTTACCTAAACCACTGAACTGATGTTGATAAAATTTATAAAAAAACACAGGCTAAAGGCATTAGGAAACCATATAGACTACTTGTTATCTAACTAACCACTCCGTCGATGAAGTGGCATATACTAAATAGTAGAAAAATTCATAGGTGAAGCGGCGTTTGAAACCATTCGACTAACTGACCTCTACAATTTTATCTATACTTTATACAACAACATTATAAAATGAAAGACTTTATTGTTTGTTTGTATTGAATAGGTTCCGAAGCTACTGAACCGATTTGAAAAATTTTTTCGCTGTTGGAAAGCTGTGATATCCCCGAGTGCCATAGGGTACTTTTTATCCCGGAATAGCGGGGGAAAGGGAGGGATATTTTAAAAAAGAAATTTATCGCGGTTGAAACTGGAAGGCTATTTTTGATAAAATAATGTTAATAACCTTGAGCGGTTTTCCTAGACTAGACGTAAAACTTATCCGGTGTTTTGGTCTTTATTACAAAGTGCAGTTAATGTATGCGTGGTGTATGGACATTGCTGATAATATTAGATATTAATTATTCAATTCACGAGCCGATGCGAGGGACCGTTCGTATGTTGTAGTGGAATAGCACAATAAGATAAGATAGAATTTACCGACCGATTCGGTGTACTACACGAAATGTATGAATATAATAATCTGTTTGTCGGTCTGTGTTTTTCTTAGTATTTTTATGTTTGTGCAAGAAAGGTTTATAATTAATAATGACTATCCATTTTCTGGCACACATAGTAGCTAAGATATGCTTAGTTTGGGGCTAGCGCTGTGTAATCTATAATATTTTTGTTCACTTACTATAAGACTTATTGAATAGCGTTTATTACTGGTCCCTAGTTAATCTGATCTAGTTTTGAAGCTAGATTGCGGTGTATAAATAAAGTCCAAGGATATTTATTTATTTATTTATTGACTTTTGTTTTCAGGTACGTACATTATGAAGCACAAGAAATACTTCTTAAAAAAGGTAAAAATTGAATTAAAATAAAATACCTTAAATTCCCTTTGCCCTGTGACACAGACATTATCACAGCTAAGGCCGAACTGCAGGTTATAAGCTGAACATTATGGAGATTGTTATTACTTATTAGCCGGTATGTACAGTGGATTTGATCAGACCATTCTGGCTATCGGTATCAAGTGAATATCGATTGTAGGAAAGTGTTGCCAATGTTGAGCATTTGCACCAAAGACAAAATACGCTTGCGCTTTTAAACACTTAGTGGAGCCTTCATTAAATAAAAATTATACCATAGCGATATAAAGTTTAAAGGTTCATCATACCAATTTTATTGTTAAACGGGATAAGGTATGTTTACGTTATCATAACAACACTAAAAGGCATTTTTTATCCTTTTTATTCCGCCACGAGCAAAATCATTTAATTCACTAAATCTCAACGATTCATATGTCAACAAATGAACAACTTCACTCTTTTTTTAAAAGACTCTGACTGGTAACAAGTGTTCGTTTTGCGTGGGAATTGAAATTGCGAAGTCACGTGTAGGTAATTGCAATTATGACGACAGCGACAAAATCAGTCAGCAATTATTGTTTTTATTTAGATTCTGGGAAAACTATCTCACAATAAATAATTAAAGTTGTATCGACCGAAAAGATGTTTGACAACTGATTGGTGTAATCAAGAAATGTTGATCTCGCATTACAAACATTTTTGTTTATAAAAATCTACTTGATTTTAGTCAGTTTTGACATTGGCATTAAACGATTATTATTATTAACATTATGATTATGAATATTAAAAAAACAAGAAAGTAAAAATAGCACAAAAAATTTGTTTCGGAATTTTTGGTTTTTGGGCTGGATATTTTGGATACGAAGAATGATAATATGTATTTATCACTAATAAATTGTCTTCGCTTATTTAGACCAATCATACGGTCTACTAATAAGCTGCAGTGGACAACACACTCGTAGACGTATACCTTGGTGTTGCATTGACTGATATAATAATTAGTTCAGAACGTGTTTGTGCATGTCAGTTGTTTGTTTTGGTGATATGCTTCATCCGCTAAACAATTATTGGTATCGATAAAGGTGTAAACATTAAACAAGCCGGTTAAGCATGATTTTATAATCGCATAAATTACGTCATTATATTATTTCGATTAATTGGTATTGATGCGTATAACACTAGGTGTTAAGTAATTTCTTTGTAAATTAGTAAATCGTGTAGCTATGGATTTTAAAGTACATATTTGCCTTGTGCTATGACTATAATATTTAAAGTAGGTCTGGTTTCCCTTTTAAGGGTAACGGAGGTCAGATGGCAATCGCTCGATTGTAATAACCAGGCTTGTCAAATCTAGGATCATAGTCGAAGCGGACCCTGAGCTCCATACTGGGTGCAATCGGGAATAGTTTCTCTCTTAAGGGTTACAGAGGAAAATATAGCAGTAGCTTCAATGCAATAACTGCACTTACCAAATCATAAATCACGGTGCAAGCATACTCTGACAGATGCTCGGAGAAAGAGAGATAAAAATATTAATGATAAAAAATACAATAGTACGGACGCCAGGCACAGGTCAACCTACCCTAATCTGTCAAAAAATATCAATTGAAAGAGTATCCACTCTATGTGAAGTGAATAAAGCTGGAAATTGGTTGTAGAAATTTGAAATTAGGGTAGTATAATGTGCTGTCGACTGTACCAGCTATTTCAGCACCTTATCTTATCACCTCCAAGAAGATCGATTTGGTACGGCTTGAACTAGAGACCGCTTAACTAATTTCTTCTCAATACAAATTGAACTTGCGTGCGCGAAAATGCTTTTGTTTATATTGAAATGGCCACTATAGTTTCTTAGTTTTATGGAATATTAAGGCAAGTTGTTACATATTACGTGAATTTATTATGCTAACCATAACACAATGTTATAACAATAGTCTCATCCGTATTCGGTACAAAATAAATTTCGTTTGGACTTTTTAAGTATACCTAGATAAAATATTATTGATAACTCGAGTTGTCAAGCCAATCCACGCCCACACACGGTCGAATTGGTTTGATCCAATCGATCAAGCCGATTTGACGATTAGGCTTGATGCTGTACTGCCAGCATTATAGATACCTAGATAAAAATGCGAAAGTACCCCGTCTTTCTATAAGCTGTTTAATGTAATTTGAATGGTAATAAGTATCTTTTTTCCTCAATTTTTTTTGTCCCGATCTAACACCTACGGCCGTGTGTGGGACTAGAGACTAAAGCGTCCACTACCCACTAAACTCTCCTGGTTTCTCCTTCACATCCGATTGGGACCAGCCGGTGCAGGCTTGTCGCTATTGACCAGCCCATTGCAAAATGACCAAAGATTTGCTAAGTCCAGTTATATAATTAGATCATGGCTAAACTGACATTACACATAAGTAAAGTCTAAACCAATATAGTTATTTATGTGACTGCTGCATAATGAGGGTCATTAAAATACGAATGTGGTTTTATGAAACGAACGAAGTGAGTTTCATAAAAGAATCACATGAGTATTTTAATGACTAATTATGTACAGTCACATACATAACTTTATCTTCATTCATACAATAATATATCTATTTTATAGTCAGGATCGATGAGCAAATTAGTACAAAATCATGTCATAATTTGTAGGTCAATTTGAATAAATGACGTTTGTAGTTTTTAAAATCCATAAACAATCTAGACTCGAGTTGATTTCGATTCTCAAATCGATTGTTATAATTTCAGCATCGAATTAAATGTATAGGAATGGAACATAAAATTACTAATCGACTAATTCGATAATCGAAAAAACCTATTAATTTTTACTTTTAAAGAAGACGTTCGAAATTTGAACGTAATTAAAGTGTCTGTTACCGACACTAAAATGTTAACATTTCAATGCAGCCACAGATACTTATATCTAAATGTAGGGCGTTTGCTCATCGCTCCTGAATATAAAATAGACATATTATGGTATGGATGTAGATAAAATATATTAAGGTATCATTTAAGTTTCTAAATAACATTTACTATATATACATAGATGGCGGAGCCATATGCGATCGCAAACCGATTTGCCAGATATCAGATCATCCATGGATGCGATTAAATCTGTGGTTCGGTTCTGCCTTAATTGGCATAACACTGGGTGAGTAAATGAATTCCCTATTTGCATGTAGCGTTCGAGATCGCTGGGGGAATTACAATATTATCTAGCTGTTCCCGTGTATTGTATGTGTGGAGTTTTCTCTCAATGGCCATCAGGTGGGCTGCGTGCCCAACTGATATTTGAGCCATTTGGTGCAATGGTCAAGAAGTCGGCTATTACAACAGAGGTCGCGATCCCCACGCGGTACAAACATTTGTGGCATGAACATGTCTGTTTGTATCGCTCTGGGTGTTTCTATGTATGACATGTATGTATAAATTTACAAAAAGTATATAAGTAATGTTTATCCGTTATCTGGCATCCATAGCACAAGCTAATGCTTATATAGTGCGTATATAGTGTCCAGGAATATTTATTTATTTATTTATATTAACACGCAACAAATTTTTTGTGTTTAAAGAGTTTCAAATAAGCATTTGACATGAACAAACCATGAATTGTTGTTACAAAATATATTTTATCCTTGATAACGATCTTTGATAACATCTTTCTTAGACAATCTGCAACGAAATAAAACAATCTATCAAAATCGGACAAATGTTAAGATACGTTTGCAAACAAGCAGAATTGTTGCTTCTTATATTTAATTTATTTTTTTAAATTTAGACCTTGTTTGTTTATAATTATACACATCCAAATTGTTATGTTACAGTTTAAAATATTATTTTAAGATGGTATGTATTTTTACGTTGTAATTCATTGTGTTTTGATAATGCTACATACATAAGTTCATTAACTTTCGAATTGAAATTTCACTTACGCTTGATTTATATCCATTAAAATTACAAAATTAATCAAAACCAAACACAATTAAAATGTATTTTTTAATAAGGCAAATTTTTAAATTTTCAAGAATTTGTGTATTTTGTGATTACTAGTCAGTTAAACACCTCTTGTATATTCATTTTTTTTTGCGGAGGAGAATGCGTTTTCGCACCTTACCTAGCCTAGCGAGACCTGCGGTTATGTAGGACTTGGGGCTAAAGCGTCACTACCTATTAAACTCCCTCGGTTAACCACATCAGCCATAAGTATCTCCTCTCCTTAGGGGGTCTGGCAAGCTAATCTAGTGTTCTAGAGCTTTTTCTAGATTAGTTGGCAGTCACCCACTCATCCCACCTGATTCCATTAAGGGGCACTTCACCAGGAAGCGTCGCTTAATGTGCTGCCATTTTGTATGCTCATCTGATCTACAAGCCTTTGATTTCAAGTGCACAGACTCTCTCATTAATATTGCTGGAACACAGCCTGAGCTGAAATGGCTTTCTTTGAACATCATCATTATCTCAGCGTGTTTCCGATTGCATCCAATATGGAGCTCAGGGTCCGCTTCAACTATGATCCTAGATTCGACAAGCCTGGTATTACTAATTCCTTCATATTCCGAGTTAAAGCTATCACTCACCCGGCTTAGGCGCGGGTCCCTCACTTATCGCTTCGCCCATCTTCACTTCACTTCACTCACTACACAGACGGACAGGAAGATCCGTGCGCGCGCGCAAACGGTGTGACGCTCGGATATGCGGTAGCCTTTATATATCGGTATGCACTTGAATGGCTAAGTGGTCGGGTGACTGTGAGTTAGGGAATCGTGGGATAATTTTGACGGTTTGTTTTTATTCGTTCTATCGTCGAAGATTGTCAATGACAAAAAAAAATTAATGACCAGTAATTTCACCGGTAAGATCGGGTTTTTTGTTTTGCTTTATGTATGTATGTGATGTAAAATATACTAGCAATAATTATACCCGGTGTCTACCACTTGTCTTTCCGTCACTGAGAAACAGCTTTTATAAATTATTCCCGCTGTCCACCATTGGGACACGGCGGCACAACTTACTAAGTCATACCAGTTAGCCACCATTGGTTTTCATTAAATGAAAAAAATATATAGGCATAATTATTATATTGAAGTAAAAATGTTTAGTAAAGAGTTTCCATACAGCCCCTAATATCGAAAAAACGGATACAATTGCTCGATTAATATTTTATTTAAACTTCCGCATAGAGAGAGTTGACATAAAGAAAGTGCATCATATTTATAAGCCTAGAAATAATTTCGGCTACTGGGACTTCAATTCCACTTGATTTCGTTCCTAGTTGCCCAAAGCCTTTTACTTTAGCAATGCAAAAATTTAAGGCCACATTTATACCACTCATTTGCTAAAAAAAGAGGCTCTAGTTAGCTACTAGCTATTGTAAAACAATGTTTAGAAGAAATTAAACATTTTTAATTTTAAATTACGATTTACTTACCCGGCTGAGGCACGGATACCTCTATCATCGTTTCACTCACTTTTACTTCATATCACTTCACAGCAAAAAGAAACATTTATTGCATGCAGCCGCTTTTCACTTGGATATGCAGTAGTCTACATACACCTTTTTACCTTATTTACTTGAAATTAAAGGCTCTAACATCAGAGTATACGGTATAGCAGAACATTAAGCGTGCGAGCGTTTTTGCCAAGTAAAGTGACAATAAAAAAATATCAGTGTGCCCTTGAACGAGCCAAGTGTATAGGCCTGAATTCACTTTGATTAGTGATTAGTGCAGGTGTTTAGTGCAAGTGATTAGTGATTAGGAGAAAATAAGTGTGGACAGCGACTGATTAGTGCAGGTGATTAGTTGGCTGCGTAGTGAAGTGTTTAGAAGCGTGTTCTATTTTTCTGCGAGTGGACTGCGAGTAGCCACGTCCCGCGCGCCCGCCCTTCCCCCTCACTCGCAGCGTGCCTGCCAGTCCTGCCACTATACACGTCTGGACAGGCAGTTTAGTGTTTAGTGATTAGTAGATTCTCGTGTTTTTGTACCAAAAATGGTAACTACTAAACAGAGCCACTAAACAAGAATTGGACACTACTTGCACTACGCACCTGCACTAATCACCCTCAACTACTAATCACTTGCACTCGCACTAATCAAAGTGAATACAGGCCTTTTGGGCGACTGCGAGTTGGGTAGTGTGGACTGTGTGGCTCTGTTTGGTTTGCTCATTGATTAATACAATGTGAAGGTTAGTAATTAACGTAATAGGTGAAATTAATTTAAACTATGAATTTGTAGGTGTAATGTTATATTGTATGTGTAGGATAGAAATAAAGTTTGTTTATTTTGATTTCAAATTAAAATATTTTGATGTGGTTTAATAGTTTTTCTATGAGCCCTCTTAATAATGTCGGTTTGTATCGGTCTGGGTGTTTCTGTGTATAATCATTTTGTATGTATTTATAAAAAAAAGGATATTAGTAATGTTTATCTGTTGTCTGGCACCCAAAGCTGAGGTTATGTAATGCTTACTTGCTTAGTTTGGGCTTCAACTTGGGAAAATCCAAAGAATGTATATGAAATGCTTTTAATGTTATACTTTACAATTGTTTAACTGTGGGATGAAACCTTTACCGAAACAAAAGCTTTGCATATTGTAATAAAAAAAATACCAATCAGTTTTAAATGCCAGTCTATTTTAAAATTACACAAATTCTGGTCACCCTACAATCAATGACGTTATAAACAGTAAAAGATGCGTTAGTTTACTGATAATCTTATTTTGTTATGAACTTAGTTCATTTATAACATAATCTCATGTCGTACGATTTTCTTATTTGTGATATATTAATCCTATTTTAATCTATTTTGTTTATAAGTAATTTTACGTCCAGATAGTTTTCTTTTTGCTATCATCTACCTAATGTACCACAGAACAAACAAAGGTTTAAAATACTACCTTGAATTATATTACTGATGGCAACCATCAGAATCAGGAACGTTATAGCAAGACAGTATAGCAACATGTTTGTTTTTTTCAGCACAACACTGACCACCGGATATAAGTATTGTACTGAAAACATTAATTTGATTTATGTCAAAGCTAGATAAATAAAAGATATGATTGTTTCTAATTAATTTATTGAGCTAAATTAATATTTAATAAGTAGAAAAGGTTCCGTAGATACATTGGTTATTAGCACGCTCTCAAACGATAGCAAAGCTAAAGAACTAAACTATAGGATTTAGAATACGTTTAATATTGTTTATTGTAGTCTTTTCACTTTTTTGCCTGTTAGCACTACCCACTATTCCGCTCTACCTGGCCTAAAGGTAGAGAATGCAATTAGGCATTAAGTCCACTCTTATGTTATGCATTAAAGTTTAAATTAATAAATAAATAAAGTTACTGCTCATTTGTCAATCTTCTGTGAGAGAGAGGAACTTCCCTGGTTGAGCTGGCCTCTTTCGATTGACAGGAACTCTGCAGTGTAGCTCTATTATAAAGCAGTGCCCTTTCCCCGAAACACAGAAATGCTTGACACACTTCTATTTTACGGGAAAATATCTGGCACTGCAGTAGTACCCACCTAGACGGTCCAGTACAGGAACCTACCACCTGGTAAACTTGAATTGCGCCTCGCTGCTGCCCGCCCTGGTCTCGTTCTGGTAAATAAAACAGAATTTACCATAATTCTTTTTTGACTAAGACACACAGCTAAAAATAAATTTCTTATAAATTTTTATATTTATTAATTCAGTGCTGTTGTTCTAAAATTTTACATATTTTATTATAAAGAATTTATTGGTGTTTTAATAATGATTATGAAAGTATATTCTAAAATTATAGGTAAATTATAAATTCACAAAAACTAATCAGTTTACGCAAACGTGATTTTTCATGATTTCGAAGATTATCTGCTTAACCCTAATTTACCTTTATTGACATTTATCTAATCGCTGTGAACGATAAGTATCAAATTACGTTTGAACTGACGCTCACACCAGCTGTTATGAAAAATGGGAATTATTTACATAGGTCGCGAGTTCGATGTGCGCACGTACAAATATTTTTGTTAATGACCAGTCTGTTGGTATCGGCCTGAACGTTTGTATGTATCTTCTTCATAAAGAGTATGACAGCGTGGTGTATTCAGGGTCCGGGGTCAAACGACGAAACCACTTCTTGGGGGTTTTTCGAATATTTTCGCAATCTAGTCAGGCTACCTACCTATGTACCTACCGACCTAGAAGGAGGTGGTGAGATGAGCTCGATTCATTTCATACCAACTGGCACACCATTGCCCAAGACCGCGAAAAATAGAAGGAGGGTAGGGAGGCCTTTGCCCTGCCGTGGGACACTATAGGCTCCTAATAATAATAATAATAATCCTTCCCAAATACACACAGCATTAGAGTTTATTGGCCTCCCTCCTTCTACCTACTTAATAATGCAAAAAGCAGTGATTTTGGATACATGCAGGATCGTAAGAAAGTTTTTACAAACAGATACATCATCACCACACGCACACACACAGACAACTACACAACCTATCCGTAATGATTTATAGCAAGAACTAAGTCTACTGAAATACACTTGGCCTATGCGCCGCACATCGGCGGCGCAGAGCGCAGGGCGCACCCGTGGCGGGCCGCAGCGGCTTGCGCGCGTGGGGGTTCCGTGGCGTTGTCTCCGCATAGAGGTTCTCGGTTCCTCCTCACTGCGCTGAGGGTCCGGCCGTTATGCCCCCATTCCGGGTTGCCCCCGGCCGGTATGCCCCCACGGTTTAACGGCAAACTGGAACAAATTTACTTAAAATTGTGGGGGCAAACCGGCCGGGGGCAAACCGGAATGGGGGCATAACGGCCGGACCCTGCGCTGAGAGGGTCATCGTCAGGTTTTAGTCGGTAGGGCCGAAGTGCGAGTCCGACACACCGCTCGGGACGAACCTCCGTCCCTGAGTGACCCCCGGCTTTAGCAGGGGGGGTCGGCGTCCGTTTTGTCAGGGACGCCGGGCCGGTGCGTAAAAGCATTTCCTGACGCAAAAAAAAAAGGCCCGTGTACTTCAAGCAATCCAGTGCTACGGTACTGAGCTCAAAAATTTGAAACCAAAAAATTATAATAATAGTCAGGTACCATGATTCCAGAATTTGACAAGTCCAATTGTAATATTGAAGCGACTTCCATCTGACCTCCGATTCCCTTAAAAGGGGAACCAGACCAATAAATTGAGGCTACACAGCCATTCAACTCAGCACGTTTCCTCGCGATGTATTCTGTTACCGTCGAGCTAAGGGTGCCATCAGACGGACTGCACCGCAGCGACTGCGCGCAGTCGATATATTCAACTGCATGCAGTTGCTATATTCAACTGCTTACAGTCATGATATCAACTGCACGCAGTCGGCTGCAGTCGGCTGCGTGCAGTTGATATCATGACTGTAAGTCGCAGTCGCAGTCGCTGCGGTGCAGTCCGTCTGATGGCACCCTAATGAGAAGTAAATTCGAACATAGAAAACCCTACGCTCTGAGATGATCTATTCCTTTCTAATACCAAAAACTAATACCAATGGTATTTGTTTATTATTCCTAAAAAAATAGTGGTTTTAGTTGGGAATAGAAATTTATTACGATAATAAACAAATACCATTGGTATTAGTTTTTGGTATTAGCAATTAAGGAATAGATCTCTGAGATTTGAACCATCATTCTAACGTATTTAAAGTGTGGTTGACGTTTAAAATCATTCGGTTACTACCGGTGGTTACCGCAGTCTTATCCTAACCTTCAATAATGTATATCTCATATTCTAAAATCACAGTTTATAATCATGACATGTGATTCGAGTGAAGAGGTTCTATCTATAAATCACAAAACTCAAAACATAGATAGGATTTCTATGCATCGTGCCAAGATACGATTCTCATCGTGACACAATTCTGAAACGTTATCAAAAACACTTGAATACGAATCTATTTGAATGGGGTAATAGACAATCATTTCTGTTAGCAAAATGCTTAAACCTGTGCTGTGTTCAAATAATCCGACACACATTTTAAATTTTCATTTTTTTTATGCCACATCAATGGACAGACAGGCGCGCAGCCCACCTGATAGTAAGCGGCCACTGCGGCCTATTCCATTGAGGGACACTTCAACAGAAAGCGTCACTTAATGTACTGTCAGACTGTAGGCTCATTATGATCTTCGAGCCTTTAATTTCAAGTGTACTGCTTCCCACATTATTATTGCCGAAACACAGCGAAAGCTGTTATTGCGGCTGATTTCACCTGTGTCGCTAGCTAGTCGGACTCTGAAAAATTCCTACCACGAACCTGACCCAAGGCGGGAATCGAACCCACGACCTCCGGGTTTTATACCCCAGTGGCTTAGCCACTATTCTACGGAGGCGGTCAAAAATTTGTGGAATTGTTTTGATAAATGCTGTGTAAATGTTTAACCTTACGCTTTACCGAGTTGTTTAAGTACCTAACCTTGATCTGGGGGGCCTATTTTCCATTCTCGAATCGATCAGAGTTATGGGTCGGCTTTTTCAGTCACAGTTTCGGATTGTGATCACCAATTTAGCGACTTTGGCGATTTAACCACCGCTATATTATTAACGGTGTCTATCGGCCAATTCAAAAAGAATCCTTGTGCGGTTGACACCGCGGTGTATTCGGGACCGGGGTCAAACGACGAAACCCCCGATTAAACCTATCAATTGTAGCGATGACTTTATTTTAATGAAGGACACCTTTTTTCCGCAGTACACTGATAAGCTGATGTCTATCAATGTCCTGCTGCAGTGCACACATAATATTTAGATGCATGTTTTCATAATGTCAGACACTTATTTCTTTTTACTATCGCGGTTCTTATGACAATTGTCCAAGATGCATCTATATTATTTGTTTTACAAAACATAAGAGGTTTTTTAGATTTATCTACCCTTGTGTTTATTAGTTATGCAATACATAACTAATCTAAGATATCGAATTCGCCAAGTACAGACATGGGAAAATTTTTGATGACTGAAAAGATAGAAAATAAAAAACACATTATCTTTGAGAGATGTGATAACTGGCTATCTAAGAAAACATCTGAATTTTATCATTTGATGGAAGCGTAAATTCCAGATTGATAAAACCCCTCCTTTATTTAAGGTCAAAATCAATCAAATTGTTCTCGTCTCTTTTAGGAATTTTGTTTATATTTCAATTATTAATAATTGACTAAGCTTCTCAGTCCTAATTTTGAGCTAGGTAGTCTAGGTACATAATATATATTATAGATAGGATATAACATAATTTAAAAAAAATTACACTTACACAATAATAATGGTCTTGGAATATAAACCAATGTTCGATAATTTCGATCAACAGTTTTAGCACTGTTTATGGCAATAAACTTTAAATCCGTAAGATAGATAAGGCAGATAACCAAATAAACTTACTGATCTGTCTCGACTAGGGAGAATTAGGTTAAGACACTTCACATACCCTTAATCAGTAAATAACTTAATCAAAGAAGTAAATAAATGAAAAGATAGTTAATCAAATAATTTTTCGGGGTCTTTCTACAGTAAAAGTATTTCCCCCTTCCTGTAACATGGGTTCCTTTAACTTTAAACAAAGCGTGAAGAAGCACCTTGCGGGCCAGTACTGCGATGCCAACGGATAGAACGCCTCGGTGTCATCGGTGTTGCGTTCGTTGTCATGAAAATTTGGGTTCCCCTTTTGTTTACCATCAGGCTAAGTGGAGCCAATGTACTGATTTGCCAGATATTTTCTCGTGAAATAGAAGTGTGTCAAGCACTTCTGTGTTTCGGGGAAAGGGTACTGAAGCTAGTTAAATTACTGGGTATATGAGACCTAATAACTGTCGTCTCGGTGTAACGGGCGCAGGGCGGTGCCAGACAGTAACTGCTTAGTTACTGTTTGGCACTGAACTGCCTAAGGGCAGACGTGGCGCTTACCATCAGGTGTACGATCTGCTCGTCTCGTAAAAAAAAGACAGCAGTCTTACACGATCAAGGTAAGATCATTCACTGCCAACTTCCAGACTGTGACTATAATTTAAATACAAAAATTCATTAACACATTTTTGGTCTGGCCTGGGATTTGAACCGAGGACCCTGGGTCGTTTTGAAGAGTGACCTACTAGCCACTGCATCACTTAGGCAGTCAAACGTCAACTATGATGTGATAACGTTATCTCATGTTTTTGTTAGGTATACTCTTCGTGATTATGTAAGTGACGTCATTCCCTGATATTATTGATTACACTTTTGTGGCTAATAGAACAATAATAAACGTAAATGAAAAGCTTTAGCTGCTGTCTTTATTTTTTAGAAAAATATTATGAGAAAAAGCAGGTTTAGGTACTATATTTAGCAGCCTTTTGCGTTATGCAGTTTTGTACCTAAATCTGAAATACAGGATTGTAGTGGATAGTAGGACGAAATAGTCCCACACATTGCCGCAGGTCTGTGTTTATGGTGCATCGAAGCAAAATCCTCCTAAATTAGACATTCTTTCAGTTGGCCCACGCAATAGCGTGTGTAAAGTATTTTTTTAGATGCAAACTAATAAGTTTGCATCTAAAAAAATACTTTTGTACCTATGAAAACGCATATGCAGCAAGAAAATACATAAGCGACGTATCATTAATTTAACGTCATTCTTAATGTAACCAAATATTTATATACCATGCTTAATCAGACACATACATTTGTAAAACATTAAATATACCTTGTATGTTTAGAGAGCTTATACGTGAAGTGGAAGCTAATGACAAATGAGCAAGCACACGTGATACAACAACACCTATACTTTGCAAATACACTCACCGGCAAAAATAACCGCCCACTTGGCTTTTTTCATACAAACGTGGTCACTTTAGCGTCTCATAGATAGAAAACTATTTGCAGCTGTGCAATGATTGTTACGTCAATGGAGAGGCCAAACGCCCAATTGTCGAATCACAGTTTCAAAAATTGCCAAAAACCGCTCAATTTTCTCAAAAAGAAAAAATCAATAAAGTCAAGTCAAACTTCATGTTACGATGTATGGAGCGATGAATTCGGTTTATTGTTTTTTCTTTTTGAGAAAATTGAGCGGTTTCTGGCAATTTTTGAAACTGTGACTCAAAAATTGGGCGTTGGGCCTCTCCATTGACGTAATAATCATTGCACAGCTGCAAATAGTTTTCTATCTATGAGACGCTAAAGTGACCACGTTTGTATGGAAAAAGCCAAGTGGGCGATTATTTTTGCCGCCGAGTGTAGATTAAGAACTTTATTTGTAAAGGAGTAGAGGCTCAATCGGAAGGAAGGCATTATTTTGGTGTCTCGCAGACAATCAGCAATGCCTCGATGACCAAGACCTTGCAGTCCATTTTTTTCCCGAATGATAAATGATTTCAAAAATACCATTATTGCAGGAAAGTCAGACTTGCCGGCTTTGTGTGAGACTCTGGTTTACAGACGTTTATCCCACTACCAACTTAACTCCCCTGGTTTCCCTTTAACGCCTTAAAAGGACGAACCGGTGCCTCTCTTAAAGTTCTGCGTTCAATTATCAGATTGAGCTAAATTAGTTTCACCCATTTTTTTATATAGGTAGGTACTACTTCAGTTGGCAGACAGACATGCAGCCCACCTGATGGTAAGCGGTCCCTGCCCTGAGGCCTATTCCATTGAGGGACACTTCACCTAGTAGCGTCGCTCAATGTGCTGCCAGACTGTAGGCTCATCTGGTCTTCGAGCCTTTGGTTTCAAGTGTACTGGCTCCCACATTAATACTGCCGGAACACAGCCAGAGCTGTTAAGGCGGCAGATTCAACCTAACCTAACCTAACCTAACCTAGCCAGTCGGACTCTGAAAAAGTCCTACCACCAACCAGACCCAAGGCGAGAATCGAACCCACGACCTCTGGGTTTTATATACCCGAGCAGCTTAGCCACTAGGAGGCGGTCAAACTTAACTCCCCCGGTGTACAAAATTATGATGTTTATACTTACTTTGAAATGCTGCGCCATCTAGTTAGTCACACTGTCTACTGTAACAAAACTCATTTTAACTTTAGTAATAATGCATGTGGCAAATTTGTATTCAACTAGCAAATAGCATTTGAAATACCTTTTTTCATGTACACATTTATGTGTGAAAAATTTTCGGCCTCGATTAGAATTTTACTATTATACCAATAGCAGAAGTATAATTATCTGGCAAAACACATATTGTATGTTTTCTATGAATAGTGTATTATATACAACCCATACATAATTTTAGTTACAAGCGTTCATGCATAACATAAGTAACTATTAATAGTTCAACAGTATTTGTAGATTCAGGTCAATTCTGTACAATTCCGGTCAATAATAGCTTCCCTTACTCTCGAAACACGTTAGATCATTGGGTTAGATAGTAGTTTGACATAACCGAAGAGAGATCAGGCGCAGGACCAATAGCTTTACGTGTTTTCCGAGGCACAGAAGAGAAGGGTGTTTAGGCCTCGGACTCGAATTTCGCGGGCAGCAGGGGCGAGAAGTTTTGTATCCTATAGACCCTATAGATCCGTTCTCGAACAGCAACTGCAGGCGCACTGCGGTTCACCGCTTGATAGCATCGTACCGCTTTTGACGGCCCGCGTCAAGCGGTAACCGCAGTGCGCCTGTGTGCGCCGCCGCTCCAGCTGCCGCTCTCCTGTCGCGAAATTCGAGAGTGAGGCCTTACGCCGCCATCTACGGATTCCGAACTGGGAATGGCATTCTCAAAACACAAAAACCCAATCACTTTTCACACCCAATTTTCTCTCCAACACGGGACGTGAACCTCGACCCCTATATCCGAATCGAGTCACAGAGGCAGTCAAAATAAAACTAAATGACTTATAATAGAAAAGACTCGAGCACCAGTTGGTAAAACTGTATTTCTTCTTGTCTAATATATCATTCTATCCATTTAGCTATTTAACAATTTAGAAATATACCGTCGTACCGTGACCCAGCTGTTTCATTACACGAAACACAAGACGTCCCAAAGTCGCGAGACGCCGCAGCTGTGCCGAGATAATTACTCGAGCCATGTGTTTTAATGTCTCGCTAATTAACGCACTTGCTAGACTGATTGCCTCAGATTTAAACACCTTTTGTCCTGACTGACTTAAAGTCACGCACAACTTGGACCTGGTTGTAGGTTACTAGGGGCAGGGCTGGTCAATAGCCACAGGGCTGGCACCGGCTCGTCCCAATCGGGGGTGAAGGGGAAACCGGGGGAGTTTAGTGGGTAGTGGACGCTTAAGTCTCGAGTCCCACACACGGCCGCGGGTTTAGCTAGCCTGCGGTTATGGTGCATAAACGCATTCTCCTCCGAAAAAAAAAAAAAAAAAAGGTTACTAGGGGCAGCCATGCTGTTTTACAGTACGAATGGGCCGGGGAAGTACCACCCTCTTACATAACACCAGCAGCGTGAAATAGTAGTGACTACTATTGTGTTTCGTCTGGTTTGTGTGAGTACCATGAGGGGGCTCGTTTGCCGCTTGTAACATAAAAAAAATCATTTTCCGAGCTAGTTGGAGAGGGTGTACTCTAAGTAAAACCTGCAACTATATTTAAAGAACTGCTTGCCTTTTTGTTAACTAAAGTAACATAAAAAACTGTTCTTGACTGACGTTTCAATCTCGAATCGCAGCAAGGTGGGCAAGGGAATTAAGCGGGTTGTTGGATTTTTTCTTTTTTTCTATTCCTACAGCCAACAAGTCAGAAACAAGATAGGAAACCCATGACCTCGATTTAATCTAAAAAAACTGTATCAGTATTCAACAAGGATAGAAAGACGTAAAAAGTAGATTTTAATATTATAGTCACTGTTTAAGAATAATCTAATATCCACCCAGATGGATTCGTGCATTATTTTCCTTCTATTTGTAGGAAAAATTAAAGAAAACAATCATCGGTTATTGTCCAGTCGACCTAGCAGCTTCCCGTCTGTGAAGACACGAAGGTTGGCAAATAAACTATGTAGGAGCGTCTTTATCCCTATCCAAGCGGGGAAGGAAAACGGAAAACTTAAATAGGTACTTCCGAACTGGTAACTGTTTCGAATACTAATAGTAGCTATTTAACGTACTCGTCGGGTCACACTGACGTAAGCATAGATTTTAAACGATTCATCATCCCAGCGTATTCCCGATTGCATCCAGTATGGAGCTCAGGGTCCGCTTCGACTATGATCCTAGATTTGACAAGCCTGGTTATTACAATGGAGCGATTGCCATCTGACCTCCGTAACCCTACAAGGGAAACCAGACCTACTTGGAACATAGTCGGGACCAACGGCTTAACGTGCCTTCCGAAGCACGGAATCATCACTCTTTTCAGACATTCAGGTGATTCAAGCCTGCAATGTCCTAACCAAACTGGAAACAATCACACAAAGTGATGTTCCCCGCGGGATTCGAACCCACGACCTCCGGGTTTTAGAGTCCAACGCTCTAACCACTGTACCACGGAGACAGTTAGATTTAGCATAGATTTTAAACGATTATTTGAGGTAAATGTATCAACAAGATTTTAGTTACCGTAGTTACCTATATCAATCTATTTAATTTCCCACTGCAGGGCAAATGCGTGAGTGAGTACTGGTATCATAAAAATTTAAGTATTTATGAATAAATGTTTAATGATGTAGCTAATGTTGTTGACTGGTAGACTGAGGATGGATTAGTGATGATTGTGGGAATATCTATTTTAAAAGCCACGATTATCCAGTGGGTTAATAGATAAGTCAAGGTCTCAGGGTTCTGGGTTTAAAAATCCTGGGTAATGTTAAAGTAACAGCATTTTGAAACACAGCCCTGGTTTGTAATAACCAATCCACATTTGGCAAGCAGGTGATTAAGGCAGTACCTATCACTGTGATAATTATTTTTAATGATGAAAGCCTTTGCCCTACAGTAGGTATTACATTTTAGTAAATAATAAAAATCGAATCTTCTTTATACCCTTATTACACTCAAAACCCCTGTATATCCTTCTCCTAGGTTCAAGGTATCTTTAGGAGTTTACCCTTGCCTCATTTGGGACACAAGTGGCCATTAAGACGAATTATGGTCGAAGTTTCTCGAGTATCCTCAACGGTTTTGGAACGGTATAAAAAAATAGGCCTTAGGAAATCTTTCGTAAAGGACGGTCGAAGCGATAAGAGGATTGCTTAGACCGGATAAACCGATTGGTGTGACGTAAGGTCAAGTAAGGACTTTTGGCCCATGGAACATCTTCCTGGTTGAATATTGCAAGAGAGAGTACGCTTGAAATGAATGGGCTTAAAGGTAAGAGGGGCTTACTGAGTGATGTGTCCTGTATTAAGTGTCTAAAAACTGGAATAAGCTGCAGTTTCCGCTTACTGTCAGTTGGGCAGCGAACCTGTCTACCAATTCTCTTATTCTCATCAAGATCTTTACATTCCATCCATCCAGGGTCAATTTTTATTTACTTCTCCGTAATGGTAGTTTATAATATAATTCTTGTACTGTTTAAAAACTATAAAATCTTATGCAGATTACCTATAATATTATGATAGACAAAAGAATCAGATAGAAAATTTTACGTTTATTAAATACCTTTAAGTGCTTTTTTATTTGTTTTCATTTAATATTGATTAAGTCACGTGCCGGTCACAAGTGATCTCGTCTTAAAACTATTATTATAATAAAAGCGAGACTAATAAAAGTATTTACGTCCTTCAACATCACTACTATCTTAAGAGGGCTATTACAAATTTCCACTCTGCGAGAATAGGCATTTGACATGTTTTGACAACTCATTGGTCACGTGACCACAATACTGTGTTGAAATAACGACCAAACCATTATGATACTTTTCCCAAGTTTTGTTGTTTTGTTTCTATGGAATAATCGTTATCGCTATACCCGCACATTTGTGCCATGGATCTCGTAGGTGAAGAAACAGATTATAATATGAAGATGATATCATAAATGAGACAGATAATATTTGTTAAAAATTAAATTTATTTTATTACCTTGTCCTTTATCTAGCAAAGGACGTTTTTCGTTTTAAATAAAAGTTATAGCTTAGATTAGAATAAAACTTATGACAATTTACATGGTTAGTATAAAACACCATAAAGTAACTAGGTATTTTGGTGTGAAAAAGCATTAGAAAGACAGTGTTTTTATTACAGAGTCAAACGAGGCCAAACATTTGTTTAGATTAGAATACTATATGCCTAAATGGCATCGATTTTCGAGAGTTGACTATTTCTGGGAGCAGACACTCGTAGTAAAAGCGTGTCAATTTGGGTAACATCTCGATGTTACAAAAGTTATCGTTCCGTGGAACTCTAACTACTTTCATTAATAGTCCGGACCAGTCCAAACTGCAAAAAGGCAGAACTACGTAATCTGTCACCTGAAACAATTATATTTATTAATAAAATATGAAAATAGAATAACAGCTTCAAAATTCTTGGGTTCATTCATACTTACATTCTCAGATTCTGTTTCTATCGTCCTAGCATCTATCTCCTCAAGTTCTGCTATTGGCGGTTCGTCTTTAATTGAATTTTCCGTAGATAACGAAGGAAAAGAAACGTCGTGACCGGTAGATATCTTAAATAAAAACAAATATAAATTAAACATAACAATTAACCAGTGACTGATGAATTGGACAGTTAGTATACATTTTTTTATAATTACAGAGTTCTGAGGTAACAACAGACGCGACCAGACGCGACGACGCGACGTGACGATTTGAAGAATAGAATAGAATAGAATAGAATAGAATAGAACTTTATTTCATATCAAAAGATTTTAGTACACAAACTTAATTCATAAATGTATGCTAATAAAATATAATGTTATGTTACTATTAAGTTAAATATACAATGCAATTTCACTCGTAAAGTAGCACTACACAATACAAATAAATTGTTAACAAATTGGCGGTATACTAAAATATGACAATCTTTACCTCCCGTACTAGTCGAGACTGTGCTACGGCAAGGTAAGATCCTCGAAGAGTAGCTGTCCAGTTATTATTATTTTCAGAGATCAACTCTTTCTTATTATTATTTCAAAAAAGAGCAATCCATTTAATATGATGTGTGAAAATTTCGGAAAACAAATTAATGTCGGGAAAACAAATGAATGTCGGGAAAACATTGTTTATTGATCTGAAGTAAGAAAAAACAGGTGCAAGCGATTTTCGACCTTATCGTCATTTACCAAAATAACGGATTTTAATGAACCAGCAAAGATAGTCAACAAGCGGTTGCGAAAAAGCAACAAAATTTTAAATGTCAATAAGGTTGAAAATCGCTTGCACCTGTTTTTTTTACTTCAAATAAATAGACAAATAAGAAAAACAGATGCAAGCGATTTTCAACCTTATTGACATTTAAAATTTTGTTGCTTTTTCGCAACCGCTTGTTGACTACCTTTGCTGGTTCATTAAAATCCATTATTTTGGTAAATGTCGATAAGGTCGAAAATCGCTAGCACCTGTTTTTCTCACTTCAGATCAATAAACAATGTTTTCCCGACATTCATTTGTTTTCCCGACATGCATTTGTTTTCCGAAATTTTTGAAATAATAATGATAATATAACTGGACAGCTACTCTTCAAATCGTCGCGTCGTCGCGTCTTGTCGCGCAAAAAAATACTCTCAAAAACAAGTCAAAACAATTCGTACGGTACATAATATAGGCATCTACTGGGGTAGCCCTTCCTACCTATCTAAATAACCAGTAGGGGCAGTCGAAACTTTGCCCCTACTAGGGGCAGACGGAACTAAAAAGTTTCGACTGCCCCTACTGGTGGCAGACTTAGTAGAGGCAGTCCGGAATAATCCCTACTAAGTGATAGTGGGTACTTTATTTTGTCAGTGATCAACTTACGAGTTGTTTATAAATCAACATTTGAGAAAAACTTTATGGAGGCCCTTATTTTGTTTTGAGTAGGAGATTCAATATAAAACAAACACTAAAAATAATTATACTTACGTGATGAAAACTTGGTGGTCGCACTATACACTGACGCTCGCTCGATCGTACTGGCGCGAAAAAATTCGACAAAGGCCCAACGCCGAGAGCGCTCCGCGCAGTACTGAGTTCGGACGGCCAGCGCATCGCATTTTGTAGTAATTTTGCAGTATATTAATGTTATTATCAAAATAGGATAATAAATGAATGGTTTAAAATTATAAAATCTTCATTCCTCATGATGTAACAATTATTTTGGTATATATTTTGCCTAATTGTGTTGTCGTAGAAAGGAGAAATTCACAGTTAACTTAAAGCGATTTTCGAAGATTTTTGCTTTAGGACTAGATGTTTTTTTATATATAAAACCAAAGATATTTAAAAATCCGAGGCCGCTAAGAACTATACGACTATATAAGAGATAGCATTCTATTTTTTTTATTTAATTTGCTCAGAACAGTAGTTCAATCCAGGAGCTTAAAAATGTGCCTTCGCGCATTTTATGAAAATCTTTCTCTGCAATTTTGGGTTCAATTAAAAAGTTAAGCAAAATTTCGAAAAAGCAAGGCCGCTACAAACTATTCCAATAGATACTCTACACTATTTAATAAGTCATTATTGTTAATGTATTTTTGTTTCTGAGATCGATAACGCCAAAGTTGGCCATTTTATGCAAAAATCACAGTCGAGATGTGATAGGTCTCTTAAGGAAAAGTAAACGAGGCCACTAGTTTGACTACCTGGCGAATTTGTTGAGGAAAAATAATCAGTATTTAAAAGAGCTTAAAGAATGATTGGTTTTACATAAACAGTGTATCAATTGGAAAAATTAACATAAAATAAGATCAAATCCAAAACATCAATTCGATTTTAATAAAAAATATTATTATTTAAGCACGTGTTATAACTATCAGAAGCAGTCTAAGTGGTATTAGTGCTTTTGTATAAATAAAATACTAGGTATGGGAATATTCATCAGTTTGCAGGTTTTTTCGCACAAGATTGAGTCGATTCTATAATACTTTTGATGCATTTGTGGCCGGTAGTCCTTTTTTAAGTCCGACTGGCTAAGTTACCAACTCCGGTGGTGAAACCTGCCGCCATAAAAACACTGGCTGTGTTTCGGCAATGTGATGTCAGAGACAGTACCTACTTTAAATGAAAGGTTTGAACATCAGAGGAAGCGTAATTATATTTTTCATTTTATGTTACCAAAACCTTAGATAGGAATAAAGCGGTAAAAGAACGGAACAGAAAAAACAGGGAACAAAAGTATGTGCATAAATGTAAAATTTCTTCTTTATCCTCAAAGTGCAACTGTTTAATTTTTTCCCTATTTAGATATAATCTAGTCATGTTCAAAGTCTGTTTCAATGCTGTTTACAAATTTTCTGCGGCCGATTTATTGGTTGAGGATAATTTACATGTTTTATGCAGTTTTAATGAGGCAACGCTATGCATAGTGATGAGATAGATGCAATAAGATACTATTTGTTGAAATATAAGAAGATCTTGTTAAAGTATAGAAACATATTGAATTAAACAAAGCTATCATTAAGGTTAACGAGTATTAATTTGTGCATTTTATACGTGACTCCTTGTCACCCAATAACATGGATTTCTTAAAAAAAATCTTTAAAAAATACACACTTCAACCCTAGTAAGTAATTAAAATGTACTAATAGTTAGAGACGTTACTATTATAATATTTTATTAAATAGTAACTTCTCTCACCTTTATCGGTATTAGCATTTCCACTTTTCTTTAGAATAAAGCTAATAATTTTACACATTTTTCAATAACAATGAAAATGTAAGCCAACATTTAAATACAATTTCTACAAAATTATAAAATAAATACTTTACATTTATAGATACTTTACATTTATAGAAGAGCGGGAATTCCTAACATAAGTGCCTTTGCGCCTAAAAGGAGCTCCAAAACATAAAATATGTCATTGTAATTTATAAAAAAAATTATTTTATTATTTATTATTATTATATACGTGGCTATTTTTGACATTTTCCTAATAGAACAGGTAATAAGTTTACCGGCACCAAGACCTTGGGAAGCATAACCCTGCCATTGGCACGTAGAGTCGAGGAAACCCGTGGTCCCGTGCTGATAGACATGATTGTCACGTGCTCTCTACAAACCCTGACTCCGACTAATAAGCTGTTGCGTTCTACATAATGTTAGGATAATATACTTTAGCATTCTAATACTGAATCACCTCAAATGTGCGTTGTGTGATTAAATCAGAAACTGTCATTGTAGAGAACGTTTGATCCAAATGATTGAGAGGAATCAATGTCATAAAAGTTTGAAAACAATTCCAGCCAAAATGGCTGCGTATGTCGCGTTTTTCGATTCAAATGATCGGGGGGAATTTATGTATTCAAATAAAATTGGTTTGAAAATAATTCCAGCAGATTTTTTTTAGTATTTTAAAGGCAAAATATCTTACTGCAAGGTAAATGCCTTCATTGTCACCAATGGATGTTAATCATCACGCTTGCAAAATGCGGATTAGTAGTCACAAACTCAAGCTATGTTCGAAAAAACACAAACAAAAATTTACCCTAAATTATTCTGTTTTTTTTTTTTGTGGAGGAGAATGCTTTTGGCACCATAACTCGTATGAGGTAGGCGAGCCGTGTGTAGGACTCGTGCAATCCATGCCCCAGTTTTCATGAAGACTGGTGCACAGAGAATACCCACTAAGCGGCAGCGCAGACGACAGACTATCCGTGACAGACTTTTTAGTCTGCGAAAATAGAACGTATGCAACTGTATGGAGTAACGCAGACGACGCGCAAAAAAGTCCGGCGCGCACAAAATCCGTGTGATTCCGGCAGACCGCGCCGCGCCGCGCCACACCGCTCCGCACAAAAAGTGTGCGCAAAAAATGGAACGTTTGCTTCAACACGGGCTAACGCAGACGGCGCACATTGGCGTACATTTTAGTCTGCAATCTAGTGGTGGGAAGTAACGTACGTATGCGATCTATTATGGCGCCAGACATCGATGTAACGATGCTAATTAATGAAATACAAAATAGACCAATAATTTATGATACTTCTATGGCAGAATATAGATATTAATACAAATATTATGTAAAATCATTAAAACTCGGTCCGCAGTGAGTTTAAACATTAAAACTTGTTTCTTGGTAATATTCTGTATAAGAAAATTTTTGTAAACAAATTGTAACTAGTGATTGCTCTGTGTAATTGGTAGTATTATTATTATTATTTATTTATTTATTTATTTTTTGTTGCCGGATAATTTGTTTTATTATAAATTTTAATGTTCTCATGTAAGTGTTTATGTAATTTCTTTTTGAGAATAAAGTTTCTTTAACCGAAATACTAATTTGACGAGCCATTAGGTGTAATGGTTGAGAAGTCGGCTATTACACCACAGGTCGCGGGTTCGATCCCCGCACGGTACAAACATTTGTGTGCATGAACATGTCTGTTTGTATCGGTTTGGGTGTTTCTATGTATATTATGTATGTATTTACAAAAAAAAGTATATAAGTAATGTTTATCCGTTGTCTAGCACCCATAGCACAAGCTAATGCTTAGTTTGGGGCTAGATGGCGCTGTGTGAATAATGTCCAGAGATATATTATTTATTATTAACTTCCTCATTGTTGTGTCTGAATGAGTCAAAGCAGGTCTTAAAATAAATAGCAACTCATCATATTATGTAGTAACAGACATTTTATGAAACTTAAAAAAAAATCCGGTGTTGTTCAGAATTGAATGTTTAATATAGAACTCTCCCTTCAGTAATCTTTCCGAAAGTATAGGTTGTACCCAAAATTTTCTTCGTCTTTTTCTGTCTGTTACATCAAGTACAAAATAATACTTCGCGATCTTTAATCTCTGCACGATTTTCATAGCGTCTACGTCCCTACAGTTCTGCCGACAAAATGATCGAAGATGTGCGTCGTGTGCGTTGAGTCTGTGAAAAATCCGCGACAGACTTTTTGTGCGTTGAGTCTGTGAAAAATCCGCGGCAGACTCTTTCGCACAAAAAGTGTGCCGTCTGCGCTGCCCCTAACCCTCCGCGCTTCTGCATCGCCGTCGGAAAAGTCTCTGACCTAGAACAGACCCTGACAACACCCTAAGTTAAACCTAGACCATCGTGGTTTGTTTGGAGTTTAGATTTATATCACTGTATTTCATGCAACTTCCGCCATACGACATGATGATGAAAGATTTATTACAATTGTTATCCTCACAAATGAAGTATGGCGATTTTCCGACAGTTTTCAGTGTAAATGTACATGTGGTAGTAAGTGTGATCGGTGATAACGAAATAAAATGTTTAGGTAAAGCAGTACCGTAAAGCTAAAAAAGCAAAATAAAGTTTTTGAATATTAAAGAATGTTGTTTTAGGGTTACAATGACGGTCCGCTCAAAACGTCGAACTATGACATAGTTTGCAAAGGTTTTAGGGTTGTGTCTTGTAAAAATATTATATGACACAACATCACCGCTAACACCTGGTTAAAACCAGCCACATGTGACAGCGCTCCTATTTAATTATTTACCCTACACTAGCTGAAGAACACCAGTGAAGTAGTTTCTGTTTATTACTAAAATATGATTAAAATTAATATATTTTTTCACTTCTGTTGGTTTTACCCCTGACGGATACGAGATAATTCTGTCAGATAACTTAGACATTGTCTAAACTTAACAATCTATCGAGTAATGCTTGTGAGATACTGTCACATGGAATCCTCCTATCTATGTGCCCGAGAGGCCCATGGACAAAAAATATATAAAAATATGGGTTGTGACCCTCGTGCTGGGGGAGTTAAAAAAAGAAATAAAAGATGCGATGCAGTTGAACAAATATGTTTAATTCTCCCACACACACTGAGGGTAGTACAAATAAATTTCTAGAAAAATCTAGCTCATTCGACAGGGGTCGTAAAAATAGGTTCTAACTTTGGGGTGTTGCAAAGATAATTTGGGGTTAAAGGATAACCACTAATAAGGGAATACCACCATGAATATTATTAATTATGTGTTGTAAAAAAACTTTTGAAATTTTGCACCGACCTGCTACTCCTGGCTATTACCAGATCATTCCTTGTTTATAAATACATACAGCTTTTCTGGTCCGACGTCTGTCCCACGGGCGCCGTCAGAACCGGCCTTACGCAATTAAATATTTTGAAGATAATAAATATTTTGAATAAAATCTTGAATATAATGTTTGAATATAATTAATATAATCCCACCGCTGAAAAGAAACAATTCCAGGGTTAGCGGCGGAAACAAAACCAGGAGAATACGTGGACACCATGAAACATGTAAAGGAGGGGGTCTTACCAGCTTTGTCACAGGATTCCATTTGGAACTCCTCGCGACGAAGATATGCGGCTTCCCGCCACCCAAGAAATACCATCACGGCAACCTGAAAGATGTCGGTTCATAAGAGGAACGCCATTTTCAACCAAACAGAAATCGCCGAATAAATAAAATCCTTCGAACCACTTACCAGGAGGATGTGGACAATCACAAAACCACTGGATCTGCCATTTAGGCAAGCAAATATAAAGATTTAATTTCCGAGCCTCTCCGCTCCGGCAAATTCGAAAAAATGAATGTCACGGCTCAGTGCAGTGTGACTAACCTCAAAATCCGACAGTTACTCACCGGCCCGAATTCTACCAAACAAAACGTTTACTAAATATAAAAAATCAATTTAGAAAATAAAAGAACAACTTTACTTTTGAAGAATATTGACTTCTAAAACAATTAAAAATATAATTATACTAATAAACATTTGAAAAATATAAATATGAATTTTATTCGACTCTCAACCATGCGTCACATAATCAGCAAATTTTACACTAACAACAAACTTGTTAGTAAACTTGTCACACTGAACGTGAGAAGTGCATTTTTGAAGGAACGGGCGCTGCTGATTGGTTGAATTGCCAATATTGCCATACATGGAAAAAAATATGAATAGGAGAATTTGTACAACGTTACAATACATTGTGTTTTCTTCCATGCGACGGCCAAGTCATCCAATCCATTTATTTAAATCACTAGCCTTCCGCCCGCGGTTTCACTCGCGCGTAATATCTTTTTTCAAATACCCCCTTCTCCCCACATTTCCGGGATCAAAAGTACCCTATGTTACCCGGGGATAGTGTAGCTTTCCAACAGTGAAAGAATTATTCAAATCGGTTTAGTAGTTTCACAGCCTTTCAATTCAAACTAAAAAACAATGAAATCTTTCCTCTTTATAATATTAGTAAGTATTGAACTTCAATATTGATATGGTCACTATTCACTCATAAGATATTGTAAGGTTAGCTGGTTTTGTGATATCTTAAGACAGAAGGACCCTTATTTAAGGACTGAAATAACCAAATTGGTTATACATAAAACGAGGCTGTTTTAAACAAGTTACGTTCTTGTTGGCTATCTGTTAGCTTGCTCCCTCCATACTATTTGAAGTACTATTAAACTGTTTCTCTGGTGTTATCTTCGCTATACTGTGCTTCAAACGTGACGTGTTTATTTTTCGTGATGTCCATCCTTTACCATCCTTTCAGGCCTGTCAACCGCAATAGGTCACCCTACCCATGATGTACCTGCCCTATTTTCACTATTTTAAACATTATTTTATGAGGACCCTTTATAATTTATGAACTTACCCCTCAATAAGGCTGTTGGAGAATTTAGGCATTGAAGTTTCCGCCCGCGGCTAAACCCTCTAAAATAAAAATATTTCTACTATGTTTTGAGATAGGGAGTAGCCTATGTATAACACAGGTTTAGTGTGTCTGAATTATATTCAAAAATTCGATGATTTAGCTGACACAGCGTGACCGACAGTGAGACAAACGGAATTGCTTCAGCATTTTTAATAAATTAACTATTAGAGATAATGACTGCGAACGACGAACCAGGACGCAGCACTTCTTTAAAGTGACAATGTTAGTTCTGTGTCTGGATGATTGTATTTGTTTAAGCATACCTATTATATTTCTGTTACCTTTGTTTTTTTTTGGATATCCATTACACGATCAATGTATGTATATTATGTAAATATTCTATAATATTTATTTATCACTAGCTTTCCGCCCGCAGTTTCACCCGCGCGTAATCTCTTTTTTCAAATATCCCGCGAGAATGAGACGTTTCCCGTAAGAATTTTATAGCCTATGTCCTAATCCGGGTTATAAACTACATGTGTGCCAAATTTCATCTAAATCCGTTCAGCCGTTTAGGCGTGATTGAGTAACAAACATCCAAACATCTAAACATCCAACCAAACATGCAGACTTTCGCATTTATAAATTATAGTAAGAAGTAGGATTTCTTTGGACGTCAATAATATTTATTAATAAACAAAAATTATCCGTTAACAATGTTGGTACTTGGAAGCCATTATAGTCCATTGGCTATTATATAAAGCCAAGATTCATATTATTGTTTTACTGAGCTAATGCAATATAAATAATGAATGCAAAATAATCGTAATGACTATACCTAATGGAATTGCTTGTTATATAACCAAAACAGCAGCAGTAAATTATCTCACATGGTTTAACATTGAAGGTTGTGGGTTCTATTCCCATCCTCTACGTTTTGGCGATTTTCAAATCATTTGAGATCAATCCAGATTCCGCAATGGCCACTTACCATAAGGTATGTTGCATTTCAATCTGCAAACTGATGTAAATAAAAAAAAATCCAAGATAGTTATAAATAATATTTGTAAAAAGACTGAATGTGAAAACAAGAAAATATAAAAACACGAGCAGATCTAGATCTATACCTATATCTATAATATATATAAAAGAAAGTCGTGTTTGTTACAACACTTATAACTCGAGAACGGCTGGACCGATTGCCATGGTTTTTGATTTGTTGGATTTGTTTCAAAGTCAAAGTCAAAGTCAAAGTATTTATTTTGCAATTTGATTTACCAAGAAATTCTTTTGCACGTCATAAACTTTTTTTCCTACCAGCACTTCGACGTGAATGAATGGCTTGCTGTTGAGAAGAAGTGCCGCAAGAAACTCAACAGTCAACTATGATAGCCTTTTTTAAATCATTTAGTGTTGTACAATATTAACATAATAATAATATAATGTCAACTTAATAACAATATAATGTCAACTTAATAATAATATAATAAGTACAATAAATAAGTATAAGAGTAGATGTGCAGAGAAGCAAATGTGTTTCATGTCCACAGAGTCTTGTCATTTAAGTAATCTTCTACTTTGTAGTAACCTTTCCTCATAAGGTAATCTTTAATTATGACTTTAAATTTATTTAAAGGTAATTCTACAAGACGTTGTGGTATTTTGTTAAATAGTTTAATGCTCAGTCCAACAAATGACTTTCCTGTTTTATGAAGCCTGACATTAGGAACGGCAAGTCTGTGCTTATTCCTTGTGTTGAATTTGTGACAGTCGGATTTTTTTAGAAAATTATTGTAATTCTTCCGAACATACATTAAACAATCAAAAATGTATTGTGAAGGAACGGTTAAAATGTTAATTTGTGTAAATAGATCTCTGAGCGAGTCACGAGGTCTAAGGTTGTAGATTGCACGAATAGCTCTTTTCTGTAATATAAATATTGACTCGATGTCAGCAGCAGAGCCCCACAACAGTAGACCATATGACATGACACTATGAAAATAACTAAAATAAACCAATCTCGCCGTTTCAACATCAGTGATATATCTTATTCTTCTTACTGCATAAGCAGCTGAGCTAAGTCTTGCTGCTAATGCAGTAATATGAGGACCCCATTGAAGTTTGGAATCAATATTAATTCCTAAAAACAAAGTATCATTAACTATTTCTAATTGCTCATCATTCATAGTAATGAATGTATCCATCTGTTTTACATTAGGCATCATAAATTTAACACATTTTGTTTTCTTTGCATTTAGTAATAAGTTGTTTGTGTTAAACCATTGTGACACTCGCGACAGAGCCCTGTTCACCTTGTCAAATGTTTTTTCATTTCTATCTGTTTTAAATATCAAAGAAGTATCATCAGCAAACAGAACTATATCACAGAGGTCCCCGGTGTAGTATGGTAGATCGTTTATATAAATCAAAAATAGCAAAGGGCCCAGTATAGAGCCTTGTGGCACGCCCATTTTCAGTTTAGCACCACACGAATTAATATTGTTGATATTGACTCTTTGTATCCTGTCAGTGAGATACGATTCAATTAGTTTCATGGCAGCGTTGGAGACACCGTAATGTTTTAATTTATTAAGTAATATTGTATGGTCAACACAATCAAATGCCTTTGATAAATCACAAAAAATACCTATTGCGTTCTGTTTACCTTCCCAAGAATCAAGTATATGTTTAATAAGTTCAATTCCCGCATCGGTTGTACTTTTGTTCTTAGTAAAACCATATTGCTTTTTATGAAGTAAATTATTGATGTTGAAATGTTCAAGTAATTGATTAAATATAATTTTTTCAAAAATTTTACTTAAAGATGGTAAAATAGAAATTGGCCTGAAGTTGGATGGGTCACTTTTATTGCCCGATTTAAATAAAGGTATTATTTTACTGTATTTCATCAAATTGGGAAATTGACTTTCATCAATGCATTTGTTAAAAATGCATGCTAAATGGGGTGAAATAACATCAATTACTGTTTTCATTATATCAGTAGAGATGCCCCATAAGTCTTCGGTTTTTTTCATGTTCAGTTCTTTGAACGTTTTCAAAATTGTGTTTGGGTTTATATAATTAAATTTAAACGGAATCTGACATTCAGCTACACTCGAAGCTAATAAAATTTGAGCTTGGTGTGAGCTAGAATTTAATTGACTAGTTGTTATAATAGGTATATTTGAGAAAAAAGTTTCAAAGGCATTAGCGACTTCTATATCAGATTTAAGAATTTCATTGTTAACTTTTAAGGAATAGTCGCTTTCGTATGGCTTTAATTTACATGTCTCTTTATTAATTATATTCCAAGTAGCTTTGACTTTATTACTTGACTTATTTATTTTGTTACGCAAGTAAATAGATTTTGCTTTATAACATACTTTCTTAAAAATCTTGGAATAGTTTTTAACATATTCTATGACCTTTGGATCTTTAGAACATGCTTTTAAACCATACAGTTCATATAATCTATGTCTACTCTTATAAATACCTGTAGTTGCCCAGTCATTGAATGAAGCTTTAGAATTATTCGTTTTTATTGTCTTTTTAGTAAATATTGAGTCAAACTCAGAAGTTAGCAAGCCAAATAAATTTTCATAAAGAGTATCTACATCACCGCCATGAAGAGAAATATCAGATATTTTTCTATCAATGTTGCTCTTAAATTTATCTTTACGTCTTTCAGTGACAGGCCTACAAATGATTTCTACAGATTTAGAGGCAGCACAGTGTTCAAATTTAACTTGCTGGCCACTATGGTCCGATTGGATACAGTTAATAATTTTCTTATCAATTACCTTATTATTACAGAATATATTATCTAAGCAGGTGGCAGAAGTGGGTGTGATCCTGGTAGGTTCAGTAAAGAGATTTACTAAATTGAATGATTTAAACAGGTTAACAAATCTTACGGCCAATTGTGAACCTTCCAGAATATTTACATTAAAATCTCCACATACAACAACTTTTTTATTTGACATACAGGTTTTCTTGAGTATCTCCTCCATTGTGGTTTCAAATAAACTATAATCTGAAGCCGGGGGTCTATACACACAAACTATAATATATTGTTCTAGCTCTGCACATGCTACTTCAATAGTTCGCTCAATTGAAAGTGCTACTATATCTTTACGTTCTTTACATTTTAACTTGTTATGTACCAATAAAAGTGACCCACCACGAATAGCAGATTTTCTCATGAACGAACTAATTAGCCTAAAATTATCTATACTTATTAAACAATTTTCTTGTCTTAACCAGTGTTCGGTTAAACATAAGACATGTATATTCATACAGTCTAAGAATAAACCTATTTCAAGTTCCTTACCAGAGAAGCCTTGTATATTTTGATGAACCAAATTAAAAAAATTACAAGACTTATCCTTCGTCACTGTAATAGGTTTGCAAGAGATGTCCTCTTTTGTCTTATGATTTAATTTAAATTACTTGGATTAAAATCCAAAGTCTGATTGATGTCAGATCTACTGCTCTGCTCAATAGAAGCAGGCTTGTTAGCCAAGTTCTTGGCTGAATTAATAATAAAATAAGATAGCGACACAGCTATCTGTCGTTTACAATAATTAGTAGGATAGTATTTATCCTTTGTCGCATGTATACTATAGTTTTTAATTATTTTATTAATGTCAATTAAATGAAATTTTTCATTAGAAAATGTCATAGTGTCAAGGCACATATTTAATTTATATCTTAAGTCGTTTTCTACTTGTGGCACACCTGATAAATAAGGTAATGTGAACAAGATAATTTTCTTTACATTTAGAGAACATAAGTTATTAAAATGATTTATTAATTTTCCTTTGTTCAGATTACCCCTGTTACCAATTAATATTATTAAGGTAGTATTAGGATTAAATTTATAATTATTAATTTTATCAATAATATAATCATATGAAGATTCTGGTGAACAGTAATTGATAACAGGCTCAATTAATTGGGTACTTAATAATTGGCCCATATGTTTACCAACGTCATCACTAAACATAACATAATTGGTTTTATTACTATCCAAGTTGGATGGACAGTAAGAGGATGAGGACTCATTTTCTGACCGAGTACTCAGTGGACAATTGTTTTTACTATTATTATGATGGTTTGAATCTGAATTGTCCATGAGCTTCTTCAAGGCCAAAACATGTTCCTCATACTCTTTTTTATTATAATTATATCTACTTGTAATTGTTTCTAATTTTTCCTGAAGGCTGTATATTTCTTGTTGGAACAATTTTACACTTTTTTCATGTGACACTTTATTATTCTCTAACATTATAGAATAAACATCTAATTCATCACCTAAACGCCTCCTCTCATTAATATATTTTACACTTTTAAACATACATTTTTGTTTCTTTATTAATTTTTGTGTTCTTTTTATAAACTTATTGATTTTTACATATTTTTTATACTTGTTTTTGCTGCATTTGACTATTCCTACTGAGGGCAAGGAATTTAGTTTTGATTCATTTGTTAAATCAATTGTAGGTATGTCAGTAGCAGCAGAAACCAGGCTGGGTGCACTGTTAACTAATTCGCTGAATAGGCTCTGGCTTTGGTCGACCAGGGCGTCTGTCTTCTCGGACTCCATGTGCGATATGTGGTGGTGGGCCTCCTGTAGCTCATGCTCCAGCATGGTGATGCGCCTGAGGCCACGCACGTAGTCCTCGCTGCACTCGCCAAATTCATCAACTATGCCTTGTAACCTATCCCGGTCGTCAATAGCTAGAATGTACTGTGTGTGCAACTCAGCCATCTCTTTTTTTAAAACAGTATTTCTGTTCAAAACCTCTAACATTTCTTTCTCATTATCGTCTCTTTCCTGGTGAAATTGGTCGATCAACTCCTTAGACACCTTTAATTCTTTTAAAGCTAGGTCAAGTTGGCGAGCTAAGGCACTGCGGGTCTGCATTTTGGTATTGTTTTACGTTAAAACGAATCGCAAAGCGGAATGTAAACAAAGATTCCCAAAGCGTCGATCGAACAACTTATGAAGGTATTTTGTAATAAAATTAACCTTTGCGCGTATGACTATAAGAGATTTAACGAAATATATTGATCTATAATATTTTATTTTAGTAATAATATACAATGTTTACCTGAAGAGAAGATAATGATTAACAATTTTCAAAGTGTCGAAATAACCGTTAGGAAATTTCGTCACCTTTAATACACTGGTTTAGTAGCACTGACACTCAACTTACGCACGAATTAACATGTATTATAATTAGTTATACACTTAGTTATGTTTAGTGAGCGTTATTTAGCCGTAAATATGCGAAAAATCTAATTATTATTTAATTTAAATACGGGAGCACAGCAGATCAGCTGTCAACCCGAGTGTTGCCACAAGCGAAAAAAGTTTTCCGTCCCGAATAGCAGAATACATCTTAAAAAAGAAAGGATTTTGATCAATTCCCACGGGAACGGGAACCACGCGGGTGAAACCGCGGGCGGCCGCTAGTTTGAAATAAAAGGCATATTCATCATAAGCAAATACCTCATATTAAAATATATATTTTAGGTAAGCACGCAACCCATCTGTTTGTCAAACTCGTATAAAATAAAATCTTTCGAAGGAACTTAGGTTGATACGATCGCAATTGTATATTATTTTATAGCCTGGGATTCAGACCGAGACGTAAAATATATAGAAAAACTATCTTGAATCTATCTCATTTCAGATATAATCTAACTTAACATATGATATACCAAGTTTAGTCTTTTCAAGAAGCACTCAAATATCCAGCTAGCCATTTGACAAATAAATTTACTGTCCACTGTGAGCGGAAATATTGTTATTAATATTGGGGCTGACACAAAATATCGTATGAGAAGCACGACACATTCTTAGTATAAAAATAAAAGAGAAGGAATAAATAGGCTGATGTCATTATTAAGCTGATAAATTATTGTCTATTAAACTTTTTTCATTTGAATAACGTTATTTACATACAAAAGTTGTTTTTACGAACAGTTGCTTATTTCGAAATGTATCTATTGTTACGGTCGCATTTGGCCCTTCGTTCGTTCTAGGCATCTTTCAAGTTTTGATATCCCACCTAAAATACGTGTATACTACTCAAAAGCTTAGCTATAACCCTTTTACCACCACCACAATAAATCTATATAAATCTATAAAATAAATAATATCTACAACCGATAGGGATGTGTTTAATGGTATTCTAAATAAGAGAATAATAGACATCAAAAGTGAACAATTATAAATGATTTATTAATATATGATGGATTGCGTGTCTTCCTACTTAACAAAACAATTACAGAAATATTAGTTAACTACCTATAATTTTGATGGTAAAACCCAAGAAATTATACTCATCGAAAATATCGAGGCACTCTATGAATAGCTTAGCATCGCTAAATGGACGCCAGCTTTACCCCAGGCCATCCCAAAACGTGTGAGGAAGGGCAATGGCATCGCGGCTTTAATACTCTACGAGGGACGAATACGAATAGCTGAGGTCCAAGGAGACTATCGCAGTGTCGCGATACTGTGAGCTACCACGTACCTACATTATCTCTAGATGAAACCAGATGATGCGACATTTTCATCAATATTAGAATTTTAATTGCGCCGCATTGGTCTGGCGGTTTCTGTCATTGCCCATGGTCCACCTTCATAGTTCACCCGGGTGTACCAAGGGCAATTATTTCTTCCCTTAGTTCACCCCAAGATAACTGGGTGTACCAGGGGCCTTTCTTTTCTCCCGTGGTTGACCTGTCTAAATTTTGATATTTAGTTTTTCAGAATGTATTGCCCGTAGTCCACCTCCAAGTGTGAAAATAAAAAAAAAGATATTTTATCTTTAAAATTCTAATTAAGTAAGTTACTTAATTTAAAAGAAAAGAAAGAAAAAACATTTATTGACCATACATGACATGACAAAAAAATTACAAAATTAAAGAAAAAAGCAGAAAAAGTGAAACAAAAAATAAAGTTAAAAAATAAAAAAACACATGGATGTGTGACCAATAGGGTTCATACCTCAGCATAAGCTGCTGCGACGCAAATTAAAATTATGTACATTGATGATATTGAGTGAGTCTTGCGGCGATCATTCAATGTTTTGAAACATAGCTGTGTATGGGTACTTCAAGTACTCTTGAGAAAGCTGAAGAACTAATTGACATACTTAATTTTGAATGACTTGATGTTCTTAAGACGTATGATTTAGAGGACCATGAAGTACTCTATGGGAGGTGTCTTCGTCTTATCAGTCAATAAACTCAATATGCGCCTATCGTCCATTGAAAACCACTTTTAAAACCGTTTCATAAGTATCTAATAGTGGCACGTAAGCCACATGTTGGTAAACGAATCACCTAAGAGTTTAAAAAAAAATCCCAGCATAAAAAACTTCCAACACGAGTTGTGTTAGGCCAATTTCAACGGTCTCTTGGGAAAAATAAAAGTACATACCTATTATGTAGCTTTAAAATTTGAGAAAAGATTTGGTGTAATCATTGTTGAAATAAAAATGTTGCATGACCCGAAAATCATACTAGGACCCCGAAATCATGACTCAAAACTAAAAAACGCCACTAGGGTTCTGCCAAAAAACCAGCGCTGTTGTCCGTTATTTAACGTTTGAAATTTTGTGTAGTTCTTGTTATTTTTTAACACAACGACTTCTCACTTCATTTCACATGCGTGAGGTCGATGGTTCAAATTTCGGAGTGCATCTACTTATATCCTTGCCTTTTTAGAAAACACTAGCATTCCGCACGCGGTTTCACTCGCGCGTGGTTTATTTTTTCAAATATCCCCCCTTCCCCTCGCTTTTCCGGGATCAAAAGTATCCTATATTCACTAGATAATAACCTCTGTCCTGAGAGAAAGACTGCACTCATAGCACGTGAATTGTCCCACTATAACATCGATATAGCCGCAATCAGTGAAACTCATTTAGCAGATAGTGGTGAGCTTTGTGAGGAACTGGGTGGATATACGTACTACTGGTCGGGCAGGCCAGCTAATGAGCGTGCCGCGAGTGGCGTTGGATTTGCGATTCGGAACAACTTTGCCAGATCTCTGCTTGAACCTCCTAAAGGCATCAACGATCGAATCATGTCTTTGCGGCTGCACATTGCTCCCAGGAAATACCTTCATCTAGTAAGTGTATATGCACCTACTATGACAGCATCTGAAGAGGATAAACTGTTATTTTATAGCAATCTGCGTGAAGTTTTGCAACGGATTCCAGCCTGTGACAAATTGATTTTGCTGGGTGACTTTAATGCGCGTGTTGGTACAGAGCATATAGCCTGGAGTAATGTGTTGGGAAGGCATGGAGTGGGTAAATGCAATGCTAATGGTCTATCCCTGCTTACTCTGTGTTCAGAATTTGACCTTAGCATAACGAACACATTCTTCAGGATGCCTGATAAATATAAAACATCCTGGATGCACCCCCGCTCTGGGCACTGGCATCTTCTGGATTACATCATAGTTCGTAGGCAAGACCTAAGAGATGTACTTGTTACCAGAGCAATGCGTGGTGCACAGGGTTGGACTGACCATCGCCTTATCAGGTCCAGGATGAGGCTGAATTACAAGCCCCCGCGCAGATCAGAACATAAAGTCCCGGCTCGACTTGCTTTTGCGAAACTGGTTCATAGTCAAGATGTGCGTCACAAGCTCGATGTGGAATTTGGAGCTGCGATGCCCTGCGCTGATGTAAACATCTCTGTAGATGACAATTGGCGTACTTACGCTAAGGCTCTTTATGATGTTTCTCAGCAAGTTGTAGGCAAACCACAAAAGAAAAACCAAGACTGGTTCGACGATTCTGATGTGCAAATATGTCAGCTTGTTGAGAAATCACGCCTTGCCTTAAGAGGTGTCGTTAGTGTGGGTCAGCGCAGAGCCATACAGCAGGATCTCAAAATCAGGATACGTGAACTGAAGGATGTTTGGTGGCGCAAAAAAGCGGAAAATTTACAGACTTTAGCTGATAGCGGTCAGTCTGCAAAGTTCTTCGAAGAACTGAAGTCCGTTTACGGCCCGCGAACGAAAAAAACTGTCCCGGTTTACTCGCGAGATAGATCCAAGCGTTTGACAGATCCAGAAGAAGTTCTCCTTCGTTGGGCGGAACACTTCGATGAAGTGCTTAATCCCGGTAGTGAAGGGGCAGATTTGTCCTATATCAACTCACTTGAGAGTCTGCCTACCGCATCGAGTTTGGAGGACCCACCTTCATACGAGGAGTTTATTGCTGCTGTAAATCGTTTGAAGAATGGAAAGACACCGGGTTCGGACAGCCTTCCGGGGGAAGTCTACAAATACGGTGGATCGAATATCAGATCCAAACTGTTCGACCTAATTAAAATTATATGGGAAAGTGAGAATGTTCCACAAGACTGGAGGGATGCTTCAATATGTAAATTATATAAGGGCAAAGGAGAACTCTCCGACTGCAGTTCTTTTAGAGGTTTTGCCTTGCTTTCCGCAGCAGGCAAAATACTGGCGCATATCATTAATAGGCGCCTTAGTGACTTTGCTGAAAGCTTCCTCCCTGAAACTCAATGCGGATTTCGACCTAAAAGGGGCACGGTTGATGCCATCTTTGTTGTCAAGCAAGTCCAAGAAAAAAGTCTTGAACAACACCGTGACCTCTTTTTATGTTTTGTGGACCTAGAAAAAGCCTTTGACCGCGTGCCTAGAACTGCTCTCTGGACTATCCTAGAGAAACACGGGTGTCCTGTGAAGTTCATTAATTTAGTGCGTCAGTTTCACGATGGCATGACAGCTCGCGTTCGTCATGATAACTGCTTCACAGAACCTTTTCGTGTCACCAGCGGTGTCAAGCAAGGCTGCGTTATGGCTCCCACTCTCTTTGCCATCTACTTTGCAGCGGTAATGAACGATGCTCTTAAGCGGTGTAACAACCAAATCTCCATAAACGTTCATATGGACAAAAGTGTCTTCCAACTTACACGCTTCAGAGCGAAACACAAGGTGCACTCTGTTCCGGTTACAGAAGTTTTATATGCCGATGATGTTTGCCTAATGGCCGACAGTATAGACGACTTGCAGAGTTGCCTTGACAGTTTGGACGAATCTTGTCATAAATTTGGTCTAGTAATCAGCGCCTCCAAGACCCAGATTCTTAAGCAGCCTGCAAAAGGCAGAACTGCGGATGACCGTCCTGTTTACCTTCGCGGAAAGCCATTAGAGGAAACGGGAACCTTCCGGTATCTTGGCAGCCTGGTGCGCAAGGATAATCGTCTTGGTTCGGAAATCTCTGCACGGATCGCTAAGGCCGCTGCGGCTTTTGGTGGTCTAAACCAGCGAGTTTGGAAGTCGCATGATCTAAGACTCCATACTAAACTTGCTGTTTACAAAGCGATAATCCTGCCTTTATTGCTCTATGCCTCTGAGACGTGGTGCTTGTACAGAGGAGACATCAGACGTCTTGACGTCTTTCATCTAAAATGTCTTCGAGCAATTCTTCGGCTGAAATGGGAGGACCGCGTGCCTAACCCGGAGGTTCTACGTCGAACCAAGATGCCTGGAATGGAGTGTCTCCTAATGAAAAACCAACTTCGCTGGTGCGGACATGTTATGCGCATGGAGTCCACCAGGTTGCCAAAGCAGGTATTCTACTCTGAGCTCGGCTCAGGTAAACGCAAACCGGGAGGACAGTACCTGCGTTATAGGGATGTCTTAAAGCGCCACCTGGTTGCTACTGGCATATCTAGTGATTCGTGGGAGAGGCTAGCTGCTCAGAGGAGAGAATGGCGAAATGCTGTCAAAACGGGCTTAGAAAACTTTGAGCTTACCCGTCTTGAAGAACTTGACGCCAAACGCCAGTTCCGAAAATCTCGACCCAAGCCCTCCTACGACTATACTTATAACACAAGTGGGTCTCTTTACTGTGCTTCTTGCAACAGGACTTTTAAAACCAAATTTGGTTTTGCTAGTCACGCTCGCGCCCATGCAAGGGCCCAGGCTAGCGCAAGCTAAGGGTGTCGCCGTCGACGGAAACGTCTGGGAGGACATCATCATCATATTCACTAGGATAGTGTAGCTTTCCGACAGTGAAATAATTATTCAAATCGGTTCAGTAGTTTCGGAGCCTATTCATTACAAACAAACAAACAATCAAATCTTTACTCTTTATGATATTAGTAATAGATAAGCAAAAAAAAATGCCCATGGATTGACCTGCAGTAGAACTCTGTTATCTGCTACTATTTCAGCAGTGATGGAAAACTCTAGTGTCGAACGGCTACAATCTTATTGGTCTGTTACATCAACTAATACCTTCAATGTAGCAAAATTGCTTTACTTCCAATGAAATGGAATGAAAGTGTTTCTGCCGGTTCTTCCTCCCCAGTACAGCTCCGGGATGTTTGTTTAACGCAGTTTAAAGTTGCATAAGCTTGCGGTGCAAGGCAATACTCGTCTCTCTGGAGAGGTTTTACTGTGTTAACTGTATTTATTCGCGGTGTTGGCCAATAAATGTATCACAAATTTATCTTTTATCAAAGGAATTAAAAAAAAGTGTCACAATAATGTATGAGTTACTTTAGAATGACTGCACTAAATTAGATAACTCTTGCAAGCGAGCGATGAATTGATTTCAATTACGGAATCAAAACAGATTTCAATGATGAAGACCTTTGCTCTGCTTCGATGCTGTCTTTTTTTAAATTACACTTACGGGTAAAAAAATGGATTCATAACTATTTCTTGTGACCTATGTACGAGTATTTTCCGTTTTCTCGTCTATACTAATATTATAAAGAGGAAAAATTTGATTGTTTGTTTGTATTGAATAGGCTCCGAAACTACTTAACCGATTTGAATAATTCTTTCACTGTTGGAAAGCTACACTATCCCTGGTAAACAAAGGGTACTTTTGATCCCGGAAATGTGGAGGAAACGGGGGGATATTTGAAAAAAGAAATTAAGTGCGGGTGAAACCGCGGGCGGAAGGCTAGTAAGTAATAATTATGGCATTTAAAGCGCCTATAATAAAACTGAAGCATCACTATTCTCGGAGATGTGCAATGTTTACGAAGAATATATTGATGTAGAAGAAAACAAAACAAATTGATACAGTTTGTTTGTTTTATTATCCTCTAAAGCAGCGTAGAAGGACGCTTTGAAATATTTTCCACATTTGCTGGTGGAATCATTTGATAAATTAATGCTTTGTTTGTTTAGGAGTGTTATCTTATGCTACTTTCATCTTTAAATTAACTATTAGTTTTTGTATACATTTATGGATAAATCAATAATCCTTGTACATACAGCGTCTTCTATCCCTATTATTTCTAATTCGATGGTGTTATGTTTGTTCAGAAGAATTATAACAATTTAAAAAAATCCAACTGTCACATATTTTACACGTTAGGGATCACTTTATTTTGCGTGTGGCGTTAGGCACGGATGTGTATTTTAAATTCGATGGTAACTTCTTCAATTATGTGTCACGTTATTTTTGTTATAAGTCACAGTTACTCGTAGAAGTTATCGAAATTTAACATCGCAACGAATCGTTTAACACTAGGAATGAGCACAGACTTGCCGTTCCAAATGTCAGGCTTCAAAAACCAGAAAAGTTGGAATATTTTGTATGATTGAGCATTAAACTATTTAACAAAGTACCACAAAATCTTGTAGAATTACCTTTATATTTAAATTAAAGATTACCTTATAAGGAAAGGTTACCTACTTTAAAGTCGAAGATTACTTCAATGACAAGACTGCACATCTACTCAAATGCTTATTTATTGTAGGTACTTATATTTATTTTATTATAAAGATGACATTGTGAAAACATATATTTTATTTTTAAAAAGGCTATCTGTTGAGTTCCTTGCAGCATTTTTTCTCAAAAGGCCATTCACGTCAAAGTGCTGGTAGGAAAAAAAAGTTATGTCGTGCACAAAAGAATTACATTGAAAATCAAGTTGAAAAATTTAAAAATATACTTTAAAAAAAACATTACTTATTAGTATTGTTAATAAATGTTATATATTTTATATAGAAACATCCAGACTGATACAAACAGACATATTTATTCACCCAAATGTTCGTACTTAGCATGTGGCGATCGATCTCGGGACTAATGGGAGCAAGCAGAAAATTAAATTAAGGTTTATGTTGTATACTTATCTTTATTATTTACATTACATAAAATATTATTCAGGTACTTATACATAAACATGCTATTATATTGTTATAATTTCGCGGTGCTTGTTTTTGTTTGTTCAGCTTCTTCAGCTTTCGCATTTTCTGTAAAGAAAAAAAAAAGTTTAACAGGACATACAATAGCGCATCCCTAATAAAGCATATTTGGTACTATGGGTGTCAGAATAGGGTTAAAAACTATGATTATGTCTTTTCAGTTGACAGAAAGACGCGCAGCTCGCCTGAGGGTAAGTGGATAATGGACACTACATATTTTTTTTAAAACGAATACATAACACTCAGACACAAACTGAAATGTTCTTGCATACAAATATTTGTACTGTGCAGGGATCGAACCACTATGGTATTACTATTACCATTAGAAAAATTAAAAATTTTAGAAAAGAAACCTTTATTTCAGATATTTATACAGCCAGTGTCAGTGTTAACTACTATCATTAACTAATCTTTCTAAAAAAGTCATCAAAATCGGTAGATCTAGTTAAAAGTTATGTGATAAACTAAAAACATAACTTAAACAATTGAATTGAAAAGTTACCTCCTTTTTTAAAGTCGGGTAAAATTTTTTTTTTTTTTACATACCGATATCAGTTTCAGTTTCAGGATCGTTCCAAGGCTGCTTTTTAGACGTGCTGAATATGATGAAGAATAAGTTGGAGAAGAAATACACTGCAGATGCTACGAAGAACACCTTCCTCCATTCTGCTGGGTCCTCCTGCAATTTAAATATTTTGTTACTAGCCTTCCGCCCGCGGTTTCACATTTCAGGGATCAAAAGTACCTTATGTTCACCGGGGATAGTAATAGCAATCCAACAAAGAAAGAATTATCCAAGTTTCGCAGCCTATTCAATTCATACAAACAATCAAATCTTTCGTCTTTATAAATGAGTATAGATACGTTATCATTTTATATTATTTATTTATAAAAAAGGCATTGACCACAAAATTATGCTACAAAAGGCGGACTTTAATCTGAAAGCATTTTCTACCAGTCAACCTTTTGGAAACATGCAATGCTTTAATGCATGCTGTAAAAGATACGCATAGAATACTTTAGGTACAATTTAAGTCGGAACTTGCTCATATCATGTCAGCAACTGGTCGTAAATAAGTTACATCTGATTCCTAACATACTACCACTACACATCTATAACTTAAGTACTTTATTTCATCGAGTACAACTAAACTCATCATAGTAAATATAGTAATCATACATACTGGGACTAGTGTATAAGCATCAAACAACACTTAACAATGACAGCATAATAACTGTGGCCTGATCATTCAACAATATGAACAAGATCGACTTAATTTAATTTAATCAAACTTTTGACTTGAAATAAAACCATACAGAATTATGTAATTATAATAATAGTTTTAAAAGAACAAGGAAACTTACCTCATCATTGACGATGAATCCACAGACCAGAGGAGCGATGATGGAAATGATGTTGGCAAGGAAGTTCGTGATGCCCATCAAACTGGCACTGAAGTTCGGCGCAAGGTCGATATGGACCAGCTAGAAAGAGACACAAATATATAATATGGTATTGTGTTTTGATACATTTTTATAAGATTTCATTAAATCAGTTCTTTACAGTAGATTCCAATATAAACAAACAATATTCCATCACAATATTCCCAGCTGATTTACTTTCATGAGCGTGTCTTGTTACAAACATACGTTATACAGGGTGTTTTCGATTTATCGCCTCAATAAAGAATCTTTGGATTTTTATGTAGTATTTTTTGACTTTATTACATCTGTGGCCTTTGACTTTCGGTTATCAGATGCACCCTTGAAGTGTTAGTAAAATTCGTGACTGAGGATTAATATTTGACTTTGAGTTAGACGTTACAGTATATTGACATAGACTTTCCCGTAAAAAAGCAGGTGAAGCCACGGGCGAAAGGTTAGTCACGCCTTGGAAGTCTGACCGCCCAGTATCAAATAAGTAACGTGCCTCCCTTTCATGTTATTTGCAAAAACTAAAAATAAATCCATAGCAGTGCCACTGAAATAAAATACTAGTGCATTGCTTAAGGCAATTAATTGTAATTTTAATTATCCTTAATTACAAATGAATAAACCTTTGGCGGTACAGTAAAGGTAATTAGAATTTATTTATAAGCCACAATTAAAGAATAGACAAAGCAATATCATGATTTTATATTCTGTTTGATATCAAATGTACAAGGAAAAACGGTTCCTGAAACAATTTCCGGTTTTATATTTATTGACTTTTGTAGTACGATATATTTACCATAATATAGTGGATGTTACTGAGGGACTTATCAATAGCCATTGCCCATGTTTGTGTTTCTAATCATGACCTAAATTATTGAGTTTTATTTTCGTAGTTTTATTTTTGAGGAAAGAGAAATATAAATTATATTTTTTAATTAAAGATTGTATACAAAAATTAAAAAAAATTAAATTACAGAATAGAGATTTTGCTTTAGCTTATTGTAAGTTTTTTAATTAAGATTTTTCTAACATTGGCCTTAAAGATGATCTTAGAAGACCAGTTACCCAGACCAGTCTGATAGTTCTCCAAACTCTACAATATTACGAATATTACGATAGTCTGTCATAACCACCATCTTCTTTAATCAATGTTAAAAGTTTTATTTATTTAACTGGCTTATCAAAAATATCTGACTTAATACTTTAGATGAAAGAATACACGCTGTATAAGAACAATATGGGTACACTTGAATTAACCATTTTTTATATCGCAGCTCTCACTGCTAGCAAAATATGGAAGATAAGAAAAACATATGAAACAAGAATGGCCTTTGTTATTTATTGGATTTCGAAGGCTTTTAAATCGAAAAACGGTTGCAAACACAACGGTTTATAAATACAGTATGTCCTGAACAACAAGCAACTGGAAAAATATACGAATGTTTTGTATTTCTGAGAGAAATATTATAGCTTGTGGTATATTGATGAAGCGGCAAATGGAAAAAATCTTGTTTAAATTGTATTTTTGTTAAAATAATTGTTGTTGTAAGTAATATCTTCAGGATTCAAAATTCATTAATCTTCAATACAATTTATTATGATTATTGAATTGATTCAATAAAAAGATTCATTAAACTCAATCAGCCTGTATATTTCGCCTACTTTACATTATTTTTAAGCCAGAACGTTTATCTAGGAAAACATTATTTCCAAGCAATTCGTATTTTCATACCAGCTTCTACAGATTCAAAGGAAATAAATGTTGAGATTTGAAGAAGTACCTGCCCTTGGGCCTTGTGCAGTTCTGAATTATTTTTGCATTTGCTACGAGCGGTGTTTTAAAAATCTAGACGAAATACGAAGCTGTTACCTCATTTAACTGTGAATTTTATTGCCTTTGTGCAATTGGTTTTTTTTTTCACTTGCACTGTGCATGCACCTGTTCTATTCCAATGAATCTAATAAATACAGAAATACATTTATACGTCTTTTATATATTTTACATAGCATTGAAAATAATAATATGAGAGCGAAACCAACTTTCTTTTTTATTTTGTATTTTCGTATGAGTATAATTGAACATTTTGATTGCCTGTAATGAAATAGATCACTTTCGAATTGTAATGCATTGTTATTACATAAATCCATCTTGTTAGACATTTTTTATTATCTCGAAAAATCTTTGTAAAGAAAAATATTACCATTTTTCTTTTGGATTTTTTTTTGCTGCGAAACACAAATTTGTGCTATGACGTGTCGCGGGTGATGCAATCAAACAACTTTTACTTAAGATGTCCAGACTTAATGATTAATAAATGCTTACAATTAATACTTATATACTAACTTACATCTAGCTAATGTGGGTGAGGTTACGTATACACTACAGTTTACGCCCCAGCGGCCCCATACTCCCATTGAACCCATTGAATTCCCCCGGTTTCACACCCGAGTATTTTATTGTTTCGTACTGTTCGAATAACGAACATAATTTTGTTTAAATAAGAAAAAAGAATTTGTATGATTGTAGTCAGGATACTAACCAAATACCCAGCGAAATGTCCGGAGTTGATTCCAACAGTCAGCGTCAGTAGAGCGACGGCAAGAATCATGCTGTCGGCCGGCGTGTACGATAGACCAATCAGAGCTATCGCTGGACCCCACAACCCTGAAAAAAATTTATTGTAGAACAGCAGATGATAAAATTCTGTTTTTAGGCCTCGGCCTCGAATTTTGCGGGCAGTGGGGCGGGAGCGGCAGCGGCATATCTTTTTGGCGATGTCGAGTTTCTTGCCTTCTTCTCGACAGATAACGACATTCTGAATCCGGTGGTAGAGTCACACTGTGTACCTAATTGACGATTCATAAATACTTTCAACAAGTTCAATCATAAATTCTTTTTTACAAATTTTTAAGAATAAAGAATATTTTGATTTTGAATATCACACCGCTTTTATTTAAGGTAAGGAAGCTTGCTTTAAATATTTAGCTTAGCATAGAAGCTTACCAATAGAGTTAAATAGTTTCCTAGTGTTAGGAACTGTCATCCAGTTTTTCCTTAGAATTAAGTCAGTCATTGTTCCCATTGGGAAACTCAGCATGTACATTGCCAAATAGGGAAGCGCAGAGAGGAGTCCATTCTGAAATAAATTAAATACTTTTTAATTTATGTGGATAATATTTCTAACGATGATGGTCTAGTGTCTAACCACCGGGCCGTGACTGCGGGTCTAGGGTTCAATTTCCGGGTCGGATATAATTTGTGTCGGTATTTTCAAACACAACTAAGGTTTGTGATCACGAATCCGAATTTCCGCATGTCTTATTTCAAAATTTTAACAATTTTAAGTCATACTGAATCACAGATGTAATAATAAACTTTCTGTTGATATTAAAATAAAAAATAAAAACATTGATTATTCAGACAACAAGATGTAGAGTGTTAGTTACAAGAGCTTATATCCTGTGTTAGTACAATTCAAAAATACCCCCTTGAGGTTTACAAGTAAATGTAAGCTATTTAAACTAAAAACTAGAACAAAACGTGTTAAATGGTGGACCAGTAAAAGATATATGTGAGCGGGTGTCAGTCACAAATCGGCGCTAACTGATCGGCGCATTCGCACCACTGCCGAGTAATCCCGCTCCAGAGCGAACAGTCTTTACACCTTTCAAATTCAGATTAGCTTACATAGGTACTGCAAAATTTGTAATCAATTTATCTGTCGCTCGTGGCGCAGCTGTGACAGTGGTTCGTTAGAGATAACGAAAGTAAAGCTACCTACGCCGCGGTCGGTTAATGAATGGGTCACCATTCTGACTAAAAGTGACATTTATTTCGAGCGTATCCGTGCTTTCCGGAAGGCACATTAAGCTGTTGCTCCTGGCTGATATTTACTATCTATATATATAAAACTCAAAGGTGACTGACTGACTGACTGACTGACATAGATAGCTATCAACGCACAGCCCAAACTACTGGACGGATCGGGCTGAAATTTGGCATGCAGGTAGATGTTATGACGTAGGCATCCGCTAAGAAAGGATTTTGATCAATTACCACGGGAACTGGAACCACGCGGGTGAAACCGCGGGTGGCCGCTAGTAATGTCTATAAGTCGTCAAGCCTTGTCAGAGGCCATTTAGTGGCTTGATAACATCTGACATTAAGGTTGGTCACTTGCCTTACGCACTTGAAGGGGTGCCTCTACCAACCCGAACCCGGCTAGCGTGGTGGAATATGTCCCACACTATCTCACAATAATGAGACAAACCTGTGTCCCAGCAGTGGGAACGTATGTAGGCTGGATTAAGGATGATGATTAAGATTTACGAACTATTAAAACTCATCTAAATAAATTGAATTAATTATTCTATCTTTCGTAAAGTGTAAAGTTCGGTCGCGCCACTGCGATCGTTCTGTCGCGTCGCCAAACTGACGCACTAATTGCCTGGTTTTAGATTTATTTCCGTTCCACTGGATTTAATCCGTTTCACAAACATGAACACATCGTTTTGGCTAAAATATGAACATGAAAGTAAGCATTTTAGGTCTGACGGATTAAGTGCACACAACAGTGTTTGTATGATTGGTTTTATGCCGCGCTTGAATGTGAACCATATTCAAGAGCTTGTATTTTTTATGTTGGGTACTTGAAGCTGTCGTATTCCAGTAGTTTTATGAGTCACTTTACAAGCGTAAGATCGATAGTTTGAATTTCACAACAAAATATTGATACACGGCTGGACCGTGACGGAAAAAATCGTAATGGTAAACCTGCACTCACTGCTGCATGCCTGCCTTTTTATTTTTATTTTTTTATACTGGGAGAATGCGTTTACACATTACTACCCATCTGCTGCATGCCTGCCTTGCCTAGGCCTAGCTATGACCTTGACTGTCATGGGCAGGCACCCGTAACTGTCAAGGGTTATGGAGTGACATCAGATAGCGTAGTGGACTTGCCGAATTCTGGATTTTAGCGCAAGCTTACTCTGAATGAACTAAGGCTTGGAGAAAGAAGAAGACATTGTTTTTTTATATTGCCGCATTCAACTTGAAGCTATTTCATATTTTTGAGATTCTGATGTCAAGGTAATGTTTGTCATTAGTCATTACAAAACTAAGACTCCATTTTTATACGTGTCCAAAAGTACTACTCTTACTATACTACTTACTATACTACTACTCACTCTTTCCATAACGTGACTTGTCTAACAATGTAAAGGTACTCACGCTCTTAATTTCAAACCCGAGTACTTTGCCCATGTAGGACGGCATCTCGGTCATGAGAGTGAAGAAGCCCCAGTTCTGGCCGCAGTGGGCCACGATCACCGCCCAGAATGGGAGGCAGGTGAAGATCTTGCGCCATGGTGTTGGGTATCGCTGTAAAGAAAAAAGAAATAAAAATGTGATGGGCTTGCTATTTAAAAAAAATTCATAAAGTCCCTGTGGAGACAGATGAATTTCGAATTCAAATCAAAATTGAAATCGAATGTTTTGAGATAAGTTTTTATAATTATTATTTATTAATATAGGTACATACTCGTATAGCAGTTGAAAAATAAAAAACAATTTTACAATCACAATATATCAGAAACAAAATATAATTATGCTGCTATAAATTTTAGGATGATAAAATATGGTGCCAAAAAGCATCTGCATGTTAGCTTGGCCCCACGCACGCTTTAAAGGATCGGATCCTCATTAAATGTATATGTTTTAGTATCATGAATAAAGTAAAAAATTCTTTACAGTTAAACGCTTGCATTTGTAGCACCAAATGTATCATAATCGGCACAAAACGAAACCTGCCAAGTGCACAAATGGACTACTTGATAACGCCTACTTTGTCGGCAATGCAATCTTACACATTTATTGGCAACACCTCCTTCAATGGCGCTTATGCTTACATCAAAGTTAGCTCGTTACCTTCGATTCCCCAACTCTTCCCAGCGACTTCTGAATATACAGCATCTCCTTCTCAGATATGAACTTGGACTGTTCAGGAGAAGCTGAGCCGAAGATCAGGTACAGCACCGTCCAAATGGCGCCGAGGGTTCCATTCATGTAGAAGATGGCTGGCCATCCCCAGTACGAAGATATGAAGCCTCCGACTATGAGCTGAAGGGCGATGCCAAGCTGCGCGCCTGTAGAGAAACATATTTTTTAAAGAAGAGGAAGAAAATAATATGACAATTATTGAGGATTCTTCTAAACATTCTATAATTAAGGAACTTTTTATGTTTTAAAAAATAAGTGTTTGGGTATCTAACTGTATATCTAGGGAATTCGAAAAAGTCATTCATCCTAATAAGATGTTGAAAATATAAAGTAAAATTAATGAGAGTGAAGAAGATATTATTGAATTTAAAGGCAAGAATATAATATGAAAATTAATTTTATCTACATTTTGTTATTTGATAAGTGTCAACAGACAATGGGACTTTGGAGCCCCAAATGAAACGGAAATACGAGTCACCAGGATGGCTGCACAAACATTCTGAGGGAATCTACTAATTGTTCCGACTCAATTTGTTAATTAAATATTTGAACGGTGCGTTGTCTTGTCTTTTTTGTTTGACTTGTCAAAGTCGATTTAAGGTCTGTCTGTCATTTGTAGAGTTAAATATATATTCATGACCTGCTGACATTGAGTTATCTTTTTATTAGTGTTTTTATTTCTGTGCATTTTTGTTATCTTATCTGAGATTAAAATTAAAATTAAATTCTTTAAACCTAAGCCGTATTTTTTTATATTTACAAAAAAAGTAATGTTTATCCATCGTCTAGCACCCATAGTACAAGCTAAAGTCGTTGCATTCATATAGGAATAACAGCAGCTCTCAGCACTATTAAAAATAAACTTTAGTAGGTAATGGCAAAAAAGCTTATTTTGTAAGGCTTAATAGCGTAAACACAACTTATGAATATTATTTGTATGTGCTATACAAATAATATTTCATTTTTCATGATACTTAGAGCCGTCAAAATGGACCGATTATATTGCAACGACTTCAATGCATAGTATGGGGGCTAAATAGCTCTGTGTGAGTAACGTCCAAACGTGTGTCCAAATGTTTTTGTACAAAAATCGTATCGATTTTACGTCAGACCTAGCGCTCAGTCTTTTTAAGTTAGTAGCCACTACTTCCTATTCCATTGAGGACACTAAATCAGGAAGCGTCGCTCAATGTACTCTTGTTTTGATTAGGTTTATAAAAGGCTAACCTGCATAGATAACGGTACTCAGAAGACCCTTCTCCTCCAAAGGCACCCACTGGCTGATGAGATGGTGAGTGCAAGGGTACACGAAGGCCTGAGATAATCCTTGAATAATGCGACATGCGCAGACTAGCTTCCAGCCTCCCTAGAAGAAAACCAATTCTAAGTAACACAATAATTGTTTAAATAACCTGATTTTAGTTCAAAGGTAATCAGTTTGTGGTGAAAAATAATGAAAAAATATGTAAACGTGACTGTTGTTTAAAGTCTGCAGCAATTCCTTAATCAAACAGTGAAATGTAGTAATCAACAAGATTTTATGATAACATGAGGAAATATTGCATTTAGGGGGTTCAAGGGTTATCGCATAGCATAGATTAGGTCGATTATTTAAAATGCCATATTTTACACACTATAAGTCCACATATTTAGTGCGCATTTCAGAAATGTGTTTGGAATATTGACAAACATTATAAACCTCCGAATATCTCTGCTACATGGCTTCACGTAACCAAGCAATTTAGAAGTCTTAAAATTTTAAGACAAGTCATCATTAGACCTTTGGATAAAAAATATCCAAATACTGACTGGTGGAATCAAGAAGCCTTTTTAATGGTTGCGAAAGTTAATTTTTCCGAGACTCAAATTAACGTCATGATCTTATAGGATAAGAGACGCTGCTATGGTAGGCCCCTTACAAGGTGGAACGATGACCTAGTAAAGTTCGTAACCTGTTCGGAACCAACCAGTTTGGAGATTATTGGGTGAGGCTTAATGTCCAGCAATAGACGCCTTTTGGTTGATGATGATGATGAAAGGCAAAGTCCAATAGAAAAAGTACAGCTTAGCAATTGAAAATCAAGTATTTCATAGGTCTTACCCAACTAGCAGCCAATGGAAGGAAGAGAGATACAAGTGAATTGACAGATACTGAGATGGTGAACAGCCACTTCCCACCAACTTTCTTGCACAGCTCCCCACCAGGGATCTGGAGAATCACGTACCCCCAGAAGAACGAGGACAGGATGACCGATTGCACGCTGTGGGACCAGTCGAAAATCTGAAAAGAGAAAAGGTTTGGTTTAAACAATTTAGTGCTTTATACTTGTACTATTCTGTTTGCCAAAATAATTATGTAGTTAACTACCTATACTTTAAGCTAAATTGCTATTAGAACTTTTTGCAAAGTATTAGCCTTTAAATATCTCATAGCAAACTAAATGCCTTTATCATTTTGATGATCACAAACTGAGATGCAAGAATTTAACTTATGACCCCGAAAATGATATTCTGGGTAGGTCCACCGTGAGGTTAGGTACCTAAGCCAAATAGACCAAGGAAGCGTTTGAGGAATATAAAATTAGCCCAAAAAAGCAATATTATCGGTTTTTGTTACAAATTATTATGAAATTGAAGATCGTCTATTTAATTTCGCTTACTTGAAAATTTAATCTGATTTTGATAAGAAATTAAGAGTAAAAACGATCTTAATTGAGATTTGCTAAGGAAATTTCCTGTAATATTAATTAACTACTTAAATGCTTTATGAATTTGTTTAAGTAAGTTTAAATTTCTTAAGATAGTAAATTAAAAGTTAAAACGATTCTTGACTTTTTATGGCTCGATAGCCAAATATTACTATAAATAATTGTTTTATTTGAGGTTCGATGCCCACTTCGGAAAAATATTAGTTTAATTGAGAATTTTGTTTCTACATAACAATTTAAAAATTTTGAATATCCAATTTGGTTTTCTACTAAAATTAAAGCTATCTGTTTCTCTTGCGTGACGTCTTGTTGTGTCTTTAGTTCCATTTCGTGAAATGTACATTTTATGTATGTATTGTTTAATAGGTTCGTGGATCAGATTACATGATTGACGTAACATATCAATTGTTTTAGATATCTTTTTTTCACTTTGAACTGCGTCACCAGAACGGGTTCACTATTCCATTTCGAAAATCATCTCGTCGAATTACAAACAGCCACGATAACAAATGAAAACGCGGAATCATTTACAAATAAATGTCAATGCTTTGAATTACTATAATAAGGCAAAATAGTTGTCACAAATTATTTCGAGATTTGAAAATGCGCGACTTAAATAAATGTCTATCAATCGAGGTCGTGGAGTAAAATTATGAAGATGTATAGATGTATTTATATACACTCCTTATGGAGGCCATTTTTATGGATGCGGCTTTTAATATCAATCACGTCATGCGAGTAAATGCAAATCAAGTAATGCTGAGCCTGATCTCTCTCCGGTCGTAAATATTGTTGTATAACACGACTATTCGTTTTTTTACCGCACAAGATCAGTAATTGGCAGGCAGACACACAACCCATCTAATGATAAGTCACCACTGATTGCAGCCTATTTCATTGAGGGACTAAGCTCTTACCCAGGAACAGTTACTCAAGTGCTTCCACACTGTAGGTGTAGGTTCCTCTGATCTTCGAGCCTGTGATTTTAAGTGTACTGGCTCCCACATTAATGTAACTGTGCGAACACACTGACTTATTGTGCACCATAAAACAATAGAATTTGTCTTGTAGGAGATAAAGTGGCAAAAGAAACCCAATAATTATAAAATAAATATTTCTTGAACATTATTCACACAGCGCCATCTAGCCCCAAACTAAGCATTAGCTTGTGCTATGGATGCCAGACAATGGATAAACATTACTTATATACTTTTCTTTTGTAAATACATACATATTATACATAGAAACACCCAGACCGATACAAACAGACATGTTCATGCACACAAATGTTTGTACCGTGCGGGGATCGAACCCGCGACCTCTGGTGTAATAGCCGACTTCTCGACCATTACACCAAATGGCTCGTCGAAATTAAATAATTTCCAAACATTTTACCTTAAATTATTTTAAATCTTAAATTTTATTCAGAGAAATAATACATTTTTCAATGATGGATAAATGGCTATATTCTATAGCGGTATATTCCATAGAGGACCACCAGGAAGCGGCGTTCAATGTGTTGCCACGTTGCCACACTGTAAGCTTTTATCTTTCGAGCCTTTGATTTCACGTGTACAGGTTTCTACATCTCGATTTTATTTTCGTTTTTTTATCATTTTTATGTGCTGGTAAGCACATGGTGTCATGTCACGTTGTTTCACACTCTCATTCATATCAGATGCAAGTTCAATACCTACTGTCAAGTATAAGCGTGTACCAGGTCACGCCCTCAATGAGGTAGATAGCTACGAAATCGGTTCAATGGAAACTTTAGCTTGTCACTGCTTTGTAATTATTTCGAGTCGTAAATAAACCTTATCTGTATGTATGAATATGCTCAGAGTGACAGATAAACGCCCACTTAAGTAAATTGTAAAATAAACTTTGATTGTGTTTGTGTTACTTAGGTTTTTGACTGAGCAATTGGCGATACTGGTCTATTATTTATAGATTTTAAAACATGTGTGCCATTTTCGTACAACCACGTGTTTTGCACAAGTTTTTATTTTATGTTATTTGAATGATTGATCACCAATTTACATTTAAAAGCGTGCTAATTATGCAATAGGATTAGTTATGTCTAAACAACGTCTTTTCTCACTCTTAAATGAAACTCTCTCACTCTTTAATGGGTATTAATAGGTATGCTTATATGTAGTTGGGGAAAAATCTTCGGAAAGTAATGAGTAATGGTTTGTTTTCTTCCCAACTCTTTGTGTATCAATTAGAGCACAATTAGCGTGCTATTTACATGTTTATTAAAATAAATACTAGACTATAATGGTAGATAAGGCATAACTTATTGACCAGCCACGCCCCCTGATATTGTCATTTACGCATCATATAGTTCAAACTATATTTGTAAGTACGTGCATCAAGTCATGGCCTTGTGTACTATTTTATTCCCCCCTTCAGATTGAAAGCAGACTCGTAGTTTATCTAATTGCATGTGAGGAAAAGGTCTTCATTAAAAAAATCATTACCATCTAAATCACATAACTTTGAGTCATCTTAGTATCAGCCTATTAATGTAATTTAAATGAGCCCATTACATGGAAAAACCTTCCAGCATTAAAATTAAGTCATCGCTACAAATGCGAACTTGTGATCAAAAACCCAAAGCTGACAATTTTTTGCTAAACCCGGAAATTGAACACATTGACTACGGCTTGCTTGCTTCTTTTACAACAGTTTTTACTTGTAAGTCAATAACTACATAAGTGAATTCTAAAACTCGTTTTACATACTTAAAGATAGAACGATGTATAAGTATTAATTTATAAATAGATCCACGACGCGATTTTGCTGTTTACGGATACAGTTAGGGTTAATGTCAACAAAAATTGCTGTTGAAAAATACTTTATCGAATGACAACAAGTCGATGCCTCATTTGATCGAAAGCCAATAAGGCGATGCTTCATTTGATCGAATGCCAATAAATCGACGCCTTATTTTTTTTATGTCACATCATTTGGCAGACAGACACGCAGGTAAGCGGTCGCTGCGGCCTATTTCATTGATTGACACTTCATCAGGAAGCGTCGCTCAATGTGCTGTCAGATTGTAGGCTCATCTGATCTCGATGAAATGAACCGTCAAATAAAAGACATTCGATGAAATGAACCATCGACGAAATTTTATGTCGGCCTACAGTATTCCGATCATTTAAACTGTCGAATATAAGAAATTCGATGAAATGAACCATCGACGTAACAACTTTCGGGTAAATAACGCATCGTTCAAACAAATAATCGACTAGTTGTCATCGACGAATTGTAATTTGACGAGATGATTTTCGAAATGGAATAGTGTTTCCACTTTATAGTACCGACATCATGTTACAAGTCAAAATCAACGATGATAAAAGTTGTTTTACATTATATGTATATGTTTTAAAAACATTATAAAATATGAGTTTCAAATTTCTACAAATTTTCCATAATAAATTCTTATTAAAAATAATTAACACAAACAACAAGACGAATCTAGTAATTAAATATTACTTAGTCCTTCAAAAAGTCATCATTAGTATAACGACTTGTTTTTCCTGTAACTAGACTTCCTGTAACTGTCACGTTTCATATTTTATTATTTTCAATAATATTGTATAGCTGTAAACGTTTCAAAGTATTTATTAGTAGTAAATTGTTTGTTTTTTACGTAAGTCTTGTCATGAAAAAAGTTATAGTTTTCAGTTGTCTGGTAGCTCAGTTGTATAATAAGCATTTTTGAAATTAATAATTATTAAATTCAATAAATGTCCCGCCTGAAATCAGCCCACCTGATGGTAAGCGGCCACTGCGGCCTATTCATAATACAAAGTACTCTGTGGGCCTATTCACTACTAACTCTTAACGATGAAGAGTCGCTCAATGTGCTTCACTGTAGGCTCATCTGATCTTCGAGCCTTTGATTTCAAGTGTACGGCTCTCACATTAACACAGCTAGAGCTGTTATGGCAATAAATGTGGGATGTGGGAGTAGCTAGCCAGTCGGAATCTAAAAAATCCTACCACCACCAGACCCAAGGCGGGAATCGAATCCGGAGGTCGAGGGTTAAAAATGACATTTTGGCGGAAACATACCTCAGTGTTGCTATTTGTGTTAGATGTCATGGCTACGATAGCGATGCTCATGTTGACTCTCATCGTGAAGGCCAGCAACATCCCGAAGAACAGCAGCAAGGTCTGAACATGGCGGATGCCGAGACCCTCTGAAATTAAACAAATTAATTTATTTATTTAAACTAATATTATAAAGAGGAAAGATTTGATTGTTCGTTTGTTTGTTTGTATTGAATAGGCTCCGAAACTACTGAAGCGATTTAAATAATTCTTTCACTGTTGGAAAGCTACACTATCCCCGGTGAACATAGGGTACTTTTGATCCCCGAAATGTTGCGAAAAGGGGGGGATATTTGAAAAAAGAAATTACGCGCGGGTGAAACCGCGGGTGGAAGGCTAGTAGTAGATAAAAACTACGACGTTTTTAACAGAGTGCCATAAAAGATAAATAGCTTTGTTATAGCTCTTTGTTTGGGAAGTGAGAGTGCCAGAGTCTTACACCGCTCTTTCTCTGTCTTCCACTCCATCCCCATTGCCCATAGTCTGTCACCTTCCCCTTCCTTCCATATTTCTTTGAAGGTTGCCTGCACCTTAAATCTAGTGAAATTACTGGGTATATGAGACCTAATAACTGTAGTCTCGGTGTAGCGGGCGCAGGGCAGTGCCAGACAGTAACTGCTTAGTTACTGTTTGGCACTGAGCTGTCTTAGGGCCGACGTGGCGCTTACCATCAGGTGTACGATCTGCTCTTCGTTACACATTGCAAAAAAAAAAGTTATCATTTTTTTCTTTCTCCGTTTGGGCTGAATATTTCGAGAAGATATTTAGGGTAAAAATAATAACGTTCCGTTGGTCCATCGGTTTAAATCTTCAAGGCTTTGATCATGAGCCTTAAGTCCAATCGGGTTATTTGTCTAGGATGACTCGGGTTTTCGATCTTTAAGCCGATTATAACCGGAATAGTGAATATTACACACAATATTGTAACTAAGGCACGCCACGACCAAGAACAGATTTCCCTTGCCCTGAAAATAAACAGATAGGCTATTTTATAGAAAACTAGCTGCTACTTAGTTTCGTACAGGGATTTAAAACAGGAGACCTTATCCTGCTAAAGTAACAAATACAAAAGATAAAGAAAAAACCTGATTTAGTGCACTCATCATGAAGTTCTAGTAAAATCCAACAGTTTTATAGGGTGTTTGAATTTATCCCTGATTTTTAACAAGAAAAAAACGTTACACTTCAAAAATCAATCATACTTGGCCTCATATTGTTATCTTAATGTGCAACCACAAGCAGTTAAAATCTAATGTAAACGATTATGGCTCTCGTGTGCTGTTTGTATTAATTAGTAACATTTTTAAATTTGAATCAGGTGTTCGGACTATTTAAAACTATTTTAATAGCAAAGTAATTAATATCTGTGAAGTTTGTTTTCGTCACTTAAAAAGGTTTATTATTGGCAGTTGGATGTGTTCTCTAGGATTTCAAACACCATCCATAATGATTTATGTAAATTGTATGTATTACCCATGTGAATAAATTTTGATATACAAAATGGTAGTTTTGTTAGAAATCAAACGATTTTTTTTAATGTCAGAGGCGGCAAACGAGCCAGCGGGTCGGCTGATGGTAAGCAATCACCGCCTTCCATGGACATTTGCAACACTAGAGGGATCGCTGATGCGTTGCCGGACCGGGATGGGGGTTTGGGAGTGTGGGCCTCCGGTACTCTCACAAACCGGACTATTTTTATCTTTATTGCTATGTGTAACAAGACGAGCAGATCGTACACCTGATGGTAAGCGCCACGTCTGCCCTTAGACAGTTCAGTGCCAAACAGTAACTAAGCAGTTACTGTCTGGCACTGCCCTGCGCCCGCTACACCGAGACGACAGTTATTAGGTCTCATATACCCAGTAATTTCACTACTAAACACTATAGTAGTCACTATTATTTCACGCTGGTGTTATGTGAGAGGGTGGTACTTCCCCGGACGAGCCGGCACATTCGTGCTGTAAAACAGCATGGCTCACCACTACAACAACGAATAGATATACCTTCTGATAACAACACAATTCTGCATAGGAAACATCTAATGAATGGTTTAGGCCAATACAGAGTTCCGCAGCGCAGGGTCTTAACATACGATCTTAGGTCATTGAGCTATACATAATATTTCTATGTCTTAGGTAGGTACTACAGCCGACTTTTCAAACACCAAACCGATCATCAAACATAATTATTTACCATAATCACACGCAGAATTATACTGTGCAGAATAATAAATAAATCAATCAATCTAAGAACATGTTAATGAGTAAATACAACCACATTAGCTCAAACAAAATCTTGTTTGATGAGTATTTAAATGATTAAACATTGTTCAATTAATAAGGTAATTTGGTAGTCAATTGACTTTATTGTCATCTTGCAATTAAGAATCAGCAATTGCTTGTTATATTGCAGATAATAATAATAATTATTTGTTATCGCAAATAATTAAAACTGTTTTGATATTGGTAATGGATGCTAAAAATGTTTCGATTTAAGTCATTAAACGTGATATTATAACCATTAAAGTTTTACGCATTTAAATAATTTTATATTATTTAAGTGATTCAATTTTTAAAATAATTCATTTTGTATTTATAATATAATTATTGTATCAGTATCTGAGGCCCTAGACAAGCGGCACTTATGACGTTCGTTATCACTCAATTTGCGATAGCGAATGTCAAAACCCGTACTTTCAATATCGATTGACCACGTGACTTTTCTAAAGCACCTGTCAAATACATACAATTTGAAGTTAGCGAATTTCGCCATCGCTGTCAAAATGTTACTTTTTCTAGGCACCCAGCTCAAGTGCTGCGCAGACGTATGAGCGAGATTTTACTTGCGTCTGTAGCTCATCAAATACTTCTCGTATTTACTTCAAAGCAAAAAATAAACCGGTTTTTTTATTTGCATTGCACAGCATTGCGTCTTACGTGTTTCTCAAAGGCGCCTCGTTTAGGAAGATCATACACGTGATAATAACTTGTTTTTTGTTCTATGTCTGGATGTTGATTTTATGTTTCTAATTTTGTAGACTCTTTGCCTTGATTTGGAAGTAAACATAACCTACTTTCAAAACAAGTTCATCTGTGACTTACTTTGTATTATCGGCTTTCTGTTATGTAATTTATTTATGGAATAATCCGGTGCCAAAGATTTCCAACCTTTCAACTGAAATACATCACAGCTAAACTTGGCATCAAGAAAAAAAGAAAAAAAGTTATTGGATTTGGGTCACCCATTCGGGTCTTGTGCATAGGGTAATGCCATATGTGGTAGAAGTCGTAGATTCGAATACCATCCAGGACAACATTATGTGTTTGTCCTTTGTCTAGAAGTTTATTTGTATTTACATTTGTGGTTCCTTTCATGTTTATGGTACCCATATAACAAAAGTGCTTACGCCACTTACTTAGGGGTCAGATCAATGTATTTGATGATGTTCGATTACAAAGCCCGTAATACAAAGTCATGCTTAGTTTGGGGCTAGATGGCACTGTGTGATTTGTATTAAAATCATTTTTTTTATAAAACACAATACATACTTGGCCGCGTATTCTCTGTTTTCTCTTCAACGCCCATTTTGTTCGATGTTGGCTGTCGTTATCACCAGTCCATCTGACGCCCGCGCAGATTCGCGGCTAAGCACAGATTGACGGCCGACACTAAACGGCGAAAGAAATACATTTCCAGTGAACAGGAGATCTGTGGAGACTTCACCTTCTGGAATAAAAACGTTGAAAAAATTTATCAGCCTATTGGATATCCCACTACAGGGCAAAGGCCTGATTAAATTCTAGTCGTCGTCTCTATCATAATCACGCTTGTCTAATGCGGATATTGGTGAATACAAATCTGAGATGTGTATGAAAAACCCGTATTTATGTCGCAGTAAGATAGTTAGAGCCGTAATATAATTATATCCCTAGGGTTATAGTTATATAACGTAAGTTGGTTTTAAAGAAGCGATTTATAACTCTCTTACGGCCACAATCTAGTAATATGGTTGTCTGACTAAACCTAGGGATATAACTATATTACGGCTTTATCTATCTTACTGCGACATATACACCGAGATCATTGTCACTTACTAGACTAAATTTCAAATATGTATAAAATAGGCTATAGTTACTTTAAAATATTAAAATAGTTTAAAATAAGAAGCTGGAAGCCTTGTTTACTGAGTTTTCTTAACTGGCCAGCCAGGCACACTCTGAAAAGTAAATCTTTCTGGTTTGAGGCCTGCCTCAAGTGGAATCGAACCTACAGCTTCTACGTTTGAATACAAGTGACGGAACTATTATCACGCAGAGGAGGTCAAAACTTAATTTGAGTCACAAATAAGTTCTCAAAATTATTTTTTACTAGTCTATTCAAAAGTGAAAGGTAATTTATGAATAAGATATACCTACTCTTAATTAGTGCGATATAACCACAGCTAATTTACATTTTTAATGTTACATTGACCGTGAAACGTGTTTTACATAAGATTGTATACTCATTATATAATCCCAAATTATTTTTTTACAATAAGTAAAGTTTATGAACACAAAGTATTATAAGTAGTAATACTTCGTGTTCATAAACATATTTTTATGAACACGAAGAGTAGTTACTTATTATAATAAATAAATCATTTTTTTTTTCGAGGAAACATGGTAATAGGTACAGATGTATGGTTCACAACAATAAAGCACATCACATTTTGCCTGGTCGGCCTTTTTTTTTTTTTTTTTTTTTTTTCGGAGGAGAATGCGTTTATGCACCATAACCGCAGGCTAGCTAGGCCCGCGGCCGTGTGTGGGACTCGAGACTTAAGCGTCCACTACCCACTAAACTCCCCCGGTTTCCCCTTCACACCCGATTGGGACGAGCCGGTACCAGCCTGGTGGCTATTGACCAGTCCATCCCCGGGTACCCCGACTTGAGAGGCATCAAGTCAGGGTGGCGCCTAGGGAGGGCCACCCGAGAAACTAGGTGACCCTCAGACTTGGCTCGAGCGACCTGTGCAATGCGGGCGTTGGGGGGCTACCCCCGCCCGCAGGTCAACCCTCAGGCCGGAGGAGGCGTGCTAAGTGAGCTCGCCTTCTCCGGCCTGGCCGTCCGGCCTGCAAATATAACTTAATCACACAGATAGGTAAAATATTATTTAAAGCGTATTTTTAGCCTATTATTTAGAGCGTAGATAAAAATTTAAGGGTCATTCTCACCAAAGTCAGATCATCATCATCATCAGCCTATATACGTTCCCACTGCTGGGACACAGGCCTTATCTCAATTGTGAGATATTGTGGGCCATACTCCACCACGCTGGCCTAGTGCGGGTTGGTGGAGGGGCGGCGTAAGGCAAGTGACCAACCTTAATGTCAGATGTTATCAAGCCGCCAAATGGCCTCTGACTAGGCTTGACGACTAATATTTACATTATAGTAAGTATCAGCCGGGACCAACAGCTTAACATGCCTTCCGAAGCACGGAGACGCTCGAAATTAATGTCACTAAATATGGTCAGAATGGTCACCCATCCATTAACCGACCGCGGCGTAGGTAGCTTGACTTTCGTTATCGCTAACGAACCACTGTCACAGCTGCGCCACGAGCGCCACGAGTCAGATATTATAAGTTATTCGTAAATTATTTTTCAGATTTAGTTTTACTATTTCGGTTTTAAAGAGAATGTGTTTATTTACCCTTTTCACAGGCTAGCAAAACCCTTCTCTGGTGGCCCTCCCTAGGCGCCACCCTGACTTGAGGCCTCTCAAGTCAGGGTACCCGGTGATGGGCTGGTCAATAGCTACAAGGCGGCATCGGCTCGTTTCAATCGAAAGTGAAGGGGAAACCGGGGGAGTTTATTGGGTAGTGGACGCTTTAGTCTCTTATCCCACATACGACCGCAGGTGTAGCTAGCCTGCATTAACGCCACAGAGTACTATAGTATATAAGGAAAATTAACGCATTCTCCTCCGAAAAAAAAAAGCCAGCGAAACCTATTTATGGCCGTGTGTGTCTTCAAAATGTCCACATTGTGGCTACCACTGAGCGATGCTTTCTGTTTCTGTGTATCTCAACGGAATAGGCTGTACTTGGTTGCTTTTTATAGTAGAAGATCCGAACTAAGGTCGATCTTCACCGAGTTGATAATGGAATGAAACTTATTTTATCATGAATTTAGCATATTAGAAAACATATTAAAAATGGGTTGCCTAAAAAAATCCTGGACCGACCAATTTTTTTTTTTTAATGATTTTAAACAAAATTTTGCAATAACAAGATAATAAGAAAATTATGTCCTGACTTAACGTACAAAACGTATAGAATGTGCAGCCGTTGGGTTTTCTATTATTTACGTGGGGGGACTACTGGGTTGTCAGGTATAAACACGTATGTGTCGATACCAGTTAATTTCACCTAATTGGATAATAGATTTTTTTTTAATATCATCATAAGCGCTGTTTTATTATGAACACGTTGATATATTATGTATGGTTGTCTGCAAAAATTGGGATTTTGTTAAAAAAAAAATTTTAAATTACAATTAAACATACTCGGTCCAGGATTTTTTTAGGCAACCCATTTTTAATATGTTTTCTAATATGCTAAATTCATAATAAAATAAGTTTCTTTCTATTATCAACTCGGTGAAGATCGACCTTAGTTCGGATCTTAGACTATTAGCAGGCTTTAAGAAATACTTATATAGCTTACAGGGCAGACAAATATTTATACTAGCCAAATTATATATAGATAGATAGCGCAGCCTTGACCGCCTCCGTGGAACAGTGGCTAAGCAGCTCGGGTATAAAAACACAGAGGTCGTGGGTTCGAATCCCGCCTTGGGTTTGGTTGGTGGTAGGGCTTTTTCAGAGTCCGACTGGCTAGCTACCACTCCACTTGAATCAGAGGCTCGAAGATCAGGCTGTCTGCCAACAGACTCGGTATAAAAAAAGAAGCCTAAAAGGTATATTCTAATGGAAGCATCACAATATAATATGATGTCATACTTTTGATTTTAAATTGCAAATGTACTTACTTAGATTTTCACTTTTTAATTACAAATATTTCACGATTTTTGTACGTCGAATATTTTCCACAATTGCACTTGAAAATATGCGCTCGCTGCAATGTCTCGGCGCCAACTAGTGTGTTCTTGATGTTTTGCCTTTCAATTCCCCATCTCGGTTGAAGCCGTCATCATTGTCATCATTTGCTCATTAAGTGAGCAATTTGGTTGCATATGTCTTTGTAATGCTAAGCGGATACCATTTTGGCTCAAAAAATTTAGTTTAATATTGTTGTTAGTTTAAGTTTATCTGGTAGTATAAGCTCATCTTGTATGTCATGTGTTGTAATTTTGGTGCCAAATAAACGTTTTTCTATTCTATACTATTCTATTTAATGTTAAATATGTATTATGGAATATTATCTTCGTAATGTTATTTATGTCAAACTGGAATATATTTTTGCAATTTTAAGTGGTGGTTCAACGGTATGTTAATAAGGAATTATATATTTAAAGTATTCATCCTTTATTTATTATAAGTAGTTTAAACGGAGGGTTATCTGAAGAGTTGTTCGGACTTATTCATAAATGCTTTTCTTTCTTTCTTACTAACAGCTCTGTCTTTGTTCATTACACTTGAAATATCAAATGAGCCCCACGTGTTAAACAACTTGATGACTAAATAAATTAATAAATATAAAACTGTAAATGGAGACCAACTAACACGTGAAGTAAAGCCATAGTAAAATAACACGCGTATCAAACAACATAACACATTTTGGCAGAACAGGTTTAAAATATACAAGGAATAAAAAATACACGCACGGACAAAAAGGTCGACGACTTATGATTGGATAAATCGACTTAGTCGTCAACTCGCGGACGCAAAACTCGCGGACGTCCGCGAGTTGGCACCTTTCGATTTTACCTACTTTTTGTGTCGTCAACTCGCGGGTCTATATAAAGTACAGTCAAATAAAAACAGGTTGAAACCAAAGGATAATTTACAATGTACTAGGGCAACATGATCTTATTGGAGATGTATTAATTTTTTAAGGATTTTTTACGAGTTGATTACTAAGACGAACCAAGCGTATAGAAGAAAAAAAAAAGATTTAAAGCTGCAGTATTTATAACCTTGATGAAAAAAAAAATGCATGACAAATAAATACATCTCCAATAAGGTTATGTTGCCCTAGTACAACAATACCAGTATCCATATTATCAACCTTATTACTAAGGTAATATTACACATTATATACCTACATTAAGAAAAAGTATATATATTTAGTTGGCCTTATTTTAATAAGGAATTTGTTGTAACGTTTTTGTAGCTGATTATACATTAATACGTCAGATTTCATGATCGCGCGAGTTGACGACGAAAAAAGTAGGTAAAATCGAAAGGTGCCAACTCGCGGATGTCCGCGAGTTTCGAGTCCGCGAGTTGACGACTAAGTCGATAAATCTTTTTGTCGCGTGCAATAAGTGCTACTGAATAGTCATTGAAATGAGTGTGTTTAACTGAGTAGCTTTTACCTAAAGACTACGGATGACATGCGTGCCAAATGGGCTCACTATCGGGACTAGTCAATAGCCGAAAGGCTGGAACAAGCTCATCCCAATGGGGTGAAAAGGGGAAACAGAGTGGGTAGGGGGATGAAATAGTCCCGAGTCTCACAAATGGCCGCAGGACTTATTACAGGGTTGCCCGCCAACCCATTATCCTACGCAAAAAATAGGGTTATTCCCTGAGTACCCCGACATGGGGAATGTACAGGAAGTGAAAGCGTGAAAGCAGGAAAATTGACCCCGGGCATGATAAGACAGAACATCCTTTCAAAATTGCTCAAACTTGCGATTTTAACACAATGTAGAAGTTTGCAACATTAGAGAAGAATTTGGTTTGATGATCTAATTTTCACATTCATTTACCTACACACACACACGCTGTCACTTGTCTATTTATGTACCAAAATCAGTTAAGTGGTTTAGTCGTATCTTATACCTACCTATATACTGTGAAACAGACAAAATTACTTCGTATTTAACATTAGTATGGATTGGTGTAAGAAATTAAAAGCCAATACATTCAACATATTTTATTGTTGCCATTCATATAACAGTATCCGTATTTGTACATTTAGTAAATTGTCGTTTTATTGTGACAACCTTGCGGTCTGTAATGAAAGTGATTGTGTGGATTTTGGTTACTGTTTGACTTCAAGGTGCATACAAAAGCTAATTTTTTATTGATTGAAACAGAACGTGTAGCCATTTTAGTATCATTTAATTGTCGTTTCCTTTCGATGGGTTGTAGTAAGTACTAGTACTACATACCAGAGTTAAAAAGAGATGTCATATTTTTCATTTTATTTTTTTTGTCTAATACATAGATAAAGTGGTAACTTTTAAATATTGTTTAATTCCATGAGCAGTTATAATGTAAATAAATATCAAAAGAAGCTAAATCACCGACACATACTCGGAATTGTCTAAGAAATAAATAAAATAATGCTTATAAATAAATCATATCTCTGGTCATTTTTCCTAAGCCCAATCTCTAATCTAGGGGCGGAAAGGTCCTCGAGTGTTGGCCACGTTCTTTATTAGTGATCGATGGTAGCCACGTACCGGGAAACGCAGTGGTAGGCCTCCCACAAGGTGGACCAATGATCTCATAAAAATCGCCGGAATCCACTGGATGCGGTTGGCGCAGGACCGATCGGTTTGGAGATCTTTGGGAAGGACTATGTCCAGCAGTGGACGTCTTTCGGCTGAAATGATGATGATGAATCTAGCCCTAGTCTCGTCAAACTAAGCAAAGCTTGTGTGAGTGCCAGACAACGGATAAATATAAAATAATAAATAAATAAATATCTCTGGACATTATTCACACAGCGCCATCTAGCCCCAAACTAAGCATTAGCTTGTGTTATGGGTGCCATACAACGGAAAAATATTACCTATATAATACGTTTTTTTGTAAATACATATATATTATACATAAACACACCCAGACCGATACAAGCACATGTTCATGCACACAAATGTTTGTACCGTGCGGGGATCGAACCCGCGGGTTAGTAGTCGATTCGCACGAAAATAATTCGCACTAAAGTGCGAATCGACAACTTTCAAAAATAATATTATTTTTAGTAGTCGATTCGCCCGAACGAATTTTAATCGCGTGCGAGTCGACCCCTTTAAGAATTGATAGTAGGCGATTCGCACTTTTGCAGTATGTGCATAAAAAACAATCAAAGTACAGTCGTGTACAGGAAATCTTTATAATATTTATAATATTATTAACATATTCCTGGTCTATATATCTTACAGAATACAGAATCAATTAAATTTCAAATGTTATATTTTTTTCGGACAGGAAACATGTTAAATTATAAACTAATATCATTAAGCGTTAAATTATATTTGATAACTTTAAAATTAAAATGACACCAAAAATTAGAAACGTGTTAAGGACAGCGGAGACAAAATCTCAATTTATGCTTATACTAGGTTAAATTTTATTTTGTTACGTAGGATTTATTGTAAATACATAAGTGAAATAAATATAAATCCAATTAGTTACGTAAGAACTGTAATAGGTATTAAGCATAGAATGTGTAAAAATCATAGTTTTGTAAGAACTTTTTACGTAGAGATAAGATTCTAATAAGAAAAATTGTTGTAATCAATATGTAAGTTATGTTTTCTAATTAGAATTAACGCGAACTTTAGAACGATGTAAGATACATGTATATTCTAATTGGAAAAATTATAGAAATAAGCAAATAATGTCAACTTGCATAGTGAAAATGCAAGCAAAATTGTGTAAGTTTAACGGGGCTCTCTTTAAGGTATTGCTCCGAGGTACTTAAGCGATATGGGTTAGTCGAAAAATCATTCCTTAGTGTACGACCATCAAGATAGGAATAAGAAGAAGAATAAAGGAGGAACCTTCTTGGAAAAAACCTGTGTCTCCTTCAGTCCCCAATAAAACGAATATGTATTGCTTGTCTGTTCTTTTTTACAACTTATACAAATACTTTGATAATTTTATCATAACATTTTATTTATTCACGTAGGTACAATTTCTTTTTTTAATATTCGCGCCAGCGATTGAGATAATTACTTTTAGTTTGTAAGAGAGGTACATTGTTTTGGTCAGAGCTCTCGCCCCGGACATACTTATTTGATGAGTCATAGAAAGTTAGAAACCAAAGGATAACGACTTGAGCTTTGGTCGGCTTATTGCCGCCGTGCTTCTAGCTAACAGCTAGGGGGGTGAGGAGCAGGGTATTTCGTTGCACCCCGCACCCTGCAGTGTAATAAGCGTGAGAGCGCTATTTATTACATGCTTTACGTAATACGTTTGTTTATACATATTCGTTTCTAATTTTTGGTGTCATTTTAATACTAAAGTTCTCAAATATAATTTAACGCTTAATGATATTAGTTTATAATTTAACATGTTCCCTGTCCGAAAAAATATAACGTTTGAAATTTAATTGATTCTGTATGCTGTAAGGTATATAGACAGCGAATAGGTTAATATTATTATAAAGATTTCCTGTACACGACTGTACTTTGTTTTTTTTTTATGCACATAATATTGCAAAAGTGCGAATCGCCTACTATCAATTCTTAAAGGGGTCGACTCGCACGCGATTAAAATCCGTTCGGGCGAATCGACTACTAAAAATAATGTTATTTTTGAAAGTTGTCGATTCGCACTTTCGTGCGAATTATTTTCGTGCGAATCGACTACTAACCCGAACCCGCGACCTCTGGTGTAATTTCTCGAACAAAAAACAACAGTCGATTCCATTCATTCCGCTGTCTCAAAACGCAATCATTTGTCAAAGCGATAACTTCAGTGTAAACAAATAGGTTATCACCCATTAGGGTCGCCAATTTATCTTAAAACAGTACGAATCTCCAACTATCTTAAAGTTAAGATTAGGCAATATCGATTAAAAATAATCCTTGCTACCATTGCCATAAGTACCATTAAGAATGCACAGATATTTTTGTCACGTTTTGCATTGAACCAAAATATTTATTTTATAATTATAACTAGCGGTCGCCCTCGCAGTTTCACCCGCGCGTAATTTCCTGTTTCAACTATCCCCTACTATCCGGAATAAAAAGTATCCTATGTTAATCTCCTGGTTCTAAGCTACCTCTTCACCAATTTTCAGCCTAATCGGTTCATCCGTTCTTGAGTTATAAATAGTGTAACTAGCACCACTTTCTTTTAGGTAATACTAGCCTTCCGCCCGCAGTTTCACCCGCGCGTAATCTCTTTTTTCAAATTTCCCCTCCTTCCCCCCACATTTCCGGGATCAAAAGTATCCTATGTTCACCGGGGATAGTGTAGCTTTCCAACAGTGAAAGAATTATTCAAATCGGTTCAATAGTTTCAAAATCGTAATTCCCGCGGAAATGAGACGTTTCCCGTAGGAATTTCATAGCCTATGTCCTAATCCAGGTTATAAACTATACGTGTGCCAAATTTCATCTAAATCCGTTCAGCCGTTTAGGCGTGATTGAGTAACAAACATCCAAACATCCATACTTTCGCAATTATAATATTATTATAATAGTAGGAAGATTTTATACGTGTGACTAAAGCAATTGTTTTTGGTAAAATTATAATTTTAATAGGTACTCGTGACTATAAATAAATAAAATATATTGGACGACATCACGTACATTGATCTGAAGGTAAGTAGTGTGAGCACTTGTGTTATGAGTGTCAGAATCAACGAAGGTATCACAAATAAATACTTAAATACAAATAAACATCCAGACCCAGAACAAACACAAATGTTCGTCACATAAGTGTTTGCCCTGGGTGGAATTCGAACCAACGACCCCTGGTGTACAGGGCAGGGTCACTACCAAATACGCCATCGGGCCAGTCAAAATATGTTGTTTTAACTCGTAGTTACTTATCGGTTCTTTTTAATAATTTGTTATTTTTGTCACGTTTAACATTGAGCCAAAATATTTATATTATAATTTTATACGTGTGACTAAAGATATTGTTTTTGATAAAATTATAATTTTAGTACTCGTGACTATGTTGTTTTAACTCGTAGTTACTTATCGGTTTTTTTAATTATTGTTTGTATTAATTGGCTTTAGATATGTAGCTGATGATTTTGACTATTATGAATAGTAAATAAATATCGGGCACCTAATTACGTGTGTATAAATATTTTGTATCGTAACACAGCGTTTGCGATGGACCTTTTTTTCACAAGTAATACCTACAGAGCTTTAATCTGCATTTTCTGTCGTAGGTATATATTGTGGCGGAGAGTAGGAGGGCAAATGCCTTAATCAAGTCATCGCTAAAATAATAGGTATTGAATCACCACACTTGTCTAATGCGAATTGGGGAACACAAATCTTGTTCAATGGGTTGAACCCGGACCCCGATATCACGGCCAGGTACTGAATCACTACCCCCAACAATGGAAGTCCAAAATGTAACGCCGCTAGTCTAAGATAAGATGCAAGATCAACGGCTTAAAGTGTTTACCAAACTAAGTGGATGTTAACACCAACTTGCACACCCATGCACATAACTATGTAAGTACAGAAATAATTTGTTAACAGATTTTTTTTTTAATATACTGGCTTCCACCAAAAAGTACAGTAAAAAGTAAAAAAATTGTAATTTTACGTATGAGTGGAGTCAGCCAACGTACCAAATGTAACCGCAACTGTCATTAAAGTGCATTTATGTTTTAAGTCGGTTTTTTGTTTCTAACTTATTTTTGTTTGCTTCTTCGAATTATAAACATAACTTCAATAAAGCTACGAAGATACAATTAAACAAGGATATAGACGTATTAAGAACCTCCGTTTTTTGTTATGAGGTCGGTAAAAAACATAACTTAAACAACTGTTACGACTCAGGGTCAAAATAATATTATGTTTCATTTAAACGAATAATATTATTATTGCCATATCCAATTTTTTTGTTTTTTTTCCACGATTTATATCAATTGGCAAACAAGCATTAAGTCCATTAGCTACTGGTGTATTACATTGAGGAATAAGACTGCGAAGCATCGCTCAATAGGTTGCCCCGCTGTTCTGAAGGTTCATATTCAGGTTTGAGCAAGCATCACTTTCAAGCAGCAAACAGAGCTCATGTAATAGCTGGTACTAATCATACGTCAAATTCTGTAAGATAAAAATAAAATAAATAAATAAAATAAATAAATCTCTAGACATTATTCACACAGCGCCATCTAGCCCCAAACTAAGCATAGCTTGTACTATGGGTGCCAGACATAGGATAAACATTAAATTATACTTTTTTTTTTTGTAAATACATACATATAATACATAGAAACACCCAGACCGATACAATCAAACATGTTCATGCACACAAATGTTTGTACAGTGCGGGGATCGAACCCGCGACCATTGATGTAATAGCCGACTTCTCAAACATTACACCAAACGAATCGTCAAAATGGTGGTGCTTCGCCGGTTGAGCCAGCTCATTTCGACTCGTTGGGAACAAACACATTTAACTGAACTGTCAACATGGCCCACCACACTTCAACACTGCACCACACAGGCAGTTTGTTATCAAGCACTTGAAACTCTAAATATATCTTCTTTGAAATCGTCAGGTTTGATAAAAGTTATATCATGAACAAGATTTGTCAGAAGAAATAATTGACGTGCTTGATAAAGATAAAATCTTGCATTTTAACGTTATGCGTTATTCGCACAGTAAATACGTCAATGTTATCATGTTTATTTGCTTTTTTTTTAATACAACGCAGCCAAATGTTAACAATAATGTGTAATCTAATTACGGGGTCCTGAGTTAATTCCAAGATCGGTCATAATTCTTTTCAGATTTCTCCAATGCAGCTCAGGTTTGTGATACTGTATTTTTATTTAAGGTCAGAGGTGGCAAACGAGCCAGCGGGTCCCCTGATGGTAAGCAATCTTTTACCATGACGTCATCATCATCATTTAGAGATCACTCTCGGATACAATCTCCCCGAAAAAGAATGTCGCTATAACGTATTTCTTGTTTAAAAACATGCAAGTTTTTAATCTGCAAAAAAGTACCCTAATATGTTTTAGTACGAACATTTAGTACAGGCAACTCTTTACTTGGGAGTAAGAGCGTGTACAACACACTCGGGGGAAATAAAAGATAATGGAACATTACCTGATTTGCATGCGGAACTCGACGCGGATAGTTTAATTTTGTTCACATGAGAATAGCTGAAAGCTGAATTTATTTACTGGGCTGTCTACGAGTTGTGTTGCAAGTTTTATGATACTTGTCCATGGTTTTGTTCGTGTTGATTTTTAATTTATTTTAAGACATCTCTGGCTTCGACTGTGTTCCGGCAATATTATTGTGGGAGCCAGTTCACTTGAAATGATAGGTAAGAAGATAAGATGAGCCTGCAGTCTGGCAGCACATTGCGACGCTTCCTGATGAAGTGTCCCTCAATGGAACAGGCCGCAGTGACCGCTTACCATCAGGTGGGCTACGCGTCTGTCTGTCAACTGACGTAGAATAAAAAAAAAGACATTGTTTATCATAATTCTTTATAAGATGTCATTTTATCAATATTATGGATGCGAGTATCGGGGGATTAAGAAAAAATGCAAGCGTTTAAAGATGCCTATGCAGACCTGCAGTGATGATGATGATAAAAAATATTCAAGCAGCGTCATTTAGCCTCAAAGCAATATAGACTAATAAAATAACACTATTTGTTCCAGACAACATACACCTTACCTTTACACTTTTTTGCATAAACTCGCTGAAATATCCAGACCGTTACAAATAGTCTTATTCATGAGTTTCATCCTACAACCCACAGAACTATCCAGGTTTCTACTTCACACTCGAAATAGACGGGCCGTGCCCGCTTTGTGGTAAAGCCTGAACATGAACTTATCCTAATCTGTCAATCACAACCTAATTTCAGTCCTAATGTCCTTCGCATAGGTTCCAATTTTAGTTAAAACTGTTAAACAACACCAAACGATTTCGTAACAGTTTCAAATACACTTAGAACACTTTGTAACACGAATTTAAAATCGACATTGCTAGAAATTCAAAATCCAGTGGAATATTGTTCCGACAAACCAATTATTGAACAATCCGTCCGGGTATTAACGGGCAGCTGTCTAGGAATTCAATTAAATCGCTGTCTGGCCCAGCGGATTTTGTGCGATTTCTGGAATTATTATTGTAAATAAAGTTGAGAACAGTAATGTAGTGGAGGATTTGGATATCATTATAACGGCTGATGAAATTAAGGTATAAAATTTTAATTCATTACCGTACTTTTGACTTGTGTTTTATACTACTGATGTTAACTTAAACCGCTGCGGGACGAACAATAATTTATAATATATTTTTTATGTCAGAGGCAATAAACGAGCCAGCGGGTCGCCTGATGGTAAGCAATCACCGCCGCCTATGGACATCTGCAATACCAGGGATCTGATGCGTTGCCGGCCTATGGGGGTATGGGGGGTGTGGGCCTCCGGCACTATCACAAACCAGATGAAACACAATTTTAGTAGTCACGTTTATTTAACGCTGGTGTTATATAAGAAGGTGGTACTTCCCCGGAGCCGGCCCATTCGTACTGTAAAACAGCATGGCTCTACGACTACTACTAATAATTCATTTACTTATTCCCGTTTCTAAAATATATATTTTCTGTTATAGCGGTAACAAAAATACATCATCTTTGAAACTTTAAACTGACTATCACAGCTCAGATACAACCTGGTGCCAGACGAACGGACGGGCATTTCTTCGTGGTGGGGTTGTTGTTTTACCACTTGGGTTAAAAACCCTTGAAGCATTGAATTGGGAACTCCCTTTGTCAAAAACAGTTAGTGAAAAGCTAACAATCGACATGTTTTAATTGTTTTTGACTATCAATAGGTTAACGTTTACATTGTGCGTCGCAATAATCCATGGAATTCACGTCTGGGAATTTCCATTAAGAAGGCTTTTAATTCAACATCTCTTTGGCAATGCGTATTGGGCTATGATCTCAAAGTTTTCGGCCTAATTCCTTTCCAAATCAAAGTGTTTAAAATAAGTAATCAATTAATGAATTAATTCTAAACTCCGTGTTGAAAAAGTACTAATCAAACTTAAACAGGCATTAAACTCATAAGTAAAGTGTCCCACTGCAGGGCTAAGGCCTCCATCCTTGAAATTAAGTTATCGCTACAATGATGGATATTGGCTTAATCACCACGCTTCCCAAATGCGGATTGGTGATCACAAACCCGAGCTGTGTCCGAAAAAACCGACACAAAGTTAGCTCGACCCGGGAATTGAACCCAGGACCCTGAGATCTCGGCCCGGTATTTAAACCACTATACCATTCGAGGCGTTTAAACTCATATTCTTTTATAAAACAGGCTGCTGTCTGTAGCTCCTTAATCATCACGTCGGCTGTATGCCTTTTTTCCAAGTAAAGTATCATTAAAATAAGAATGACCCTACAAAGAACATTGGTTTTAAGACGCTTTTTAATTTCTAATCGTATTATCTAAAAGCAATAGGTATACACCACATATCTGGGGCATTTAGAAGTTCTCAATGTCAGCTAGTTTAATTATACTCGTAAAATAAGCATGCATTTAGAGAAAATAATAATGATTTAAACATGATACGCCGCCCTACTCGTCTTGGTAAGGAAAATGAAAATGACGAATGTTTTTAAGTTGGTGCCCTTATTTAAACTTTTGATCGGGGCTAGATGACGTGGATAATCATTCCAAGGACATTTTTATTTATTTGTTGACTGCTTCGTTGCAAGAGTGCAAGCGAGCAATACTTCTTTAAACAATATTTAATGTAATGATTGTAGGTACTGTCTTGAACATAAGTAATTACGTAATAATGATACTTTGTAATCGTTTCAGATTATTTAAATATTGGATAAACCCATATAATTGTAAGTGTGAAACTGTGTTCTATAAATAAAGAAACTTCCCAGGCTTACACCAAGGCTTAATAAATCTCTCTTAACCAGCAATGCATTAATTGTTAACATTTATTTATATCATAAATTTTATTCGTTTTATTTTTTTCACTCCGTTTTTAATATTAACTTTATGTACTGTTCGTATTTGTTTATTGCTTTCATTAAAACGGTTTGGGTAAGCGAATAATTATAGGCCGTCGTCACATGTTTTACATGTACGTACAAATTATGCATGATAAATGTGGTTTGAGTAAAAGGACGTGATTTGTAACCTTTTTAATTTTCAAACATTTCCAATTTAAAAATTTGGTCCATTGTTCGATGTCTGTTTACTTTGTTATTTTAATAATAGACGAGAACAAAAGGATCACCTGTTGGTGTATTATTTTTAGAGAAATGCTGTTATGAATGCCCTGCCACTCGGGGGACAGAGACAGGTTTATGTGAGACTCAAACATTGTGGCTCTACCTACTAAACCTCCCCCCCTCTTTCGTAATTACGGCAACACTTCTGCGTCGGCCTGCTCCCTTCGAGGGATCCAACCAACAGTTCCATCCTGCAGCTAACCTTTTAAATGTCCCTACGCAAATTATGTATAGGGGTATACACTATTTTTGAGGTCAGAAAAGATCGAAAGAATCTACCAGCCTATATGGTCTTACCTTTATTCTGTGATTCCAACTGCTTTAAGGTAGGAAAAGTTACGTTAAGGTAATTAACACTTATAAGTGAGAGAAAGCTTTATAGGAGCCTAGTGCTTCTTAATCTAATTTTAGGACCACAATGTTTCTTATACCATGGAGGTTACAATCAAGCCTGTGGCTTGCCTAATGGTGAGCGGTTACCATATAAACACGCTTTTAACACAGAGGCATCACTCGCAAACTGTAACATGCATTGAATTGAATATCAAGTGTTGCATTCAGACGTAACGTTGCAACAATAATGCATCCGCGCGGACTCTAGCCATTCCTTTGGCGAATTTGCATAAGACTTGGCAATGAATAGTGCTCCAGCGAAGATTACAAAGCGCGGGAACAGACAGGGTGATGCGGAGCAGATATTCTGGCTGGTTATTTCAAGCCGACGCGCAATGTTTACCATTTGCCATCATATGCCATTACCATGCTGTTCTGATACGCACATCGCAAACAGTTGTGTCCGAGAAGCGTGTGATTTATCTAAACGTCCCGCGTCACACACAGGCGTGGTGACGTTACCAATCACAATTGTGAATCTCGGTTCAACCATTTAGTACAACCATAAAGTGGTTTAAATACTTAGCTCGTGTGTTGTATGTAATTTGTTTATAAGTTACCACACACCCGAGTTGTGTACGAAAGACGACACCAAGCTAGTTTGGTACGGGAACGGAACCCAGAGGGCTCCGAGAGAATGCCTTATAGAATTCATATCTAAAAAAATGCGAGTCTTTTTTTATATTTGGACTAAGCTGGCACTTGACTACAAAGTTGCCTGATGTTAAACAACTATGCAGTCTACGATGGAGCGCGTTTGCTTAGGAAATGCCCGTTAATTCTGGCCTTGAAGAGCCCCAAGTTGTATTACAAACAGCTTTACTTTTATCAGGCTTAAACGATTGACGGGTATTTGTTAACAACCTTGTTTAGTGTTATTTTATGTGAACAAAGAGAAAACTTGCACAAGAGGACGCGTCATCTATCATATTGTCTGGTGTCAGCCGCAGTCGCTGAAAATGCGCGTGTCCACTGCACTACACGGGACGGCAAATTCACTAGCAAAACGTTGCCGTTGGTGAGATACAATAGAAAAGAATTATACATAGTAAACTTTTATAAATAAGTAAAGTCCGCCCATTTTATGTCCCTGCAGAGAAAATTTTGTCCTGCCCGAAAATTAGACTTTAAAATCGGTACCTTAAGCCATTGAGCCGTAGGCTGCTGATATTAAATTTCAGTTTTGAACACTATAACACGAAATTGTTCTAAATCATAAAAATGATTTAAAAAAAGTGTGACCTTAATAAAATTTAAAGAATTTAATTGAATTTTTGGCAGTCTTCAATTTTGTGTCGTGCAGTGTTATGGAAACGCACCCTGTCAACCCTCACATTTGTAACACTGACTCCGATGACTTATAGCTATGATTTAAAACAAAGCCGCGACCATGGTTGATACCACATCAATCATTAATTTTTATCAATTATTTAATGATAGTTACTATGTTTTAACTTTGGTGATTGAAAACAGTAATTATCGAGTTTCTTGCCGGTTCTTTTCGATAAGTAACAATATTCGTTAGCCAGTGGTAGAGTTATTCTGTAAAATTGTCAATTTGACGATGATGTGCATCGGTACCTATTTACGTAGGCCTCAGAGATTCTGAGGTATTCGTAAATAGGTATAGAAATTGAATATTTTTTCTAAGTTTGCTTTTGATTTTGAATGATTGATCAAATCATCTTACCATCAGACTCAGGCGGGCGGCGTGCCTCCAATATCTGTTTAATATTTCAATATCTTCAACAACCACTTTTTTCAGCACGTGACATCCATATACTCGTACATTTTACGATAACACTTATTACGGGTCATTATTTCCAAAAGAGATTGAGGCCACACCTCAAAGAGGAAAAATGACAAGCCATTTTTTCTGTTTTATCGATAAGAGGCTGTAATGGAAAACGTGGAATATATTTATCAAGCTTTTATGTATAATAATTTGCAGTTCCCTCACTTTTTTTCCAACCCGGAGTATTATATCATTTGCTAATTTATGCCATTCTCTTTAATAAACTAAAAAAAATAAAAAATAAACCTGCATAGGGGGTAGCCTATGACCTCGGCCTCGAATTTAGCTGCAGCTGGGCGGAAGCGGAAGCGGGAGCGGGTGCGGGAGCGGCAGCGGTAGCGGCGAGATGTTTTGTATGGAATCCAATAGACCCGTTCTTGAATACAGCGGGGCGGCAGCGGAGCGGCAGCGCACGCAGGCGCACTGCGGATCACCGCTTGACAGCATCGTACCGGTCTTGACAGCCCGCGTCAAGCGGTAACCACAGTGCGCCTGTGTGCACCGCCGCTCCCGATGTTGCCCCGCTGCCGCGAAATTCGCCAATTATTAACAGTCGTATTAGTCACAGGTCATCTATGTAATTTCTGGTGATCACCTAGTTCGTCGGCCCGTGTGGTAATAGTTATCGGTCCAGGGTACCCGGACGCCACAGGGTGGGTACTGGCTCGTCTCATTCGGGTGTGAAGGGGAAACCGGAGGAGTTGAGTGGGTAGTGGGACAAACGTATTTAGTCCCGAGTCTTATGACCGCAGATCTAAAAATATTACTAAGATGTGTGTAAAAGTATAAATAATATTTTATCAAAGTGTGTAAAAAAAATCAATTATTGTATTTTGATAAAAATGCTGTGTATACTTTGGCAACATATTGCAAGGTACTACGCCGTAGATTTTTTAATCGGTGGACCAATATTTCAGTATTAGCCAACCTGTGAAACATTAAGCTTCGTCACGACCTAACTTACAAGAGATAAGCAAGCTGACGTGGCTCTTCTAAATGGACATCGTATTTAATTTTCGTCACCTTCTGTCTTACTCAGACGCCTGTTTAGGGTAAGAAACCGAAAGTCAAACGCGGCGGCTGCGAAATCGCACAAATCACCGGTCATTTTGAAATAAAACGGGCCCGCAACCACTGCGGGCGCGGTTAAAAACCGCACCGTATCTCTAAGGCGGTTACCACACTGAAAACGCGCCCGCGTGCGGCGTTTTCAGTGTGTTGTGCCGCGCGTGTTTTCTATACAAACTGAGGTACTTGCATATAATGATTAAGTCTGTCGTCCCGCGTACCGCGGCGGAGCGCGGTGCAGTGTGGTAACCGCCTAAGCCTACCTCTTTTAAAACACATCATCTACGGAATCTTAGTGAAATAGAAGCCTCCAAGTTTAAGTTTAACGACAGTTTACGATATCTTGCTAAAACATCTGAAAATTTATAAATTAAACTCAAATATAATTTTGAGTTTGCAAACATTAAGTTAATGGACGTCTTTGCAAACGATCATAGCTTATAGATAATGGAAACTCCACTTATTATTTACTTTGTGGTACAGCATTAAAAAGTTCATACTTCTCCTAATATTATATTCTTCAAGTGAAGACAGTGAATATTCAGCGCTGAGCAATGCTCCTGTATATTAGGCAGTCTATATCGTCAGCATTATCTAATTGTCCGGTTAGTTTGCGCTGCGGACTCTCTAACGCAATACTCCGCAAACTAATCGTGTTAGCGACAGAATGGCATTATTATTATGATTTGCGGACGGCTCTTGAGAATCTATTTAGTTTTGGAAGTAAGAAAATTACTACATAGTTTGTTGATTTTAGAAGATAAATTGCTCTTAATATCTTCCAAGTTTGTGTTAATTTGTAAAATACATAAGCAGGAATCTGGTTTCTCAAGAAGAAGCCTAGTAACGTAGTCTACGAATAAATAAAAGGATTTGAGAATAAAGACTCTCGATCTCTGGTCAAGTAACCGATTCACAAATCATTTCACAAACCTATCATAGGTATGATAGGTAGGTATTGGTATGAGGTGTAAGTACACCTCATCCCAAAGTCAATAACAAAAACAAAGTCTATCAGAAACAGATGGTACCAAAAATTATATTTTGAAACAGACAAAAAATACCTTTCTTTGTCTTCCAACAGCCCCTTGCGTACATGGCAGGTTCACTGCCAAAATACACAATACAGCCAGTTAGTCAGTAAAGGGATCAAAATTTATTTTATATTTTATTACAGCTCAAAGTAAATTGGATAAGGTAAAATTTTCCCAGGCGTAATTCAAATAACTCCTCAGCTTGCATTACAAAGGAGTTCGCGAAACAGCCAAAGCAGTCTTGTTAGTTTTACAAGCAAATGGAACGAGAATCCAGGAATATCCATACAATATGCACTACTAAGGGCTTGTTTAGATAAGTGGTACAGTCAATGGGGGATACTCGAGACCACAGTATTACTTAGGGCTTTTTGTATAATAATTTTTGACTAATCATTATGGCAACATTTAGGTACATAGTGCTGGGGCAGAGAAGTTGCTGTCAACATCACAGAAGAGATAAAGTTTGAACAGGGTACGTAAAACGTTAATATTTTCGATGTCCGAAGTAATACTGTCAAGTATTACTTAGGACCAATTAAGTGCCCATTGACGGTAACATGTGAGTTTGTGTGTCAAGTTCAAGACTAGCCTATTCATGTCACACTGTGGAGGAAACACTATCGTAATGAAGTTATTATGACTTATAATGATTATGTACCGGCTCACTCACAATGCTTGCAGAGGGGTTAACAAACCCGAGCTATGTCCGAAAAAATTCATTCCACGGCCAGATAACACCACAATTAAACCACGGGTTATTCACCAACTGGACAACCGTGTGTCCAGTTAGGAAAGCTAAACATCACTTACGGGTCACCCTAGAATTTAAGTTGAAGGAATAAAAAAATACAACCATTTCTTAAGTTCAGAAGCCGAGTAACATCAGGTCATCGATTTACATGCACCACTCAACTGTGTTGATGTGCGTTCGTCGTCGGGTTGTCGTCTGAAGGGGCACTAGACAAACAAGCCGTCGACGTGAAATATGATTTAATGCGTGCGAGCTGGTGCACTTTCAAGGTAAATAGATTGGTGGTACTGTCTAAGTCATAAGCTGTTGGCAATTTCTCCAATACTCTTTGTGAATTTGTGGATGTCATAATAATCTTTCAATCTAATATTCACATGGCGCCAAACTAAACATAACATGTGTAATTCGAGGTAAACAATGGGCATCGACTAGACTGATGATGATGATGCTGTGATGACCATGATTTTCTTACAGTGCGTACAGATTAAGTATCTGACATTATCTTTCATCAAAACATTTAGTACTGAAACATTTTATATGATCTGTACGCACCTTTAGAAATGATATTGATTGATATTTTTTGTTTGCGGTAAAGTTAAAATCAAAATGGTTTTTTAAAAGTAACTTTTTCAAGCCCTTATAAGGAAATTTAAAAATAGTGTCCACCATATTTAGACCTTATTTACTTGTAATACAAAAACCAATGCATAACTGTCTACCGTACGGCCACAAAATACGATCGTCATAGTTGCCATAGTCGTTCTGCAATGTAAAGTTTTATTTACCAATTAAGTACGCTATACATATATTATTTTTATTTCTGTTCGCTAATGCTTATTATCACTTCACGTTCGTCCCACTGAACTTCATGGTGTGATGAACGGGAAGTGAAAATAAGAATTCCCGTTCGTCCCAATGGTGGGCCAAACTTGGTGGGACGAACGGGAATGCCTAAACCCCTATACCTTTTACTATTATTTCCTTTGCTTTATCAGTTTATATCTTGTACCTCCCACTTGGGCGAGACTCCATTCGTCCGACTGTCACGCGACTCCTCTCGCTTCTATTTCTCGCAGAAGAATGGCTCTCTCCGGAGCGTATTATTTAAATCGGCCCATCGCCGGTTCCGTACGTGATTTATTAGAGCTCAAGTTGTTCAGCGGAATTATACTTTTCAATTTGAAGTCACGTTTCGCTGACGGGGACTGATTGCGATTGTTTTATGATTGGATGTTGTTTTAAGTTCTGTGACGGGTTTATGATGGGGGAATATTAAAAATACTTAGTAGAATAAATTAATTGATAAATATTTTTTACACCTCCCGTCGTAGTACTAGCTACTGTATCGTAATACAGCTTTATAAGTATACAATTTTTTTTATCTATTTTCTCATTAGTTATTTGGAATAATAGCCTTATAAATAAATCTTTCTACACTTTTCAATACTGTGGGTACGGAATTGATCGATGCAGTATTCTGACATATTCTAATTACCACACAAATTAAATGCGCATTAGTATTTTGAAATCCAAGCGAAGTTCGCCCAGCTGAAACAAATATTGCTAAACCGGGCATTGAACCCAGGACTCGACGTCTCGGTTCCGTACGTGTGTAGACTGAACATAAAACGTTATAACAGTGTCATTCATAACACTCATATCTTCTGAAAGCAAATAAGTCTCAACTGTGAAGGATGAAAGGCTCTGAACAAACAGCTTATTATTTAGATGCGTTTCGCGTTCTCGAATTCAGCTCTATTATTTCAAATGCTTGTGAATACTAGGTGCAATAATTAATAGTAGATAACATTGCACTAAATAAATCAGGAACAGGGTAAGAAGAAAATACACACACGCGAGAACCTTTCTTTATGAAAAACAAGTCGGTAAGTAGAGCTATGTATGTAAGATTTATAGGTTTATATGTGGATCTACATTATCTGTTTTAAACAAAGACATCTTATTTTCTTTTTTTCTTCATATTTTGTATAACTATACCATTGTTATTTTAATAAATTCTAACAAATAAAATTTGTATTGTGTTTTTATTCTACTGAATAAAATACTTTCATAGCTATAAGTTGTTTTTCTTTTTGTAAATCCAGATAAAACAAAATGAATATTCGGCAAGATTGCTTTCAAAGCACCTTTTAAACTTAGATACAGCCAATTGCATTATTGTGATCGCTTTGGCGAAACGAAACTTTGGCGTGACAAGTTGAAGTTACGAGCCACTGCAACACAACACGATCTGAATACGAAGTTTATGCACCAAAATTAGTTTCTTGATCATGATACTCAATGCTTTTGAAGTTTGCAAAGACCAAACGGTAGACTTCAAAGTTCTTGAGAGATATATGTATGTACGAAGTGGATGCAATCGTATCGTGATAGTAGTTATAGTTACATTGCATGCAATTGTAGTTGATGCATTTAATCTCGCGTGCTTTCTGTGGTGTTACGTTTAAGCAACACTCCGGCTTTCGTACTGTGACTATTTCCTGAAGCGATAAAGTAAAGTAAAGTACATATCAGCCTATGTCCCACTGCAGAGCATTTGATTTGTGCATTTTTCTTTAATTTGATCGTATCCAACGTCGAGCAACCCGGATTATCGGTGCCGAGAGTCCTGCCGGTTGCTTAGATTCTCTGGCATTGCGTAGAGACATTGCGTCCCTTTGCATCTTCTACCGTCTATATCATGGGGAGTGTTCCGAGGAATTATTTGCTTTGATTCCCGCTGCTAAATTTCATCACCGTACAACCCGCCACAAAATGCAGTTTCATTCAAACCACCTGGACGAGTGGCGATCAACTACCGTACGTTTCTGCAGACATTTTCTGCTGCGTACGACTGTTCTGTGGAACCAGCTTCCCGCAGCGGTGTTTTCAAACCAATACGACATGAAAACCTTTAAGAAGCGAGCATATTCCATCCTTTAAGGCGAGCAACGCGCCTGCGACCCCAAGGGGGTCTCGGGTGCTTATGGGCGGCGGTGATCACTTATCATCAGGTGACCCACTTGCTCGTTTGCCCCCCTATAATATATTTAAAAAAAATCACTTGAAAGATTACAACGCTAACGCGAGTTAGAATCGCCCCTTTGTATAACTATAAGCGCCATCTATAGCTCAAATGCGAAAACAAATTATCCAGTAATCCAAATGGCGTAGGATCAAAATATTAAACGCAACAAACTTTGCACTCCAATCGGATGTCCTCGAACATTCCATTAATGTAAGTTGAGTTTGACACTACATTTTTTATAAGGAATGGAATTGGCAGCAATTTCGATGAAGCAATGAATTTTTTATCCTCCAAGTATAGTGCAGAAAATAAGTGCTCAATTGAAATGGAAAATTGAAATTAAATCGTATAGTTTGAACACATTTTCATATTCATTGGATCAAAATTCTATTATTTCGCAAATGTTTTTTTTTTTTTGCTTTTCGTAAATCATATTTACTCGACATTTTTATTAAGTATCGACCTATGTATGGTCTTACTGCAAGGTAATCACTGAAATAAAGACGTCATTGTTACAATTGTGGGGACTAGCTTAATTCCACACTTACAAAATGCAAATAATGAGAAATACGACTTGCAAAATTCGACCCCAATTTCGCTGTACCCGGGAATTGAACCCAAAATCCTGTCTACAATTTTAACTACTAGATCATCGAGGCATTTGACGATTATTTGACTAATAAATTATCTATACAAGTATTATAAAGAGGAAAGATTTGATTGTTTGTTTGTATTGAATAGGCTCCGAAATTACTGAACTGATTTGAATAATTCTTTCACTGTTGGAAAGCTACACTATCCCTGGTGAACATAGGTACTTTTGATCCCGGAAATGTGAGAGAAAGGGGGGGATATTTAAAAAAAGAAATTACGCGCCGGTGAAACCGCGGGCGGAAGGCTAGTGTACTAATATGGACAATGTCTGAAATAAATTCTTTTTTTATAAATCGCAGGACTAATATTTAATGGATTATAAATGCCTTCTATGTATTCACTAAACCATTTGCTTTATTATAACTTGAACGAAATTCCAGCGTTTCCTCAGCTCAAAGCTTACATGCACAGATTAGTCAAGTCATCGAGAAGCTGTACATTAATAGATAGGCAGGTAGACACTTGACTATGATTAAACCGCTTTGACGGCGCCCTCAGCCGTGCCCAATGGCAGTTGATTACCGCTTGCCATAGATTAAGCGCCAAATGTACAGAGGTGGCAATCAAAATCGAAATCAAGATCATTTATTAAGCTTCACAGATGCAAATAAAATGTCAATGTAACTGAGTGAGTATGTATACCATCTGCTTCAGAATGTGGCTATCTATCGAATATCGAGAGAGTAATGCTCACGATTATCGTTCGAAATAATATCAGCTTTTTGAATTTCTTGTATTTACTGAAAACAAATGACGCTTCACATTTACGGCATATTGAAAATCGTACCTACATTTCATTTACAGGATTTTTGGAATAGGCCAAACACAAATGCAAATGTTCTTGAAATCAAAGGCTCGAAGATCAGATTAGTCTACAGTCTGGCAGCACATTGAGCGACGCTTACTGGTGAAGTGTCCCTCAATGGAATAGGCCGCAGTGGCCGCTTACCATCAGGTGGGCTGCGTGTCTGTCTGCCAACTGACATAGTATAAAAAAAAAAAGTTTTTCCTGAAAAATATTCAAACTCTAATGCTATGGTAAGGAGCTTACCAAATGCACCAAACGGCGAACTCTTAATTATTAAATTATGTAAGCACTTTTATAAATTCAGCAACTTTACTATTCAGCTGTTTCAATAAATTGTTACTAGTAGTCAATATTCTGAGTGATTACCCTTCTGAACTTTTTAAATCTTTGGCTATCTCAACATTCTAGCACTACTATCTCTGGTGCCTGGCGAAGACATTTTCTGCCTGTCGCGTCTCCTTAGCTGTATTTTAGTGTAAGATTTGCCGCTAAGGGGATTTAACCGCTAATGTAGCATTACATACAAGATCACAGTTAGACCTGTAAGCGATGAATTGGAGTTTGGTGTGGTCGCGGGTTCGATCCCCGCACGGTACAAACTAACATGACGTATGTATTTACATTAAAGTAATGTTTATCCGTTGTCTGGCACCCATTGGGGCTAGATGGCGCTGTGTGATTAATGTCCAGAGAGATATTTATTTTTCCAGAGAGAGATATATACATGATTGTGAACATTTCCTTGACCTACCTAATAATGTTCAGTTCATAAACTGTATACGGACTAATCAAGTAATGTAAGTGACCCAATTATAGCCGTATAGAAGAACAATTGTCTGACTACAATGATAAATGAGGCGTAATACTAGCAATCTCATATGATTAATCATTCTCCAAGCCTAATATTTATGCCTGTGACATCTTTAAAAAAAAAACTGGTTGATATTACAATGGTAACATAAAATAAATAAAAAACTCCAAGAGAATAATATGCTTTTCATAAAATTATATATGAACTCAAAACTTTTATTAAAATAATAGAAATATTCTCGGACATGATTCACACAGCGTTCCGTCTAGCTCCTTACTTTGTACTATATTTGTCAGACAACGAATAATCGTTACTTAGTTTCTTTTTTTTTGGAAATACTTCCATTTTAGACCACTATTAGACAAAGACACAAACTGGCATCGATGAGGATCAAACCCGCAACCCCTGGTGTCAATAGGTGACATGCGAAGCCAGGGAGGAGCAGCTTGATGTAATACAACAAATTACAAAAAAATTAAGCAGCAAAGAAAGTATATCCAACAAAAAGATGTAGAATTATTTCATATTTTTATCCCATCTCATTTCATCTTTTTTCATCTCATCACATCTAATTTAAATAGTGGTTACTGATATTTACGAGATTACTACCTTAAAGTGATTTTATACAATCATCTCATTTTATTTTATTTCAGAACACAAAAATGCTCGTCTACGATGACATTATTAAGCACACGAGATAATTTTCATCCGGAATATTTCACGACTAATTCGTACCTGAACTTTCAAAACTAACGAATAGCAGTTTTACTTCATTATCTTAATTCCTTTATCTCATTACAGTAACAACGGAGGTGGAACTCATTGAATTATCTAGACTCGTATGCATAAGTAGGTCCACAAAGGGTTTTATAGTATTAAAGGAAAATGCAAAACTTGCTAAGAACAATGGGCCCAAAAAAATTGAGTTAATGTGCAGAGATGAGATGTATTCTATGTCAAAGACCACACACACACCATCAACTTTTATAATGATGAAACCATAATAATGGTCCAAGGGGAAAAAGTAATTTTTATATGAACATAAATAATTAACATAATAAACATTTTTTTTTTTACTAGGACCAATTTTGTCGACGCCATAATAAAAGTTGAAGGTGTTTATTGGATCTACTTCGTAGTCTATGTCCCACATCTGCACATTTTTTTTTTAATTTTTTGGGCCTATTCTTTTTCATTGTCCTTTAAGCTTTTTGGTATATAACAGTGTATGTTAGCGAGATTCACCTAATATATTATGTTTAAAATTACTTGTGTTGTGTATAACAAAATTATACACAACACATTCATAAATAATTAATTACAAGTAAAATTCTTTACTGTTTTAAGAATTGTCATTTCATGTAAATAATGCAACACTTTCTCAACCTTTCCACTTTCCCTTTTCAAAAAACAATGGCGAAAAACAAAGATATGCGAAACTGTTGTTAACCGCGTACTGAAATTGTTTTTTGGTATACACGGTAAAAACAAAGGCCTTTGTAGCGGCGTAAAATAAAGTTTATTTAGCTTTTCACTGCCGCGTGAATACTGTTTGGGGATCGGCATGGACAGACAAGGCTATTATTAAGAGCTAACATCGTCAGGTGGCGGTGCTTTTGAGCTGTTTCACGCTTCGATTAGTTATTGTGGACGAGGAATTTTCTCACCCCGTGAGGATACAGCTGCCAAGGGGTAGGCCTTCAGGGAAAATCTGCCACCATAATTGCTCTAGCTGTGTTGTCTGGTGGGAGCTAGAAGGTATGCTTGCAGTCTATGGCTTGAAGATAATTTGATACATGTCAATCAGTTCAGCAATTTTATTTTTGTATTTTTTATTGCTTTTGGATTGGTTTTAGCTCACAAATGGGAGATTTTTTGGTTACAACCAGGCTATGTTACTTTTCAGCTCGCATACTACCACATAATCAAAATCACGACAGTGTGTTGCTCCTACAGAAATCTACGTTGCGACGTGAAAGGCAAACAAAAGCATCTTTTATATGTTAATCCATGTAAACTAAACTTTTGTTCTAGCATAAAAAATAGTCTTTGTCTATTCCTAAAGTCTTGTCTAAGTCTGTGCAAAATTTTTAAAAGGCCGGCAACGCATTAACGATCCCTCTGGTGTTGCAGATGTCTATGGGCAGCGGTGATTGCTTACTATCAGGCGACCCGCTGGCTCGTTTGCCGCCTCTGACATAAAAAAAGTGAAACCGTAACAGACAGATGGAGACATACAAGGTTTTCTTCTTTCAAATCACGTAATTACGTAAATCTCATTATAATTATTGTTCGTCAGCATTCTTGTTATCTGGTATGAAGTAATGTTATGCTAAAACCTACACAATAAAGCCGTTGTAAAATGCTTATTCTTGACATTTCGCCCCTTAACGACTACTTTGAGTAAGTTTTTACGCCACATCAACGCACGAAGCCCAACAGTTTAGTGCCTCTCAAACTTTTAAGGTATTTTTATGTAAAGATCGTGATAAAATTATGAAACACTTTTATTTGACAATTAAAATTTTAGGAGCAATGTTAGTTATGGAGGGTTAAAAAGTTTTTAAAGCATTTTTTCGGTATTCCGCCTAATAAGGCGTTGAAGTTTATTTTCGTGGGCAGTTTCATTTTAAAATATGTCGTAAAATAAAAGCACTTTTGAAGTTAATGCTTGATGGCTTGATGTGGATTTTTGAGCATATTATGGAAAAAAGCAAAACTTTTTGTAATATTTACATGATACTAAACTACTTACTAAGTAAGTAAAACATTATAAACGTATAATTAATAATGCTGCCCTGCCTGCACTGAGGAAAGTCTCTATAAGCTTCAAAATATTCCATGAGAGTATGTACCTAATATTTAGGGGTTAAAAGGTTTTCAGTTCTAGTCTATGTCGGTGAAACAATTCATTAAAATCTTTTTAGCAATATAGGCGTGAAAGTGTTACTTTATTTAGTTTCGATAAATCTTATCACTTTTTTTAATAAAATACGTTATAATATACCCTGTGATTGTAAAAATACCCCAAGCTCGTATAATAAAGTCCCGATATTACTGTGACCCGGATATTAAAATATTGGGCCTGTCCGATGACGTGGAAAGATATTCGATCGGCTCAGAGCAAACACATGCTCACGCACAGTTAATGGATTTTTCCAGCAGTATTTTTTACCTTTGATCTGGTTTTCATTATGTAATAATCCATTTTTTTAGTACAGCAGTACACTTTTCTGTGTCGTTTCTATTGGGATGCACGCTGCTGACCTTATGGTAAGCTATTTCCTTTGAGAGATAAAATAATCGGAAAACAGGTTCCCGTTCGTCCCACCAGTGAGACGAACGGGAATTGAATAAAATATAATTTTTATTCCCGTTCGTCCCACCAGTAAGTTCAGTGGGACGAACGGGAAGTAAAAATAAGCATTCCCGTTCGTCCCACTGGTGGGACAAACTTGGTGGGACGAACGGAAATGAACCGAAAAACATCGCTCGATGTGCTGCAACACTGTAAGGTTTTTGACCTTCGAGCCTGATATTTACCTATTAGTTCCCCGTGGTCAAGGGTTCTGATACTTAAAAACCATAAACCATCTAGGGGTAGACTGTCACGTTATATCTTAATGATCAAAATAAAAAGCTCCAAATGAAGAAGAAAAGATATATTTTCAGTTCAGAGTGTGGGTCTGGTTTTTGCTCGTACACAGGCAGCTCTGGGTTCACTTTCACTCCCCTCAACGATCCGGCCCAAGAGCAGGCACACGGCAAGGTTCTAAACTTTCTTACACTCTTGCTTGTTGCGAAGAGGCAGCAGCGTGACTCTTCAGCCCTAGGGGGTGATCCTGAAGGGTCGTATAATTAAAGGGCACGAGTTCGAGTAAAGAAAGACGTCGTCACTAGTCTTTCCTCAAAACGAAGGGTGATTTGCAGTGATGATGAAATTAAGCAAGCGACGCCGGAGGAGTTACACTACTAAGTAAAATCTTCCACTGTCCAAACTACTATAAAATTCTCTAAGTAAATAACACACTACGCGGTTCGGAATCCTTATAAATGTATTCTTTGTGTCAACACAATATCACAATATTGAGTTACTACTCAAGGCAACGCAATAACGTTCAGGGTAAGATTTTGCGGGCTATTTATAACAACAAACAGTATGAATATACGTTAGTACTAGTGCTGATATACAAGTAAATAAATACCAATATATTTGACCGCCTCCGTGGAACAAGCCGCTCGGGTACAAAACCCGGAGATCGCCTTGGGTTTGGTTGGTGGTAGGGCTTTTTCAGAGCCCAACTGGCTAGCTACCACCCCCACAGGTGAAATCTGCCGCCCATAACAGCCGTCATTGTGTTTCGGCAGTATTAATGTGGGAGCCAGTACACTTGAAATCATAGGCTTAAAGATCAGATGAGCCTACAGTCTGTCAGCACATTAAGCGAGGCTTCCTGGTGAAGTGTCCCTCAATGGAATAGGCTGCAGTGACCGCTTACCACCAGTACCGTGTTGCAGGATGTCTATGGATGGCGATAGTCCCCTTTAATTTTTATTAAACTCTAATAAGAATTAAAAGAACACATCCCACTTAGTAACAAATGACCTCTGCGTTCTCTTTTATCGAGGAATATTGTGTGTGTTTGTTTTGTCAATATAAATGTTCCTGCATAAATTTACCAGATAAGTCAAAGGTTATGTCAGCAAATTTCACCCGTGGCGGTGGTAGCTAGCCAGGGACACACTGAAAAACTATAACCACCAACCAGTACCAAAGCAGGGTTTGAACATACGACTTCTTGGTTTTAGATTCGACGGGTATAAAATTTTTAGCTTACCATTTATATCATTTATGAATATATTCATTATAGATGATATAAATGGTAAGCACTCAAATAAAACAATCTGTAAACGCAACGAGAATCGAAGAATCGTCAATACTGAGGCACTTAAAACTATGCACAGCTTCATCAAGTGTTCTAATTATAAAAGAAACAATGAAAGAAAAACACCCATTCATTGCTTCGCAGCGGGCTTTTACCCGGCTTCCCATTTTGTGTGTAATTAAAAAGTTTTATGTTGTCGTGTAATTACGAGTAAGCGCGCTCCTCGCTCGCACAAGGCAGGCACCGGTTCGATCCTATCAGGTGTGAAGATGAACCCTCGGAAGCTATTATAAACATGGTCGCAGGTTTCGCTGACACACGGCTTTGGCACTTAAAAATATTAACAAGCGGTAGCTTTTGGTGAGCTATTTACAAAATATGCTTAATGTGACGTACGAAGGTCACGTATCATGACGTCAACGAAAAGGGAAGATCTTCCTCCGAGCTAGGTGTCTGTCTGTGTGACCGCGGCCCAATGTACCGTCTTGGTGTGTTATATATATGCTAGCGAAGAGAATAACTCTGCTAGCGAGACTCAGGATCGAATATCTGATTGACTGTCTAAATGACGACACGTGCGAGTGACGAGTCTCGAAGCCAATGTTTACACATGCACTTTTCACTGACTTGCAATCGTGTGTTGTTGTCGTCAGTCTGTCGTATGTAGCGCATTCCGATATCCGCTACACTTAATTTAAATAAAAGAGGCTTTTATATTGAAGATGCAAGAGGTTAAACCTGTCATTTAACTTAACTAGACAAACTTGACACTTTACTTCCTCAAAATGATCTGAAATGTTTAGATAAGAGAACAATAAGTAGCTTAAGTGCCTAATGAAGAAGTTTACTAAAGAAGAAGAAAAGACCTCTCTTCCTTGTTTCAAACATTCCCGCATAGATTAAATTTCGTTTAATTGCAGATTCAAAGTTTGCTTTATAAACTGCTGTTAATTAGCATTTCTTAACACAACAAAATAAACAAAACATCATATTTCTTTTCCACTTTCGCAAGACCCGTTCTTCATTAAAACTCTGGAATTCCCACCAAGTTATGGCGTCAAACAAATAAAACTATTGAAAAACTGGATGCAAGGCAAATTAAAACACGATTCAATTAAAACTTGGGCTTTGGTTAAGAAATGTGGTTCTGCAAGAAGCGTGAAAGATATTAAAGCAAATTAAACTTGTGTGGCGATCACCTATAGCTGATTGCTATTTGAATACAGCCTTTTTAACCGACTTCAAAAAAGGAGGAGGTTATATGTTCGACTGTATGTATTTTTTTTTTTTTTTTTTTTTTTTTTTTTTATGTATGTCCGTCGATTTCTCCGTCAATTGTGGACCGATTTAAATAATTCTTTTTTTATTTGAAAGTGCATAGTTCCGAGGTGGTCCCATTGTCACCATGTCAGGATCTGATGATGGGATCTCGGAAAAATCAAGGAAAAACCTCAAATTTTATAGGCTGCGCCTACGCGTTACTTGTTTTTTTCTGAAGCCATTCAAGTTTTTGCGTCCGATAGACATCATTTTATGTTGATGAGCTGATGATGGAAGGTACAACTCCTTAACGGTTAGGAGTTAGGGGATAATTCTTTCAGTATTGTAGGAATATGTGGACCGTTAGTTGTATTTCATGTACTTTTGCAGCTAAGGTGATGATGGAAAGTACAACTCCTTAACGGTTAGGAGTTAGGGGATAATTCTTTCAGTGTTGTAGGAATATGTGGAACGTTAGTTGTATTTCATGTACTTTTGCAGCTAAGCTGATGATTACCCGGGGATGGGCTGGTCACTAGCCAATAAGGTTAGCACCGGCTCGTCCTAATCGGGTGTGAAGGAGAAACCGGGGGAGTGTAGTGGGTAGCGGACGCTTCGGTCTCGAGTCCCACACACGGCCGCGGGTCTAGCTAGCCTGCGGTTATGGTGCACAAACGCATTCTCCTCCTACCCATGGTGCTGAACACTTAATGAATACCTAATATTATTATCAAATAATACAATTCTACTCGTATTTTCGCTATCATTATTATGAAAGAGTTTTACTCACTACCTACGTGTTATTCACACTAAAAATAGAAAAATAAACAAACTTTTTTAAAAAAAAATTAAACCGACTTCAAAAAAAAAAAGAAACAAAAAAACTACCTAAAAAACTGAAAAGCAAAAAATAATTTTAATAAGACACCTACCCATCTGTTTGAAGTCGGTGCCAAGCCAAAGTTAATAAAAAATGATATATAATAATATTATGTATTATAAAGGGTTACTTATTAATCCGCGGACGTAGGTACGTAATCTGAGTACCTACTATTTGGCTTGGCACCGACTTCAAACAGATTAGTAGGTACCTACCTAGCACGTAAAATACAATTTAATTAATAGGCTTAGACAATAAGCGCATTTGATGAATGTCTTATTAAAATTATTTTTTGCTTTTCAGTTTTTTAGGTAGTTTTTTTGTTTCTTTTTTTTTTGAAGTCGGTTTAATACAAACAAGACTAATGACCTCCCACTTGACTGTAGGGTCCTTCGATCTTCAAGCCTTTAGTTTCAAGTTCTCTGCCATTTGCTCGAACATTATTGGCAATACAAGAAAAAGTCCTCCGCCATTGGCTCCCACACTATTGGCAATACAAGCCAACGACAAATTTACTAACTACCTATATAGCCAGCCCTGTAAAGCTTACTTTATTGTATTTCAGAGGAAATGACGCAAACCCAAAGGAAAATCAGCTTCACAATTTTTATGAATTAAAATTATCTTAGCAAAATTACTTGTGCCCAGTTTAACCAGTGATAGATAAGTTCGTAATCTTCTTCTTCTCTTCTCAGCCTTTATCTACCATTTTCCTGGTGTAGGCCTCCTTTCTTTCATGCCAGTCTCTCCTATCTTGAGCCACCTGTATCCACATCGATCCGGCTTCTCTCTTTATGTCATCACTCCATCGCATTTGGGGTCTTCTTACCGGGCGTTTCTCTCCCCATGGTCTCCACTCAACAACCGTCTTACACCAGGAGTCATGTTTGCGGGCGACGTGGCCTGCCCATTCCCACTTAAGCTTCGCTACTCGCTGGACAACATCAGTAACTTTACTTCGCTCTCTTAGCCACTTATTTGACATACGGTCTCGCAGTGTAACTCCTACCAGTTTTCTTTCTATCGCTCTTTGGGCCACTTGTAGTTTATTAATGGAGTCTTTGGTAAGAACCCATAAGTTCGTAATAATTTATCTAAAAGATAACTTAGAATTTTTCTCTATTGTATTTTTTAATTAAGTAGACACCTTTATTAAACATATACAGCACTAGCGGCCGCCTTCGCTGTTTCACCCGCGCGTAATTTCTTTTGTCAATTATCCCCCTCTTCCGCCCACATTTCCGGGATCAAAAGTACCCTATGTTATCAGGGGATAGTGTAGCCTTCAAACACTGAAAGAATTTTCAAAATCGGTTCAGTAATCTTATGAAGCTTATGCTTATTTGTCAATTGTAAAACAAGCCCTAAAATGTTTTATTATAATAGTGTCCACATTTTAGTGCCAACTCCAGGTTTCGAGATTCAAATCAAACTCATGCATGGAAAGCGGGAACCACTCGACGACCACAGCTCAATTTCATAGCAAACAAAATTTTTTACCGAAAATCATTTTCAATATTTGTAAAAGCGGAGCGCAATTTGGATTATTTTCACCAAACCGTACTACTCGCGGACGGCTGACAGGGCTTTTCATTTCCAGCGAATGCTGCTCCGGTCTGCAAAGATCGTTGCGTCCGTTTGTCTGTCGGTTATGTGTATAGCATTAAAGTATGGTCACAATAGGCCATTATTACATCCCTTTCGCATGTTTCCCAATATATTTTTTTGACATTTATTTGATATGCATTATTAAATAAGAATTTACAAAAATATTACTGCTATAATCATTTTGGCTATGTGAGGTAATTTACCTGTTATATAAAACGTGCTTTGTGTTATTATCAACAATATATAACTCAGATCTCGGCTATCGTCATTACATGTTCCAAGGAAAATTCCATTGAATAAAAGGGGTAATTACGAAACAAGAGGTCACAATGTGAAAGAGGACACAGAGCGGTGCGTCACAAAGAAAATGTGAGCTCCGCTTTTTCATTCTTCCCAAAATGACTTCCGTGTCAAAGCAAAATGCGTCAATTTTGTGTCGTTATATTTTTCATCAAAAAGTGAGCGACACAATGAGTATTAGGATCTTGTACTTTCTTCTTCTTGGTCTTTAACTGCCTCCGTGGTACAGTGGTTAGAGCGTTGGGCTCTAATACCCGGAGGTCGTGGGTTCGAATCCCGCGGGGAGCATCACTTTGTGTGAATGTTTCCAGTTTGGTTAGGACATTGCAGGCTTGAATCACCTGAATGTCTGAAAAGAATGATGATTCCGTGCTTCGGAAGGCACGTTAAGCCGTTGGTCCTGCGCCTGATCTCTCTTCGGTCGTGTCAGACTGCTGTCCCACCGTGCTATGAGAGTGAGGGAATAGGGAGTGCACCTGTGCTTGCGCACTCACTTGTGCACTATAATATATCCTGCGTAGTTGGCTGATCGTAAAAGATTGGCCGCCATAGCCGAATCGGCTAGGAGGACATTATTATTATTATTAGGATCTTGTAAGATATTATCAAAATGGTTGTTCAATAGTCCAAAGGAACTGTATCTTGTTAAATAAAACAACTTGAACTAGGTAAAAACTCGCGATATATTCTACATTTTAAATTAAAACCCGACGTTTCGACCACTTTTCAGCAGTCGTGATCACGGAATGACTCAGGTGTTTTGCGTCAAATTTTGTTTCATTGGTGTTTTATAGATATCGTAAGGTTAAGGTTAAACTATTCAAATTGAAACTAAGATGGAACGAAACTTCAGGGGTCGATAAGTATTTTTATTTCCCTCACGTTGCGAGCTTAAAGCGCCTCCTCGTTACACGGAACTTCTCTGGCTAATTAGAACTCCCGCTGAGGGCAATGAAAAAGGTTTTAATTGATCTTTTTAACGAAACTTTCGGGAAGGACTGAAATGCTATTTTGGAATAAACCATTAATAAGAATCGACTGCCTCCGTTAACCAGTAGTTAAGCTGCTCATGTTTCACACCACTTCACCCGCGGTCGTGGGGGTGACGCACCTTTTGGTCTAGCTGGCTAGCCACACCCACAGGAGAAATCTACCACGTTAAAACATTTCTGGCAGTGTTCCGACAATTTCAATTTGATAGCGGAGCCTGCAATGTGGGAGCACATAGAGCGTAGGTTAATATTCTATTACATTCCTAAAAAGATAAAACTAAAAAGTTTCGCTACCTACTTACTCGTAAGAACTTTTGTCATTAAAGCACAAAAGAAAATATAATATTCAAAATTTCTTCTGCCTTTAGCTCGGTATAGAATTACCACAACGACAGCAAGTACTCTTTGACATCACTGAATTTTAACTTCAACAGTTATGTTAATTCGTCTAGCTTAGCTTTGACCCTCTGGGCCTGTGACAGTGCAACCTCAGGGTCACCGCATGATGTGTCAGCACAAATTAGCGGTCTGACCCTCATCATAACTTATCAGCTGGATTTTCTACCTACCCGTCAGAAAATATTTATGAAAAAATCATATTTTGGAGAGGCCTTTCGCAAATATGTCACTACTTCAGCATTTTGTAGGAGTGCAGTTAGTAGATAAGCGCTCTGCGTAGCAAGAGAGATTTCCATATTCTAATGCTTTGAGGGAACCTTCATCAGATTTAGATTTTGGTGGTACGAGTACAGTCAATTTGGGTAAATTTGAACATTTTTAACAGTGTTTGTGATGTTAAAATCTGATTTATATTGATTATACCTTTTTTTTTGAATAAATAGTGTCCTTATAAGTTTTTTTTCTTCTTAAACAAAACATTTACGAAAAAAACAACGAAATTACGCACAATTTCTCACAAAAAGCAAATTCAAAGTTACCATGTATTAAATTAATAAATCTTTTTCATAATTCTGTTCAAAGTTAAACCGCAATTTAAAGTTACCCAGAATGAGGGTATTGAACTAAATTTTTAAGAAGTGTTGTTTTGTGTTTTATAATTTTGAAAGCATTTTGTTTGCTAATGATATTTTTAGCTTTTCGATTGTGGCTTCGCCTACGTGGACTATAGGACATAGGTACAAGTATGTAATATTTCTCTGAAAGGTTCGAAAATCCGAGTGGCAGCACATTGAATGACTGTAGGTACGGTCAAAAGCACATCGTGGTAAACACTTGCAGTTCGATAATAGCACTTATGCCCCCGACATAAGAGCGGTACAAAGTCCAAAGTGTTACGTCTGACGTGCTTTTGACTGTACCTTCCTAAGTAGCCTTTATGAAGTAACCCTCAAAGAAATGAGCCGCAGTTACTGATTACCATTTAGGTGGGCTGTATGCTGTCTGACAACTGACCTAGCATTAAAAAACTAAATTTTTAAGTTTAGGTAAGCCGTAAAATAAATACCTTTACAAAGTGAAAGCATTGAATAGGCGTGGGTAAATATGCTCGATGTTTAGCTACGAACCCTTTGTACTGCCTCTGACAAGGGTCCTGTGGTTACAACTAGGTATTCTAGAAGGTCGTAGGCTATTTTACCTTTTTCAGGGACCTAGTGTGTCTGAATGGATTACGTGAGCGGATTCAGGTAAAAGGGTTACTAAAATTTTAACTGATTTCAGCAAAAAAAAATGGTTCCATAAAATAAGTTTATTATCGCTCGTAGAAGGTGATCTGAACCTCAGAAATGATTTATGTGAAAAAAAATGCGTTTAATAAGACTTCTTGAGTCCGAAATCTACATGCACATAATTATGTAAATGTTTGCACCATGCGTGGATCGTACCCGCGACCCCTAGTGTAATTGTTAATTACTCAACCATTACACCATATCTTTCATTAAATTACTCGAGTAATAGCTCTTACGTTAATATAGTTCTTGACAGTAAAATAAACACGACATTCATAATGTATTTATATTACTACAAAACCAATGAAGAAAATATAATTTATATCATGGAAACACGACTCGATAGTTGAAACAATAGTCAACTTCTCGAACAACAAGTTATACAGAACTAATAACACGCGAAGACGTATTGGACGTAAGAATTACTCAGGGAAAGTAATATTACAACAGAAACTAAGTACCTAATAAAGGGAAGATAGATAAGTATCATACTTTGGTCGGCACGAAATAGACCTAATACTGGGGTTTACACGACACGCAAATCGTATAATCCATTCGTGTTATTTTATCACACATGGTTCTGTAAATTGTTCGAGTTGCTATATGAACCATTAATGTGATGCACAGTTACAATAGTTTGTAAAATGGCCAATAGATGGCGTGCTTAGATAATAAATCGTGGTAGCGTTTGGTAGATTGATATTAAATGGGATCTTTCTCATACATTGTTGTGGTATTATTTCACAAGAAACAAGCCGTTCCGATGCCCAATTATCTGCGGGTGCGAATCGATGGTGGTTCGTGACTCGTACACAAATCAAAATCTATTTTTTTTTAATTATGTAAGCTTCAATAATGTACCTATGGAATATTCAAACATTAATGTATCAAAGTGGCTCTACCACTGGATTCGTCATATTGCCATCTACCGAGAAGAGTCGGCAAGAAAGTCGATTCTTATTCTTCTTAACCCAGTAAGAACCAGGATGCTCCTTCTCAAGTGATAGTGTCTGTAGGTTGGTATCGTCTGGTTTGTGAGAGTGCCGGAGGCCCACACCCCATACCATAGGCCGGCAACGCATCAGCGATCCCTCTGGTGTTGCAGATGTCCATGGGCAGCGGTGATTGCTTACAATTAGGCGACCTGCTGGCTCGTTTGCCGTCTCTGACAAAAAAATAGGATTTTATTTTAAATACAGCTACTTTTATATAAACTTACTGATAACAAATGCAAATATTATCTAAGCACAGCTTGTACTTTGAGTTCTAGACAACGGATACGCTTGTTAATAAAAGTGTGTTCCGGCATGATATGCAGAAATTTTGTAACTCCCAATTTACTACTAAGGCTTGTAATACGCAACGTGTAAAATCCAACGTCCAAACCATACAATGGGACAGCCTGTATGGGTAATTGGCTTACACAGAATCCCCGAAATTAGACCTTACAAAGCCCTGTTAAGCTCCGATTAGATTTAAAACATTCCTCTCAGATATTTACTGGGTATTCTACGGAAGATGTTTTGTTTAGATAGGATTAAAACATGTTTATGTTATAATAGGTATTTGATAAATTGTTTATAAGATAAATCGTTTAAAGGTACTAAGATTAACCACACTAATATTAATTTCGCGAAAGCTTGACTATTTGTCAATGAAGATTTTACGCCTAGACTGCTGAACCAATTTTGATAAAATTTGGTTTACACATAGACAAGACCTTAGGTAAGTAAAACTACTTTTAATTCGGGAGACTGCTCAGCTCCCATGAAATAAAATAAATAACTAATTTATTAAATTGATTTTACTGTCAGATCAGAGCAACTGTCTTTTGGTATAGTATGAGAATTATTTTAAAATTCAGTGTTCAAATTATGAGCACTAAGCATTATTTTAATTTTAGCTCTGAAATAAACCTGAACAGTAATGTTAATACGTCTGACTCAGGTTTCACCTTTTTAGGGTGGACTAGGTGACAATGTGTCTACACCTAGAAGAGTGGACCCGTAATATACCTATTTCACTAGTGACCCTTCGCAGCTTCGCACGGAATTAATTAAGTAATAATGAAAGTGTTAGGTATAAATTTTCATTTCAATTGCAATTAACCCACCTAATATTCCGGGGTTCCGGCAATATTAAAGTACACTTGAAATCTAAGGCTCGAAGATCAGATGAGCCTACAGTCTGGCAGCACATTGAGCGACGCTTCCTGGTAAAGTGTCCCTCAATGGAATATGCCGCAGTGACCGCTTACCATCAGGTGGGCTGCGTGCCTGTCTACCAACTGATCTAGTATAAAAAATTATATATAATATATATATTTTAAGTCTATTTATAAATCAATTTGCGAAATAAATCCTTTGACTTTGACCAACATAATATTTTTAAGTTAATTTATTATGCATACGAATCATTCCTTCATCAATAGAGATTGTCGATGATGCGTAAAGGTACAATAAGGTTAAGACCTCATCAGACGGCATTGCCTCAACATAAAGCTCTTTAAAGGAACAAAGTAACTTAGAACGAGTATAACCGTTCTTAAAACTTGTTGTCTCGTTATTCTTCTGTATTTTTCATTAACCTTCTATTGTCAGAACGTGGTAGCCGATTTATAACCGACTTTAGAAAAGGAGGTTGTCAGTTCCACTGTACGATTTTTATGATTATAAAATACTTTTATAATGTTTAGTATTCGTTTAAAGTTATGGTTCCTTTAAGTAAATAAAAAGTGCTCCCAAACAAATATTTAGGATTAAAAACACAAATTGGTCAAAATCGCATTTCAATCATCATTGATCTAATACTACGTATAATGAAATGATTTCGAACTTATAAAAATAATAAAATTAAATCACGTAAGAGGCCTCAATTTATCACGTTGAAAATCTGACACCGGATCAATAATTGTCTGTCTGTCACAATGAAACAATCCAACATCTTTATTATCATCTGATATTGCATTTCGCGACCTGCCATCTGGTTGGATAAGTTGCAAAAAAGGAACCTTAAAAAAGTTTAGTGTAAAAGCAAATAAAGTGTCTCAAGTCAACAAAAAGGCTGACACTTGCTGGTGGGACGATCGGGAATAAAAATTAATTAATTAATTTAATTCCCGTTCGTCCCACTGGTGGGACGAAGCCTGGTTGGACGAACGGGAATGAACCGACATATTTGTTGAGTGTGCAAAGACGTCAAGTATAAATTGAACAAAAGTAAATTCATCTAAGAGAAAAAGTATTCATTTTATAAAATAACTGAAACATTGTGAGTGCGTTTTTAGCTGACTCTGTTTGAATCTAACCAAAAGTCGTGCCTACAATATAAAGTTACATTGTGCAATATTATTTCTTTATCGAACAAAATAAATTTTAATTTAACCGTAAACTTTTTGCAATTAATGGGCTCAAAGCGTTGACTCAATTTCACCAATTGAATTTCTTTCACCATCGATGCAATTTCAGCGTTCTATTTTTTTAAATTATGATTGATGTAAAAAATGTAAAAATTGTTTATTCACATGGTCTATTTCGAAATTCAAAAATGTATTCCACAGTCACATCCTCATAAAAATGGCAGCACGAAAATATTCAAAAAGAGAATGTCAGTCGTCAACGTCATATTGTAAGCCGAAAGTACACAAACTTTTACATCAAAGGGGAGTTAAAAATGCAATTAACACGTCGAAACACCGAGAGCCTGTGGAAACTGGCTCACTCCCTACAGTTGGTAGTTACAACATCCCTTTCAGGGCTTTCAGTAGCGAGTGGGTCGCCGCGCCGCGCGGACCGTCAGCGGTCCTGTTAACCGAGACATCGAGTTGAATCGAAACTTTTGAACGAAATGTACGTTTGTGAGTGATCTTTTTTTAAACTGTGGTTTATAAGTGGCCTTTTGTTTGAAATGTGAACTCTTTTGAGGTGAGTACACTGGTTATTAACTTTTTTCATAACTTTTTTTTAACTACCCTATTGTGAAATGTAAAAAGGTTGAATTAAAATTTATTTTATTACATTACGCTATGTACTCGTATTAATAACATTTTCCGAAACTTTTCATGCCGTGTGATAAACGTTGTCGCTTTGTACGAGATTTGAACTGGAACTTACAAAAAAAATTTAGCCGAGTTTCTTGATGGTAGTTTCGAGAACGGAAATATTTTTTTTTATTTATTATTTATTTATAGGTACACATACAGATTATTATCGAAACAAAAAATAAAACATACATGATACAAAAAAAATACTAGACAATAAACCAAAAAAGTGTACACAACATGATTACAATAAAAATAACTTATTAAGCAGTTAATAAATATAGTAATTTAATGATAAGGGTGAAGTGTTAGTACAATTTACATATTTACATGAAACTTTCCATTTTCAAACGTTGTAATCAACAATGAAAACTTCGCATAATATCGATTTAGAGAACTCTATTGCATTTTAAATGATAGAAAAACTTATATTTAAAAGGTTTTGTTAAAATGAGAACATTTAAAAGAAAATTATTTTGTCAAAATGTGAATGAATCAATTGTAATAATAGTAAGGCTGGAGTTTAATGACTTATGAATGCATTATTGGTTGAAATTCATCTAGGTATTTTGGCTTGAATGTGAAAGTGGACTGCCAAAGAAGATTTTTTCTGATAGACTTTGTGCTATTGATTTATTATCAAGGCTTTAACTCTGCGGTAATGAACAAATAATTGAGATTAATATTACCTAATTTTTTTAATTTTTCATTTAGGTATATCTTTAATAAACTGTACGCAACAATTTTAGGTCCATTTTTCACATTGCTGACATAATAAGTAAGTAATTTTAGACAGAGGTCATTATAACGCGTATTGTTTTGGGCGGCATTCTTATATTGGGACCAAAGGTGTTTATATGTCCTTTTATCGTTTTGAAAAAGTGAAGGTACGTAAAATATTTTGGTTAGTTTAATTTTCACTCGTTTATATTGTATTGAGTTCTGACTCTTTTATTATGATAAGAGCGGGCTTGCCCTATTTAAATAAAGATAACATTTAGCACATTAATTATATCACGTGCCGCATAAATTATCTTTAGCTTTATAAGCCTTCCAAAATGGTAATTAAAAACAATTTTAGTAGCACGTATAAGTAATAGGATGCGATCTTTTTTTATTTGGGTGTTTGAATGTCTTGTGGTCTAGTTGTTTTGCCCGATTTTGTGTTTCCCACTGAGTACGGTCAACAGCACATCACGGTTAACACTTGCAGTGCGATATTAGCACTTATGCCCCCGACATAAGAGTGGTACAAATTCCAAAGTGTCACGTCTGAAGTGCTTTTGACTGTACAATATTACGGTCTTCAAGTCGCGAGTGTAACAGCTCTATGCAAGCATGTAACAGCTTAGGCCGCATCAACGCTTACCATCAGGTGTGATCGTGGTCAAATGCAAGCCTTTAAAATTATGTTAAAAAAGTTTTAGGTAGGTATCTGGACGTGATGTAGGGGACCTAGGTACCATTCCGGGAATTGGTACAATAGCAGAATTTATGTCTGCTTTTTGGGACTCTGCTCGGTCACCAATTCGCATTTGGCAAGCGAACGGTGATTAAGCCAATACTGGGTTTTGGATCTTGGTCTTTGACCTGCAGTAGGATATTAATAGGCTGATAAATTACTTTGATTCATTTTTTTTTGAACACACCTCGTGTTGTGAGCACTAATCTGCTATTGCAAAGTGTGGTTATTAAGCCATACCTACCATTAGTGTAGCGATAAATTGATTTCAATTATAGAGGTCTTTGCTCTAAATGTTGTCACTTAAAAGGGGTTGTATTTAACTGCACATCAAAAAATACTGATTGTGTCTCTCTCTCTCTGTCTGCCTGTTACGCTTGCACGCCTAAACCACTGAACCCATTTTGATAAATCTTGGTACAGTTATAGACTTTTTTTTTCGAAGGAGAATGCGATTATGCACCATACTAGCTTGACCTGCGGCCGTGTGTGGGACTCAAGACTAGAGCGTCAACTATCCACTAAACTCCCCCGGTTCCCCTTCATACCCTATTGTGTGTTGTGGCTATTGACCAGCCCTTCCCCGGGTACTTGAAGCCTTTCAAGTCGGGTGGCGCCTAGGGAAGGCCACCCGAGAAGCAAGGTGACCCTCAATCTTGGCTCGGGCGACCTGTGGTACATTTACAGACTAGACCTTAGAAAAGGGCAGGTTACTTTTTATCATAATTCTCAATTCCCATTGTATAACAAAAATAGAATAATTTTTGTTTGTCCTTCACGGGGTAGTTTGGGAACTGGATAGAGTCTTAAGACATTCATTCCGTCATCTTCATCCCAGCGTTATCCCGGTTGCGCACTTGCGGGGCCCGGGCCGGGGTCCGCTTTCCTACTCTTCCAAACTTGTCACGGGAGCAAGGCGATCCTCCCGCGCGTCGTTAGTGCCTTGCCACACTGGCGGTTTGCAAGCGTTTCCAACGCGGAGCGGTCGCGCAGCGAACACGCCGCGTGTCCGCGGCGGAGACGTCGCGGCTGCGCGGCGTGTTCGCCGCGGAACCGCGACGGCACCGCGACGTCAGCGTACATTCAGTAACAGAATGGATTCCGAGGAGGAATTAATATGCACACAAGAAACATTATGAATACAAAAAGACACCAAAAAAGTTGCCACAAAGGGGTCAACAGTAATGCAGTATAAATATTCGAAATCCAAAGCCAGGTCAAAACTATATCTCAATCGCAGTGCATTCACAGTTTGTATTTTTCTAAATGTCAAGTTAAAAACTGCTTTGTTTTGTATTTAGCATTGACGCGAGTTTGCCGTAGGTAGTAGTTGTGCTGGCCAGCATTCCTATGTGACGATCGTATTATCATGTTAAAAAAAAATCAATTTAGAAAAACAAATGCCGAGTTGTGTGGTATGTAAATAAGTACACCCATAATTATAATCTTATAAAAATAAAAGGGGAGTCGGGACTTTGGTATGCGAGTGTAGAACATGACGTCCACGCTTCTCTCCGCGGCGAACACGCCGCGCAACCGCGGCGTCACCGCCGCGGGCACGCGGCGTGTGTTTGCTGCGCGACCGCTCCGCGTTGGAAACGCTTGCAATCCGCCAGTGTGGCAAGGCACTTACGCGGCGACGCCCTAGCCCTATACCAATTCCTGTATCTACGCACCATATTGATTTGGCCGGTTTGCTTTTACTGAGGCGACTGCCGTCTGACCCCCAAACCTCAGGGGGGTGAATTTCAACAACAGAAATTTTTTTATCATTTCCGCGGACTTTTTTTGTGTCAATGCTATCTTCTTATTTTTAGTGACAAATAAAACTTTAGCCTATTTTTAACATTGTGCGTGAGTGGTCATCCAATATCATCAAAACTTATAGAAATATTTAAGGATGAATTTTTAAGAGTCCACTGAAATGATAAGTGTCCACCGATATGATATCGTACCCTTATTGCAAAAACCAATTATCTGCACCAAAATTTTACCAAAATGTTTTTGAGATATAAGCACTTGAAAGTTTGACGACACAAAATACATTATAGTAACGTTTATTTTATATATTAATGGTTATTTATAAATAAGCAATTATTCTAGTTTCATTAAGTAGGATAATAATTGAAGAAAACTGACTAGATTTTATAGAAAAATCAGGAAATAACAGGTAAGGAGCTCATTTAGTTGGTTTTACCTGAATGTAGCGAAACTACCGTATTTCCAAAATCACTATTCTGGTAGCTCTACGGGCAGTTTTAATTCATTCTCTTATATAAAATTATTATAATCTTCAAAACAAAAACCGATTTAGTACCGCTATTGCCAGTACAGAAATAAAAAGAATATCATTAGTTGGTTTTGCCTGAATATAAATTAAATCTTTATCTATTATCTGCAGGTTTGTTTTCTAATCTGTACAAAATACTGAGTTAAACAGTACCTTTTGTACGTATTAAGTAATATAAACAAAACATTTGATAAAAATCTTTAATAATTATTATAATAAGTGAAGTTAAATTAAAATTAGCACAATTAACATTAATAATCATTAAAATTAAAAATCATTCTTCTGATGATGTATCGGAGAGAGTTGCATCTGGCAATCTATCGACACTGCTAGCTTCGGTAGCCAGAGATTGGAACCAACCATGAAATTCCTCCGGTATCACCCCTTTGTAAGGTCCTTTTTTTGCTTTTTTTTTGCTTTTGCTAAATTTGGGAAGAAGAGAAACAACCTGATGAATGGAACATGGGAGCTATTTGCCCGTAGTAGGAAGAAATGCGACAACTACAGAGGGATTGCATTGCTGCCTACCGCATACAAAGTGCTATCGTATGTGCTCCTGTCTCGGCTAGAACCATACACTGAAAAAATCTTGGGAGATTATCAATGTGGTTTCCGCAAAAACCGAAGCACAGTAGAACAAATCTTTCTGCTTAAGCAAGTCTTGGAAAAGAAGTGGGAGTTCGCGCAAAACGTGCACATCTTGTTCGTGGACTTCACCAAGGCTTATGATAGTATTGATAGAGAGGTACTGTATCGGATACTGGAATCTTTCCGAATCCCCAAGAAACTGCCGAAAATTATCAGGGTCGCTACATGAGTCAGCAAAATGAGAGTAAGGGTAGGAGAAGAGCAGACACAGGAGTTTGATGTAGTCACCGGTCTCAAACAAGGAGATGCGCTGTCGCCTACACTGTTCAATCTGGCTCTTGAACACATCATCCGAAAACTCTGGTTGATTGATGTGGGAGTTGAGCTGGAGGGATCACACAAGGTGGTAGGATATGCAGATGACCTTGCATTACTTGGGCGGTGTGAAGCCGACGTGGTGAGACTTGCGGAGGTGCTGGATACAGAGGGCAGAAAGGTTGGTCTCGGAATCAGTCGAGAGAAGACAGAATATCTCCATATGAAGCGCTATAAAGACAGCAGAGCGAGAAGGAAAAGCCTCCAGGTAAACAGTGCCACGTACAAGGGCGTCGACAAGTTTAAATACTTGGGATGCACTATCACCGATACTACCCGCAGGAAGGATGAAATAAACGCTCGCGTAGTAAGTGCCCTGAGATGTTCCGCCGCCCTCCATAAAGTGTTAGTGTCTAAGTTACTAAGCAGAGCCACAAAGATTCGCATCTACAAGACAGTCATTAGGCCGATCTAAATGTACGGGTGTGAAACGTGGACAATGACGCTGAAGGAGGAAAGCAAACCACTGGTGGCGGAACGGAAGATATTCCGCAAGATTCTGGGACCAACCAAAGGAGAAGATGGGTGTTTGAGGCCCAGGTTCAACCAGGAGATTGAAGACCTGATAGCCGAGCCAAATATTATGGAGGAAATAACATCATCCCGACTACGCTGGCTCGGACACGTGGAGAGAATGAGAAAGGATTGAGCTGCCAAAAGAGCTTATCTGGGACGACCAACAGGACGCCGTCCTGTGGGTCGTCCGAGATATCGCTGGAGGGACGAAGTCGCCGAGGACCTCAAGGCACTAAACGTGCATGATTGGGCGGAATTGGCATAGGACCGAAAGAAATGGCGAGCTTTGACGTCGGAGGCCAAGACCTATTTCGGATCGCTGAGCCAGCGTAGTAAGTAAGTCAGTTTTTTTGCAATCGTCATAGGTAGAGGTCTGCTGTACAGTTGTTGTAGGGGTGGAAAGATAACTTTGGAACTGGTGGGCTGCAGAGATAATTCTGAAACATCTTGAAGTGGTTGTAATGTAAGCAAGTAGGTACGTTCCTTCTTTTGTCGCAGAAGTTGACAATGAAACTTTTTCCAACCCTGTCGGTTTTGACTGAGTTAGGTATGCATCATAAGCTTGCGATAGTAAGACGTCATCGTCACACCATAAACCATCAGCTGTAAAATAAAGCAAACACGTCAGATAATTTGTGAGAATTTTGCATCTAACCTAAAATTTTAGTTCATCTGATTTACCTTGGGTTTTCCGGTCATTTTCAAACTTTCTTTCATCTTCATCATCTTTAGAGACACTCATTTTTATTAAATTCACAAAGAATCTCAACAAAAAACGTTGAAAACAACACTTTTGACGAAACCGGCGCAGGATTTGTAACGATTACCGCGAAAACAAAAACCGACTACTTGGGCTTGCGTCAAATGTTGCGTGCTAAAGAGAAGGCTATACATGGGATAGAAGGTTTTAGCTGAAGCTAATTTAAAACCATCTCACTCGCAACTATTGGACAAATGAGAGGAAAAAATAACTAAACACAGATAATTGGTTTTAGCTGAAGATGTTTGGAAAGCGTCGTAGCTCAGTTATGCAGTAAAAGTAAAATAAAGTTAAGTAAGTTCTTTTACCTGCAATAATTTTAAGCTAATACAGTGTTTAATTTTCTGCAAAAAACTACTAAAGCAGTTTAGTTTCTTTTATTGGTAGATACATCAGCAATTTCTGACTTATTCATAAAAGCTAAAACTAGTTACCGTAGGTTATTATGTATTAACAGAATAATCCTATCGTATTACAAGTTAAGAAACTTCATCTAAAACGTCTTATAATACAAAATATGGTTTTTGTGCTACACGTTTGCAAATTTTTGAGTATTAAATGATTTTACTATTTTTTTTATGGAGATAATTTAATTATACTTGTAGATTAGTTGCTTTTTCCTTTAGCTATCTTTGTAACGAATCGTCGTAGCAGGTAATGGGTTTTACCTGTAGCTTTATCGCGAAGAGACGAATCGATTGGTGTATTTAACTCATTTTTGGTAAAAAAATGCAGATAGTTGGTTTTTGCAATAAGGGTACGATATAAATAACCACTGAAATGATAGAAATGAAATAAATCCACCGAAATGATACAGCTAAGAACAACCGTGCCGAGCAGCCAGGGTTCTGTACTTTGTTAGGTTCGATTTCCACAAATTTTAGATAAATACTGAGACAGGACAGTACACAGTTATTTTAAATTATAGTTAGATATTACATTTAGCATACTTTCAGGTTACAATAACCTCAAAAAATTATATAAATCTTAATATATAAAACTCAAAGGTGACTGACTGACATAGATAGATATCAACGCACAGCACAAACCACTGGACGGATCGGGCTGAAATTTGGCATGCAGGTAGATGTTATGACGTAGGCATCCGCTAAGAAAGGATTTTGATCAATTCCCACGGGAACAGGAACCACGTGGGTGAAACCGCGGGCGCCCGCTAGTGTAATATAATGTTTATTATGATATGAATGAATTGTTATTTTACTTATTTTGCCTAAGGTAGAGTTTGTGAAGTAAGGCCTTGTAGAATTAGGGCGCGTAGAGTAAGAAGCTTGGCTCTTCATGAGATCTGTTAACTTTTTAAAAGTGCGAGTCATATTATGGTCTTTTCTTGCCAAAATTTTATTGAAAATGTTTTTGGTGGTAATATCTACCTATTGTACTAAGAGAACAATGCTAGGTATAATTTAGTTCAGGTTCATCGAATCCGGATCGCGGCAAGGAGGAGGGGGGGGGGGAACGACCCAGCTTGCAGAAGGTAGCACTGGGTCGTGTCCAGGCCAGGGAAGAGGCTCTGGCCAAATGGGCGGAAGCTCTCCAAGCCCCAAGTGCCGGCCACTGGACGATTGAGGCCATTGGTCCAGTGTAGAGGGAGTGGGTGGAACGCCGGCACGGCTGCCTCACCTACCGCCTGTCGCAGGTTTTGTCCGCACACGGAAGTTTCGGACACTACCTGTACGCACCCGACGCACCCGACACGGCCGAGCACACACTCGTCGAGTGCCCGGCCTGGCAACACGAGCGCCGCGAGCTCGTCGCGGCGCTAGGCAGTGGACGCCTCCCGTTGGCGACCATGGTTCGTGCCATGGTCGCCAACAGGAGTGTGTGGGAGGCGGCCGCCTCCTTCTGCGAGGAAGTTTTATAGCAGAGGAAGCGGAGCGGGAGCGCGAGGAGGAACCCCCTCGCTGCTCCCCTCCGGCGTAGACGGCCGGACCGGAAAAGGCGAGCTCACTTAGCACGCCTCCTCTGGTCTGAGGGTTGACCTGCGGGCGGGGGTAGCTCCCCAACGTCCGCATTGCACAGGTCGCCCGAGCCAAGTCTGGAGGTCACCTTGTTTCTCGGGTGGCCCTCCCTAGGTGCTACCCCGACTTGAGACCTCTCAAGTCGGGGTCTAGCTAGACCTGCGGCCGTGTGTGGGACTCGAGAATAAAGCGTCCACTACCCACTTAACTTCCCCGGTTTCTTAACTTATTGAATACCATTACGAAATAAATAAGAAATATCTCTGAACATTATTCACACAGCGTCCTCTAGCCATAACTAAACATATTATTAGCTTTCAAACATCCATCCATACTTACAAACTTTCGCGTTTATAATATAAGTAGGATATGCTTTTTTTTTTTGTTAATACATACTGTATAATAGAAACATCCGGACCGATACAAGCAGACATGTTCATGTACACAAAATGTTTGTACCGTGCGGGGATCGAACCCGCGACCTCTGGTGTAATAGCCGACTTCTCTGCCATTACATCAAATTCGTAAAACATTCGCAGGATTTTGCGAATGATTCGCATTCGCGATAATGCAAAAATTTGCGATAATATGCCAATGCGAATACGAATATTCGTAACATCACTAGTACTAACACATACATACATAGATATAATGATGTATATTATATCTTAATGTGATAATTGTTACACAACAAATACACCCGAATAATCACTCTAGGTAAAATTACAAAGTACATTGAAAAACCATTACTTTATATTTGACCCAAGGAACTCTAAAACTTTACGGTTTTATCATTTCGGTGATAAATATCATTTCAGTGGACTGTAATTGGTATAACTGTCCACCGAATTCACCGAAATGATAACACCGAGATGATAAAATAGAGGTTATTTCTACATTAAACTCCGAAATAAAATTATTTAAAAATATTAACACTACTCAAACAAAACAGTACTTACGGCGAAATAAATACATAATTTTGAAACAAATCAAACGAATCTAGCACGAGTTATAACAATCACCGAAATGATAATATTTTTGTCCCCATAACACTGAAATGATAAACTTACTTTTTTGGCGGGAAACCGCAAGACGCTGGGACCCGTGCGATCGCACCAACAGCTTGAGCCGGGCTGATCCGAAGTGAGGAAAGGTGAGAGGGGCGTAATAACGCAGTGTTGTCGTTGCTATTCTACTAAAACTTACTGTCTTCTGAAATGATAACTTTTTTCGGGACAAAAGTTGACTGCCTGTCAAATCCATGAGATAGAAGTTAAACAAACAAAAATAGTTTTATTTGATCGAACATTTTATAATGTAATGATAACTAAATCGATTTATATCCTTAATACGAATGTATTTGCAGGGGAAGGTATTTTATGAGCGGAATGGGGTTGGGGACAAGGCACCGTGATGATAAAATGACCCTTTGTATTTTTTTTTTTTGTTGTATTAGAGGGTATAAATCAATGATTTTTTTTGCCAAAGTAGAGAAGTACTTACTTTGTTGAAAAAAAATATATAAAATTAAAAATCAGCACATTGCACTACCGTTCTCAGCTGAGCCGTGTATTTTTTTGCTTGGGCAATTCACCCAGGGGCGAACCCCAGGGAAAGCTAGCGCCATTGCCTCGTTCGTTTGTCAGCAGGATGCACCACTTGCAGGTGAGGTTGGCTTGGGCACCTAGGATGGTAGCAATGCCCCAGATCATCCCAAGACATTCATTCCGTAAAAATATGAAATTCGTGTGAGGTAACTTTGTATAGTCCATACAAGCGATGCCGCGGGCGAAAGACTAGTCTATAATGCAACGTTGGCAAAATCTGATGCAGTCCTTCCGCAGACTTCATTCTTCACTGGAGCAAGCTTATACAGCGTGTGAGGTAACCCGAGGGACAAAAGACAATGCTCATCCAGTATGAAAAAAAAACCCAGGCTGGAATCAAATGAAAAGTATCTCCAATTATTGGTAATGATATGTAATTAAATATTCCATAGGGGGCATCATCGAAATCAATGGCGGTATGTGTGAAATTGCTATTCAGATTTTTCAGGGGTCACATAAAGTATCAGATAAAGGGAGCAGTAAACAGATACAGTTGCGGTTTAAAAGTGTATAAAATGGCTTTATTTTACATAATTATATTATACAACTGTATATAATAATTATTATTTAATATAATAAAGCGTAACAGTTTTTTGTTTTTGTAAACGCGCTAATCTCAGGAACTACAAGACCGATTCTAAAAATTCTTTCACCAATGGGATGCTACAACTTTACTGAATAGGTGCTAAAAAAATGTTTTTTTATAAAAAAAAAAAATTTTTAGCCCGTATTATTCAGTAACTATGTAGCTTCCCATTGGTGAAAGAATTTTTAGAATCGGTCTTGTAGTTCCTGAGATTAGCGCGTTTACAAAAACAAACTGTTACGCTTTATTATATTAAATAATAATAATGATATAGGTACAATTATATAATATAATTATGTTAGATATAGCCATTTTATACACTTATAAACCACAACTGTATCTGTTTACTGCTCCCTTTAACTGATACTTTATGTGACCCCTGAAAAATCTGAATAGCAATTTCACACATACCGCCATTGATTTTGATGATGCCCCCTATGGAATATTTAATTACATATTATTACCAATAATTGGAGATACTTTTCATTTGATTCCAGCCTGGGTTTTTTTTGAGCATTGTCCTTTAAGGAGAGTGTTCAGAATCCGATTTAGAGTCCAATTCGCTATAAAAAATGTATCCCTAATTTTTTGCATAATAATCCTAATTATTTAGGTATGCATGAACTACCTAAAAATCCCGTGTGCCAGCCAGCCGGTTACGCCCCAAACTCAAATTGTACGCGAGTACAATTTGAGTCGTACTTGAACGAGTGCACGAAATACTGTGAAGGGAATAGTTCCCGCATTTTCAGGATAATTTCGACTAATGTTATTGACAGATATTTACTAGAGTTTTTATTGGTTTATACTTATTTTGTTATACAGCGTGGAATTTTATTCGTTGTTTTCCCGCAGTAAAATGATTCTATCTTAGTAGTAAAATAAACTAATAAAGTTCTTTTTTTAGTCAAACCAAAATTTCACGATTATGATAGACGAAACTCGAACCAATAGTACTAGTTGCGTCACGAACGGTCACTGGCCGGGGTCATTGCCCTTCGCGTTTATCAAAAAAATGATTATTTTCTATTTACTCACATTTGGTTTCCATATTCCCATCAAACTTTAAAAACAAAAATCAAAAAAAAGTTTAAAAAAATTTCAAAAAAAAAATTTCAAAAAAAAATTACTTGCATAAATCGATAGTACTACTGAAGGTGAAGCGTTCTACTGCGGGAAAACAACGACTAAAAAAACACGCAGTATGTAAGCATGAATTACTATTTGGGGTTTAAATATGTCCCTCGCATTTCCTGTCATACTGTATAATCTGCTCTCACAATCTTTAATATATTACGCTGAACCAGCAACTTTACACACGAAAAGATACGTTTAAAGTTTAAACTCGTTGAATTTTTCAGAAGGAATGGATTTCTAAGGAAATTGATTTACAAATCAGATTAATTTGGGAAATTATTTCCCTTATAGGTTGGGTCCTACGGACTCTTTACAAATTGATTGTATGCTTATAATCATTTAAAAGGCAGTGAAAGATTAAGACTTAATAAAGACATTTTTCTTTTTTCTTCTGTCGAAAACCCGGATAAAATCTCATTATTTTGTGATTTTCAGCCGCTTTTTAAGAAATTGTATAGGATAAAGACCATCAGGAATAATTTACATCAAATTATGATTTTATAGTAGAGAAATTCTTAAGATTACCTTAGCTTCCTGGGGGAGTAGCTAAGGTTATGTCATAGTTGCCCTTTAGATTATTTTATATTTATAATTTCATAATATTTTTTATAAGAATTATGATAACTTAGTAAGAATAATTATTATTAACATTCGAAATAATAAATACAATTACAAATTGTATAGTTAAAAAACATAATACGATTTATTATTTCAAATATTTTATTCTGACAACTAATCATAATTTTAAGAAACCTTCTAACTCACTAGAATTCCACTGTGGTTTTGGGAATTCTTACCCTACGCAAGCCTTTGATATTTCAAAAAAGTAAGACTATATTATATTAATGTCATATAGAAGTGAAAAAACATATTATCTTGTTCTTTAATATTTCCTCATAAGTGATCGTGTCAACTTTGTGTATCTTAATAACTTTAAACGGATGAAGTCTCTCAAACGTTCATGTTATCTTATTACTTGGTTTGCATATCTAACGAACATTGGTTACTATGAGTAGAATAACAATTTTTAAACATGTAAACATGATATTATCGTGTTGATATTTTTAGAATGTAAGACGCATTAAGGACCACACTGATACCCTTGAAACAATTTGGAGAAGAGATTGTAGAATAATTTAATGTTAATAACACAATATTGCAGCGTGGCAGCGTTCGGGAAGCTTCGCAGCGTTTTGTCAGCCCGACTGTGTGTGTGTCTGACCGATACGTGTGTGTTGCCAGTGATGACTTATGGAACGGAAACGTGGCCGCTTACAATGTGCCGCATAAAAAGGCTCAAAATCGCGCAAAGGGCAATGGAGAGGGCGATGCTTGGAGTCTCCCTGCGTGATCGCATCAGAAATGATGAGATCCGCAGAAGGACCAAGGTCACCGACATTGCCCGAAGAATTGCGAGCCCTAAGTGGCAGTGGGCAGGACACATTGCAAGGAGGACTGATGGCCGTTGGGGCGGAAAGGTCCTCGAGTGGTGGCCACGTACCGGAAAACGCAGCCGTGGTAGGCCTCCCACAAGGTGGACCGATGATCTCATAAAGATCGCCGGAATCCACTGGATGCGGGTGGCGCAGGACCGATCGGTTTGGAGATCCTTGGGGGAGGCCTATGTCCAGCGGTGGACGTCATTTGGCTGAAATGATGATGATGATGATGAACACTATTATATCTAGAAAAAAACTTAAACGGTAATTATATTAATGGTAAAATATAAAAAGCGATTATGGCGGCACATTTCACACTCAAAAAAAGTCGTACTAGGTACCAACCAGACCCCGGTTTTTGTACCCAAGAACAGTGGCTTAACCGATCGCCACTGTTCTACGGATGCGGTTTTTGTCACATATTCATATGTGATGTTGGTGGCCTCCTAGTTATGGTACGGTAGTATATTGCCTGACCAAAAAACAAATATAATGATGGAAATAACAAATATTATACATATCGAGTCAGCAGAAAATTAATATAAAGTAGCGTACATAATAGACCTTTAAAACTAAAGGAGGATACATAAACTCGACACACTTCACTTAAACAACTATGCGTAGGAATACGCAGCCACGTAAAGCAAATTAAAAAAATTAAACAAAAAACTTTATTATCTATATATATAAAACTTAAAGGTAACTGACTGACTGACTGACTGACTGACATAGATAGATATCAACGCACAGCCTAAACCACTGGACGGATCGGGCTGAAATTTAGCATGCAGGTAGATGTTATGTCTTTATGTATGTTATGTAGGCATCCGCTAAGAAAGGATTTTGATCAATTCCCACGGGAACGGGAACCACGCGGATGAAACCGCGGGCGGCCGCTAGTTAGAACATAAGGAAGGAAACGATGATAAAAATATCTCAGGACGTAAAATAACCAACACCACTTCAAAGGAGAAATATTTCTTAGAATCAAGAACAAAAAAGAAAAAACATTTTTTTATAGTCCCTCAGCAAATATCATAGCTAAAATCTTTAACAATAATGGCTGACGCCTTCTCTGAGTTTTCTCGTAACTTTACAATAATGAAAACTTAACTTAAACGTTTTCCTAGACAAAGGCGCGCCTTTTCTTTGTAAAGTCGCACAGTTCTTTCTTTCTTGGCACATTTTTCTGTTTTTATATAAAAAATATAATGAATAAAATACAAACTAAACCTAGTGGTCAATATATTATTTTGTAATAAAATAAGATTAAATTTTTTATGTTACCAATATCTATAATATGACACGTTGTCTTATTTGATGTTTAGGACATTACATCCCCTCTGATATGGCAGAGTGAAATCACTTAATAAATACAATAAGTAATGACATACTTATATTATAATAAATGAGTACCAGTCTTTGCAGCCACTGCAGGGCATTATTCCTTATCAAGACTTCATTATCACAATGGTGGATGATGCCGCTAGTATAGTAATACTAGCGGGACGCTATGATGGCCGCCTTGACATATTACAATACATGGTTTTTTTAACGCTTTCGCACTTTTTATATTAACTATCTGCTGTGCAGCAGTTTATGTGCTGTTTTTAATTTTAGAGCCGTTTTATAAACCTTTGTTTTGGGCTTTTTTATATTGTAAGACTATGTATTGTAATAATTATGCCAAAGCGGCCATCATAGCGTGCCGCTAGTATAGCTTAATCACTATGCGTGTCAATGGATTGGTGATTAAAAATCCAAGCTGTGTTCCAAAAAATCCGCCTATCCAACTTGTATTACCCACGACTTTAAGGTTATGGCCCGAGGCTTAATACAAATATAACAGTGTTAAATATCCAACTAAAACTACAGTTTTAGAGTTTTGAATTTCATTGAAGTGTTCCCTAGTGTAATATTACGCGTTCATTCTTTAGTCTCGTTCGTGACTCCGCGAATTACTGGGTCGATTATAACTTTAGCTCTCTCTCCCTTATCATCCGTTGCTAAACTGTTGTGGTGTTTACCATTAAAGTTTATTTTTAAACCAGTTATGCCGAGGCTTCAACTTTGGTGTGATCTTTTTTTATTTTTATTCAACTAACTTTTGGTAAACATGCCACAAGAGGGTATTAACAGTAAAAGTTAGCTACATTACTGTTAAGTTTCATCCAAATTCGTTCAGTACTTTTGAGTGTGAAAGTAATAAAAACACTGAAAAGCAAAAAATAATTTTAATAAGACATTCATCAAATGCGCTTATTGTCTAAGCCTATTAATAACATTAAATTAATTGTATTTACGTGCTAGGTAGGTACCAACTAATCTGTTTGAAGTCGGTGCCAAGCCAAATAGTAGGTACCCAGACTACGTACCTACGTCCGCGGATTATTTGTAACCCTGTATAATACATAAATTATTAGGTATGTATCATTTTTCATTACCTTTGGCTTGGCACCGACTTCAAACAGATTAGTAGGTACCTACCTAGCACGTAAATACAATTTAATGTTATTAATAGGCTTAGACAATAAGCGCATTTGATGAATGTCTTATTAAAATTATTTTTTGCTTTTCAGTGTTTTTAGGTAGTTTTTTTTTGTTTTTTTTTTGAAGTCGGTTTAATTTTTTTTTTTAAAAAGTTTGTTTATTTTTCTATTTTTAGTGTGAATAATACGTAGGAGTGAGTAAAACTCTCTCATAATATTGATAACGAAAATACGAGTAAAATAGTAGAATTGTATTATTTGACAATATTAGGTATTCATTAAGTGTTCAGCACCATTCAGTAGACCAACTAAAGATGCAGCCCGCAAGAGGGACATAAGAATTAAGAAGTCGTACCCTTTAGCTTCCATCATCATAGTTGTACCTTCCATCATCAGCTTAGCTGCAAAAGTACATGAAATACAACTAACGGTCCACATATTCCTACAACACTGAAATAATTATCCCCTAACTCCTAACCGTTAAGGAGTTGTACCTTCCATCATCAGCTTAGCTGCAAAAGTACATGAAATACAAATAACGGTCCACTTATTCTTACAATACTGAAAGAATTATCCCCTAACTCCTAACCGTTAAGGAGTTGTACCTTCCATCATCAGCTCATCAACATAAAGTGATGTCTATAGGACGCAAAAACTTAAATGGCTTCAGAAAAAACAAGTAACGCGTAGTGTGCGCCTATAAAATTTGAGGTTTGCCCTTGATTTTCCCGGGATCCCATCATCAGATCCTGACATGGTGACAATGGGACCACCTCGGAACTATGCACTTTCAAATAAAAAAAGAATTATTTAAATCGGTCCACAATTGACGGAGAAATCGACGGACATACATAAAAAAAAAAAAAAAAATACATACTCGAACATAGAACCTCCTCCTTTTTTGAAGTCGGTTAACAATCATCCGTAAAAATGATAGCTTCTGCCCGTGGTTTTGCGCGCATAGTATGTAAAAATTAGCAAATTGTGTTATTCTGAGTTATGAACATCCATCCTCACAAACTTTTGCATTAAAAAAGTATTAGTCAAGTCCATGGTCCACCTGATGGTAAGCTGTTACCGTCGCCTTTGGAAGCTATAATATAATAGGAGAGACAGAGACATGACACCAGAGGCATAACTCCAAGATAAAGAATATACGTAAGATATGATGATGTCCTCCACGACGTATTTGTCGACGGCGAAACTTGCAGTAATCATCGATTTCAAAATTTCTATTTTCAAAATTGTTCTCTTTGCTCAAGAGAGCCAACATGACGTAAGATATAGATAGGGTAGGACATGAAACAAACTTCCTTACTTCTCTGTTTAGTATCCCTAATAATATTCGCTCATTTGGGTCAAGGAAAACGGTAGCCGGGAAGAACATCTCACGTTTTCTCCTTATTCATTAAGTACCTAATTCGTGTGCCTCCCACATGCTTGAAACAAAAGGCTCCAAGATCAGAATTCATTACATGGCTCTTGACTTGAGCGATATGTCTTATTTTGACTACCTCAGTAGATCAGTAGTTATACCACAAATCAAGAATCCAGCAGGTCGTGGTTTCAATTCCCGGCCTTAAGTCTCATGAATCTGACTTCTGTAGAGTCTTAACAGATAAAACCTGATACCATAATAGCTTTGACTGCATTATAAATAACCCCGGTATACTTGGCAGCGAAATAAGTGATGCTAGTGAAGTATCCCCCAATAGAAAAGGCCGTGGTGTCCTATACTCGAGTCATTTTAATAGGCCACATTTGACAGTTAATTTATGCAAAGAAAATTGCTTCTTATGTCATCAGGAGGAGAGTCTAATTTTCTAAATGAATAATTGTATTAAAAGAACTGACGTTGTTTTCTTGAGTTTTATTCCCTTAACGTATGGAATATTTTTCTTTGCATAGATGAACTGTCAAATGTGACCTATTAAATTGACTCGACATTAGGGCTCAAATCTCGATATTTTTTTTTTTATTCTTTGTGGTGAGATTTGCCCAGATTGAACACTGTTGATGCATTTGGATGTTTAATGGAGACGGTCAATATAATAAGAAGTTGCAGTATTTCCACCAACTTTGTGTGTGGTAGCCTTGCAAAACGGCCGGCTGGATCCAAGTAAAGATCACCCTCCCACAGAATATCAACGTAGAAAAAGTAGCTTAATCATCACGCTTTGTTTGATGCATGAGAGCGCGGATTCCAAGTCTTTGGGACTCCCACGCATCAAACACACACTGTGCTCATAAATTAAACAACTACCTATAAATACGTAGGCTGAAATATTTTCCCAATTATTTCTAAAATTAAAACACCTCCACATCAAAAGAATGTTTACGTTAATGTCAACGTCTAAACAGTCGACAAACATGATAAATCCCGACGTTGTTCTTCAACGGGACGAGTTGGGAATACAGAGCGTCCCTGTAACTCGCGGATACGTGTCCCAAATAAAGAAACGTCCCTGAGGAATTTAATAACTTTCGCCACGCACGTACGTGTCTAGCCTGAGTTACGAATACTGTATTCTAACCTCTAAGCAACGTGAGATGGCATTTAATGAATAACAGACATCATTGCGTTAATCTGATCCCAAAGTAAATATGATACCAGACAGACCCAAATGTATGACAAAAGTATCGCGAATCGTATGAAAACCGAACTTCTCTGTAATATTAAGACGTCAAGTACACTTCATACTTTATACATATTACTTTTAAGAGAGTTAGAGCATAGAGGATCTGCCTCAAACGAGCCGCTCGTCTAAGAAAGTACATCCACCTTACAGAGGACCATCAGTAAAGTAGCACTTGATAACTGTTAAGTTTCCCTCAATGGAAAAGTTACGCTTACCAGCAGGTGGGATTTTCATATAACCCCTCAATTGATGACATCATGGCGACCATTTTCCTTAATTTTGATTAGGAAAAACAAAATGGCCGCCATTTTGATTATTTTTTGATTTTTAATTTTTAAAAAAAATTATTTTAAATCCTTCCTGTATGCAAATACCAGTCATTTGGTATCAATAAAGTCATTATTAAATGGTCTACAAGTTAAAATTATATAATTTAAATTATATTCTACTGTGTTCGAACTGTATGCGAGGGAAAATACAAGTGGAATGAAATTGGGTAATTAAAACTAAAAAATCAAATTAAAAAAAATAAACAACTTGTTGCTTTAGTTGTCCACTTTAAATTAACCTGTTTTTATTAAGCAATAAACACATTAAATAACATTCACACCTTTACATAATAAAATATCAAGTAAATCAACAATTTCTGCATACAGTCACAGCGCCCGGCGCGCGAACATTTTAAAAAGATTGACAAAACTCCCATCGGTTTCAAATATTCGCGCGCCGGGCGCTGTCATTTGCTAGTCGCTGGTTTGTTCTACCAACCTAACAAACTAATAAAACACAACGAATCGTCAAACAAACGAAAACAGACTTTAAATACGGGCGATAAGGAATTGCCTTCTAAAGGCAGCCCATCAAACGTCGACCATCATGGCGCTGCCTTTAGAAGGCAGGCCATCAATTGAGGGGTCGCGGTTCTCGCTCACCATCAGGTTGGCTACCATGCCTGACTGCCTGGAATGAATCATAGCATAAATATAACGTCAAGTTACTAAAACAATCACAAACAAGTATTTCCTTAAGCAAGTCCTGGGTCAGCCATCTTAGCACACCATCGAGCCAGTCTAATACTGCCGAAAATTCATTTCCCTACATATAACTTTGACGAGCCATTTGGTGTAATGGTTGAGAAGTCAGCTATTACACCAGAGGTCGCGGGTTCGATCCCCGCACGGTACAAACATTTGTGTGCATGAACATGACTGTTTTAATCGGTCTGGATGTTTCTATGTATAATATGTATTTACAAAAAAAAAAGTATATTAGTAATGTTTATCCGTTGTCTGGCACCCATAGCACAAGCTAATGCTTAGTTTGGGGCTAGATGGCGCTGTGTGAAAAAAAAAAACTCGCGGCACGGCAAGACTTAAAAGCCCAGAAGCTTTCACCAACGACAACCCAGGACAGATTAACCTGGCGCAGACGCACAAGGAGGCCCGACCCCAGCTGAACTGGGATAAGGGCAGGAAGAAAAAGAAGAAGATAACTCGCGGCACGAAAGTTTAGCGCTGACCGTAGGCCGTTTGTCCACCGCCGCCGTCACCGGACCGTTCACCGAGAAAAAGATGTCGGCGCCGAGGTAGCGGTACATAAATTTACTACAGTCGTTTGTCCACCGCACGCCCGTCACCCGAGCGCCGTCATCTTGAAATTGGTCAGATATAAAATCGGATCTCGGTGACGGCCCGGTGACGGCGGCGGTGGACAAACGCTCTTACGGCTGCGCATGTTAGTGGTATGGCGCAAGGTCCAAAATACCTTATTTTTGACTTCTGCGCATAACGGTCAGCGCTAAACTTTCGTGCCGCTAGTTATACACACGTTTGATGTTATATGGTCAACCCGTGGGAAAATGCTCCATTGTTCATATAGACAGATATTAATTAATCTTTCATTCCTTGTCACAGGCCTACCCAGATCCTATTTCCTATTGTGTCGGATTTCGATATAGGCAGCAGACAAAGGACTAATGGCCGTTTATGTATACATATAAGTACATGTACTTTGGCTACAGCGTCATAGTTAGGAATGCCTATGGGCAGTAAAGTAAGAGCCACTCTATTGGCAAACGAATAGCTTAGTTATTGAGAAAAATCAATAGTGTTGCGCCAATATTTGAATTATCGACCTCATGCAGTACAATTTGGGACAAGTACAGTTGTATGTAGTACTGTTCTAGATGGTTATATAAAGAGCAAAGATTTGATTGTTTGTTTGTTTGTATTGAATAGGCTCCGAACCTACTAAGCCGATTTAAATGATTCTTTCACTGTTGGAAAGCTACACTATCCCCGGGTGTCATAGGGTATTTGGCCGACCTCTAGATCTTTTTAGGTATCAATCGGGTTTAACCGGGTTTACACTAACTTATTTATTTCAAAAGGTACACCAACAGCATAGCACACAGTAAAAAAATGTGGTAACAAATGTATAAAAACACATCAGACCATCCCAATCCGTCAAATTTCTACAACCAATAATTTTCCCTAATATTTTTCACTAATATTTTTTGCATTGAACACTGCCTATGTCCAGCAGTGGACTGTGACGATGAGACGATGAGATTCCATTGCATAGACCAATTCTTTGTAGTAAAATGGCTTTGTGATTCAATGCTAGATTTATTTAGTCTCACAATACAACTCATGCGTTTGAAGTCTTTGAAACCCACATCGCATCTGTTGACTGTTGCTTTATTCATAAGAATATTTATATACGTATACATTTCCTCACATATACAGTAAATCATAGTGTAAGCGAGTTATTCAAAAGAAAATCCATACATTCTCCATCCCATAACTTTGCAAAGTAAATATTATGAAAGCGGATAGAAAACAAACATTATGTTCGAACCAAGAAATGTTGATAAGAGACTTTATGGGAAATGGAATGGTTGTGAAATGTTCCCACAATTTTATGGGATAAAGAGCGTTTTTGTAAGAAAAACGCGAGGACGAGGAAAATTGGACTATAGCGATTTTTACTTACGTGAAAGGTCCTTTGTTATGGTATATTATGACGTGTTTGTGACATCTAAAGTCTAGAGAGCTTTCTTTCTCGTCAAATAAATAAATATTAAAAATGTTGTCCATAACATTGAATTGTAGTTCAATGGTCCTAATCCCAAAGTAACTATAATGCATTGAACTACAATAACTAGCGTACTTGTAACTCAATGATAATTTTGAACTCTTTACAAAGTGCAATTTATGCCTTGTTTGTGGCTAGACAGTAAGGTGTAAATAATGTTTTATTAAAGATCTGATTTCAAAGTTGCCTAATCACATTTAAGGGTACCCAATTAAACTAAGGTAGCACAAATAATTATTTCACGGTGGTTAAACCAGGGCTTCCCCATAGCTACAGGGTATGTCTAAACGTATTAAAAATTACGCACCACTGTTATGTGATAAAAAAAGTTATATACATAATTAATATGCGTCCAATACTACACTATCAATGCATATTTTATACTAGCTTTCCGCCCGCTGTTTCACTTGCGCGTTATTTCTACTTCAGAATATTCCCCTTCCCCCACATTTCCGGGATCAAAAGTAAATACAATATGTCATACGGGGATAGTGTAGCTTTCCAACTGTCAAAGAATTATTCAAATTGGTTCGGTTGTTTTAGAGCTTATTCAATACAAACAAACAATCAAATCTTCCCTCTTATAATATTTGTATAGTAGACAATAATAATAATTGAGTGTTTTGAATATTTAGCGTGCATTGTTCTCCGATTGAAATGAGGCCTCTATCCTATAGGCCTTTAAGTCATTAGATACAGTTCAAAGTGGAGGGATTCAATCTATGATCCTTGAGGTTAGAGACGTTAAGTGGAATAGGAAATTATCTGGGATGTACGGGAGTAAATGAGAATTGGGGATTCAGTCATTCGTTGAGGAATTCATTATGGGAATGTAACTTTTCTTAAATAAAAGATTCATTAAGAGAATTTGGAATGCTGCATCAAGTCATAAAGACAACATGGTATGGGCAGGCAGCTTTCATTCGCTTGTGTTTCGAGAAACTTGTGTTTATATCTGAATCTTTTAATTTTTGCGGTGGACGTCAATCCATAAAAATCCGCACAAAATTTGGATATTTTAATGTCACTACGTCATGACATACGGAGCCGAAACGTGGACACTTACGGCACGGCTGGTCTACATAACATAATTTAAAGTCTCAACATAGTTTAAAGTCTCTCAGTGGGCTATAACCAAGATCATAACGCGAGTATCCGAAAATTAGTGAAAAGTAAAGATTTGACATCTGGGATTCAAATTCCGCGCGGTATTTTTGTGCATGAAACATGTCTGTTTATTTATATCGAAATGGATATTGCTATGCATGTATCTGATGTTCCACGCAAGTTTGGGGCTAGATGGCGCTGTGTAAAAAAACTTTTTTGAATGGAGTAAAAACTTTTAAATTGTAAATCATATTTTAGTTAATTATACTCCATAAAACGTAACATGATTAGAATGACAGCTGTCAAAGTGTTGTGGCTCTCTCGCTCGCTCTCAATAAACCTCTATCGATGTGTCTCATCTCTAAGATTTAATTTTTTTTTGTAGAGTGAGACACATCGATAGGGGTTTATTGAGAGCGAGCGAGAGAGCCACAACACTTTGACAGCTGTCATTCTAATCATGTTACGTTTTATATCAAGTTTGCTAGCTGAAAGTGTTGCAAAATTGAACGAGCATTTAAGCTTCTAAAACACGTTTGTAAACAAAGTACTAAGTTCTGAATCTACTATTGCTATTACAGGTGAAGTGAACTCGGTTTAAACTAAACCACTAGACTTTGTAAACTGTTTACCGGCAGCGCTTGCTACCAACGTTGATATATCGGGGGCTGACAAAAACACAGAACTAATACTAAGTAAGTAGACTTGAACCTGGTTTTTAATAGAGAATCATGTGAATGTAAGATGCGGTAGCGGGAGGTTCTATGCAATATTTCTTTGAGCGCTTTGTACATAGTCAGGATACACTTACACCATGATCTGAGATGGCAAGTCCAGTTATTAGATTGGTACCACCAGATCACCGTCACCCTTGACAAGAGAACTAGACCAATTGGATCATGGCTTCACAGACATTCAACTGTGCAGTTTTCCTCGCGATGTTTTCCGTCACCGCCGTTAAGCTAAGATTTTTTTTTATGTCAGAGGCGGCAAACGAGCCAGCGGGTCGCCTGATGGTAAGCAATCACCGTCGCCCATGGACATCTGTAACACCAGAAGGATCGCTGATGCCCTTTTAAGGGGAGTGCGGGCCTCCAGCACTCTTACTAACCAGACGAAACACAATATTAGTCACTATTATTTCACGCTGGTGTATGTGAGGTTGGTACTACTCCGGACGAGCCGGCCCATTCGTACTGTAAAACAGCATGACTTTACCACTACCGAAACATGTATACATACAGACAGACACTTACTTTCGCATTTATAATATAAGTATAGTCGGCTCGCCCCAGCTTCGCATGGGCAGTGAAGTCATCGTCATTAAACCATTAACCCAACATGGCGGTATTAGGTAATATAAACGTAATAAAATACTATGTCCAAGGACATGACACATAATGAAGTTTGTTTAACCCACTTCCTGATTGATGGTGGCACTCCCTCGGCCACTTCGACCCACGTCGACCCATTCTGTAGCACAAAGGGGATTATGAGCCATTTGTTTTCGAAAGCCGTTGGCTGGCCCTTACTTTTATTGGAAATACGTGTTTTGTTTTTAAATTTCGCTTTCTGATAGGACTCTAAATTCGCGCTTAAGCCATTGTACACAACAAAATGTTATGAATATTTGAAGCAAAATGTCCTATTAGATTATTATTAATTGGCTTAGAACGTACCATGCTTAGAATGTTGAAGCAAGATAGTCCAGTATCTGTACATACTGAACTTAAGATATTACTTTGCTCCGATGGCAAATGAATTTAAAACTAAAGACTTGTGTTAATATTCTGAAACACATACAAAAACGCGCAAAATGTGTGTTGGATTATACGAACACATTGCAGGCCGGTAAGTAAATAGTTAACCCACTACCCAACTCGTGAAGATGTCTTGATTTTAATGACGGAGGCCTTTGCCCTTGTAGTGGTACAACAACTGTACGCTTTACTCGCAATTTTCTGCCTCGCACGACCAAGTTATGGAATTCTTTGTCATCAGCGGTGTTTCCGATCCGTTACGACTTGCAATTATTTAAAAAAAGAGTGTATTCCTTCCTTAAAGGCCAGCAGCGCATCTGTGATTCCACATGATTTGCAGTTGTCTATGGGCGGCGGTTGTCACTTTCCATCAGGTGTGCCGCAAGCTCGTCTGCCCGCTATACCATAAAAAAAGAAAAAAGTGGAATATGTTTTAGTCCAATACTTTTTTTGAAGGTTCCCCAACTATCTCGAGTATGGGTTAAATGTTTATGTTCTCGCAAGTAATTGTCGAGTAGTTGAAGTGTAATTACCACCTGTAACCTAGTAGTTAGTGGCACAATTCACATAAATCTATATATTTGGCTTTAACAAAGTATTATTTGGTATCAACAAAGTAATCATGCTTATTTTGGTTGTTGTTGTTGTTGTTGTGGTCCTAAGGCACCCCGCTGGTGCAGAGGGCCCCAACAAGTTTTCTCCAAGCCGGCCGGTCCCGCGCGATTCTTCGAGCGTCTTTCCAATTGAGTGCTTCCTTCCTGAGCTCCTTGTCCACCGATCTCCTCCACGTGTGTACAGGCCGTCCGCGTTTTCGCCTACCCTCCGGTTGCCACTCAAAGGCGATTTCAGCAGCATTACCATCTTCCCTACGCAGAGTGTGGCCAATCCACTTCCATTTCCGCTGAGCAATTTCCTGCAAAATTGGAGTTTGATGGCATATAGACCACAACTCTTTATTCGAGATGGTTTTAGGCCAGAAGATACGAAGGATGGATCGAAGTGACTTATTCACGAAGACCTGTAGCTTACTCGTTAAGCCTTTCGTAACTCTCCAGGTTTCACAGCCATAGAGAAGCACCGACTTTACGATGGACTCGAACAGGGAGAGTTTAATGCGCCTGGTGAGAACATTGGATTGCCACACTGGTCTAAGTTGGGCATACGCTGCTTTGGCTTTTTTAATACGAGCTTCAATGTCCTCATCTGAGCCTCCTGTGTTTGTCATGATGCTTCCAAGGTAGGTGAAATTGGTGACAGTGGACAAAGGCTGGTCGTCCAACTTCAATGGGGTCGTGTTATCACTAGGGAGTATTCGCATATCAACCGTTTTACGAGTGTTGACTCGAAGCCCACGCTTTAAAGCAGCCTTCTTCAGTTCTTCAAGCTTACTTTGGAGTTGAGGTAGCGACGGCGAGATCAACACTATGTCGTCAGCATAATCCAAGTCCTCAAGTGTACCATTTCCCCACTGAAGGCCGTTTGTTGTCTGTGTGACTTCCCTCATTATATCGTCGATCAAGATGACAAATAGAAGCGGTGACAAGAGACAGCCCTGTTTCACACCGGCTGAGATTTTTATTGGGTCACTTAGCGCTTGTTCGTGAACCACTCTACAGGTACTCTGCTGATATAAAGATCTAATTACATTAACCACCCTGGAAGGAACGCCCCTGTTTAACAGACACTTCCACAGTGCGCCCCAGTTCACGGTGTCGAAGGCCTTCTCAAAGTCGACGAAGTTTAAATACACTTCGGATTGCCATTCAACACACTGTTCTATAAGGATGCGCAAAGTATTGATATGGTCGGTACAAGAGCGCCCTGGTCGGAAACCTGCCTGTTCTGCGCGCAGTGTTTTTTCTATTTCAGGCGACATTCGGTTTAGCAGGATCTTAGCTAAGACTTTAGCAGCAGAAGGCAGGAGGGTAATGCCACGCCAGTTGTCACAAGAAGATAGATTGCCTTTCTTCGGTACTTTGATTAACAACCCTTCTTTCCATTCCTGGGGGACCGATTCTGTTTCCCAAATTCGCACAAGTAGGGGGTGCAGCAGTTCCGCTGTTACCACCGCATCGGCCTTCAGCAACTCTACGCTAACACTGTCTATACCTGGCGCTTTCCCCGACTTCAGTTGCTTAATTGCTTTAACAATTTCATGTATTGTAGGTGGTGTTGTAGATATTTCAAGGGTATTGGCAGGTGGATTCGCACTGGAGTTGTCACCAGTGGTGCTGTGCGCGCTTTGGCATCTTGTTAACAGCTCGTTGAAGTGTTCATGCCATCTGTGGAGTTGCTCGTCCGAAGTGCACAAGAGCTGCCCATCTTTGCTATTGAGTGGCTTTCTGATGGTCTTGCCACGCTTCCCACTAAGAGTTTTAGTAGCATCGTAGAGTCCCCGAATGTCCTTACGACGGGCAGCTTTGTTCGCTTGTTCTGCTACTTCATCTGCGGCGCGGCGAAGGTCACGTCTGGATAGCCTTTTTATTTGTGCTCTGAGATCAGCGTATTGTGCGTTTAAGGTATCAGTAACAGGATCGTTACTGGATACAGAAGCCATTTGGATCTTGATCTGCTGTCTTTTTTCAATTGTGGCCCAGAGCTCGGGAGACATCCACGCCTTTCTTGGGTTGCTACAGTAACCCAGGGTTGTTTCTCCTGCCTTTACAAACGCTGTGCGTATACGCGTCCAGTGCTCATCCATTTGTTCATCTTCCAATGCTTCAAGCAACTCAAACTGGTTTCTCAAGCTAACAACGAACTCTTTACGAATATCTGAGTCTTTCAGCTTAGCTACATTGAGTTTCTTGGAAACTTTACTTGACTTTTTATGAATGGCAGCCATTTTAAGACGCATTTCTGCCACTACTAAGTAGTGGTCCGAATCAACGTCAGCGCCGCGCTTGTTACGCACGTCTAGTAGGGATGACCTCCATGTCTTGCTAATAGCGACGTGGTCAATTTGGTTGAGGGTAACACGATCTGGAGATTTCCATGTCACCTTGTGGCATTCCTTGTGGCTGAAAAGAGTTCCTCCTATAACAAGATCGTTTGTGGAGCAGAAGTCACCGAAGAGTTCTCCGTTCTCGTTTGCTTCTCCAATGGCTCCATGTTTGCCCATATAATGCTCCCGATCAGAGTTATTATTGCCCATCTTTGCGTTTAGGTCACCCATTAACACAACAATGTCCTGTCTCTTAATTGTGCTGAAGGTGGCTTGTAACTGTTCGTAGAATTCGTCTTTAGCTTCCGGTGACGCTTGGTTAGTCGGAGCGTAGCACTGCACAATGGTGATCTTTCTAACACGGGAGTTAAAACGAGCAGTAATTATGCGTTCAGATACGGGTTTCCAGTGGAGCAGGCTATTTCTAGCATTGCGGCTGAGCAGTAGTCCCACTCCGAATTCATGAGACGCATTTTCGTCTTCTTTGCCACTGTACAGTAGGGTCGTATTATGGTCAGCAGGAATTTCGCCAAAGCCGTTCCATCTTACTTCACTTAATCCAAGGATTTGGATACCGTAGTCTGTCATGACCTTAGCTACTTGCGGCAGCCTTTCAGGTCGGGTCATGGTTCTTACATTCCAGCATCCAAATCGGGTCCGTTTTTTCGCGCCAAAAGTCGTCGTTAGGGGGGTCGGATCGTTTATACTTTGTTGAGGTTTCATAATCATTTATATATTTAAGGATGTGCAAGTGATTAGCCTACAGCACCCCGAGCATGGTGATAGGGCTGCCATCTTTGCGTCCATGCCCACAGAGCCAGATTTTTAGAGTAGGGTTTCTCCGGGCCTCTGGTGGCCTCTACTGTATGCCTATCTTGGCATGAGGGTTTTATGGTCATTCTCACTTAGGACCAACCCTCCTCCTTTCACATCCGGGCTTGGGACCGGCAACGGCGGATTATTTTGGTGCTTGATGAATAATGTCATAATTACAATTTCACCTTTTTAGGGATCAATAAATTTACTGTTACTTTGACAATACAAACATACTTAGGTCACACAAGCCATTGAACATTTGTTCCCCGTCTTTCTTGTAATTGATATCCAACAAAGGCTGGAATCCATTCGTCATATGTTTACATAAACGTATTGATTCGGTCCCTACCTCCCTTGTTACCATTGGGATCGATTGTACTTCTAGCTATAAGTACAATTCAGCCAACGTAAGTACTAGCCTACTTAATGTTCCACTGCGGGGTAAAGTCTATCATTAAAATCGTTCCATTGTTACAAGGCGGCAAATGTTTTCTATATGGGACCACACTCTAAGGCGATTAACCCACTGCACCGCGATCCTTGGCACATCACGCGGCCGCACAGTGAAAATTCCGCGTACGTGCGCTTTTTCAGTGTGTGGTCCTAGGCGTGTTTCGCAAATTGATGTACTCGCATATAATAATGTTACAATATGCAGCCCCGCGCTCCGCGACGGAGGGCGGCTCAGTGGGATCACCGCCATACACTACAGCCATCAGACTTACCTACCAGTTTGACACTAAGAAAGTTCAATTTCAGATCAACGCATGGGGAGTGTTGGTATTAGAACTCTATAGGCTCGAGGTCGGCGGTATTATAATATATCTTAGCACGCACCAAATTCTTTCAGGATATTTAAAAAATACCCCACGTTTTGATTAAACAAACTTTTAACAGGCTTGCATGCTTTAAACATGTATTGTATCACACAAAATTACACGGGACGGACGTAAATTTTTTTATGGTCTGTTGTGTTGACATAAGACGTGATGAACCGACATAAACAAGGTCATATACATACATTCTCAATGAAGTGCATGAAATTTCTCCTCATTATAAGATTTTATACAGTATGACAGGAAATGCGAGGGACATATTTAAACCCCAAATAGTTCATGCTTCCATATAACAAAATATGTATAAATCAATAAAAACTCTGGTAAATATCTGTCAATAACATTAGTCGAAACCTGAAACTCCGCGTAACGTGTGGGCACTCTTCCCTTCACAGTACCTATTTGTGGAATAACCCATTTCGTGCACTCGTTCAAGTAGGTATGACACAAATTGTACTCGCGTACAATTTGAGTTTGGGGCGTAACCGGCCGCTCAGCACACGGGATTTTTAGGTAGTTCATGCATACATCAATCATTAGGATAATTATGAATAAATTAAGGATATGTTTTTTATAGCGAATTGGACTCTAAAACGGATTCTGAACACTCTCCTTAAATATGTCCCTCGGGTTACCTAACACGCTGTATATTTTAACAAAATACATATAAAAGCAATATTTGAGAAAATTAAGGCATCTCAATAAACATTGTTAATTCGTTGAGACAAAACTACACATAAAGCAGTAATGAGATGGTTTCCAGTTTCAACATAATTAAATGATGTAGTCAGTGGTTTAAATTGTGTGTATTTAAATTGTGTACATATAGAATACGTAGACTGCTATTGACCTATTAATGGATTGGTATTAAATGTTTTACTGGCTGAATATAAAATAAATATTATTTAAATGACATTAAGACCTTCAAAAAACGAGCGTACTCTCTCTTATAAGGCCTGCAATGCATCAGCGATGTCTGTCCCTCTGGTGTTGCAGATGTCCAATTGTCCAAGGACGGCGGTGATTGCTTACCATCAAGCGACCCGCTGCTGGGTTGTCTGACGCCTCTGGCATAAAAAAAATTTTGTCAATAAGAACTACCCTTTTGACATTTTGCCTATGGCAATTGGAAATGTTTAACTGATTATGTGTACTTGAAAACAAAAGCTCAAAGATCTGAGAAGCCTGAAATATGACAGCACATTGAGTGATATTTTTGGATTTGATGCTAAACTTTTTGTTTGGGAAACTTAGGTTTAGATGTGATTACAGTGGTCACGAATAGTATTAAGGACACTCGTTTTACATTATGCATTGCATACAAAAACATTATAATAAAATTGCAATCAAACACTTTCGAAACCAACGTGTCAACAAATTCGCCATTTAAACTCCTAAAGCCTTTCCCACGTACAGTCAACAGCACATCACGGTATACACTTGCAGTTCGATAATAGCGCTTATGCCCCCGACTTAGGAGCGGTACAAAGTCCAAAGTGTTACGTCTGACGTGCTGTTGACTGTACATCACGACCAATATTTATTTACCAAGATGAATGTAAAACATTTTGAAGTCTGAATTCGGTCGGATTGTGGTCAAACCCCATCCAAATGGTATTCAGTCCACCTGTATCAAAACAGGGGTGGCGCGCTGTTTACACAACGCTTTCTGTCCAAATCGCTGTATAAATACCGACGACGTGAATTATTTATACAAGCCGTTTTAATACCACAGCTGATTGATCGATTTGAAGCACAACTAATGGTAGGTTGACGTCACTTTTTTTTAAGAAAGAGAGAAGAAAACGAGCCAGTATTTTTACACTACCACAACTGGCAGTGACATTTTTGCAGTCTAAATATGGAATTGTAGCTAGAAGCACCTGGTATACGTAGGTAGGTATACATCCACTGATTTTTAAATCTTTGATTTGAGGTACGTCTCAAATATGGTACACCATATCACGGAAATATCACCAAAAAAACCCAAAACTATCGGAAAATTTTATCTGAAGAAGTGGCAGCTAGCTAGTGAAATTCTGAAAAATTCACACAGTGCCATGTAGGCTCAAGCTAACCCCATAGCTATCCAGAAATCAAAATAAAAATAAAAAAGTCTGCCCTTTCCTTTGGAGACACTTAATAAAATTGAACATGGAAACAAGCCACCCAGACTATCCCTCTCAAATTATTTAGTAGCAGAGGTTTCAAGCAAACGGGTCTTTGAAAAAATACTTAATCATAAAAACAACATTACTTTTTACTCAACATCACTCGTATAATGTTACTAAATCTAGGAGGCATCCCTACCACTAATCCCGTTCGGAAAGGCGCCCTTCCCTCAGATTAGTATTCTTTGGCGAGCTCCAGACAACGTGAATAAACGCGCAACATTGAGCCCCATCCAAATTAACCGAGAGGCTCTTAATCTGCTCATCCGATGCGCGTGATTGACTCGAATGGGTTAAATGGATTGACGAGATGATAATATAGCTACGGTAGCATAGTGGTAAATAAATAAATAAACAAATATCTCTGGACATTATTCACACAGCGCCATCTAGCCCCAAATTAAGCATTAGCTTGTGTGGTGCTGTGTGAATAATGTCCAGAGATATTTATTTATTTACTTTATTTATCAACAAAAATTATTCTTAAATCACGACAATACTTTGCAAAGATTGCCACAAAAAAATGATCTCAATCTCTGAGTTGTAACTCTTTCATGTGTATCGTAAAACTCCAGACGTAAAGAGAAACATTGAGCTCCAACGTTGCAGTCTTTAAATCAGTACGATTTTGTACCAAAATCCTTTCCGTTTACGATCTCTGTAGCTAAACGTACCCTATACCGCGTCTGCGAATAAAATAGCACAGGGTATCGAACAATGTGTTTTAGAGCGGTCTTAAAATGGTCAGTTTATGGGACACGCTTGCCCTTATTCAGCAGACAACAGCGTTAAGTCAGTGTTACTTTATTTTATTGCATGCTGGTATGCGGAAACGACAGTTAAAAACATTTGGGACCAGTTCAACGAATATATTGGTCCATACTGTAAATTCGTCACTGGTCATCGTTATTGTCTGAATTAATTGCGAGCCTTAGGTGGCAGTGGGCATGGCTCATAGCAAGAAGGACTGAAGACCGCTGAAGAGTTGGCTTTTTGGCTCCTAGCTCGGGAGATGGCAAATCAAACAACCAGCGTGTCGGTCTATAGCTAAAAACAATATTTAATCGATAATTAACAACTTATATACTACTTATTGCTCTTACAAACTACATAAATAACGTGATAATATGAGCGTCATCAGGTGACTGTTCTGTGTGTGTGCTCGAGATACAAAGTCTAAGCTGACGCTACAGCTTCGAGTGATCTACGTGTCCGTACCGTTAAACGCAACCATGTAAGTTTAAAGGATTGAAGAACAGAGAAGTCTACAATGTAGCAGCACTGTCCACGAGCCATGCTATCTGATAAAACTATATTTTAATTATAATGGCCGAAGTGGCTGTTAAGAGGGGTGGTAGACACACCTCCTACAAGGTAGGCCGATGATCACGTAAAGATCGCAAAAAACTTGTGGATGCGTCTGACAAAAATACAATCTGTTTGGAGATCCTTGGAGGAGGCCTATTTCCAGCAGTGAATATAGTCAGACTGAAAATTTAATGACGATAACTCTTTAATTTAATAAGATGATAAAAACGATGAACGATAAGTTAAATATTTAATACCAATATCTCCCAATAAAATAAAACTTGCTACCAACAAGATAGGTGAGCACATACAAATAGTCTTTGAGCACATACATGCCAAACTTATAAGAAGAAAATATATCCAAAGTTCAGTCGAATGTTCATTGTTCACCAAATAAAGCATGATCGGACTATAGTTTAAGCTGACAGTCTGTCTCTGGGGTAATGAACTAGTTTCATCGCTGCAAGTTCGGATGAAAGAGAACATTGTTACGTAACATGACAAGAGCAAGGTTTCGGGCTGATTGATTACGTTCGGGAAACGGCTGAACTATGGGAACTGTGTAAGTTCTTTTTGTTTTGAACTATAGATTTTTCCGGGTATTCGACCGGAAATTTTCCCTGAGTTTCCGATTTTTGTGATATGATTGTAAGCAAAAAAACTTTTTCATTTCCTGAGTAGTAGAGCCATGTTACATTCAGTTTTTGTCTGTCAGTTGAAAAAAGGCCTGCTCGACCAGGAAAATACCATCCTCTTACAAAAAACCGACGTACGAGTATGTGTGTGTCCATTAAGGTGGGTAAAAATGTTATTTTTTCTCATTTGATTCAGTTTTCAGTATATAAAACTAATAGTGTCCTTAAATAAATATTTAATCGATTATAATAGTTTTAAAGGCGGGCATCGAATCTGAGACTATCGCCACAGGTGTCCATAGGCAGAAGAAATCACTTGTCATCAAGTATCACACTAGCTCGTATTTCTTATTTATTAAAAGGATATGAAATCTTTGTTTTTATTTTCAATTTAATAAACTGCCTTAATCTCAAATACCTTGATACACAGAAGGAAAACGATGTCCAATTTATGTGTCGTTAATACTATGAAAATGACTTCGCAAGCGACAATCTTACTGACAAATAGAGTAAAACACATCTCAACATTATACCTTTTCTCCCACAAATCAGACACTGACTAAGTCCCAACAACTCCACTAGCTCGTAATAGTTGACCGTCCTCAAATACCGGTTGTACCATTGAGCAGTTGATTAATGAGTTTCATTCAGTCCAGGCCCTCGGCGTCGTTACAGCTAATTGCTCTGCTAATACCGCTTTTGATATTTGTTAATGGCACTAGTGACGGATTTTACTGCCTGAACGACGTAGAGCTGTTCACATAAATCCTAGCTCCACTTAATAAGTGTGTGGCACGCAACTGCAGAAAGTAAACTTAGAGCTTGCATGCTTCTTAGGTTGTTAGTAAACGAACATAGGTACGAAAGACTCAGGAATATGATAAAAACCGGCCAAGTGCGAGTCGGACTCGCCCATGAAGGGTTCCGTAGCAGCAAGTATCATCATAATATAAAAGTTCTTGTAGTTCGTAAGTTGGATCGACGTTTTTATATTTGAGTTGATTGAATGAGAGGAAAATTGCGGTTTACGATTTATGACGTTTAAAAAAAAACTAATTACTTGATCTCGTTCAAACCAATTTTCAATGGAAGTTTGCATGGTAATGTACATCATATATATTTTTTAGTTTTATCGTTCTCTTATTTTAGAAGTTAGAGGGGGGGTGACCAACATTTTACCACTTTGGAAGTGTCTCTCGCGCAAACTATTCCGTTTAGAAAAAAATGATATAAGAAACCTTATTATCATTTTTAAAGACCTATCTATAGATACCCCACACGTAAGGGTTTGAAGAAAAAAAAATTTTTGAGTTTCAGTTCTAAGTATGGGAAGCCCCAAAAATTTATAAACTAATTACTTGATCTCGTTCAAACCAATTTTCAATGAAAGTTTGCATAATAATGTACATCATATATTTTTTTTAGATTTATCGTTCTCTTATTTTAGAAGTTACAGGGGGGGGGACCAACATTTTACCACTTTGGAAGTGTCTCTTGCGCAAACTATTCAGTTTAGAAAAAAATGATATAAGAAACCTTATTATCATTTTAAAAGACCTATCCATAGATACCCCACACGTAAGGATTGGATGAAAAAAATTATTTTGAGTTTCAGTTCTAAGTATGGAGAGCCCCCAAAATTTATTATTATTTTTCTATTTTTGTATGAAAATCTTAATGCGGTTCACAGAATACATCTACTTACTAATTTTCAACAGTATAGCTCTTATAGTTTCGGTAAAAAGTGGCTGTGACATACGGACAGACAGACAGACAGACAGACAGACATGACGAATCTATAAGGGTTCCGTTTTTTGCCATTTGGCTACGGAACCCTAAAAAGGGCCATTCGCTACTCATCAGCTCGTAACTATCGCGTGTGAAGCGGAAACCGGAGTAGTCTTGTGGATATTAGAGAGAACGATTATAGTCACAAATCCTAAACATGGGCATTTCGTGTTTATAATGCGTAAACGTTTTCTCTTCGGCACGAAAAAAGGGCTTAATTTTTGTATGCTTTTCAATTTAAATCGCGGCTACTATCGGAAAATAGAAAGCCTATCTAGTGAGATTTTAAAATAAATAAAAAATCTTTGGCCAAGAGATATAAATATCTGTGTAGATATTAAGAGAGGGACATAGGTCATGCCTAAAAATCCTTGCAACGTAGCCAACGTATCTTATAATAAATCTCAGGTGAGCTGCGCGTGTGTTAGATAAATTTAAACTAGCACGATTTACACATTTTTATTCATACCCTATTGACCTGAAAACCCAAATTAACAAAAATATAAACCGTGAAAACCGAAATTAAGCTTCAGCGCAGTCCATTCAGAGATCGACTAACGAGTCTCATTCAGTGTGCGTCTCCCAATCTCGTTACAACTAATTGTGCTACTAATAACGCTTTTGATAACAGTAGTATTTTGGACGGTTGATATAATAGGTAGTATTGCCAGTTTTACCACTGAACATTTATAAAAGATAGCCTTTTTCATCCGCGCGTAATTTCTTTTGTCAATTATCCCCCCCCCCCTTCCCCCACATTTCCGGAATCAAAAGTATCCTATGTCAACAAAGGATAGTGTAGTTTTCCAACAGTGAAAGAATTTTCCAAATCGGTTCAGTAGTTTTAGAGCCTATTCAATACAAACAAACAAACAATCAAATCTTATCTTTATAATGTGAGTATAGATATACATCTGACGGAAAATATTAATAATGTCCTATTTGATACGATTTATGAAGAATATGGTATAAGTCAAAATTAACGCCAGGGTTGGTTTCGAATCCCACATAGGGAACATTTGTGCCGAACATTTGAAAGTGTATACTATGTTTGGATGTTTCTTTGTATTTTTTGTTGTGGTACCTTCGTTGCTCCTGATACCCATAACAAAGTGCTCAATCTATTTTGCGGTCAGGTCAATGTAAGTGTGATCTATTTTTCTATTGATTTTTCTTAAAAAATTCAGCAGGCAGTAGGTATTACAGTACGAATGGAACAGCTCGTCCGGGGAAGTATCACCCTCTTACATAACACCAGCGTGAAATACTAGTGACTACTATTGTGTTTCGTTTGGTTTATGAGAGTGCCGGAGGCCCACACCCCCCATTCCCCCATAGGCCGTCAACGCATCAGCGATCATTCTTGTGTTGCAGATGTCCATGGGCGGCGGTGATTGCTTACCATCAAGCGACCCGCTGGCTCGCTTGCCACCTCTGACATAAAAAAAAGTACATTAACGATCTTCGGGCACATGTGTTCACAATAAAAGCTATTAAACGCTTTCTGCTAAGGTTTACTGATATTATGAATAAAAAATCGTACTTGGCATAAGTACATTGGAGGTAAATACTGTTTCATTTATAAATATTGACGGAGTTGGTTGTGAAGGAGGCAAAGTGGATTAAACGTTAAATGTATTTAAGAGACTTTGACAATATGTACGTATTTCAGTAACACAACAGTAAACAATGTTGAATCATTAGAAAAAAATATTTTATTTTGAGATTTTTTTATGTGGCTTTCCTTATTTTTCATCCTCATTATTTTATTTAAGAGACGTCTTTATTATTAAAAATCTAATTTATAAAACCCTTTTTATTAACTTGGGGAATACGTTACCCACCTCATCATCTTCCGTCTGGGGCACAAGTGGTGTATGTAACACCCACGCCCTATAAAGTTCGGATTCACCCACTATACCATGAGTTTTTCTATTTGCTATCTAAGTGTTATAAGAAACCGATGACCCTTTTCTTCCTTCAGGGAGCAAATAGCGATGGTCACACTGTCTGCTTACCTCGTATCGTAGACAAACCATACTAACGGTCCACCCACTTGACTACTCTCAGTTTACCGGGGAGCAAATTAATACTACCTACAACCCAATTTCTAAGTCTCCCCCCCCCCCCAACCGCGACACCGGGATAGAATCCATTATCACGCCACACTTGACATCCTTGAACTTAATATATCACATATATTTGACTATAAGATTAAAAAGTAAATCACCATGTCGGAAGGGTGTAACCAGGATTGATGTGCGCTAATATGCCGTCAGGGCGCAGCGCAGTCGTTGCCGGCGATGACGCGTCATTTACGGAACATGTTGGAACAGCCACCGATAAAGCGGCTTGTATTTATGTTGATGTTGTTACCGATATGGCATGTTGTGGTAGCGGAGTGATAATATGAAACGTTACGTCACATGTTTGTCCACCTATTTCTTCATGTGCCACCTGGAACCTGTACAGTCAAATGGCTGGTGTACCCATGATCCAATTGCGCTGGTAATCCTGACTATATCGGGACAGAACGCTCGGCGAAAAGGTTGCTACCGACAAGGCGGCTTATATTACGCCAAGGTACGTAGGTACGCACTGTCGTGTTCTATACGCCAGAGGTAGGTTATTCTGTATTGTCGAATGTAAGGTAAAAATACCAGTAATCGTTTTAAACATATTTATTTCATATTTTTGAGGCAGGGTTTTTGTCAAGTATAGACGTCGTCGTTGGCGCACATGGCCCGTAAAACGACTTTGGCGTTCAAAAGGTTAATGTTTGAAGTTATTAGTGAACTGGTGACAGCGACATTGATGGTTTTAATTCAAATCCTATCTTGCGTTTATTATAAACAGGTAAACTTATTCTTACATTATTACAAAGATAATATAATTATGTATTCAGTGAGGGTATTGAAAGAAGAATAATTGGTTGATATGAAATAAATATTAACCTATTCGTGTTGCAAAAAATTCGACAACCTTATAATGCATAGCATCACGTAAAGCAAAGACGGAAAAATGGCTAGTACTTACGTGACATTTTTTATGGCTATTAAAATATTTAAATAACAAAAGGCATATTAGCTTGCCCTAGAACATTTCCGACTAGTTGATTGTGTAAATTACTAACTGCTTGTATAAATACTAGAATTTCGCGTATGATTGACTGACTGTAATAACTGTTATTTACATACATATGAACATACTTGAGGATTAGAAATGGAGTATTTTACTAAATACTTTATATTCATACTGGTACTTTGTGCGATTTACACAGAACATTAATCACAAAAAATGTAGTGCTTTCCTACGGTTCGAATCACTAATTTAATTGTTTAAAGTGAGATATAAATGTATAAAGGTCATCTATTATGACTCCAGCGAAAAGAGATGATCTTACTCAATAATTCTTATTAGCTACGGAGTCTGTATTTTTAGTATAATTTTTCCAAAAAGAAACAAAAATAAAATTTCGACCTGTTCTTTATTTTAACAAGTTAACATCAAGTATTCGCAGGCCACAAATTGGTCTACAGTCTGATGACAGAAGAAACTGATCGACGATTTCAAATTAGCATGAAATCGTACCTACATCGCGCAAGTAAAATTGTCATCCGATAGGTATCAAGCCCGACACACCAACGATGGTATGGGCCCTAAGCACAGTCCGGCTTGACTTGAGAGAGACCTTTCTCTTTTAAGGGAACATTAGTAAAAATAAAAAGTATCGGCCTATTTTATTGTCCCACTGCAGGGCGAAGGCCTCCATCCTTGAAATCAAGTTTTGGTACTGGCTTTATCACCACGCTTGCCAAATGCGGATTGGTGATCACAAACCCAAGCTGTGTGCCTGTGTCCGAAAAAACCGACACAGTCAAAGTAAGCTCGACCCGGGAATTGAACCTAGGACCCCGAGTTTTGGCCCGATTCTTAAACCACTAGACCATCGAGGCGTTAAAGGTTAAACATATTGATCTTTTATATTTTAACTAGCGGGCGCCCGCGGTTTCACCCTCTTGGTTCCCGTTCCCGTGGGAATTGATCAAAATCCTTTCTTAGCGGATGCCTACGTCATAACATCTACCTGCTTGCCAAATTTCAGCCCGATCCGTCCAGTGGTTTGGGCTGTGCGTTGATAGATATCTATGTCAGTCAGTCAGTCACCTTTGAGTTTTATATTTAATTAAGTAAAAAAATTACATAAAATTTTCTCCATGTCGTCGCGACTGACTGTCGTTGGGTGGCTAATGGAAAGCAGCCATTGTGTTTAAGTTGAATAAAATAATATGCAAATGTGGTAAGGAGGCGATCCATCATACAAATGACCATAGGAACAGTTACGGCTTTCTGAGAAATGACGTGGAAAAGATTTAAATAATCCGACCAAAATGTTACGAGTTGCGATGGCATTAAAAGTAACTTCGGATTTTATACTGGTAGGCTCAATGTTCCGGATTATGTTATAATTTCATAATGTAATTTTACTTTGTTAAATGGTCCGCTGTGGTTTATTACCAAAAGTATATTTCTAAGTTATGCAGAAAATCAAAAGTTTAAGTTCATCAAAATAGTTGCCGGTCAATTGCCACAAAGCGGGCAAACAATATAAAAAGTATGTAAATGATTTATTACCTTCAAGTACCATAGAGGACAGGTAGGTAATAAAAGAAGCAATAGCAGTTTGTCAAAATGAAACAGATATTCCTCTATTTTAAGGAAGAGGATGGAAGAGAGGATGAAAGAGATCGCTATTAGCGAAAAGTCCGCCAGTATTGTATTATGTTAAATGTTTTCTATGTTAAATGTGCAGTGCAATAAAGAATATCTAACTATCTATTCTTTAATTCACAAAAATAAAAAACAAAACAGTTGAATAAATTAAACTCCCAAAGCTATAAATAAAGTAAATTTATGCATCTTTCACCAACATAAGCTATTAATTAATTTTAAAAGCGTTATAATTATAACTAGGGCTGCAAAAGTTTGACTTCCGGATTTAAATCACAACCGCACGTACTTTTTTAATTGCTCTGGTAAATAGACGAAAATACTTATGGTTTTTACACGAAAAGATTTACGTCGGTCATTTTTGTGCCGTCTAACTACACTTTTTCATACTGACCGATTCAGCGAAAAAAAAAAAACAATATGTAAAAGAATTACGTATCTTATTGTTTCAAATAATTTTATTAAACTGATTTAAACTCCAATATTTACAGGTACACAGGTACCAGCCGTGACTTTTAAAAGGTAAGTTCGTACAAACATTATTTGTTAACACAATTCATTTTAAAAAACTAACATTCTTGGTTGGCAATCTCAATGACGTGTCTTGAAATCGATGTTTGCACGTACACTTTTCGCTCATTATGCAATCTGACTTTGGTGTCGTGTCGTCCGAAGCGCATTCCGATAACCGCTATAGTAGCTACATATACATACTCGTAGTATATCTGTATACAAAAAGGTACAAATATTGTGTGCATCCAATCGCAGTGTGCCATTCACCTATGATCGTGTGTAGTCTGCTATTCTGCGAAGCTGTTTTAGTCGGCTAAACGAAGCGAGCCGCTTTTATGAAGCATTCTTTAGCTTTTATGGAGATTGTTACCTCTCGCCTGTAATAGTTCTATGAATAATTTTGTAAGTTGCATGCGGTGTAGCTTTAGTTTGCTGGTGGGATCGCGGATATGAATAGAGTGAGAGAGTGTTAGTACATCGCACAGCGCAGTTCTGTCAAAGTAAATTAACCAGACACGACATAATATCCAGTATGTTTTTATTCCAGCAATGTTAATGAATAAGAAAACGCCGGGAAATAGTGGTTACACCGCTCGATTCAAAACCCGGAGCTTGTGGGTTTGAGTCCCTGGCGTATGGTTACTGGATATCTTTTACCCCCATAGGTAAAATCTGCCAACAAAACAGCTTTGGCTGTGTTCCAGAAATATTAACGTAGGAGCCAGAACATTTTCAATTAAAGGCTCTAAGACCGGAGGAGCCTCGGTGTGTACATGGAGCGATACCTATCCATGATTAAGTGTCTCTACTGGGAATATACCGCATTGTCTGCTTATTTTAAAAAGGAGAGCCTGCATGTTTGTCTACCAGCTGAAATAGTATATCTAAGAGAAAATAGGATTATAACTCAACTCTTACTTGAAATAAAATGCTCAAACTGAATTCATTGCGTTTTTCTCAAACATGTTCGCGAAAGCATAATATGTATCAACGCGAGTTTTCCGAACTAATGTGAGTAGGTTTAAAAAAATGCGCTTCGTCTCCGGAGACAGTAACAGGGAACATTTAGGGAACGAGGAAATCTCGACGGCCGTTTTATCGGGCCATAAAATCGGCGATAAGGAAGTTAAAATGTAGGTATAATTTATAGGCCTTAAATGCACCACTGCTGTACCTACGCGATTACTTTCCACAAATTCTGGTTTAACTAAGTATAATTTTACATCTAGTTCAAACCTAGGTAAAGTTAAGAAAGTTTAGAAAAACAATCACACCATTTTAATTCTAATAACTGCATAAATATTTATTTAAACACCAGTTTCACCACTCGTAGATAGGTTTGTGATAAGTTATCCATCAGAAGAAATGAAGACACACTCAGACCGAAAGCCATTGCCAATTAAAATCGATCATAATTATTATTTTCTCATTTCTTTGTTATCTTTTTTGTTTACCACTTTGCATGCACGTTTAACGTACCTACCGTAAATAATGCATAAATGAGTGAGTTCAAATCGCCAGAACGTGTCCTATATGACCGCAAAGTGGCTTAAGCTCGACAAAATGTTTGCATGTCCCTTCTGTTTTACATACACAGCGTGCAAAAATATGCAAGTATCGACTATTTTACAAAATACTTTGCTTTTCGGTGAGAATCAATAATATTTTGAAGGATAAACACATAAGAAAACATAGGAAACATATTACGCGTACTTAATTTATTGAAGCGGCCACTGCGGCCTATTCCATTGAGGGACACTTCATCAGGAAGCTGCTCATTGTGCTGCCAGACTGTAGGCTCATCTGATCTTCGAGCCTTTAATTTCAAGTGTACTGGCTCCCACATTAATATTGCTGGAACACAGACAAAGCTGTTATGGCGGCAGATTTTACCTGGGAGGGTGGTAGCTAGCCAGTCGGACTCTGAAAAAGTCCTACCACCAACCAGACCCAAGGCGGGAATCGAACCCACGACCTCCACGTTGTCCACCCTGTGACTTAGCCACTGTTCCACGGAGGCGGTCAAATACAAATATATTATGTATTAAGCCAAAACTTTGGCAAAGATTAATAATATTGCATTTCAATGTCATCCATCATAAATGCCATTACTTCTATACGTGTAATTATTAAACAATCTGATAAAAATGTTCTTGTATGACTTGAAATTTAAACATAAAAGCAGTCTATTACCTTTGGCCTTGCATCGATCAAGCGAACTGTCAGAATAACATGGAAAAGAGTTTATTACCCCATTGTTTCATGATGTAAAATCATATTTTGAACCATGTATTTGAACTAAGGTACAGACACAAGAGAGAGTGTTCTTAAGATTTCAATGAACGAGCCTGGTATATAAACAATATTCGTCTAAATTATCGTAATGTAAGTTTGGCAAACGCCTCGATGGTCTAGTGGTTTAAGTACCGAGCCGAGATCTCGGGGTCCTGGGTTCAATTCCCGGGTCGAGCTAACTTTATGTCGGTTTTTTCGGACACAGCTCGGGTTCGTGATCACCAACCCGCATTTGGCAAGCGTGGTGATTAAGCCAGTACCCATCATTGTAGCGATAACTTGATTTTAAGGATAGAGGCCTTTGCCCTGCAGTGGAACATTAAATAGGCTTGTACTAATACTAAACAAACAACAATATCGAAAAAAATTATCCGTAAATAAAATTGATCAATGCTTTCTGATGAAATGTTTCTTTTGAAAGTCGCATTGGCCAATCTGCTCAAAACTCTCTTATTTCGTGGCCTTTCCTTAATGTTTTTATAGAACATTTTTCTTAGAGCTTCGGCAACTTTTTTCGGGTTTTGTTGTACGAGTTGCGATATACCATTATTATATTTATATAGTTATGTTCCTGCATTAAACCATTGTGTGGGCTGTTGTTAATAAAGGTGAGAGCAAAAGTTCGATTTGCGGTTAGTTATTTTGTATTGAATAGATGGGTTTTCTTTTTGTTGTGAGATAACGAATTTTTATTATAAGGTTTTGGTTTGGGGAAAGTGGAATAAAGTTTTGATTACGATATGAATATATGCGTTATTGGAATGATATAAAGCAGAAAAAAAAACGGTTTAGGTTCTACCAAATAACTTATATAGTTTTAAACTCGTAGTTTACGACCGGCTTTTTAGGGTTCCGTAGCCAAATGGCAAAAAACGGAACCCTTATGGATTCGTCATGTCTGTCTGTCTGTCTGTCTGTCTGTCTGTCCGTCCGTATGTCACAGCCACTTTTTACCGAAACTATAAGAGCTATACTGTTGAAAATTAGTAAGTAGATGTATTATGTGAACCGCATTAAGATTTTCATACAAAAATAGAAAAATAATAATAAATTTTGGGGGCTCTCCATACTTAGAACTGAAACTCAAAAAAAAAATTTTCATCCAACCCTTACGTGTGGAGTATCTATGGATAGGTCTTTAAAAATGATAATAAGGTTTTAAAGATCATTTTTTTCTAAACTGAATAGTTTGCGCGAGAGACACTTCCAAAGTGGTAAAATGTTGGTCCCCCCCCCTGTAACTTCTAAAATAAGAGAACGATAAATCTAAAAAAAATATATGATGTACATTATTATGCAAACTTCCATTGAAAATTGGTTTGAACGAGATCAAGCAATTAGTTTATAAATTTTTGGGGCTTCCCATACTTAGAACTGAAACTCGAAAAATTTTTTTTCTTCAAACCCTTACTTGTGGGGTATCTATAGATAGGTCTTTAAAAATGATAATAAGGTTTCTTATATCATTTTTTTCTAAACGGAATAGTTTGCGCGAGAGACACTTCCAAAGTGGTAAAATGTTGGTCACCCCCCCCTCTAACTTCTAAAATAAGAGAACGATAAAACTAAAAAAAATATATGATGTACATTATTATGCAAACTTCCATTGAAAATTGGTTTGAACGAGATCAAGTAATTAGTTTTTTTTAAAACGTCATAAATCGTAAACCGCAATTTTCCTCTCATTCAATCAACTCAAATATAAAAACGTCGATCAAACTTACAAAGAACTACAAGAACTTTTATATTATGATGATACTTGCTGCTACGGAACCCTTCATGGGCGAGTCCGACTCGCACTTGGCCGGTTTTTAAGTAAACTTATTATCGTACAGAAAAAAATAACAACACAACATTATCGCAAACAAATAAATGTCATTTTAATATTTCACATCGATCTTCACAAACACGAAGTTAATCGATACTTAATACTTTATAGCAATCTCATCAAAATTCCCGATAGTAGCCCCCAAATTTCACACGTGATGTACAGTACTCGTATGTAACTATTAGCCTGACCAAGAAAATAAAAAAACCTGCTCTGGAGGCGCCACATTAGCTATGGTTATAGCAATAGGTACTTGGTTGCTATGGTTAAACTCACAAATGACAAGAAATAACAAGGCATGGTTAACCCTTTCCCCGCCACGCTTTTTTCCGAAAATGGTGCCCCACACGCCACGACCATTAAAAAAAAATTCCAAAAAATTATTAGGTTATACTCAACTCATTCAGGCAAGTAAAAATACAACGTTTCTTGATCATGTTTTTTTGTCTGATATATCAGACATTGGCGTGGTGGGCACGAAAATGGTTTGTCTGATATATCAGACATTGGCGTTGAAAGGGTTAACAATTGACATCAGACTTTGACAGACAGCAATAATGAATGACATCTTATTGTTTTTTATTCGATTGTTGACACTTAAAGAAATTAGTTCCAATATTTTCCGCAATATGGCGAGGTTTTTTATTTTTATAGTCGGGATATACCAACAGGTACCCCATTGATATAAATCGGCCTATATTTTAACCTATCCCGTCGCGCTAGGTTTCTGGGACATAATTTTTTATATCATTCTAAGCGGAACGTTTTCCCAGACGATAGGTTTTATTTTCCAAACCAGTTGTTTTATACGACGCATAAACAAAGCTGGGGCGTATCAATTGCTGTCATCGGCTTAATGGAAGTATGGTGATGGGTGTGAGAAAAATGATAGTAGTAAAGGGAATTTCGGCTACATTGGTCAATCTCAGTGATAACTACGCTAAATATCAAGTGTGTCTGTAAGGAAATTTTATCCTGCGTAAACTATGCGACATAATTCCACCGAAAATGTTGTTTTTCCGAAATAAAAAATTACCTATGTTACTTCCCTGCTCCCAAAATATTCCCGCACCGTAAATATCCTTGATCCGATGTTTCTTTGCTTTTTTTCTGTTATCCCATGAGAACTAAGCAATACTATGCAGAAATTCTGGCTATGTATGTACCGAATTTAATCAATATCGGTCTAATAATTAAGTCGTAAAAAAAAACAGACAAAACTATAACAGTACATAACTACTTAAATTGGGACTCGATCAGATTATATTACTGCAGGATTGGGCCTCAGCATTAGACACGTCGGGGGACGTAAAGGGGTTAAAATTTAAGCCACTCTGTCACTAGCGAAGCTACGTAGAACAAATGACGAATCAAATTACCGTTCAGCCAAAAAAAAAGAAAAGAATATCGGTAACAACAAAATAAGTCACGTCACAGACTTATTGAAAGATACGAAGATAAAATCACAGGCCGAACTGACGTATGGAAATACAAGCCGAAGCGCGATTGGATAAAAGCCCGAGTCGCACCGTGAAGGACGATGAATTATTAATGACGCAAACAAACGAATTTGCAAACATGCATTATGTATGATGGTGAAATTAAATAATATATTTCGCGGCTGCTTTAACACGCGTCTTCGTGTGAAATTTGAATTACTGTTCTGAAGGAGGTAATGACATAAAAATGAACTGATATCGATGTCGTGATAATGTATGGCATTTTTGGAAGACATTTTGTTGGAAATAATACATATTAATTATCTCTAAGACGAATTTGGTAGTGACTCTTTATTTGGAGGAGAACGCGTTGGTGCAACGTAATAGCAGGCGAGCGATAGCGATATACAAGATGTCCCAAAAACGACACGTCACAATGACACTGGAGGTAGGCCAGCAAAACAGGCATCGAACAAGCCTAACATGACCTCACTAAAAGTTTGGTTTTCAAGATATTCCTAATTTAAACTTTTCTAAATTTTTACGTTTTTTAACGTGTTCAGTTCTAGCATTAAGTTAGATAGCTGAGGGCTATTGTTTGGATTTTTTTTTGTACTCTTGTCGCGAATATCTTAGGCTAAACCTTTTGCATTTTGTACAAACTCAAAGTGACCGTGGAACTTTGCCATACGTCGATAAATAATTGTGTCTAATAAATCATTTTTCTTTGTAAAATATTTAAATGTGTTTCATACTGGCTTCCGCTTGCGTCAACTGTGTTGATGAGAAGTAATTTATGTGTTCACGTTGGTTATAAAAGATCTGTTTACTAAATCACATCAAAATCCACGTAGAAGTAGAAGCCTGAAAGTATTATAAACTAGCGGTCGCCTCCGCAGTTTCACCCACGCGCAATTTCTTTTGTCAATTTATCCACCCCTTCCCCCCACATTTGTGGGATTAAAAGTATGTCACCCGGGAACAATGTAGCTTTCGATTTTTTTCAAATCGGTTCAGTAGTTTCGGAGCCTAATCAATACAAACAAACCTTTCCTCTTTATAATTTAGTATAGATAAATAAATAGGTAATCTAACCCAGTGGTGGGGACAACCGGGAATAAACCTTAATTTTGATTAAAAAATCCGGTGGGGATTGTTATTTTTTTTTCCAAAAATCCCCACCAACAAATTGGAAAAAAAATAACAATCCCCACTGGTAGGGATTTTTCAGTGGGGATTTCCGGAATAAACCCGCGTAAGAAACCATCATTTTCTTATCTTACTAATTTTATAAATTCGAAAGTTTTGAAGATGGATGAAACTTTTTTACAGTTAGTGTTTATAATTATGCACATCAGAAATAAAACATGGGCCACTATAAGCCGCTATTGAAAGCTATACAGGTATAAAATTACTACTAAAACAAAATACTCAAAAACATTGAATACATCCCAAAATGATAACCATGAAAAGGCAAAACAACTTCCTTTCAGTACCTGATTCATCTTCCGCAAACTTCGTCCGTCTGTGAAAATCAAAGAGATAACCAACTTACTACCGACTTCGAGTTTAAGTACGTCTGAGAAAGGCCGAACTAAGACGTTCATTAAGTAATCTTATCAACGCAACTAATTCTTTGGTCATTCCGTATTCCCTCTATCAGTATCACAGTAATCCTGGGGTCTTGAAAAAGCAATAAAAATGTTATGTACTTTTTTGGGTAGGAGTTCTAGGTTCTTTACTTACTTACTTTATAAACTAATATTATAAAGAGGAAAAATTTGATTGTTTGTTTGTTTGTATTGAGTAGGCTCCGAAATTACTGAACCTATTTGAAAAATTCTTTCACTGTTGGAAAGCTACACTATGCCCGGCTGACATAGGGTACTTTTGATCCCGGAAATGGGGGGGAAAGGGGGGATAATCGACACAAGAAATTTCGCGCGTTTGAAACCTGGGCGAAAGGCTATTTCAAATAATTACAAATACAACAAGTAAAATGAAATGAAATAATGAAATTTATTCTGCAAATAGATTTAAAAAAAATACTTTTGCACGAAAGTACTGTGCTATGGGTGGAATAGAATAGTCAGATGAACAAATAGTATGTTTTAGTGACACCGCATGCACGCATGATCTTAATTATTATATTGTACTTTTTTATGTGATGTAACATAATTACATTAATTAAACAAACATTTGTGTGCATGAACATGTTTGTTTGTATCGGTCTGGGTGTTTCTATGTATAGGTACTCGTAATATGTATGTATTTACAAAAAAAAAGAGTATTTAAGTAATGTTTATCCGTTGTCTGGCACCCACAACTAATGCTTAGTTTGGGGTTAGATGGCGCTGTGTGAATAATGTTCAGAGATATTTATTTATTTATATTTATTCCATTTTTATTCAAAAGCTTCACAATTAGTTTTTTATATCAAAATGAAAATATAAAAATTCATTTGGTTTTAGTTGATATTCAAATCTCGTAAATATGTGTGATATATCACAGCTCTCTTGCGCTTAAAATAATTGCTAAAGCTAGAAAAAAGTAACTTGGAAAGTAGTTTCTTTTTACAAGGTCAGTCTCTGAGACTTTATTTGTTCTCCGAACACATGTCAGCCATTCGACAACTTTCCTCTCTGATCAGTCATTATTCCCAACGAAGTTAAACAAAAAGTTTTCGCGAGTATATTCCTGAACACAAGATCTCCCAGTCTTTGCACAGTTCCCAACGATCCCTAAAATGTAATTCCATACAGTTTATCGGAGGCTCCCACGCCCGTCCTATTTTTAAACGGAACCCTCCATCAGTCGTCCAATTACGAGGAATTACTCGGCGAAATTAACTAAAGATGATTAATCGATTTAGATCTTTTGCCGGTTGGATTCTGGTTACGGGAGGATTCCTTGTCTCGTAAAGAAGGTGTTAAATACCGATCGTATTCATCATCAGCCTGTGACAGTCCACTGCTGCACATAGGCCTCTCCAAATGCTCGCCACGCTGATCGGTCCTCGGCCACTCGCATCCAGCTCCTGCCAGCCATCTTGCGCAGATCATCGCTCCACCTGGCCTGAGGGCGTCCTACACTACGTTTACCGAGACGCGGTCTCCACTCTAGAACCCGTTTACCCCAACGGTTATTGGTTCTACGGCTGATATGGCCAGCCCACTAACACTTCAGCTGGCTAATCCAGCGATCGTATTGATTTCCCAGTATTGTTTTAAGATAATAATTAGCGGCGAACACTTGAACTCCACACTTGTAGTAACTGCACAAATACTTTTGGTCAATTCTTTTATTCTCGGTGCATTTTGTTGATTTTTTATCCAATCAAATTAAAAAAAAAAAACTTTTTATTAAGACCATTAAAAAGTATTTATTTCCTGACGGTCAACACTTAAAGACCTTCAAGAAACGAGCGTACTCTCTCATAAAAGGACGGCATCGCATCGGCGATGCCTCTGGTGTCGCAGATGTCCATGGGCGGCGGTTATTGCTTACCATCAGACGCCCCGCTGGTTCGTTTGCCACCTCTGGCAAAAGACAGGAAGCCCAAGAAGGATAGAAAATGTAACCCACAGTAAAATACATAATTACTGAGGTATATACAGCTGTTGTAATCCTACTTATCCTACTAATGTTATAAATAAAGTCTGAATGTTTGGATGTTTGTTACTCAAGCATGCCTAAACGGCTGAACGGATTTAGATAAAATTTGGCACAAGTTTTATTTATAACACGAATTAGGACATAGGCTATAAAATTCCGAAGCGAAACGTCTCATTCCCGCGGGATATTTGAATAAATAAATTACGGCGGTGAAACCGCGGGGCGGAAAGCTAGTAATTTAATTAATACCTCCAGTTGTTTTAAAGAGAGATTAGACAAGATAACAGATTGGACAATAAAATATTCACGACTCAATAGCAAGGAATCTATTGAGCGAGTTTCGAACTTTCATCAGCTTCTATAATGGAGTACTTTTTACAACTAGGCCAGTCTATTTTAGGGGGAACCCATCAGTCCTCCAATTACTTGGAATTACTCGGCGGAATTAGCGAAAGATGAATAATCGTTTTCGGAGCCCTTCGGATACTTTAGTAGCTAGAATTGGCATGAGTCTGTTTTATTGCCCTTCAAAGGGCTTTTGGGTAAAAAATTTCTTTAATCTTGCAAAGGTTTTACTTGCATTTATAAGACGTTGATTTTTTTTTAAACACATATAAAGATATGTGTGAGATTGGATGTTTTTTTCCAAAAACATTTATTTATTTATTACCAGTCACTCTGAATTTTGTACCGATGTTCTGAATTTAATCGCATGTTACATGTTGTCGATTCATTTTTATTACTATTGATACCGTTTAGTACTGGTCATCTGTAGGTTGTAGTGTGTCAAACATTTCTTTGTTTCGGGAAAAGGGCACTGGCTAGGACATTACTGGGTATATGAGACCTAATAACTGTCGTCTCGGTGTAACAGGCGCAGGGCTTAGTTACTACTGTTGGCACTGAACTGCCTAAGGGCAGACGTGGCGCTAACCATCAGGTGTACGATCTGCTCGCCTTGTTACACATTGCAATAAAAAAAATATTAAATAATCAAAAATCAGACTCTTTGTTGAATAATCCTCACAGAACGGTTCATATTGCCAAGTCTAGTTTGTGCTAGGTGACTTACACTGAAGCTCTCGTAGGACAATTGTGAATATAGAAGTTTGATTATTCCCTATCACCTCTCAAATCAACTCTCCACTTTGCACTCCATTTACAAAAACGGTAACCCGAACAAGGTACGTAAAGCCTTTCACGAATCTGGTTCGCTGTTAGCCGACATTGCAGTAAACGTGTTTCGTTTTTATTCTGAAATTGGAGGGTTGAGCGGGGCACAAATAGGACCTTTGGCCCAGTCTGTTATGGGCCCGGGTAACAGATCAAAACTGTGCCACAGTATAACGCCGACAGAAGGGTTGTTAAACCTTTTTAAAATCACAGGTATAGCTTATCAATAAATAATATCACTAAACATTATTCACTCACATATCGCCTTCTAATATCGAACTAAGCCAATGCTGGATGAACAAGAAAATGTTTGTTTGACTTTTCAATGTTTATTTACTAATAAAAGATCTTTCTTAAAGTTCAATCAATGGTATTTTGGTATGGTATGGCTCATATGGCTGGTATTTTTAGTCAAAACTAATCAAGATGCTGATGCAACAATAAAACGCATGCTGAAGTATTTCATTTTCCAAAAAATGTGTAATGTACAATGTGCATAATTAGTAATCTGGGTTTTGGAAATGATTGGGGCACTTATTTTCTATAAATAAATTAGTGTGTCAAAGTCAAAGTATTGTATTTGCTTTACTATTTTATCTTTAAAAGTCATTACGACTTTATCGTATAAAAATAAACAAGAAAAAGATGTATCTGATCTACATACATTGTTTATTTAACATCGGAGAAAAAACTTTAGGGTTTACACACGTCACTGTTATGTATTACACTGTGGCATTGCCTTCACGTTATTGGAGCTGTTTGTGACTCGAGAAATATAATAGAAAGGTAAGGAAGGTTTATTACGATTTGTTATAGAAATATTCGTAATATTGAGCTCTGATTCAACAATACGTGTACGGCGTTCACAATCAATGATATCGGCCTCGTTTGAAATTTCTTTATTTGTACTTTAGAACGAGAGGCTTTATACCAATCCCTTTTGGGATATTAGGTTTTTTGAGAGATTTCTGCTGGATATTTTGTGCAGGCAATTTCATAATATGATGTACCTATCAATAAAAAGTAGGTCTAGAATTAATAAAATTACTAGAACTATCTTAGTCGTTTTAATTATTACTTGAAAGGTAAATTTACAGAAAATTTTAATTCCAAACCGTATGGTTATATGGTTAATAATTTGTAGATTTTCTACAATCTTTAACCACCTTTTTTTCCTCCTAAGGGACTAATTTCCAAAAATTATTTCTAAATGGTTATGGTAACCATAAATAAACTATAAAAAAAAGCATGGTACTTGAAACGTCGTCGCAGGCCGCTGTTACTGGCCGTGCCGTGCGGGAGGATACAGCTTCTCAAGAAGTCATCTCTGGCGCTCACACTGAGTACTTTCAATAAAATTAGATATAGTAAGAATTTTTGTCGCTCTTCTATTGTATTGGGCACGTCTGTAATATTAGATGTAAGTTGAGCTTAAATAAATAATAAATTAAGTTACTGACAGAATTTGGGCTATGAGTTTCGGCTGTGTGTCAGTTCCTAACCCAATTTTCTTAGTTAATTTGTTGAGATAAAACAAAGGTTTCTAAAAACCAATTAAAACCCGATTTGCTTAGTTATGTGTTGAGATATTAAACAGGTCAGATAGCAATTTTCGTAATTAGGAAACTGGCCTCCTACACCTTCGTCACGTCAAGTTTAATCCGCGCCTCAACACCTCACGTCATGACAAGCGTTTATACGCCTTAAATGCCTGGATTTATTTCTAATTAGTACAGTAGTAAATATTAATAAATGTACAATACATATTATTTGACCGACTACCGCAGTGCCTCAAGACGAAAGTCTTTGATACGGTGTGTGTTGCCAGTGATGACTTACGGAACGGAAACGTGGCCACTTACAATGTGCCGCATAAAAAGGCTCAAAATCGCGCAAAGGGCAATGGAGAGGTCTATGCTTGGAGTCTCCCTGCGTGATCGCATCAAAAATGATGAGATCCGCAGAAGGACCAAGGTCACCGACATTGCCCGAAGAATTGCGAGCTTTAAGTGGCAGTGGGTAGGACACATTGCAAGGAGGACTGACGGCCGTTGGGGCGGAAAGGTCCTCGAGTGGTGGCCACGTACCGGAAAACGCAGCCGTGGAAGGCCTCCCACAAGGAGGACCGATGATCTCATAAAGATCGCCGGAATCCACTGGATGCGGGTGGCGCAGGACCGATTGGTTTGGAGATCCTTGGGGGAGGCCTATGTCCAGCAGAGGACGTCGTTTGGCTGAAATGATGATGATGATGATGACATATTATTTGACTTTTTTTTTCATTTACCATTTCATTTCGCAATACCTATTTTATATAGCAGGCAGCACGAGTATGGGACATATCATATTATAAATGCCAATAGTACTCGTATCTATCTAGAATAGAATAGTCTGTCTGTTATGCCGTCATGTATAGATTACTAAACCGATTTTTACAAACATAGACTAGACTTTGAGAAACCTGATTATAAAACTCCCATCCCAGCGGTTTTACCCGCGCGCTATTATTTTTGTCTTATAATTATACCCCTTCCCCCCACATTTCCGGGATAAAAAGTACCCTATGTCACCCAGGGATAGTGTAGCTTTCCAACAGTGAAAGAATTTTTCAAATCGGTTCAGTAGTTTCGGAGCCTGTTCAATACAAACAAACAAAAAAATCTTTCCTCTTTATAATAGGTATACTAACACTACCAACCTAATTGACTAAATGCTGCTTAGACTTTTTTTAACGAAATACTTTTACCTTATATTTTTAAGCCCATTTGTGTCAAAATGTCCCCGAATCCGTATGCCTGCGACATATTTCAAAAATATATTCAGTATCTGCATTTGTTTTTCCAAACGGGATTCCCTTGAGATCAAAGTGCCATTAGGATGTGACAAACGGATGAGATTTCCGCATTTGTTTATTGACGTTTAACAAGTCCACATTTTATTGGTAAAAACATTTGTGGAACAGGTAAAGTCGGTATTATACCCACTTTTTAGGGTTCCGTAGTTTTATACAATCGAATGTTGTGCTTTTTAATCCATTCTTTTGTTTTTTGTTTGAAAATAATATCCTGGGACTTAAAATTAATTAAAAAACATATTGAATTAAAATTAGCAAAATCTGCAAATCTGATTTATGCTTTGACAATTATTGTGTTATGCTGTTTAAGTTGTGAATTTTAATAATAATAATAATAAATATTCTTTATTGCACATAAAACAGACAAAAATACAATAAAAAAAAAGAACAAAAACGCACAATATTATGTAGGTGGTCTTATCGTTATAAGCGATCTCTACCAGAAAACCCCGAAGTAAAGGATAACTGAAAGAATGGGTACTATACAATTTGAATACTAAATAAATTTTAATTTAATTAAAGTATAAATAACAAAATCTTTACAAATATAAAAATAAAAATATATAAATACAAACAATGTAAGTTGTGAATTATGTATTTTTTAAAGAGAGAAGTAAACGTAATATGAAGCTTGTACAATGATAAAAACCTATTTGACTAATCACCACGTTATGACAAAATTACACAGCAAAAACAAAGATTGTTTACATTAAAAAAATTGTTAAAAGTGAACAGCGATAAAATAGACTCCGCTGCCGCCTATCCCATTTATTTAGTTAAACGCGCTAATCCCAAGTTTAATATTACTGTTCAAAGGCTATTATACCAAATTCAATTATAAAGAAAATCGATTCCAGCCCCATATCGGGGTCGGGGTAATTCAGTTTAATAACAAATTAAAGCCGGCGGAATTCGCCCTCTTGACAAATACCTATTACGGAAAGTTTATTAATCAGTCCATTTTATTATTGTCTCCACAAGAGTTTCTTCGACTTGGCGTTGGTCGTGGGGTTTGTTACTATGCTAGTGATGTGTAGCGTTCGATGTCGATATTTTTCTAAGCTTACTTTCTTTGAAGATTTAACACAAAAAAACCTCTATTTATGCGTTGTAAGTAAATAGTATATTTATGGGAATCGCTCTAAAGACATTCATCCCACTATCCACCAAACCCCCTATTTTCCTCTTTACAAGCAAAAAAGAGGAGCCGGTGTCAGGTTTGTTGTAAGCTCTGCGAAAAAATGTTGTACCTATTAAGAATAATTAAAGCATACGGGGTCAATACTTACTTGATGTAGTGTATGGATCGTGCGATTGGAGTCTGCATACCAGGTCAGAATTTAATTGATGTTAGTATACAAATACCGCGGCGATGAAGCTACACCTCTTTGTGACGACGACTTGACATCAATAAAATTATGGAAGCCTTTGTCTTGCAATGGGAAGTTAAAATAAGCTGTTACTTTTTTTTTCTTTTAGTAAGGTATTTATTGCATGTGCATTCAAAAGAAGCTAAATAATAATATGTATAAATTCCAGCCATAAATAAATCTATCGATAAAACAAGCTCCAAGCATTACTACTCGGCAAGTCTTTATCAAATATTCAAGGGTCTGGCAATTGGCCGTCGCAGATGTGACGGAGGGCTTTCAGAACTTGAGGAGACCGTTAATTAATGTTCCGCGACTAAATTTCATTTATTTATTTATTACTATGACTGATAGAGGATTCATTGTTGACAAGTTCTTATTATGAAGCTAGGTTGCTCATGAATAAGAATAAGATTTTTATTTTGCTTAAAACAATTGGTCCATAAATAATGTTGAAAATTGAGATGGCAAAATGAGATGTGTTTAATATAAAATACTGAATGTTGGTTTATTAGGAAGGAACGAAGTAGGTCTGGTTTCCCATGTAATGGTTACGGAGGTCAGATGGCAATCGCTCTATGGTAAAAACCAGGCTTGTCGAATCTAGGATCATATTCGAAGCGGACCCCGAGCTCCATACTGGATGCAATCGGGAATACGCTGGGGTTATGATGATGACTGAATGTTAGTTTATTATTTAGGCAAAGCATATTAATTTTCCACTAAATAATAAGCCCTCATTTGGAGAAGTACCATACAAAAAACGACAGAGAAGAAGCACTTTATACCCATTATGCTCTGTTTCTTTCAGTGATAAGGTCTCCTCAACTGAATTTGGGAGGACATGTCGGTGGTTTTCATTTAAAAACTATCAGATTTGATAAGCCTACAGTGCGGCAACACATTGAGCGACGCTTCCTGGTGAAGGTCCCTCAATGGTATAGGCCGCAGTTGCCACGCACCAGTATTTCAGGGTCGGCTGGTAACCACGAGGCTGGCAACGGCGCGTCCCAATAAGGTGTGAAGGGAAAAGCGAGGGAGTTTAGTGGGTAGTGGATGCTTTAGTCTCGATTCCCACACACGGCCGCAGGTCTAGCTAGCCTAGTTATGGTGCATAAACGCATTCTTCTCCGAAAAAAAAAGTATGTTTCAGGGTCAGCTATGCGTGAGTGGTGCCTCCGGTAGAACAAGCATCCACAGTGCCCGTGACGGTAACCACTTACCATCGGGGGCCGTTGACATGAGCGTCACACTCGTAGTAAAAAAAAGTACTATGTAAATTGTATGTATCACGTATACCACATTCACCAAAGCATGAAACAGGAACATTTCAACAAAGGACGACTCAGAAGCGATCAAAGTACAGACGGAGGCATGAGCAGATCGCATCTGTCGCAGAAATGATTGTCGTTAGAGCAAATGCGTTTTCAAATGGGCCCTCGTTTGAGTAAATGGATTCCTAGTGCTCCCACTGCCATAGACGTGTGTGGTGTAAGAACAAATGTGAGGCTGCGATTGGCTTTCCTATTATAAGGATCGTTACGTAATGGCGCAGATATTAATGGATAGGGCAAAGTAAATTTTGCCGATTCATAGTTTTTTTATTATATTATTCTAGTAAATTGGATGACAGTTGATGTGTACCTAAGTTTTCTATTGAATGTTAATAAAAGTACAAGTTCGGATTTTTCATGTTAGAACTCTTTTACACTGGTGAGATATTAATAAGCTAATACTTTTAACAAAACATTCTTATACTTAACCTTTAAGAGTTTAAATTTATGATCTTTAACTACTTTAACTTTACTCATTTCAAGAATATTTTTATGACAAAACCATAAAGTTCTTCGAAATCCATTGACATTTTGCGTGAGGCAATTTCAATTTACATAATGAATATTTTTTCTTAATACTCTTAACTTCCTTAATTCCGAAACAATTTTTAGCCGTTAATTTATATTTCTTGTAAATATTTTAAGTTATAGACACTTCATTTCTACAAAATATTTTACCTAAGCTAAAATTTAGTTCATACTATTGAAAAGAGCCATCTCTAAAGTATGTGTATTTATTAAAAGACTCTTAATTCGATATATTGTGCAATAAAGATTATCTATTTATTTATCTAAAATATGCGGTGAAATAATGAATTATAATAAATAAATTAATATCTCTGGACATTATTCACACAGCGCCATCTAGCCCCAAACTAAGCATTAGCTTGTGCTATGGGTGCCGGGCAACGGATAAACATTACATATACTTTTTATTGTGAACACTATTATACATAGAAACACCAAGACTGACACAAGCAGACATATGTTCATGCACACAAATATTTGTACTGTGCGGGGATCGAAACAGCGACCTTTAGTGTAATAGCCGACTTCTCGACCATTACACCAAATGGCTCGTCAGTTCCCAGCAAGTTCAGTCCTTAAATATAATTCAATTTAAATCTCACCCACATCCGCAATCCTTTAACTTGTCGCGGTTAAATAAAAACAAGCACATAGATATTCCAGTCCCATTTTATTTACCATTTTCAAAGGCGTTCGTACTTTCGGACGTCTAACCTAACCTCTTTGCCGTTAAATACCTTTGAGTAGAAAATGCACAGGCACGTACTTTAGATCGAATTGCCAATCCAATTGGCTGCCAATCCGATGTTGAATCAGAATTGAAATAGCGTTGCCGCTACGAAACTCGTGGTGAAAACTGCATACTAAAATAAATATAAGTAAGCCATCTGGATAGAGCTTGGCACGTACCATAAATAAAAGTAAATAAATAAAAATATACCGCTTTAGCCAATTTCTTATTTATGACCACTTATGACGAGCCATTTGGTGTGGTGGTCGAGAAGTCGCCTATCACAAAGGTCGCGGGTTCGATCCCCGCACGGTACAAACATTTGTGTGTATGAACATGTCTGTTTGTATCGGTCTAGGTGTTTCGATGTATAAATGTATGTATTTACAAAAAAAGTATATAAGTAATGTTTATCCGTTGTCTAGCACCCATAGCACAAGCTAATGCTTAGTTTGGGGCTAGATGGCGCTGTGTGAATAATGTCCAGAGATATTTATAAATGTAAGTTTCGTTACACCGACTTTATTCTCATTCCCTGCATTGTACTCCCGTGACCGTAACAACCCGGATACTTCATCCGGAATTCCGGAAGATCTTTTGAAGCTATTCCCAGGTTCAATAGCTGTCCTCGGCACTGCATTGTGAATGTAGAGAAATTTTATTCAGCTTTAGAAACCTACGATGGAAAATGATTTTTCATTTCAGCGATACAGGAATTTAAAACATGCTGTATATTGTATATTGGCAGTGTATTATGGACGATGGAAGCAATTTAATAATACAGATACAATGTGAAAGCGTTCTTGATTTATTGAGAAAATACATTTTTCTCAGAAAACTTTCTAGTCTTATGTAAGAAAATGGAGCCTAATATTATATTCATAATACGTTCACCGGTATGAAGAAGGCATACTTTTAAACAGTAATTTTATTTTTTGATTGGGGCTTATTGAAAGAATATGGTGTATTGAATATGGAGAATATTGAAAGTGGCCTCGAATATAGATGTTTTGCATGGAATCCCATAGACCCGTTCTCCAACACAGCGAGGCGAGAGCGGGAGCGGCAGCGCACGCAGGCGCACTGCGGATCACCGCTTGACAGCATCGTACCGCTCTTGACGGCCGTGTCAAGCGGTTACCGCAGTGCGCCTGGTTGCGCTGCCGCTTGCACTCCCGCCCCACTGTGTTCGAGGACTCCCCCGCTACCGCGAAATTCAAGGCCGAGGCCTAAAGGGACCTTTAGTGGGCAGTGGGATAAATTTCTATGGTTCTGAATGCCAGGTACGCAGGTCTAGCAATCTTGTGGTTATGGTGCTAAATAGCATTTTTCTCCATGTACAGTGTATTAAATATACGAACGAAACTTCTGCTGTAATAGTCGATTTTTTAACCCTTACCCGGAAACGGTCGTAAAACTTTACAGTGTCAAAAAAAAAATAACGGCAAAGGCATAATTAATATCAAATCATCGTTAAAATTCAACCACCTCGCTTATAATTATGACATACGAGTATTAAACATTTTAAAAGTATATATTATTTAGAGATTTATCTATGCTTAAGCTGTCGTGTGTTTTTTTTTTCAAAAAAACTTACTTAATCCAAAAAAAGAAGAAATTTATTTTATTCCTAATTAACCATCGTTTTACTTAAGCTTGGCAGAGCAATCGAAAAGTTAAGTATGCTAACAATAATTAAGGATAGGGCAAAAGAGAAATTCTTACAACCCGAAATAAAACTTCACATGTTTTATGCATAATAATAAATGCTAACATTAACGTAGAATAAAGAAGTTGTGAGAGGGAACAAAAGAGCTTTTTGCGGGTGACAAATGGATTACACAGTTCATTCCCGGTCGTCTCACCGAACATGATGGTGGGACAAACAGGAAGAAAAAACGAGAATTCCCTTTCGTCCCACTGGGGTGACGAACTTGGTAGGACGAACGGGAATGAACCGATTACTAGTGTTTTTAAAATACTAGAACAAGCGATTTATTGTTAGTGAATACCACTTTTAGTAACTGGACGCGCGGCGAAATAGAATTGCGTCTATTCATGTGTGAAGTATTTAAAATGTATTCACAGCATGTAATTTGTTGTGAATTTTTCTAGCGTTGCATTTGTACCTTTTGTCAAATACATTTTATTATGTTCATTTTTAACTAGAGGTCGCCTCCGCTGTTTCACCCGCGAGTAATTTCTTTTGGTAATTATCCCCCAAAAACTTTGATCATTAATATGATCGAAGCCCTAAAATATAAAAGCCTTCACACAATGTTTTTATTAATAACCCCTTAAATAATATTTGGGCATAAAATTATTAAACTGCTGTAAAATTGCTTTTCATATAAAAATGACTACACCAAAAAATTGGAGAAAAATCGAGTTAAGCTGCCCATTATTTAATATTGTATATACAAGTACGATAACGTTAAAAAAGTTTATTTTTACTGGTGCAGGTTAAAATCCTGCAATATTTGCGTGCAGCTGTTACTTACTAAGAAAAATAGTCAACGTTTGAGACATAACTTGTAAAACCTATGGGTTCAACTTCGTAGCACTGTAGCACTTAGACCTGCCTATTTATTAATAGGTCAAGCCCTCACGTGCGCAAACGACTCCTTTCGCGACAAAGCGTCGACGCAGACGCAAAAAAAGATCAGAACTGCCAGTAAAACTATAATAACACATTTTTAATTCTTTTTAATGTATTTTTTTCTTTCAAAATTAGGTCAAATGAATAAAAAATCTGGACTTCACTTCCACTTAACATCAGGTGGAGTGGGGTCATATTTTGTCGAGCTTAGTATAAAAAAACCGGCCAAGTGCGAGTCGGACTCGCCCATGAAGGGTTCCGTAGCAGCAAGTATCATCATAATATAAAAGTTCTTGTAGTTCTTTGTAAGTTTGATCGACGTTTTTATATTTGAGTTGACTGAATGAGAGGAAAATTGCGGTTTACGATTTATGACGTTTTAAAAAAAAAGCTAATTAAATTAAAAAATTTTTTTTTCTGATTTTCAGTTCTAAGTATGGTGAGCCCCTAAAATTTATAAAATAATTACTTGGTCTTGTTCAAACCAATTTTCAATGGAAGTTTGCATAATAATGTACATCATATATTTTTTTTTAGATTTATCGTTCTCTTATTTTAGAAGATAGAGGGGGGGGGGACCAACATTTTACCACTTTGGAAGTGTCTCTCGCGCAAACTATTCAGTTTAGAAAAAAATGATATAAGAAACCTTATCATCATTTTTAAAGACCTATCCATAGATACCCCACACGAAAGGGTTTGATGAAAAAAAATTTTTTGATTTTCAGTTCTAAGTATGGGGAGCCCCCTAAATTTATTATTATTTTTCTATTTTTGTATGAAAATCTTAATGCGGTTCACAGAATACATCTACTAACTAATTTTCAACAGTATAGCTCTTATAGTTTCAGTAAAAAGTGGCTGTGACATACGGACGGACAGACAGACAGACAGACAGACATGACGAATCCATAAGGGTTCCGTTTTTTGCCATTTGGCTACGGAACCCTAAAAAATGGGGTGTTTGAGGTTTTGTTATAATATCGATAGGCTATCATCTCTACTATTAAAATGACGTAAGCTATACATAGTTTAGCTATAGTTGACTATCGCTAGGCAACTCTAGCCATAGGATCCAATAAACTATCGATTAAGCCAGCGAGGTGTGTGGAGAATCAATAAAGATTTCATTTGCAGAAGGACTTGGTAGAAATGGAAAGGGCTTTCAAATCAATTGCAAGTTGTAATAATACCACACTTATTTTAAAGGTAATTTCAGTGAAAGTAGAAAATCTAAATCCTATCGTTTCGGTTTATAATTATGTGAATTCTAAATAATTACTTCCTTATACTCACATTGATAATATGTATTCTATGGTAACAAAATATTAATTCTATGAACAACAATGATATAATTATTCATCAATCAAACAATAATCGTCAATTTATCTGATATTTTTCTTGTTTTGTATTTTTTGATAAGTTATTTCATTTGACAGACAAGAAGACAGCCCACCGGTGATAGCGTGAAATAATAGTGACTACCTACTATTGTTATCTCTGGTTTGTGAGAGTGCCGGAGGCCCACACTCCCCCTTAAAAGGCCGGCAACGCATCTGCGATCCCTCTGGGCAGATGTCCATGGGCGGCGGTGATTGCTTACCATCAGGCTCGTTTGCCGGTTCATTCCCGTTCGTCCCACCAAGTTTGTCCCACCAGTGGGACGAACGGGAATAAAAATTAATTATTTTATTCAATTCCCGTTCGTCCTACTGGTGGGACGAAGCTTGGTGGGACGAACGGGAATGAACCCGTTTGCCGCCTCTGGCATAAAAACGGACGCTGTGGTGATGACACAGGCTACGCACAATGTGCTGCCACACAATTGGGTCAAACATCCTACTCCTACTATCTTACTTCTTACTTATATTATAAATGCGAAAGTCTGGATGTTTGGATGTTTAGATGTTTGGATGTTTGTTCCTCAATCACGCCTAAACGGCTGAACGGATTTAGATGAAATTTGGCAAACATATAGTTTATAACCCGGAATAGGACATAGGCTATAAAATTTCTACGGGAAACATCTCATTCCCGCGGGAATATCAATTTTGAAACTACTGAACCGATTTGAATATATCTTTCACTGTTGGAAAGCTACACTATCCCCTGTGAACATAGGGTACTTTTGATGCTGGAAATGTGGGGGGAAGGGGGGATATTTGAAAAAAGAGATTACGCGCGGGTGAAACCGCGGGCGGAAGGCTAGTAAAAGATATTTCCGAAACACTATGAGAGTGGTAGCTATCTTGACTCTAGCCACATGGCGGTAAAATATGAAAACAATATTATTCGCTTGAACAACAATAATTTTATTTTACAAAATGTCCAACATACTGATGATTTATGCCATCCGCTGTGTGACTGTCAGTTACAGTTGGTTTTCGGAATGCAGTATATTTGGCAGTATTAGCTTACGTCTAATTACTACATGTCCTTGTCCCACTAGGCTGGCTCCGAGCCAAGCGATGAATCAGTAACTGGCGTTGATTGTTCGTGGATTGTAATTGAAAATCAAAATTAAAATGATAAATGCTTTATTTGCATAGAGTTTACAGTTTTATGTAGAAACATCTCTTTTCAGTAATTTTTAACCGACTTCAAAAAAGGAGGAGGTTCTATGTTCGACTGTATGTATTTTTTTTTTTTTTTTTTTTTATGTATGTCCGTCGATTTCTCCGTCAATTGTGGACCGATTTAAATAATTCTTTTTTTATTTGAAAGTGCATAGTTCCGAGGTGGTCCCATTGTCACCATGTCAGGATCTGATGATGGGATCCCGGGAAAATCAAGGGCAAACCTCAAATTTTATAGGCGCACACTACGCGTTACTTGTTTTTTCTGAAGCCATTTAAGTTTTTGCGTCCTATAGACATCACTTTATGTTGATGAGCTGATAATGGAAGGTACAACTCCTTAAAGGTTAGGAGTTAGGGGATAATTCTTTCAGTATTGTAAGAATATGTGGACCGTTATTTGTATTTCATGTACTTTTGCAGCTAAGCTGATGATGGAAGGTACAACTCCTTAACGGTTAGGAGTTAGGGGATAATTATTTCAGTGCTGTAGAAATATGTGGACCGTTAGTTGTATTTCATGTACTTTTGCAGCTAAGCTGATGATGAAAGGTACAACTCCTTAACGGTTAGGAGTTAGAGGATAATTATTTCAGTGTTGTAGGAATATGTGGACCGTTAGTTGTATTTCATGTACATTTGGAGCTAAGCTGATGATGGAAGGTACAACTATGATGATGGAAGCTAAAGGGTACGACTTCTTAATTCTTATGTCCCTCTTGCGGGCTGCATCTTTAGTTGGTCTACTGAATGGTGCTGAACACTTAATGAATACCTAATATTGTCAAATAATACAATTCTACTATTTTACTCGTATTTTCGTTATCAATATTATGAGAGAGTTTTACTCACTCCTACGTATTATTCACACTAAAAATAGAAAAATAAACAAACTTTTTTAAAAAAAAATTAAACCGACTTCAAAAAAAAAACAAAAAAAAAACTACCGAAAAACACTGAAAAGCAAAAAATAATTTTAATAAGACATTCATCAAATGCGCTTATTGTCTAAGCCTATTAATAACATTAAATTGTATTTACGTGCTAGGTAGGTACCTACTAATCTGTTTGAAGTCGGTGCCAAGCCAAAAGTAATGAAAAATGATACATACCTAATAATTTATGTATTATACAGGGTTACAAATAATCCGCGGACGTAGGTACGTAGTCTGGGTACCTACTATTTGGCTTGGCACCGACTTCAAACAGATTAGTAGGTACCTACCTAGCACGTAAATACAATTTAATGTTATTAATAGGCTTAGACAATAAGCGCATTTGATGAATGTCTTATTAAAATTATTTTTTGCTTTTCAGTGTTTTTCGGTAGTTTTTTTTTTGTTTTTTTTTTAAAATACTTGTGTTAGATAATTGAGTTGTTATGGTAAATACGCTCCATTTTATGCAAAGAGATTGAATACTTTTCCACTTTAATAATTTTATGATCAATTCTGTACATGAACTGCTGCACTCGATCACAGATTATAATTATTAAAACGCGATTAATGACGCATAAGAGCCATATTTATTTTATGGTTAGATGTTTAAATCTTTTTGAAATTCTATAGAATCTTAAATAACATTAATTTGCTTTAATATGACGTGTTCTCGTTAAAATCAATTTTTCGAACCAGCGGGACAAGAACCGTGATTATCTTGAAACATTGATTTTTATTTTATCTCCTACAGTTTGAAATACTCAAGTAAAAGAGGAAAGTATCCCTACTCGGTAAAAAGCGAATGAGCAGTAGCGAGTACACAAGTTCAGGTTAAACAAACGTATTCGTTAAAATAAAACAACTTTAAACGGATGAAAACTCGCGTATATTCTACATTTTGAAATTTAAACCCGACGTTTCGACTACTTTTCAGTAGCCGTGATCACGGTATGACTCATCCGTTTAAAGTTGTTTTATTTTAATGAGTAGTAACCGTGTAAATATTAGAAAACGTATTCGGTTAGGTAAACTCAAGAGGTGACGCGCCGCTTGCTAGTGCTGTTCTTATTAAATATTTATCGATTCATTTGTATATTTATTTAGTCGATGTTGTCTTTAGGCCGACCGACGCGTAAAAGCTGTTCTTTGAACAAGAAACCGTTGACGTTTTCTTATGTTGTGTAGTTGTGGTTTATTCCGGAAATCCCCACCGACAAATCCCTACCAGTGGGGATTGTTATTTTTTTTCCGTAAATCCCCACCAACAAAACTAGCTCAGCTTAGTGGGGATTTTCGGAAAAATAAATAACAATCCCCACCGGATTTTTTTTTATCAAAACTAATAAAAAAATACTTGTTACTTTATCGACTAAGTAAATGACTTAAATTGATTGGATTTGAACTAAAAGCGTACACGAAACAGTTTTTTTTGTTCCGTGGTACGCCACTCCGCCCAATCCAACCATCACCAATTAAATGATTAGTTTGGCTTTTCTATAGAAAAAGCTTCCGCTTTGTAACTACATACAAATCCTTTTACAATAACAAGTTTATTGTGTACCTAATATAACATTACATTTGTATTTTACCACTGGTTAACCTACAACCCCATTTTAATTGTTTGCTAGCGGACCCCAAACCAGTGAAACCTTATAGTTTTAGAATAGCAATCAAATGTTTAGTAAATTATCTTTTTTTTTCGGTCTTTTCATTAAACTTTTTAACTTCATCATTGTAGTGGCAATAAAGTGTCTAGAAGTCGGCTTTCAGCGAGACGCGCTTGTAATACAACCAATCGTTCGTGAGATCAAGCGTGTTGACTTTTTTTCTTTCAGATCCGCAGATTACATCGAAATTTTCAAAGTCCAATCTTTAATTGAGTACTTTCCAAATGAGAAATCGGATTTGTATCCACGGATACCAGGAATCCACTTACGGATTTTTGGTCCGACAAAATCTTTCGGTTTAAAGTAGGGTACGAAGGAAAGACGGAGGCATTCAAGCAGACTAACTATCGATTACCAGGGGCCCTTATTGGCCGTAACATCACTATTCTTTTCTATTTATATCCCACCACGCCCAATGCCGTAAGCGTCCCGTGATAAAACCCCATCTTGAGCTGAGGGAAGCCCAATCTAATAAATAGTACAAGGGATATCCGATACGACCTATAGGGTTGCATCCAGCGATGTTACGGATATGAAATTTCGGATACGGATTGGATACGGTAAAAATGCTCACAAGTGAGTTACGAGTCTGATTAGACAACAGAAGTAAATAAATAATGCGCGCGGCTTGTGTGCCGGCCACCGCCCGATCAAAGCAACTTGTCATAAAGTGTCTCAAATTATCATCCGCCCCAGCTATCGATACTATCCGAAACTTTTATTTCAGATTCGGTTACGATTACGGATATTTTTTTATTTAGGATATCCGATAGTTTCGGTTTCGGTTACGGAGGTCCCTAACATCCCTGGTTGCGTCTAAAGGAACTGACTGGCACGGGTTGTGATCTCGTTTACTACGCAAGGTATGTAGGTTCAATCTTTGAATAAAATATATATTTGTATGCATGAAAGTATCTGTTTGTGTGGGCTTACTATCAACTCGTGTACAACTCGATATTTTCCTGTTGTTTATTCAAAAGAATAGTGAGACAACATAGAAACGTTTTGTTTCAATAACGACGATTAACGAGTTTTGGTGTAATGGTCGAGAAGTCGGCTATTACACCAGAGGTCGCGGGTTCGATCCCCGCACGGTACAAGCATTTGTGTGCATGAACATCTCTGTTTGTATCGGTCTGGGTGTGTCTATGTATAATATGTATTTATTTACAAAAAAAGTATATAAGTAATGTTTATCCGTTTTCTTGCATCCATATCACAAGCTAATGCTTAGTTTGGGGCAAGATGGCGCTGTGTGAATAATATCCAGAGATATTTATTTATTTATTTAATAATTTTCGAACTATTTGTCATCTTGTTTTAATGGAATATTCGTGTACTTCCACATTCAACGGTGTTTATTTTTTCGATATTCTACTGGAAAAAATATTATTTTACTTATATGGCAGTACCCAAAAATTACTTTCATATCTAAATCTTTTCAACAGTCTAACATGTTTTTTATACGCAGTGATTTTTAGCCATTAAGGATATCCTTCAGAAACAATTTTACTTCTCTTATTTACTTTAAGCCTCTTATTTCAAGTGATCTGAATAAATTTTCTAAAACTAGCTAACTAGTTGAATTCTGAAAAGCTGATACCATGAACCAGATGTTTATGACCAAATCACTTCTACAAATATGTTGAATTAATTTCTATATTACTCCGTATACCGGGATTATTGTGGGAGTATATTACGTCTTGTTGACTTTCCATTTTCGTAATGTTAATACGAGTGTATCTTGGAATGATTAATACAAATAAACAAATCGGATCGTCTTAGTAACTTAATAATATTATAAGTAACTAAGTATTTGAAAAACTCCAGCTGCGAGCCAATATTTTTATTTATTTACGATTCTCTGGACTTCTCTATTAGAGTCTTCCGCCCGCGGTTTCACTTGCGCGTAATTTCTTTGGAATATCCCCCCTTTCCGCCCACATTTCCGGGATCAAAAGTACACAACAAAACGGTTGCACGCAAAGTACAAAACACTATATTCTAAAAGTAAAAGAAGGCTCGTATGAATATGTAATGAAACAAAAGCCCGACCCGTCTGTACACCTGTCCTGATTAATTTTGTAACGAAATAAGTCTTGTTAAGTTTTGGTTAGTCTAGAACTTATTGATTACGGGTTTATTACAATCATAATGTGAAATCAAAGGCTCGAAGATCAGATGAGTCTACAGTCTGGCAGCACATTGAGCGACGCTTCCTGGTGAAGTGTCCTTCAATGGAATAGGCCGCAGTGGCCGCTTACCATCAGGTGGGCTGCCAACTGACTTAGTATAAAAAATATATATTATATACAATTTTGGGATTTTTAAATACTGCTCTAGCTTGTGTAGCATTTAGGAAGCATTTTGATGACACCGGTAGATCTATATCTATACTAGTATTATAAAAAGGAAAGATTTAATTGTATGTTTGTGTGCTTGTTTGTTTGTATTAAATAGGCTCCGAAAGTACTGGACTGAATTGAAAAATTCTTTCACCATTAGAAGCGGACATTATCTCTGATGAACATAGGCTACTTTTTCAGCGGGAAAATGTTTCATTCCTACGGAAAAACCAGGTAATAGGCCCACGGGTAGTAAGTTTTTCACATAATGACGTGACAGGTTGCCATAGCAACGCATCGTTGATCCCCAATACCCCGAATCTCGATCGGGTCCCCTATATGAGTGCGAAAGTTGATAGTTCGATTTTCATTATATCGAACACGCTGTGTCGATAATTCAGTAGTACGATGTTTTATTACATCGATGATTTGTTAGTGCGATGTAACGTTTGTGCGAAAAATCTTATTGCGAAAAACCATACACCGATTGCTCATTAGTTCGATAATTTAAATGTCTTTCTAGGCTGCTTTTATGAATTTTCTTAACGTCTATAATGCAAAATTAGGCTAGTAATTAAATCTCAGAGATGATAGTAGCCGTTTTAAAGCCGCATACTTACTATAGAAATAATAAATTATCGAACTAATGAGCAATCGGTGTATGGTTTTTCGCAATAAGATTTTTCGCACAAACGTTATATCGCACTAACAAATCATCGATGTAATAAAACATCGTACTACTGAATTATCGACACAGCGTGTTCGATATAATGAAAATCGAACTATCAACTTTCGCACTCATATAGGGGACCCATCTCGATCAGCTACTTAAATCCACTAGACCATCTAGGCGTTGTCGCCATTATGTTGTTGATTATGAAATTTTATAAATCTAAGTACCTATGCAAAGTATGCAATAATTTTTGGGAGCTGGAAAATAAATCCTGAAAAAATTCACATTCTTACGGGATAATGTATTCCACGCGAGCGAAGCCGCAGGCGGAAGGCTAGTCCAAAATAAAGAGAAGAAAATTAAGGACTCCACTCACATAAAAGTTAACGGGTTCTATAGTAATTCATTAAAGTAATTTCAAAGTGATTTGCTTACAACTCTGATATTTTGTGAAAATCTTCGAGGCTCCATTAAGACGGCTTCGTTAGAAAACTTTGTTTCGAGTTTGTGATGATAATATCATAACGGTTTACTATCACGAGTATAAAAACCGTTTAAATCACAATATTATAATAAGAATTCTTGTAATATGTATTACAACAACGTCCTCAATTTAACATTTATCCATATCCATACTTATCCATACTTAATATTATAAAGAGGAAAAGATTTGATTGTTTGTTTGTATTGATTATGCTCCAAAACTTCTGAACCGATTTGAATAATTTCTTTCATTGTTGGAAAGCTACATTATCCCCGGTGAACATAGGATACTTTGATCCCGGAAATGTGGGGGAAGGGGGGATATTTGAAAAAAGAAATTACGCGCGTGTGAAACCGCGGGCGGAAGGCTAGTTCGTAAATAAACATTTTAGAGGGTTCCCGAGCTGGGTAATTTATGATCATATTTATAAACATACCTTAAGCCTCCAATTAACTTTTCCCTACGAATAGGTACATGAAAAACCGTTTGCCGCAATAAGGGAAATATGTTCATCATAGCTCCGATTCTGTTCGTTATTTTAATAAGTTCATAATTATTATCATATGAAAGACTAACATAATATCAAATCTATACTTTATATTATAAAGAGGTAGAATTTGATTGTTTGTATTGAATGGGCTCCGAAAATACTGAACTTATTTGAATAATTCTTTCACTGTTGGAAAGCTACACTATCCCCGGTGAACATAGAGTACTTTTGAGTCCGGAAATTTTAAGGGGAAGGGGGGGGGATATTTTAAAAAGAAATTACGCGTGGATGAAACCGCGGGCGGAAGGCTAGTCAAGTTAATAAAAGCGTAAGTCATTGTAACAATCAAAATTTATACAGTGACTTTCTCAATTCAATGTACTCTGAGTATGTCATTTCTCTCGCGTCTTATTATCCCATGAGCTGTCTCCATTGACGAATTCATAGCCTCTTCTTATCTAACAAGCCGCCGCCAAGCCATTTCGATTCTTTATTCCGTAAAGATAAGATACAAAGTTCTAAGCCGTTTCTCCAATAGTGGCGGATAAGCGGACTTGCGATATTCCAGTCAGTGATATAGGTGTCAATTGACGGATATATATCAGTATCATGTTTTTTATTTCGGGGCAATGTCACTATATTTATAAGGATTACGTTTGACGGGACTTCTTTGGAGGCAGTCAAAAGCGACGTGATGTGCCACTTTCGATTTAGTCGTTTTCATTTTAGTCGTGGCCGCTGGGACAAAGTTGATCTTTTGGTATCAAGTGACATTAATATTAAAATTAGTCGTTTTTTTTTGTGAATTAGCAAACATCAAGTGCCGCCACAAATATGTCAATGGAGCACACAAGCTCATCGACTGATTTCTGATTAGAAGAGAATTCTCTACAATTTTTTTAAATTATAGTTCTAAATTAATTCTAAATTCTCTCTAATAGATTAATTCTAAATTTTGTCGCAAGAATGCTAGAGGTCTATTTAAGTAACTGTAAATCTTCGTCCAACTAGATTTACTTGGAAAAATATGCATAAGAAACATCTCATAGTGTTGCAAAGAGATTCTTTTTCTTATTGAAGTATGAACAAGGGAACACCTGTGAAAGTGTTTTGTCATACCGTATGAGTATCCAATAAGCTCACAGGATAAAGTGCGCAAGGTGGCAAGCTAGAAAAAATATTCGGAATCCAAGGACTTCTTTATTTCCATTTAAGAAAAACTTTTCTATAAGATTTGGACGAGGAGGATTTTTGACTTACATTATTTACAATGAATTCTACCACGATTTTCGAGAAATATACCTATCCCAATCTTGTCTGAACGTTTGAGCGTCATAGACCAAGCTTTGGCAAATCCAGTTAGATTTTACATTATAGGGACGCCCGTCAATCTTTTTCAATCTATAGCAGGGAAATCAAAGCAAAAGAAGGAGTTCTTGTGTTCTTTGTGTAAATAATTATATTCCAACCTACTTATTTCCATTTCATTTAGATTTGTTTATAGTCTGTTCACCATTAAGTTGTCCTTTAGCCGCTATATTGGCAGCATTGCCTACGCTTTGTAAATCTGTCAAAAAACAGATTGAAAGTATTGAAAAACAGTAGTACCAATATAGCGGCTAGAGGACTTCTTATCGTGAACGATCTGTACGTTAACAGAATGTCAAAGTGGGCTAATGTCATTCAACATACGAAAGGTTTAGTACATAATGTCCTTTGTTGTAAATGAGTTTAAAATAATTTATTTTTTTCTAATATTTTAATATTCTTATTACAATGACGTCTTTTTTATTATCTCTCTTTCGCCACATTTCCAAATTAGAAATAGAATTTAGGTCTCAAAATGAGGCGAACCGCCACTCGAACCGCAGGGCGTCGGAATAACTAAATGTAATTTTTGTTCGTCCGTTTTCATCCCACTTCATTATTAATAATGTCTGTAGAACAGAATTTGATGTCTGTCGAGGGACTCCTTACGTGAAACGAAGCATATTAAAAACGCAAAACCCTGTTCTATTTGAACATAGTATCCCAAGCGCTTGTGCCCAGTCAAATATCTTTAACGAAAAGAATATTATTTCGTAAAATCATTTCCGCGAATCACACGCCAAGTTTGGCATACAATTTAATAAGTTAGGACGATTGCGATGGAATCTGTGTTGGAACTGTTCTTGTTTGATAATGGATTTTTACGTGACCTTTAACATGTTTCAATACTCGTATACGATAACTTTGATGTTTACGTTATGACGTCTTAAACGTCACACACTTAAAAATATCCTGCGACCACTATTACATATACGAGTACAACAGAATCTATGTCAACTATTTTCTTCTCTTGACGAGTCATTTGGTGAAATGGTCGAGAAGTTGGCTATTACACCACAAGCCGCGGGTTTGATCCCCGCAAGGTACCAACATTTGTGTGTATGAACATGTCTGTTTCGGTCTGTTTCTTTCTATGTATGTATTTACAAAGAAAAAAGTGTAATATAAGTAATGTTTATCCGTTGTCTGGCACCCATAGCACAAGTTCATGCTTAGTTTGGGACTAGATGGCGCTCTGTGAATATTGTCCAGAGATATTTATTACTATTACCTCTTCTGTGAGGAGATGGTACTTCCCCAGTTGAGTCGGCCCCATTGCAACTGATAGACAGCAACAACTGTTAACTACTTGGCTTAACTAGAAAATTATAAAGTATGCAAATATTGTGCTCTTAGTTTTTTTACAATTAAGTTACACTGAGAGACCATTTGACCAAAGTTGCGAGCATTTGTTAAGGCCTATGTGCAACAGTGGATTGTGGTAGGCTAATAATGATGATGATGAACGCCTATTTATTAAAAAAAAAAATTATTAGCTTAATTGCAACAAAATAGCCAGTTTGATTTACGACTGCCCATATTGTCTCGTTTAAGCGGCTGTGTATTGTTCTGCGGGGTCGATCAATTCACTTCGTGCGACGTCAGTCCCCTGTCGTCGGTCACTGTCGCCCGCAGCCGCGGCGACGCCTCTCCGACGAGCTGCAGACAGCGAGATATACCAACCATAATATGTGAATATTGGACAATATCACGTAAATTATACATAACCAAAGTCGTGGACATGCGGCAGCTTACGGCTTATTCTATTGAGAGAAACTTTACCAGAAAGCGTCGCTCAATGTGCTGCCACATTGTAGGCATAGCTTTGTATTTCTGATAGGGCTCTGTGTGGCGCAAATAAATCATATCAGATGTGACGAAATATTCCGCTCATGCAATCATCAGACACTATGTAGTAATGTGTGTCACGACAGACGTATTAACAATATTAAATAGTTTTTTCATCCTACAACATTTTGTAACCACAATGTTATGCAAATATGCCTGTCATCAGTCAGAAGTTGATTGATCACGCCAGCGCCTCCTGGTAGATTCTACGATTAAATCATTTCGAAATGGTAGGGTACTATTATAATTTCTGTGGGGGTGTGACCAAATTATAATATTTTTAGGTATGACAACTTCAGAAATTATTTTACTTACTTACTAACATGGCGCAGCGACCCAAAATGAGTCTTGGCCTCTAGCAATAAGGATCTCCACTCCGGTTTATTTTGCGCCGCCTCCCTCCAATTCTCGACGTGGAGCTCGCGCAGGTCCTTCTCCACCTTGTCCCCCCAGCAGTACCTGGGGCGACCAACCGGTCGTTGACCACTCGGTCGTACCATGTAAGCTCTCTTCACCGCCCGATCCTTACCCATTCTTTCCAGGTGGCCGAGCCAGCGACCTATCTAGAAGATTTTCATGTACGGCTGTGAGGCCTGGACACTCACTGTAAAAGAGGAGACCAAGCTCCTGGTGGCAGAGAGGAAGGTCTGGTGAAAAATTCTGGGGCCGACAAGAGCGGAGGATGGCAGCTTGAGGAGAAGAAAGAATTCAGAATTGGAAGATCTCATGGCCGAGCCAAATATCATCGGTGAAGTTAAAGCTCACAGACTTCAGAAATTATTTTGATTGATGTAATTTTAATTATATTATTTCTGGTCTTTTTTCTACTGTGGCCTATTCCCTTAAGGGATACTGATCAGAAAACACACTGCAATGTGATAGAGTGTGTCACATTGAGCAATGTGTCTGTCTGCCAACTGATGTGGTATAAAAACTTTTGCCTTAACACATATGCCTTAACTGAATAGGCCACAGTAGAAAAAAAGACCCGATGTCCTCTGATTTACGAGTTTTTCATTTTAAGTGACCGGCAAATTGATTAGTCGTTGGTATATCGTTAATTCTACCACTGTAGAGTCTGCTGTAGAGACCTGCGTGTCTGCCTCTAACTCAACCGTATTTTTCTTACCATTTGTATTCAGCCGGTAGACAATACATGGAAACATGCAATTGCCGCATCATGGCCATGATTGATTGAAAGGAACGCACGCCACAAAGATAATATCTTGTAGTGACTTAGTAAAATAACGTGGTCTTCTAGCAAAGGTTGTTGAGTAATAGTTACCTAAAATAAATGCAAGTTTATATGAGAAGGATATTAGAATACCTAGGTGTTGACTTAATTTTAATCGGTTATTTGCGCCATGATCTGACACAAGTATAGCCTGACCAATAAAATAAAAAAACCTCGCCATATTGCGGAAAAATATTGGAACTTAGGTAATTTCTTCAAGTGGCAACAATCAAATAAAAGAACAATATGATGCCAATTATTAGTATTCCGTCAAAATGTTATGTTAATTGTCAACCGTGGCTTGTTACTATTAGATATTTTAATTTATTTGTGAGTATAATTTCAGTCTAAGGGTTCAGAGTGTCATTGCGCCTTAGATGATGACACATATTGCGTAAAAACATTTGACTTATAAAAAATCGCTGTGTTGGCAACGCGTTATAGCACGTGACGTAAAATCTAGTAACTGCTTGCCTATTAAAGTTTTTGCGGGATTTCAACCCACGGCCCTTGGCGCATAGAGCAGGGTCACTACCAAAATTTACCATCGAGCCAGTTTTTAAATAATCTTTCATGATTAAATCCGTTTCATTCCTTCATGAAAGCAACCTAAATTCTAGAAGGAAAAGAAACCTCAATTCATCCTTTAATCTTACTGGCGACACAAAGTGAACATCTCATCGGCGTAAGATAGGCCAATTAAGTCAACGAGGCTGCGAGGTCGACCTGACCTTGAAAGCGTCAAAGACGTTTGATGTGATTTTCGCGAAGGGCCACATGACCTCGATATGGAAAGGTTCGGGAGCTAAGCTGCTAATGTTATAAGAATCTCGAAGGTTCTACGTACGTCAGCTTTGGTTAATATCATTTTCTTAGCCTAGTTTCGGTTAATTAACTACGCTGGATATTTACCAATTTAACAAAGGTTGTGGGCTCGATTGCTGCGTGTTACAAACATGTAAGTGGTGTGTAGGTATGTATTTCCAAAAAAAGCACTCGGGGACTGCCGCGGTAAAGCTATTGCATAGCATTTTTTATCAACTTACGCGGCAGACTTCGGTACAGTGTTTGTCGCATACGTCTAGTCGCACGCGCACAAACACCGTTCCGAAGTCTGCCGAACTGACACGACGTTAGACTAGTGTCAGGTTTTTTCCTCACAAAGATTTTCGTTACGGAATTTCTTGATTCAGTCGTCGCGCTCAAAGCCCGCGATAAAAGCTATGCAACAGCTTAAAAAGTACCTATAATTGTATGATCACTTACCAACATGGGTCACTGTTGCTAGTTTTCCTCTCAGTAACATAAAAAAAAACAATTTAAGGTTCAACCCATGCGTGTTTCCCCATTATATTTTTTTGCAAAGAGAACGCATTTTCGCTCCTTAACTGGAAACTAGCAACATCTGCGGGCGTTTTGGGGCTCAAGACTAAAGCCATTCGTTCCACTACCCACTAAAACCCCCGGTTTCCCCTTCAAACCCGAAAGGAACGAGTCGTGGTCTGCATTGTGGCTACTGACCGGCCCATTAGGTTAACCCCTCTTAAATCAAAGGACGTTACTTGCTAAATGTCCCTTAATGAAATAGGCCGCAGTGGCCGCTTACTATCGGATGGGTTGGTTTCCTGTCAGCCAGCTGAAGAAAACTTTAAAAAAGTAGGCCATGACTATCTATCATCTTAGAAAACCACTTTATATTTGTAAAGCGAATTATTCATCAACCTCACTATTCAGGCTTTGGGCGCCAGATTAACAAAGTCAATTGTAACTTATGGACATAAATAAAAACTTGATAGACTAACTAAACAACACAACATCGAACTTTGGCCATGATTTATTTACATGATAAACCACGAAGTCTTCCAACTGTAAGAAATTAGCTGGCGAGTTTAATCTAGTACGAGTAACTTGAGTTATTATGCAACTCATAATAAATAAAACAGTAATTTTGGAAGGCAGAAACTGATGTGATTTCGTGTGAGCTAGCCAGAAGTGATATTTAATAATACTATTGATCAAACTAATGTAACAGATCAACCTCATTGGAACAAATGATTCAATCGTTATAATTTAATTTAATTGTACTTGATTACGATGTGATAATAGACGAGACAAAAAGATAGGGCACGGAGACTAGTTAAGATTGTTGCGATTACCTTTGAGTTGTCCATATTCCTTGTAGATATCCTTGGGAAATTGGTAGTACATCCTAATGCCTTCGAATCAATGGTTTTCACTTCAAACAAATTTATTTTCAAAGAAAGTTGTTGTTGTAATTATAATAGAATACCTTTCAAAGTGTCACATTGACATTTGACTTTATTTTTTTATAATTTTGGAGCATCGTATGAAGCAAAGACTAACAATCGGTGATGCCATAGATAAAATAATAGTGTTACCAAGATCACTTGTAAATAAATTAATTTTATTCATAAAAAAATCCTGAATAATTTAGTAAATAATGTATTTGATAAAATAAACACTTAAGAGGTATAGGCGGGGAGGATCCATAGACAATTTTGTTATTGGTATCTCTCGACTTAGCACAAAAAAATCTAAAATTAGTGTACATACATGTCATTGGTTATAAATATGAAAATACATTACCTATGATGTCGAATAGACTGAGAACTTAGGATAAAGAATTACTTTCATAATAAGGGTACTACGAAAGACCAGTGCGTTCATAAAAAAATCAATACCTAAATATTATGTTAACTTGTCATAGATAGAATATCATTGGGATTAAATTCCTAGACAAAAGGGAACGGACTTGATGTGGTTTATGTATCTCTATGAAGTTTGCTAGGTAGGTTATTTTCATCACTATACAGAGTTGCCAAATAACAATAAAAATAATAACCGGCTAATTTTCAAGTAACATAAATTTAAGAAACTAATGACCATAATAATAAATATATTACAGGCTAACATACATACAGATAGATAAATATACGAAGACAAAGGGCCTATTTTGTTTACAAACAAGTAAAAAATGGATTTATTGTTCATCACGGATATTCGCATTTACTAAGAAAATAAAGGAGATTCTTAAATCTTTCATAAATAGATAAATAGTTCTAATGTTTATCATCCGACTGCCTACTAGTGTTGCCGTAAAATTGATTGTGCATCGATTATTAATCGATGGTACAAATGGAGCTCAAATATTGACAACCGTTATGATAATCGAGAGTGTAAAACGACGCTGATGTAATCCTACTTTATCCAATATAATTGATTATAATCGAATTAATCGATAGTATTCTATTTAAATAGAAATAAATGTTATTATTATTGTTATTATTATTATTAAGATAAAACGCATCATAGTGACGAGCAAATCGATCGAATTTAGTATTCTTTAATACACTATAGGTAGGTGTAAGTACTTATCAATAGAATTGTCTTGTATCCATAAGATTTCAGGATATAGGAAGGAATATGAACGAACCTTGAAATTGTAGACTCTCCACGATTTTTCATAAATCTCTATCACAGCCTTATAGAACTTGAGTTACTACTACGTCAAATAACAACGTAGGATATAGACGAGTATTTATTGGCCTAACAAGAATAAAAATCAGAGTAGGTAGGAGTGTTCGTTACACTAAATGTGCGGATACTAGATAAAAATATCGATAAAAAGTGGTTCAATTTTTTTTTTAGATTTTCTTTAAAGCCTTCAATATTTTTTCTTAAAAAATTCTCACCTTTTGTATTAATTTTTCTCTCTTTTAAAGTAAACGGTGTATTTTCCTAAGTCGTCTAATATGAAAGATAAAAATAAATAAAAATAACTAGCATTAAAAAAAAAATAAGATTTTGCCGAAGAAAGTTATTAAAATAAATAATAAAAAAAAGAATTCAGTAAAAAATTCATCTTTTTTTCTATCCGGATCCTTCATGATAGGTATACACAACCAAAGGTATACAAATCCGGTTAAAATAATAAACGTCTTAGAACATTTCAAATAGACAAAAATTGTTAGATTGTCTAAATTTTTTTTTATTATGTCACGAAGTTAATGTTCAGTAAGTTGAAAAGCTACTAAAGGTCACTAGACGAAACTCATCAAAACTTGTAATTGTGGCTGGTGAGGATAATTGACAAAGTTAAGAGGCAAGTCTTTCGAAGTTCTTAATTTTAGCACTCCATTTCCTCTGATGAAAAAAGATATCCTCACAAATCTTTAATTAGTGATAATCTAGAAATAAATCTATGGTCTGAGGTCAAAAAGCCTCCAAACTAAATCGACAGTGCACCTATCTGTGTAATGCCTAGTCACCAATCCAGAGACAGACAGAACTAAAAGTTGCTAAGCTTTCTTATCGCAAGACCTTTTCACCACTGACTACACCATGATTGGTCCAGCCTGGTCATCAAAGCTTGGAACCCCATACGTAGCCATAGTTTTAGTGAAATAACATACATGGGTATATGAGACCTAATTACTGTCGTCTCGGTGTAGCGGGCGCAGGGTGATGCCAGACAGTAGCTGCTTAGTTACTGTTTGGCACTGAACTGTCTAAGGGCAGACGTGGCGCTTACCATCAGGTGTACAATCTGCTCGTCTTGTTACACATTGCAAAAAATAAATAAAAAAAACGCACCGACATACACGCCAGTAGGAATGTAACCTTACTCATGTATTATTTATACGACGGCGAAGAAACCACCAGATAAAATTTAATCCGAGTGTCTCAGCCGTGGTATAAATCTTGGTCAGATGTTAGAAGTTGGCAAGGCAATATCCATTTGATAACTCATGACTTATTAACGAAAATTCTATTAATGTTATTTGACCACATAAAACCCAATGTAATAATTTGTTTTTATTTCTGTAATGTTTCTTGTGTGGAAAAATAAATATTTCTACATTCTTCATTCATTAACTTTGGAAAATTGTCAAGTTTACTTGAGAATATTATTTTTTATCCCAGGATAATAAAAACATAATTGTCGCTTGATATTTTTTTTAAGCAGCATCAGTCAGCATTTCCTCTGCTCACTCCACCTGATGGTAAGCGGATGTAAGGTCCAAATATAAGGTTGACTGGCTCAATAGAACATAGTACCCATTGAGCCAGTCACTCTCACCCTGAAGGCCTGCTAAAATGCCGCTTTACGCCCCGCCTAATATATGAAATTATCTGTTGATCTAAAAGATTTTACTGAGAAATAAATAAATATGAATTATTATTTTAATGATTCGGCTTGGAGGACTTTTTTTATATTTAATTGTCTAGACATAAATAACCAAATCCTTAATTTGGAAGTGATGTGTAAGACTGAAAATGAGAATTCCACTTCATTCTCCTGGCATCCTTACAAATGGGCAAGGGTCCGAAGTGGGCAACTCAAATTTTTGTAATAACACTCCAACAAAGTTAAGAGAGCGCACTGGGATTTCCAAACTTGTGAGGTGGATAACTTTTTTGGGTAACTTCTCAAATTATCTAATAACATATTTGTGTTTGGAATTGGGACTTGGGGAAAAATTCCTACGAATATATTGTTGTATTTATGTAGATTAAATATCTAATGGCACAGTTTTCTGTTACTAAAAAATGTTATTACATAGGCTTTTCATGCTAGTAGTAACGCCTTCAAAAAATTATATTTAATATTTATGTTGCCTGAAAGGTTCTTTATCCACTCATACGTCCACTGTAACCACAGTTACAGAGACCATATACCTCAGGACAGTCCGTGTAACTACAGTTACATTTTTAAGAATTCGCGCCCGCCGATTGTTTTTTTCTTTTTCTTATCGCTGTGGATGTTTATAGTCTGTAGTGTTGCTGGTTATTGACGCTCTATGATATGTACCACACCTTATTTCAAGTGGAACATAACTTCGGCTCATGGCTACAAAAAAAATAAATTGTCAAGTTGCTTGTTGTTTTTGTGGATCAGTTCGCGAGTGACTCCAGCTATTTTATTCCAGAAATCATGCCGTGAGTAATAAAATATTATTGATTTGTATATCAAAATATTTATAATCTTACATATTTTCATATTTTATAACATTATGTGCGATTCCAGTCAGTTTTTAAGTCAAAATTTGGATTAAAAATAGGTCGGTGACTCTGTGTTTTTATTAGTGAATAATTGGAAGATCTAAAAAAGTTCTTATATTATATCGTAATTAAATGTTTTAATATGAAAACTTATTAATATTATAGCCTGGTTATTACCATACTTTCTTGAAATATTCCATATTTCATTCTGGATTAGACAATTTACCATACGTAAGCTTCGATTTCACAGATCATGTAGCTTTAGTTTTTATTTTATTTGTAATATTTTTAAGATGATTTATAATGGGATTTTGGTTCCAAATGAAAGGCCATTAAATTACCTAAAATCCAAAATTGTTTTAATATTGTAAACGTCAAAAATATCTATTAAAAAAAATTTTTAAATTGAAAATTAGGACAAAATTAGCATTTCTTAAAGTTCACTGTAAGATCATTAATAGAATATAATGTTAAAATCAAACATAACTATTGCCTAAAAATCGTCAACTAATGAGCCTTTCATTAGTAGTTTTCATTTTGCGATATTTGAGTTATTTACTGAGTAATAAGCATTTATTTAGCATACGTCTCCTATCGATTTTATTTTGCGCGTATCACGTGACTCGCGGACTGTCCTGACAACCTAGCGAAACGCGCGCGGACGTTTGAGTGGTTATGATTTTTAACGTCTTTTATTCTTTGCAGGTATTTAATTCTTGCGGAACTAAGTGCAAATGGTACGTACTAATAGCGATTAGATTGTATCCTACTTAAAATGGCTGGATGCTTGTTACTCTTTTACGTAAACACTACTAAATGGATTTTAATAAAACTTTGCAATAAGTAGCTTATTTCACCCGCGTGTAATTTCGTTTGTCAATAACAATAGACATAATAACTTGACCACAACGACAGAGACCTAATTACCTGCAGTTGAACATTAAATAGCAGTCAATTATCACCTTGTTAAATAGGTATCTATGCCACTTGCATTGTACGGTCAACAGCACATCACGGTAAACACTTGCAGTTCGATAATAGCACTTATGCCCCCGACATAAGAGCGGTACAAAGTCCAAATTGTTACGTCTGACGTGATTTTGACTGTACATGGTCACACATCCTAGCTGTATTTAAAAAAGGAAAAAACATTTTCAAGACACTGAGATCTTGCCCCACTTAAACCACTAGTTCATGCACTAAAGTTAAAAAGTTTAACCTTAGTTCACATACTTTGCATTTTTCTAGTTTATTTTTTATGTTCTTAAAATGTATTTCAACGAGTTGTTTGCATACGCTAACAACGGCATTGTTTTCTCATCCGAAGGCAGGTTCCAACGAGTATGCAAATGTTGTATCGGTATTTTTTTGCATTTTCTTTCACCGCCCGATTCCTATTGTGTTTTCGTTTCGCTCCTTTTTTATGGAACGTCGAAAAATTCGACGAACGTGAATTTTTCTACTCAAGCCATACCGCGGGGAATTTGGTCTGTCACAGATAGTCTTTATCATACGTTTTTGGTCGTCTTTTCAGGTGACTTCGAAAGTGGAGCTTATATCGACACGTAACAGATGTATACTGACGAGCCATTTGGTGTAATGGTCGTAAAGTCGGCTATTACACCAGAGGTCGCGGGTTCGATCCTCGCACGGTGCAAACATTTGTGTGCATGAACAGTCTGTTTGTATTGGTCTGGGTGTTTCTATGTAAACTCGTAATTGTATTTACAAAAAAAAGTATATAAGCAATGTTTAACTCCTCGATGGTCTAGTGGTATAAGTACCGGGCCGAGAGATCTCGGGGTCCGGGGTTCAATTCCCGAGTCAAGCTAACTTTGTGTCGGTTTTATCGGACACAGCTCGGGTTTGTGATCACCAATCCATATTTGGCAAGCGTGGTGATTAAGCCAATACATTGTAGCGATAACTTGATTTTAAGGATGGAGTGGGACAATAATAGTCTGATATTTTACTTTACTTTTTGAATAATGTTTATCGGTTGTCTGGCACCCATTAGTACAACTTAATGCTTAGTTTGGGGCTAGATGGCGATGTGTGAATATTTTATTTATATATTTATACACTTCAAAAAGTAAAAGTATCAGTTTATTTAATGTTTTTCGGAAAGTCAAAGGCCAAAATCACTGAAATTTAGTCATCGTTAAAATGATAGGCGCTGGATTAATTACCACGCTTTCTAAATACGATTTGCTAATCCCAAAATAATTCAAATCAGATTATGATCTGGTAGTTAACCACTAACTAGACCATCGAGGCGTTAAAAACCATACACAAAACACAATATCGTAAACCGATCATTAAGAGAGAATTGACACAAATCTCTAAACAATAAAGTATTGCCGCAGGGAAACTAAGCGCCAAGAAAAACAAATTAACATCTGCACAGTCAACGTAACATTAATTTTAAAGACACCATTGAAATCTCCGACAATTCTCATCCACCCATCTTAATGATCTGGTATTAGAAGATTCTCCCAACAAAGGGTACTTATTATATACCATTTCCGGCACTTCATTAATTCATAAAACATAGCCTTAGGGAGATGAAGTTATTCGTCATAATGAAATGGTTATAATATTTACGTTAAAGCGCCTAATGCTTGTGGATTCAGATTCGTTGGAAACGAAATTTCTTTGAATTAAGAGAACTTTTGGCAATTCTGAACTTATTGTTTGACGGATTGAGCATAAATTGTTAAAGGAAACCAATCTAGTCAAGTTTTTTTTTCTATGTCAGAGGCGGCAAACGTATCAGCGGGTCACCTAAACTAGCATCGGTAGCAGATAGCTATAACTATCTTAGGTGATTTTATTTCTACAATACAGTACAGACCGCATCGAATAAACACGAGCCAAGTTTCTCGGATTCTAACGATGTTTGAGAATGTACGACATACCGATGCATCGAAAACATCGGCATGTTATTCGAATTTCTCACAAGAGCCGGAAAACTCCGAGGATGAGCAGTAAAGAGACGTAACGAGACAACTTTGTCGACGTTCATTCGGTGAACATACTCCACTCTAACAAATAATCTAAGTAGATATTTATCTTTGAATTCTTCCGTGTTGCTTGTGATCGCTTAATGATGATCGTATCTTTCAAATATCGGAAATGGATCGCTTTATACAAACAGCAAGTTCGTTTAAACCGTGATCCATTAGCGAGCAATGTTTGAAAAATGCTTAACAAATTATTTCCAATTTTGGAACTTTGGGTTTTTAAACTACTAGAAAAACTAGACCATTATGACATTCTATATAATTTCACATCAATTAACGCAAGGCAGCGCGCTGAAGCAAAGAATAATTTAGATGATGGCATTAGCAGTGTTATATTACTTTTTTTTTATTCCACTTCAAAACCTGAAAAGGAAATCAAATGGATGAATGGACGTGTGTTACACTTTCAAGCTAAAAAAACTGTCCATTTTTAGATGCAACGAAAAGATATCAATAGTAAGTACCTACACCATTTGAGTTTGATACCAAAAACTAATAGTAAGAGTAAAGTATCAGCCTATTAATGTCTTACTGCAGGGCAATGGCCTCCATTCTTGAAATCAAGTTATCGCTACAATAATGAGTACTGTCTTAATCACCACGCTTGCCAAATGCGGATTGGTGATCACAAACCCGAGCTGTAGCCGAAAAAAACCGACACTAAGTTAGCTCGACAATTGAACCCAGGACCCCGAGATCTCGGCCCGGTACTTAAACCACTAGACCATCAAGGCGTTTAGTAACAAGTTGAAAAATGAAACTAAATAATAAAAGGTGACATATTCGGGGAAATCACCGCTATATAAATACGTGTTATTACTGAGGGAACGCTGGTGGCAGCGAGATTGATGAGGCAATGAGGGAGGGCCCAGTCCCTCCTCAGAATCTGTAATAAAATAGTGAGACGTCCCTTTACTACAACGTTTAGGTTGGTTTGGCTGAATAAGGTTTTCGTAGTAAGAATATATGTTTAGCTTCAATTCCTAATTTGGCAGTATATTTTCTTCGTTTGGAGTCGCTTAGTTCTGATTATCTTATTTACCTGTAACTAAAGTCGGAGGTCAAAAATGACCTAATTAAGGTAGGTATCATTAATTGACCTGACTCCCAACAAAATAACCGACTCCGAGCTAAAAAGGGGTTGTTAAGATAATTATGATGATCCACTTCCACTTGAAATAAATACGTGATATTTAAATATTGGTCATTCAATTCAGAAAACAAATATAAAAGATGAATATCCCTTTCTTTTTGAATAACTACTCGTATCGTAGCCCAACCAATTCGTTATTTTGGTAAACCAAACTGATGCAGGAGTTCAATTCCGAGTTCATTTTGATAGTGGCTTAACGTAATAATATTATCAATATCGTTGAGTTCCCAATTATTTACATGATCTGTGTAATAAATTGTTTTAACGTTTATTTTCAGATTTTAACTTTTAAACGACGAAGTTTTGATTATTTTACAAAACAAACATTATTTTCATTTTGTTGTTCCTTTTATAGTCTTGTAACAGTATATTGTGTATCGATCGGAGACTAACAGTCGTTTGTATCGACAACGTGAAAGTTTGACACGTCGCAATAAATCACAAGAGTTGCGAGACTCTGGCAGCAACTTGAGATGGAACACTATTTTAGACGATACACATGTACTCGTTGAGACGTCAGTAAAGTAGTAAGCGAAATTTTGTCTGTTGGGCGTAATATTAATAGCAATCGTTAATAAATATGTACATAATTACCGACATATTATACATACTAACACCCAGACCGATACAAACAGACATGGACATACACACAAAATATTTGTTCGGTGCAGGGATCAAACCCGAGATATTTCTCTTTCTTAACCATTACACTGAATCGGTATTTTTTTATTATATTCTGAAAAAAAAAACCAGCATAATTTTGATGATTTCAAAACAAAAAAATAAAACTGAAATGATAAGTTACTTCGTACATCTTAATGCCTATTAGAATAATTCATATTATTTCACTGCTTTCCTCATTAATCATTACTAGATCAACACTGACAACATGCAAATAAGTTTATCTATTTGTTTATCATTGTTCAAATCTGACCACAATTGGAGCACGCTTTCATAGAACCGCCCACAATAACGTTTCGGCGGTGCTAACTCAATACTGTAAATTGCTTCGCTTGCAAAACAATAAACTGTTTGGAAACGGTTCTCGGTGAGTGACGATCTAAATAATGTAAATCATTTTTTGTTTTTAAACTTATTTTTTTGCGAGACTTTAGTTTTGATCTAATGAACCAGAATTAGGCAAGTCTAGATACTACATTGAAGCAAGGTGCCATACATTTTTGCGGTGAAAGGCGCCATAATCGCAGCTTAGTTAAACCTGCGACTGTGTGGACTTGGGACTAGACCTACACCCGCCAAAACTTCCCCTGTTCCTCCTTTTTTTATGCCAGAGATGGCAAACGAATCGGTAACAATCACCGCCACTTATGGACATCTGCGACACCAGAGGGATCGCTGATGCGTTAACACCCAAAAGGAACACCCTAGTATCTGCCTTCTTTTTTATCTTTGGTCCTAGGTTCCGCCCATGGACATCTGCTACACCAGAAGGATCGCTGATGCGTTAACACCCAAAAGGAACACGCCAGTATCTCAGGTACTAGATTCAATTGGCATTTTGAAGCTTTGAATTCAATTTTTAAATGCAGAGATATATAGTAACTAAGTAATTGTAGTACATAATTATGCGCATCATGTCCGAGCAGCTCTCAGCGGTAGCTAAAGTCCCGCTCTGGCAATCTGCGGCGAAATTCTTGTTAGCAAGCTGATATCGACTTGTCTTATCGGTCCGACCATCGGACGTTAATATTTGCTACCAGTTTGGAGTTCACAATGGCCATTTACAGAATTGAGTTAACAGATCTGCCTTCAACTTAAATGGATATCTTGTTTGTTGCTACTGTTTGCACTTGGCTGCCAATTTTGAATATTGAACCTTAAGGGTTTCTGCTGCGTTTGAAGTAAGTGTAACAATATGGAGAAATGAGACTGGTGGCCCGTACCAAGAGGTATAGTTCCTCTTTTTGCTCCGTGCCATTAGGGCATGGCCCTTCCGGCTCACGTGTTTCCTTCCTCCTATAATCCTGGGCTTTTCAGGCGGGGCGTGAAGCGGCATCTATGCAGGCCTTCAGGGTGAGGGTGACTGGCTCAATGGGTACTATTATCTATTGAGCCAGTCAACCTTATATTTGAACCTCACTTCCGTTTACCATCAAGAAGTGGAGTGAGGTCATCCTGACTGCCTCTATATAAAAGAAAATAGGAGAAAGGAGGAAGGGCTGGTAAATGGACACAAGGCTCGTCCAAATCGGGTGTAAAGGGGAATTCAAGGGAGTTTAGTGGGCAGTGGATGCCTTAAACATGGCCGCTATTAGCTAGTCTGCAATCATGGCACATAAACGCATTCTATTTAAAAAAATAATCAAAGGAGAAGGATATTTTCGTCGCTAAATGACCGCTCTTTACTTCTTTTAAGATTATGTTTACTTTCTCTGGCTTTATCTTCAAGATGTTAAAATCATGGAAATGAAACGGATTTACGTTCTTTGTATAAAACTTGGTAGGCTGGTGCGCAGCTCATTTTTTTTATAATAAGGTTAATGTTCAACCTAGACAGTCTAAGGGCCGGTATTTCAAGATATACTTATCTTGATCCTAATCCGGGATTGATAATAAGTATGACTTAAGTGTATTTCATTATAGGATTAAAGTTAAGCGGCACCTAAAGTAATACATTTTTACCTGTCAAAAGTAAAACTTATCTTATATGTTATACTTAACATATGCAATAAGATAAGGTTACATTGAAATACCGGCCCTAAGTCGCTTCTCTGCTCAGCTACAGCCATTAGACTATGCAGGTTTCTTTAAGACGTTTTCCGTCACTGTTGAGTTACCTAATAGTCATTTTTTAAAACACTAACACAAACATTATATTCCAAACAAAGACATCATTCCACTTAATAAATTAATATCACACTTTAATAACACAATTACAAGTTTAAGCTTCATTACGAAATTCCAACAATTCTATTTAACCAGAAATAAGTTATTGTTGTCTGTTGTACGTAGTGTAGAACGTTGCTAATTAGCAAAACATACAGAGCAATACACTGGAAATGTAAACAAATTACTGTTATACTCGTAACCAGAGAAACTAGCTCGCCAGGCAACAATAAACCTAATTGCTTTGTAATTAGATTGCTATTACTAGTTTCTAACATGCCCTCTCTCGAAATGAGTTTAATATTAAGTTTTTTGTGTAATTTTCAGTTAAGCCTGTTCATTGTAAAACTTTGTCGTGTTACCGCTAGTACATAATGGAAAAATTCATCTGTCAGTTAAAAAAATTACGTGTTCTATTTTTGAAAATTGACAAAAGTATTTAGCCAATCAGTCACTAAAATATCCCTACTTTACAATAGGGCTATTTCGACTATAGTATTATAGCCAAATCGAGAATTGTACCTATTGACTAGGACTTTTATATATTTTATAGGTGAAGTTTTAAAAAATTACTTTTGGTCTTTAGTTTGTACTTATCATTGGTATATAAGGTCCGTCTTTCACGGATCCCGATATTGCATTCCAGAGAACTGTATTAAGGGGCTATTAATAGACAACCATAGCCTTTGACAGTGAAATCAGACCAATTAGACAATTAGTAAATAGCAGTAAACTATAACAGGCTGTTGATGATGCGTAACCAGTATTGTTTTTATGTAGTGCACTACGCATATTTTTTTATCTTGGTTAACATAGGCAATCACAACAAAAATTGCAAACCGATTTGTCGACCATTACACAAAATTGTTCCTTAAACATACAACTTGCCCTTTGCCTTGTACTAAAGAGAATGACAGCAAATATTCTTGACGAGCCATTTGGTGTAATGGTCGAGAAGTCGGCTATTACACCAGAGGTCGCGGGTTCGATTCCCGCACGGTACAAACATTTGTGTGCATGTTTCTATAATAATAATAATAATTTATTTTATTTTCCATCACATATTGGTAACAAAAAACAAAAGATACATATCTTAGAACCACTATATAATACCATATATATGCGAGGGACTGGCGCCTAAAAAAGGTATGCAATACCTGTACTATAGGACACCAGGCCACCCTCCTACGGATAAAGGTCAACTGAATGTGGGTACACTTGGGAGTTATGGTGTTTACCATAATGGGGGATAGTAACTGATCATTTAAAACATACAGTAGAATTAATCTGACAGGAAAGGATATCAAAGAATCAGTTCGAACAGCAGCCATAAAAATATTAAAATATAAAATATAAGAGTGCGAGGATTGCCAATGTACTCATTTCTTATCATGAGATTTTATTATACTTCATTGTTTATTTAAATAGAATTTTATGTATATTAATGTGCGTTTTGCTTATGCAAAGTATTACCTAGGGTTATGTATGAAAAGATGTTATTATTCAGGTATTTTAAGCAGGTCTTCTGTCGATTGGTATGTGTGTGATTTTAGCCAGTTGGATATCGTATCTTTGCATCTGGTTTTAGGTTTTAGTTTTTCTAGTCTATGTATAATATGTATGTATTTACAAAAAAAAAAGTATATAAGTAATGTTTATCCGTTGTCTGGCACCCATAGCACAAGCTAATGCTTAGTTTGGGGCTAGATGGCGCTGTGTGAATAATGTCCAGAGACAAACCTTAATTTGGGGAAGCTTTCAAATCTGCCATTAAAAATCACCATAAACGCGACAGTAAAATTATATTTTATATTCAATTTCGGCAGCCATTTTAAGATAACGGCGGTAGCAAACGTCTCATCTCATTTTGTCCCTAAATACACTACAAGCTTATTTTTTATTAACCTATCATAAACATTTGACAATATATACCAACTTATATATTTTTTATTGGTATGCAACTCAGACTCTGGACTAACTGAGTATTTTCGAATAGAACGAAATCACATATTTTCAGTCCAACTAAGGATTCGAACTCAAAGCCACTAACGCGGCCGGCGGTAGTGGTAGAGCCATGCTGTTTTACAGTGCGAATGGGCCGGCGCGTCCGGGGAAGTACCCCTCTCACATAACATCAGCGAGATATAATAATGACTACTATTGTGTTTCGTCTGGTTTGTGAAAGTGCCGGATGCCGACACAAAAATTAACATAAAACATACGCTACTTTTCACAAACACACAAGACAGATGAAAACGGGGGCGAAAGCTAGTTATGTTTATTATTCACGGTCTAAATCTGCTTTTTAGCTCTGAATCCTAAAATATTAAATATTAAACAGCTTTTATAAACTTTTTCTGCTATTTAAATATGCAAATGGCTTCCGAGAATGCTGAGATTTTCCCACAAGGAATTTAACATCTGTGTTATTTTTAAATAACATTGCTTCAAATTAAAAATAATATTCGATTTCATAACCTTATGCGAAATAAGTTTAAAACAAAACGAAAAAATATTGTTTTCATTATTATCAAAGATTTTTTTAGTTTTAAGTGTAAAAGTGTAACTACTATCGATAGCACTATCGATATTGTTACTAGTTTTCGATTTCAACTATCGATAGAAAAGCTATCGATAGTTAGGCAACACTAATATTCACTTGAACACTTCGCAACTACATAACAGCTCTAGCTCAGCTAAAATGTTATATTATGGCCTGTAAATATTGCGATCAGGACAGGACACAAACATACCAGTCATCGAACTAAATCAAGTTGAAGTCACGCGAACATGACATTAAATAGTTAAGTAATTACTAAGTTTGCGAAGCCAATACTAAGCGATGGTAAGTGATAACATGAGTTGACTGCGTTGTATTCATTTTGCCCCCGCCATGTTTGAAATAAAGCGATTAGACGGCGATATGGAATTGCCCACCGATAAGTAATTGGATTTTTTATTGTGATTGGCATTTTTCTAACTTAAAAATAATTGACGAGCCATTTGGTGTAATGATCGAGAAGTCAGCTATTACACCAGAAGTCGCGGGTTCGATCACCGCACGGTACAAACATTATGCACACAAATGTTTGTACCGTGCGGGGATCGAACCCGCGGGCCGCGACCGTTTGTATAATAGCCGACTTCTCAACCATTTCACCAAACGGCTCGTCAATTCTCAGCCTCAAGCCTCATTTGGCGATGTAAAAGAGTAACTATAGAATTTCTTGCCAGACTCTTCTTGATAGAAACATAATTCTAAAAGCAGTGGTAGAATTATATTAATGTATCTTCATCATCATCATCATCATCAGCCTGTGAATGCTCGCCACGATTATCAATCCTTGGCCACTCGCATCCAGCTCCTGCCAGCCATCTTACTTCTTTTCTTTTCTCTTTATTTCTTCTTGTTCTTCTTAGTAATACTTCATCCTATCCTTCTTTAATATTATAAATGTGAAAGTCTAGATGTTTGGATGTTTGGATGTTTGTTACTCAATCACGCCTAAACGGCTAAACGGTTTTAGATGAAATTTGGCATACGTATAGTTTATAACCCGGATTAGGACATAGGCTATAAAATTCCTACGGGAAACGTCTCATTCCCGCGGGAATAACAATTTAAAATATAACAAACTACTGAACTGATTTGAATAATTCTTTCACTGTTGGAAAGCTACACTATCCCCGGTGAACATAGGGTTCTTTTGATCCTGGAAATGTGGGGGGAAGGGGGGATATTTGAAAAAAGAGATTACACGCGGGTGAAACCGCGGGCGGAAGGCTAGTTATTTATAAAAGCTATTTTGTAGCTAATACAGGACATGTTGACTTTGACAAACACAAGTTATCAAATACAAACGTTTCTCTAACTGGAGCTGTCTGCCAACTTGTTTACGGCTCAATACAAGTCAGGAGGGAAGTTAACCCGAGCTGCTGAGGGTTTTATACTGAGGGGAAGTTTCAGACGCAGCCTGCGACAGCCCCACAAGGACGGATTAGGCTTGGAGCTAAACAACTTAGCGAGATTAGGGTATTTAAAATTTTTGCATGCGGTTCAATTTTTAAAATAAAGAAATAGGTCAAAAAGTTTTTGTCCAATGTCGTGTCCTGTATTTAGGGTCCCGTTACATTTGCTGTTACATAAATAAAAAAAGTTATAAGTTAATAGACATTAAAAATACGAATAGTAAATTATTTTTATCTCAAAGGCGGCAAACGAGCCAGCGGGTCGCCTGATGGTAAGGGATATCTGCAACCCGATGCGTTGCCGGCCTTTTGAGGGGGGGGGGGTGACAAAATGTAGGCGATGGTTGCCAGTGGTAGAAAAATGAAACTAAAAAAGGAATTTTCCCATACTGTGTTGCAATATTTTATCCATCAAAATGTAAACCTACTGACAATAAAATAATAAAAAGCAAAAAATATAAAAAAAGTCTAAAAACTTAACGGAAATAAATGGGAAAAGAAACATCCCGTAAGCGACCGGTGGATCGCTGTGTTTTATTGCACATAATGATAATGCTATTATAAGGTGAAGTGCTACCAGGTGCAACCTTACGATAAATGTGCGGCATAAACATAAGACACTTGGTTATATAGTTCAGGGGATGTGGTTGATTATAATGGCATTGCGACGTTAACGAACACTGCTCATTACTGTAAAACAGGTCTTTCGGTATGAGAAAGATTATGCTTTATATTTCTATCTGGTGTTTAGTCTCGTAAAGAGATTTTAAGTCGATGTATTGTTCCTATTTTGACGAAAGACACGCACTCGCCATCCTGTGTTCGAAAATTCTACGAAAATGTTGCCCTTCCCGAGAATTGAACACACTGCCCAAAGATCATGGCCAGGTACCTACTTAAATGCCTACACCATTAAGGCATTTAAATCAATCTTTAACATGTAAATTAATTTTTAGAAAAAAAATCCGCCGTCTGCAACGTACTCTCTTTTTTGTAAACAAAACATTATTGACCAAAATGATAAAGGCTACATTAACCTTTTCCACGCCAATGTCTGATATATCAGACAAACCATTTTCGTGCCCACCACGCCAATGTCTGATATATCAGACAAAAAAACATGATCAAGAAACGTTGTATTTTTACTTGCCTGAATGAGTTGAGTATAACCTAACAATTTTTTGGAATTTTTTTTTTAATGGTCGTGGCGTGTGGGGCACCATTTTCGGAAAAAAGCGTGGCGGGGAAAGGGTTAAAACGTCAAGTTCCTTGTTTCGTTTACAACGTACTTAATTAAAGGCACTGTTTACTTATAATTAAACAAAATTCCCTTCTGATCGTAAAACCTTCGTTAATAAAGGACGTCTTAATCGTTTGTGGTAATGTGTGTGTGTGTAGTAAGGCTGTCGCATAAAAATATTTTTATAGATCTTCCTATTATTAATAGGAAAAATCATGATTGTTTTTGTGTTTATGTAAATTTATAATGATATGGTTTAACTATGTAATAATTATTACCATTAGATACCCATCTCACTTGTTTGCCTGATTCTTTATATTATTTTTTCAAAAACCTTTAAATGCTTTTGAATATTATGAATATTCACTTGGTTATTTTCACTCATGTCTTACTCAAGCATGATGTCAATCTCTTAGTCAGATTCATGTCAAAATTTCACTAAATGGTCCATCAAAGCTTTCGCCATGAATTCTTTTTATAAATGCAATCTCCCTGTAGTATTGGGGACTGGATTCTTTTAAATAATGATCGAATTTCTTTTTCGAGTAAAATAAAATAATAAAATAAAATAAAATAATCATTTATTCTGCAAATAGATTTTAGAAAAATACTTTTGCACGTCCATCTTTTTAGTGTTAAAACTATTCACATCTTAGGTTATTTCAATCAGACAAAAGAAAAAGGTAGGCAAATGTCCTACTTATAAGCATTGAGCTATCATAATATTTCTATGTTTATAAATTAAATTCTCAAAAAACTAAAGCAAGTTGATGTTCATAAAAGCCTCACTATTTTTTCATAATAATTTCATTTTATTAATAGGAAAGAAAAGTTAACAAAATTAATAACATCGCGTAAAATATACGAACATTCTTATATACAACTTCCTACCCAATTAGACAACATTATACCGAGATGATGTACATAAAAACTTCTTCATAACTCCACAAAATCCATGTAACAGATCCTAAACCCCGAAGTTATTTCACACATTGTTCAGATTGGGCCATTTGTTAACCAGCTTTACCCGCAGTTGTAAATTGCCCGCTCCCTGTCTCTAGGCCTACAAGGATTGTGTGAGAATTTATGCCAGTAATAAAAGTATAGAAACGCTCACATTTGGTAGCAAATTGGCGAGTGGGGGGAGACTTATCGCGGTACGAAATGAGCTTGAAAAGTTTATACGTAAAAGAATATTATATTGATGGTTTATTTTTCTTTATCTTTTGTTCGTGTGGGCGTTCAATGTTTCTGGAAAAGTTTTCGACGTCTGAGGCTTACATTAATCTTGTATTAATACGAGGATACCTTTCTCTGTGGGGTGGGTGTTAACTCAAAGTAATAATGTGTGGGAGGGTGAAAATAATGTAATATCTTAAGTATTACGTGTCAAAGAATAATTTATACTAGATCTTTCTAATTTCGTCTTACGTTGACTGAGGACGCAAATTAACACAGCGCTTTCTAGCCTACTAAGCATAGCTTGCTTTTAAGTACTAACCCAACATTTTTTCTCTGCGCGAAACAACACTTACCTACCCAAAAATTTCAACCCAAAAAAGGAACGGGTCCAAGAGTCTTTTTTTTATTAAAACTAAGCATAGTTTTTACTATAGATGCCAGACAATGTTTGAAATTAGATCATTGCTTCGTAGTTAACTTGCTAAACATCTGGTAGCTTACCACTCTAGCATTTCTCGAGTGCTTTGTTTAGATGTAATTGGGGCTCGCTCGGACCATGAATCAATATTTACAAAGGTCTGACGTAGAGGCAAAGGCAATGGAATCAATCGAATCATGATTACACATCTAAAGCTATCTGGATGAAGGTACGTAGTTTTCTTTACGTAAAGAGATTCGAATCCAATGGAAGCTCATTTTTGAATATTCCTTGTTTTTTTAGGGATAGCTCAAGGAGCATTTATGACATCTGATAGTGCACACGGGGGGTGAAATTAACTTTTTTTTTTAAATAAAAACTTCCTAATAATACAAAAATTTATTACGAGTATCGCATCGCCGTTGTTTAATAATTGCTATCATTGACTCAAAGTTAATATGATATGACACTCATACAACTTTCTTGGCACTTTGATGGAGTGGGTTTTCAATTACTTCCTCCATTTCCCATGCTTCCAAAATTATTGTTTGATAGGTTTCCATCGATAATTCTCTTTCCCGACGATATCATGATATCGAATAGACTTTTTAAATTAAGATATAATGCAGCCTGCGGTTTTTATTATACAATAAATAAATAATAATAAATAAAATCTTTATTAAAAACTTAATTCACAATTTTGATCATAAAATCTATATTATACTATTAGCTCAGTTTGCTGTGTTTCAGGCAGAAGAGGGTCTAACATATTATGTAGTTAAAATTATTATATCTATCAACGTACAAAACGTGAAACTTATTCTTATCTATCAATTAATTACAAAAATAAAACTATACCTATATAAAATAAACATCTAAGATCATTAAATTTATTTGGCAACAATTAATAATGCCTCTGTATCTTCGTAAGACATGTTTTGAAGAGCTTCTTGGACAACTTTTTTAGTATTTTTTTGGCTAAGCGGGTAGATTTCTAAGATTGCATTTAGTCTATTATAAAGAAGAGGTCCAAGAAACATGAAAAATCTAGAAGAGAATGCATGTTTTGTTCGTGTATTTTGTGAGCAAACTATATCTTTACGCCGTTTGTTAGTTACATCTGTAGGGTAGAGTGGCGTGCTGTTTAAGGACAGTGCTCATTATAAACAATTGTCTAACAGTCAGAACCTTACAGGATTTGTAGAGAAGGTCAGTAGGATACAGGAAAGGTCGGGAAAATGAACTTGTCTAATGCCAATCTTAATGTACAGGAGTCTAAATATAATTTTATGGTCAAATCGTAAATAATATACTTATCATGTGACAGCTCAAGCAAACCGCCATAAAAGATCTAGCTGTATTCAGCAAAATTAATGAGAGAGCCATTTGGTGTAATGGTCTAGAAGTCGGTTATTACACCAGAGGTCGCGGGTTCGATCCCCGCAAGGTACAAACATTTGTGTGCATGAACATCTGTTTGTATCGGTCTGGGTGTTTCTATGTATAATATGTATGTATTTACAAAAAAAAAAAAATGAAATGTTTATCCGTTGTCTGGCACCCATAGCACAAGCTAATGCTTAGTTTGGGGTGAATAATGTCCAGAGAGATATTTATTCACTTAAACTCAAGGGCTCGAAGACCAAAGAAGCCAGTATCACAGCATAATATTGAGTTACTCTTCCTGGCTCAGAGTCCATCAATGGCCACTTACCATCAGTTGCAGTGCGTGCCGGTCTTCCTACTAATCTAATATATAAAAAAGACATTTATGTAAATCCACCTTTAGTGGCACGCGTCAAATGATGTTATAAAAAATAACACTTCTACTTTTCGACCAAATTATTACGTGACAAAAGTGATTGACTAGCGTTCACAAGAATTCGGAAATAATATCGTTCAGAAAACACCTCAGCAAGAAATACTCGAAATAGTACTCGTAGTATTTCACTGCGCCCGTTAAATATAACAAAACGTGACAATCCTGTGATTAATATAATTATCGCGTGATTTTACACTGCTGTGAACTAGGCCAAAGGTTGGCTAGTGATGTTCTTTTGTACTTTTTTATCGATTGTTTGTTTGGTATATTTCAAAATTTTTATCTGCTTAATGTTGTGTAAAATTTTCTTTAGTCCGAAAATTACAATATGTTTTTATGAAATGCATGCTCATTGCAGATAATATCTGCATAATTGCAGATAAAAAATAAATGTATATTATGTATGTTTTTAAATAATTTTAAATAAAACTTCAGCTAGCATACAGACATTTTGCTAAACAAAACCAAAACTTTTCCGCTACAAATATCCATATAAATTAAGCTACCAGGTGGTAGAAACCACATTTATTATGGCGGCCAACATTTTTATTCTTATAAAGTAGCCTTGTTATGGGCACGGGAAATTAATTTCGATAGTGGCTACGTTTTATCGATAAAACATCGCACAGCTTTAACTAATAGCAACACTCGCACCAGAAGGGCATTTCGAAATGACATTTATCACTATAATTAATATTGTAATTATAAACAAAGTGAAGTAAAAGCATGTTCGTTGCACGATGGCACGCGACTAGGCTTGTAAATATTAGTAAATGAATTTAATCACTTAGCAGCACAGAATAGAAAACAGGGAAGCCACACCTAGATAGTTTGAGTACTTTGTTAATTTTTGTTGCACTACGTAAAGCTAGACTGCATGTGTATGAGTATTACTGTTGGTTTGTAATTTGAAGGGTCGTGCATGGAAGTATACTTAAAATAATAGTATCTTTATTAGTATTAGAAGTCTATTAAAACGATCAATAACAAATCAGCAAAATATAGTAGATGATTGCAATAATTTTGATGGATTTGTTCGTTCGTTCTAGCGATTTCCCAGCCTTGTACCGGGGTCCGCTTTCCTGCTTAATTTTCTCCACTTTGCCCGGTCTTCTGCATCCTCAGGAGTGAGATCGTTCTCTGTCATGTCGTTTTGATGGATTTGTAATTAAGAAATTTGACTCGCAATAGTCAGAGCCCATTGAGTAAGGAGAACTGATGGCCGAAAGGGCTGAAGGGTCTTCGAATGGTGGCCACGTACCGAGTGACGCAGCCGTAGTAAGCCTCCCACAAAAGAATTTAGTAGGTGCGGATGGTGCATTACCAACCAGTTTGAAGATCTTTGGAGGAGACCAATGTTGTATGTGTAAAGAGACACGCTGTAGATTTAATATAATATTAATAGCTGAGCACGCCTGTAAAAGCATGCCATAGTCTATTTCTGTAATTTTGTTCTGTATTTATCGCCTAATCGAACCAATCAATATGAGTCATATATGTAAAATAATTTGTATTGCCGATGCCTTTTTGGGAATTTTCTCTTAAGGAATAGGCCGCAGTAACCACTTATCATCAAATAGTTGCTTCTTTCCCAACTAAAATACCAAAAATAACCAAAAGATATTTATTCTGCCGATGCCTAGAAATATAATCATCTGACATTGTCAATTCCCTATAAAAACACATAATATATTATCCCAATACTCAGTCCCTATTTCCTGTTAAAATATATTATTCTAAGAAGGTCGTGCCTTTTTAACATTTCTATTAACTCATCTCGTCTCTCTTAAGTACAATTTCTACTTTGAAGACAGGTATTTTAACAGACAAACAGCCATGAATAATTCAATACATCAATTTATACGAGCGTTTTGTACTTGTATTGGACAATTTCAATTATTTATAACACACTTTGAATAAATTCACAAACAAGATTTGAAGAAGTTACGCAAACATTTTGAAAAACGTTCGAGGTGGATTTATCTCTCGAGTTTTCTAATTTAAACGTTACAATTATTTTTTCTTTCCGTTGAATTTGAATGAGATTGCTGGCTTATTATAGAATGATTGAACGCAATTTTCAGCTAAAGTTTAATATTTATTACGTGATTTGGCTTCCAAAATAAGTCATTTGATATTCATTTGTCCAATTAGATCCGTTTATTGGAGTGAATGATCCACTTTACCTCTCTTTAGACTGGTTTCAGCAATCTTATTATGGGAACTGCTACCCAAACTCTATTTAGCATCGTCCTGCAATAAGAGGGTCTTGGGGCCTTGCTACTATTGAAACAGCAATTCCTAATACATGCATGAGGCAGGTTTTCATCTCTAAATCAGACAAGTTATAAAGCGGTTTTTTTCCAATTGCCATTTTAAGACCCTAATCTAAGGACGCATGTATCTACGGCAGTGATCACTTACCTTGGTAGTGTCCCACTTCTCACCCTTTCATAAAAACTAAATTAAAAAACCGGTTTACATGTCAATATTTCGTACACGTGCAACCTTGCTTATTTGTCTAAAAATTTCCATCAAGTTAAAATATTTGTGTTGTTTTATTAAAAATGTGTCGTTCCTACACCAAAGACGATTAACTAATGGCACGTTGTACTTGATTAATTAATCTGAAGTGTCACGGGCATCCCCTTTTCCTGTAAATTTAACGATGTTACAAACTTTATGCTTATATAAGAAGATAAGACTTTAATATATACGGAGACGCGCGTTTATTATGTAGGTATAATTTATATACATTTTCATCACTACACTCGGCGTCATCTATCTATAATAATTATAAAGAGGAAATATTTGATTGTTTGTTTGTATTGAATAGGCTCCGACTGAACCGATTTGAATAATTCTTTCACTGTGGGAAAGCTACACTATCCCCGGGTGACATATATTTTTTTCCGGAAATGTGGGAGGAAAGGGGGGATATTTGAAAAAAGATATAACGCGCGGGTAAAACCGCGGTGCGGCCGCTAGTTTTTGATATAAACAAAAGCGAGAATATCATTTTATTACATTTCCACCACCTAATGCATGCAGAAAAAATAACGATAATTACTTCATAAATACATTAAATTAATGACTGCAGGGAGTGTCGAAAGGGGAAATTGCGTTTTACTGATTGCATAATATATTAATAACAGTTTCATGAGAAATTAACACTAACATATATGACTAGCATACCTGACGAGTTCCATGTCAGTACCCGTACAGTACAATACAAAACAAATAGTAATGGGAATGTAATTATTCATTATTGAAATGTATGTAAACATTTCATTTAAAAAATGTAGTCTGTTGGCGATCTAATGACCCAATAACAGATAAATATTTTCTTCTGATATGCTTCCGGAAAATATGTCGGTGCACAGGCCAGCAGGTCACCTGCTGGCAAGCGGCTACTTTGTACTATTCGATTGTGGGAGACTTAACCAGGAAACGTCGCTTAATGTGCTGCCAGATTTAAGACTAAGACACGTCTGAATCTTCAAACCTTTGGATTTTAAGTTTACTGACTCTCACGTCCTTGATGTTGCCAAAACGCAGCCAGAGCTTAATGGCAACAGATTTCTCTTGTAAGGTAGTAACCAAGCCAGACTCCGAAAAAATCCTACCTCTAACCAGACCTAAGGTTGAACCTATTATTCTGAGTTTTTAAATCTGAGCAGACACTGTTCTACGAAGGCGGTCAAATCCTCCGAGCTAAATAAAAATTTATGACCACTTATGTGAAATAACTAGTTAGAAGGTACCTTCACTGTTTCTGACTTGGCACAAATTCTCCAGCTACTTATTTCGAGCTCAGATCAGAAATAAAAGTATGGTGATGTGGTCTAATATTTATTTGCAAAAATGTAAATAACCGCTCATCATATTGTGTAATTTTAACAGCCTCAAAACACGAATTCAGCCTAAACAAACAAACTTAACCTAGACAAAGCTTAAAAAATATTAGCGAACCTGTAAGGTACGAAAACTCGTTGTACTCTGTATGATAAAGTGGCGCTCTGATGTCGACTGATCGCTATCAGTTAATGGACGAGCTGCAGTATGGATCGCGACTCGACTGTCATTGGACAAGTTTCCACTATGGAGCATATTTTTAGGCTACGTCCCCAGTAAGCAAACTGTGAGCGGCAAACTAACAGTTTGACAGTTTGCGGCTTATCGATTTAGTACGCCTTTCCATATAATACAAATGGAGTGTCCACAGTTTGCTAGTTTTGAGCTCACTGTAGAGCGGCTGACTCCCTTCAAAACTGACAGCTGTCACTAGTGATGAGGTGCAGTCGATTCGCAATTATACGAACACCGATTTTGGATCGTAAAAATTGTTTTTTTCCTATTGTCTATCAAATATGATTCTATAGTTTGTAAAATCTAGGATGATACCTGCAACATGAGTGTTACAGTAACATTTTTAGAGACGTCGATTTATACTCCAAGATTGAGTAACTTTAAGAAAGTATTCTTACATTCGAATCGCATTCACATTTAGATTTTTTATCCAAGGCGTTATACTTTTAATTAAATTGATTGATTTTTTATAATATGATTTTACGTTTAAAGTAATAAACGAAACAATGTTTTCGAAATTTTACCCAGTTACAATCGATAAATAATTTAAAGCGAAAGATGACAGCAATGAACATCTCTAAGTTGGCGGCGACGGCAATTATGAACGCTATTTCTCTGCATACATTGTGACAGTCAAAAATTGTGAAAAATTAATGCTGTCAATACGATGACATCTGTCCGAAAATTGTTCTGAATTTGAAATTTCAGTTCGGCCGCTAACAGTTTGCCTACTGTTCCGCAAATAGATTCATCAAAAAAAACTTTTTTTGACTACCAGCACTTCGACGTCAATGGCTTGAAGAAGAAGTGCCGCAATAAATGGATTATGCCTTCTAAACAAAAAAATAATATGAATATTAACTTTCAAACATTTTAACATAATATAATGATCAAATATCTCGGGACATGTCCACACAGCGCCTACTTACTCTTAACTAAGTATATTTTGTAGTTTTGATGCCAGACAACGTATGAAGAATATACTATGAACAATATACTTAGAACACTAGTTTTGGTAAATATTATGTAACTATTATACACAAAACACCAGATGAATAAAATGAATCAATCATTTATTTGTGTACCAACAAATATGATTATGAACACAAGTAAAGATAATTCCATCTCGATAATGAAGATCTTTGCCAGCAGTTGGGAGATTAAGTCTTCTGATCGCCTCCGGGGAATCGTGGTCATAAAACCCGTAGGTCGTTTATTTGGTATCCCTCAATAGAATAAGCCGCATTGAATTTGGTCATTTAACTGATGGGCTGCGTGCTTGTATGCGAAATACAAAACCGAGCTATAAAGGGAGCAGAGTATGCTTGCTAGTTCATGGTTGATGGTAAAGATTGTGTGCCGTTAACGATGTTTTGAGAAAATAAAAATTAAAAAAAAAACTATTTTTAGTGTTTCAAAATAAGTGATTTAGTTGAGGGAATCTTCGTCAGGAAGAGTCGTTTAATGTAAAATCTTTTGAACTTCTAGATTTTGATTTAAAGTGTGAAGTGTACTGGCTTCATTTTTTTTTAGAATACAGCCACATCTGATTTCACCTGCGACAAACGGTGACAGAAGCCACCTGTATGTGTGTATTTGTCATTTTTCAATCAATCAGTTAATTCCGAATCCAAACAAGCGAAGAAAATCGGCGAATAACGATTCACAAGATTCCTGAGAGCTATAAACCGTTAATAATCGTACATTACTCGTCTTCGGACAAACATTCGGGCCATCGGTCGCAATTACAACACAATGGTATTAATTAAATTCTAAATCAGGACGTGAGCGCTGAATCTTCCAGGAATTAATTTGCCCCTACCATTTGTATTGGACGGCCTTATTTATCTGTGGACAATAACTGTATACTAACATGTCCTAATAGTTAAACTAGGTAATAATAAATTATTCAATGTAAAACATTTTGTACACATAGTGATGAGTTTATGACAGATGACTGACAGGACAGAGTGACAGCTGCATTTTTAATTCTTTTTTTTTCTTCTTGTTTTTGGTTTTCTTTTTTTTTATTTCTCGTTGTTGTGGCAATGTTAAATAGTTATTTATTCCATTATGTTTTTCTGTTTACGCATAGTTATAATCAGTTATATACGTTTATTTATTGTGTGTAATGTTCCTTTTTTATGTATTGTGTGTGTCATATTGTTTAAATACGCCACTCTTAGGGTTCGCCAGAAAACCAGCGCTGTTGTGCCGTTAATTAAACGTCACAGTAGCTTATGCTGAGGTAAGAGCCCTATTGGCCATACCATCCATTGTGTTTTTATTTGTTTATTTTCTTTTTTGTTTCTTCTTTTTTTTATGATTTATATTTTATTTAATTGTATTTTTTGTGTATTCCAATTTTTTGTATTTTTCGTTTTGTTTGTTTTTCTTGTTTGGTTATGGTCAATAAATGTTTTTCTTTCTTTCTTTCTTTCTATAGGATATTCATATGCTACAAATTATTATTAACCAACACCGAATCGAAAATCAACATACGTGCCAGTTTTAACAGGAATGTTTCCGGTAATGGAACTGTCAGAATGATCACGTATGTTTTAAAGAACAATGGCAAAGTCCCATACTACGTTTGTCCTGGATAAAAATTGGGGCGTCTATGATTTAAAAAATGCTTATACACTAGCAATTGCATTACATAAACATTTCCAAAAAGAATTTTAACAAACGGTGCCCGGAAAAAAATAATTATAAGTATTTTTGTACTTTGAGGTTATGTTGGTAATAAAACAAATCCTTGTTTATTTTCTTCTTTTAGTAATTATTAAAATATATTTTTTAATAATAGTCATCTTAGAAGCAGTCAGGAGAAAAATAAACAGTCTCCTAAAACATTTATGAGAATAATGGACCTTTTAAATATCGTCAGTGGCTAAAGTACAAACCGTACAAAGCCAAAACCTATAAAAAAAAATTGACTGTCAAACAAATTGCTTTGCAGTTTCCGGCTGTCAAAAATAACGTTGGTATCAGTGTTGCAATTGGCAGATAGTTAATTATAACACGAGACAGCTTTAAAAGTTACATTTTTACCAATAAAGAAACATTACGCTATTTTATGTACGAAGGGAACTTCCACTGAGCTATTTTTAATTATATATAATTTCTAAATTACACATTACATTGAAATAAATTATTTTTATGTAACCATTTTCATTATTAAAAAAAATATAAAAGTGTTATTTTTTCTAAAGCGGCAACACAAACGCGTAAGATATGAATATTGTAATCAACTGAGAGGTTTTTATAATTCATGATTTAATATCAGCCTTTAAATAAAAATGTGATATTAAGTAAGAATCTTGCTAATTCAAATAACCGTTTTTGTATAAGTCAAGTTTTAGGACACCTTAAAAACATGCAGGTATAAAATTGCCATTGTTCTTTCTTTTCAGTGATAAAATAAGAGGCGCCTAGCCACAAATCATTTATCTGGGATGGAGCGCTTGCTTAGAAGAAAAAAATATTAAACTGACAAAAGAGACAACATCACAATATATAATAAGTTACGGTTAGAGTGCGGAATCCGTTAATCTGCAGATTAACTTGGTAATCTGCGTAATACCGGATACGATTCTATATAGTGTAAAATTTTAATTAAAAGAGCTCATTGCACTTTACTTAATTAGTCTGCACAATAATGAATGGTTAGTCGTTAATTTGGGGAATGGGTGATTAAAATTTATTTAAGATATTATTTATGTTTATGTCAATTAATGTAATGGTAGGAATTACAGTAGTAGGGGCTGTAAAGAGAAATAGCGCCTAGTTCCAAGTTTACTCGACATAGGGTTTGGCGCTTCATGCATAGCATTTAAGTTTCACGCGAATAATTTGCACAGACTTTACACAAATGGAGATTAGTTTTTGTTGCCTGCCTCTATAAAAGTTTCCGGGTTCTTGATCCTCATTTTCTGGTTGTTTACATTAGTCTGTTTCATAAAATGTTCTACCTGGTTCAAATGCTATTAGGATAATACCTTTTGGAGTTGCGTTACACGACAGTGATGACTGACCATGGAAATAATATTACGTTTATGTGACTGACACACACACTGACAAAATAATGCGTTGCTAACGTTACGGACAGGCGCAGTTGACGTAATTTTTCGCTCAATTCCAAAAGGTATTATCCTTGTAGCATTTGAATCGGATAGTATGTAAGTTTTAACAAAAATAATGTTTACGAGATATTCCAAGAAATTAGTTGTTTCTCTTACGAAAACACTTTCATTAACTGTCAAGATTTATCTTCTTTTTAGTATTACTATCTGTAACAGGTTCGCCATGAAAACTGATCTCGATTGTGTAACTTCTAAATGTCAGTGATAAAATCAATTTGTGCATAATATACGAAATGTTTTAAATTTTTAAACATGAATAACAATTTTCTAAGTTACCATTGTGATGCCTGGCCCTTGAAAATACCATCTGTGATAATTTCCGGGATAAAGGGTTTAACATGCATTTTCAAGCACATAGGAAATGGATGTCTAAAATGCTTATTACCGTTCCGGAAAATGAACTTCGTAAGCTGTTTACTTTTAATGAAACTTTCAAAGTCATTATGAAAGTCAATTATAATATTAATTAGACCAAGTGGGATACGTATTTTCGGATGAAATTGTTTTTTGACACCATAGGTCTGGTAAATAAGGTCTGCGCCCATGTGTTCGACTCAAGAGATAGACTTTGACCTATAACTAATTAACTACCCTGGTACAAAAATGGACCATTTTTATTTGGAGCAGAATGCAGGTGCATAAACGCACCATAACCGCAGGCTAGCTACACCTGCGGCCGTGTGTGGGACTTAAGACTAAAGAGACTACTAATCACTTAAAACCCCCGGTTTATCCTTCACACCCGATTAGGACTAGCCGGTGCCAGCATTATGGGTATTGGCCAGCCCATCCTCGGGGAGGAGAGGACAAAAATGGACCAAAGTAAAGATTATAAACTTTGCAACAGACTCCACACATTTGCAACTTCGTCCTACTGTCCTCCAAACAGAAATTACTGCCCCCAAACTTCGTACATTTGGAAAGGGTTTAAAGAGTACCGGCTGAGTTGTAACGCCTCCTGCGAGAGCAATCCGCATAATTGCCTTCCTGCATCTCTCCCACTGGACGCCAACTTCACGAATCAAAGTTGAAGATGTTCCCAGAGTTGCAACTGTCATATTTTAATTCCAGGGTTCGGGTCTAGTTTGCTTTGATAAAAAGATTTTGGAGGATTGGGAGGCACTAAAAGTGCTTGTATAATTTGACCGCCTCCGTGGAACAGTGGCTAAGCCGCTTGGTTATAAAAACACGGAGGTCGTGGGTTCGATTCCCGCATTCGGTCTGGTTGGTGGTAGAACTTTTACAGAGTCCGACTAGCTAGTCTAGGTTTAGGTGGAAGCTAGCTAGCTTCCAACCCCACAGGTGAAATCTGCCGCCATAACAGCTCTGGCTGTGTTCCGGCAATATTAATGAGGGAGCTAATACACTTAAAATCAAAGGCTCGAAGATCAGATGAGCATACTGTCTGGCAGCACATTGAGCGACGCTTCCTGGTAAAGTGTCTCTCAATGGAATAGGCCGCAGTACTTACCATCAGGTGGACTGCGTGACTGCCTGCCAACTCATGTAGTATTAAAAATACTAGAACTGTATACTTTTAATGAACTTATTACAGGACTTATTATACACGCTACTAGACTAGAACTATCTTTTTTCTTTTATTCTTAAAAAAATAGTCTGTGGCAATAATAAATGAATCATAGTAAATATATAATCATTGGGAGTCGATTCAAAGCCTGTTTATAATGTTTGTTACATAAAAGAGAACAAGTAAGAATTAAAAATTTCAAATAACTTCCCATGAGCACTAAACAATTTCACAAATACACTAGAAGAAGAAGTAAAAGTAAGTTAACAGCTTCATCGTTAGATGCAAAACAAACTCTTCAGGTACCTAAACAAGTTATTGAGTAAATGCAAACAAGTTTACACGTGGCGCGTAGCAATGTGCATTGTGCATTGTAGATCTGCACGTAGCTTCGTAGCGCCGTAGTACTGATCGTTCGTAGCAATAGCTACGACGACGTAGCTACGACGTAGCTACTTTGGTATATAAATTAAACGTACCGCAAAATCATTTTGAATATTCTATTATGTTTATTTCTTGATATCTAAAAAGCTTGATGATTGATATCTAAATTCAAAGATAAATCGTGAAATTGTTTTATCTTTTGGATTACGTCTTAAACATTAAATTATGGTATATTGTTGTCTTTTAAGTTGACTTTTTATTACATAACGTATAGTATAATAATTATTGTTGACTAGTATTTATTTATTTCATCCAAACTTACAACTATCTTTACAGAACTGAGCCTATTGAGATAGTGTATCTTATATAAATAATATTATTATTATATTTTGACGGACCTACTTTTTTTATGCGATAAAGTTTAGGTACTTTAGATTGTTGACTCATGTTAAATGATTATGAAAGCAAACTGGATTGACATAGAATTTTTACTTACATAGGTTCACATAATTCCATTTTACTACAATAATGCTGTGTTTGTTCATGCAAGCGTATAATATGAGGCTTTGATGAAAAATGGACTTCGAAAAAAACGTGCAAACAGAGAAAAGGCTACGAATTTGTGAGTTATAAAATATCCTATTCAAAACGTCGCACGGAATAAAGTAAAAAACAATTTGAAAATAAAAACTGATTCAGACTTGATTATTTTTTTAAAAGAAGGTACATCAAAAGATATCAAAAAGCCAAAAACGTCATGAATAAACATTTTTACTCTCAGATTTGATATAAAAGAAACAAGTTGATAAAACACGGGTTGTGAATCAAACAAAAACACAATTTTATATTCGTAAAAGTCCAGCTAGATAAAACACGGGTAAAAATATCATCGTGATTTCAGTAAGAAAAACGAATTGTAGCAAAATTGTTATCATAATATTAATCCATCAAGCCCCAGAAGACCAGACACAATAGAAAATCTATTGTTTACGCGACACCCGGCTTTCGGTCGGGTGTTTAAGAGTTAAGATGAATTTTATCACAAAAAATGTCCATCTCTTATTACTACCAATCAAACAATGACCTAAAAGTAATTGAAACGATATTTTTTTAATTGACAAGGCCTTGGGCTTGGACATATTATTAATAAGTTTAAGTGGATAATTTACTTAATTTTTATATTGCAGATTGCGAATGCAATGACTGGTTTGTAGATTCATAAACATTCAGTCCGATAAACCGCCGGACGTCCATCCCACAAAACGTGCTCCTAGCGCCGGACACTTATTTTACAACTTTCACAGTAGTGGTGGGATTTTTTTTTCAGTCAGTAGTTTGAATAAAATTAGACGAAAGTTGCAGTCGGAATTTTACGACTGTGGCGGTTATGACCCGAATTCTTGCTGTCGGATAAATACGACTGTGTTTTTATGATGATGTTTTTCTCTCTACTAACTTTTGTCACTCTCCAGCTCCCAACCTTTCCTCAATACGTTGATAGATTTTATTTAGTCTAATATTTATCTACATATATAAATAAAACTCAAAGGTGACTGACTGACTGACATAGATATCTATCAATGCACAGCCCAAACCACTGGACGGATCGGGCTGTTTGGCATGCAGGTAGGTAGATGTTATGACGTAGGCATCTGCTAAGAAAGGATTTTGATCAATTCTACCCCCTAGGGGATGAATAGGGGATGAAAGTTTTGTAGTCCACGAGGGTGAAGCCGCGGCCGGAAAACTAGTGTATATTAAAGGGGTACATAAAGGGGGGTATAATAAAGGGGGTTTCAACTAAAATCGTTAAAAAGTTTCCGCATTAAAAGGTGACAAACATCCATCCTTCCTCACAAAACTTCCCACTCGTAATAATAACTTCGATACAATAAAAAGAACGAGAAAATAGGTAAGATAAACCTTTCACCAAATTTATTTCCAGTTTCACAAAGAAAGTTATAAAATCTCATTAGCCTTGCAACAGCTATTTTAAACTGTGAATTTGCGAAAGTTGAGCCAACTGTGCATTCGAACTGCGTGTTAAACTGCAAGCGTAACAAAATGCCGTAGTTTCCCCAGCTTTCGCCGGCATTACACCACATAATAAATATTCGAGCCAAAGCCAAGCTTGCCTTGATACAACACGACACGACTCCGATCCACTAGTGAGATAATTGGAGCGGCACAGCGCACGCAAGCGCACTATGATTTTTCGTTTGACACGGGTTGTCAAGAACGGTACGATGCTGTCATGGCCGAGGCCGAGGCTTATTAAAGTGGTCTATATCACAGCCAGTTTCATCGTAAATCGTCATGTGTAAACCCCACTCTGAAAGATAACTCTGACTCGACAAATGAGACTTGGCTAACGCGAGGAATACTTCGCCTTTGAGGTTATTAGATACGAAAGGACCGTTTATCTTATTCTCAGAGGCTTTACTGTGACGAAGATTCTATACATATTATATTATATAAATTTTTATATTTAGGTCATTAATTAGTATATTCATAAAATTAATGACCAAAATAATGTGAGCGCACATAACTTTAGAACGACATCAACAAATTATATATATGGTTGTTTTTTTGTGCTAAATCAATTGGCAGAAAGGCACGCAGCCCACCTGATGGTAATGTGGCGATTGCGGCCTATTTGATTGAGAGACTCTTATGTTCTCAATGGGCTGCCACACTTTGGCTCCCCTAATCTTCGAGCCTTTGATTTGAAGTAAACAGGCTGCCACAATAATATTGCCGGAACACAGCCAGAGCTGTTATGGCGGCAGATTTCCCCCGTGTGAAATAGAAATAGAAAAAAAATAGAAGTGTGGGTGGTAACTAGCCAGTTGGACTCTGAAAAAGTCCCACCACCAACGAGACTAGACGAGAATCGAACTTTATACTCCAGGCCACTGTTCCACAGAGGCGGTTAAAGTTGTAAATACGAGTGTCATCGTTAATCGTCACCTGTAAACCGCGCAATGAGCACGTGCGCTTGCTAACTCGACAAATGCGATTTGGCTAAGGCGAGGGAAATGCCACCTCTGGGTTTATTAAACAGGAGCTGTTAAGATAGAAAGGACTGTTTATGTTATACTGAGTTGTTACAGAGACCCAGATTACATGATTGTATAAATTATATTAAAATTGGCTTTCTCCCGCAACGACTATTTGCCGTTATCCTGTAGGAATACTGTCGCCTTTTTCTGAGATAAAATGTACCCTATGACACTTTTCAGCTTTTAAAATAATCCCAATCTGGTTTCTAGTATAATATGTAAATATTTACAAAAAATATATAAGATATATAATGTTTATCCATTTTGTAGCACCCATATCACAAGTTAATGCTTAGTTTAGGGCTAGATAGCGCTGTGTGAGTAATTTCCAGAGATATTTATTTACTTTATTTTTATTTATTTCCCAGTTCTGCCGGTCCATTTCAACTAATAGGAAAGAACTGTCTGCAACATTGCTCTACCACACAATCATTCAAAATGACTTGCCCTCTATTTATTTTATTAAATACTTGTTAGGACAAAAAGGACCGCTTATGTCATTCCGAGAAGATTTATGGAGACGAAGATTGGAAAGAAGGAATTTGAATGAGACTGCGACAAGTAAGAAACATTCACATGCCTGATTACACGTCACTCACGCCGTTGTCTCGAGACATTCTTGTCGTTATTTACTGAAGAATATAGCCACTTATACGTACTACAATACAGATTAATAAATGAAGTAGTTGCCTTTATGTTGTTATCTCCCCACTTAATCCATATTTTTATGTATAGATAGATGTGTCCTATTATTACGTATTTGAATTATGAAGTTACAACACTTGACAGTAAGAAAAAAACTAACTTTACTTTTTAGTTATTTTTATTTTTAAAGAATATTTTTTTCCATCAAAATTATAGCAATTCATTGAATTTTTAAACATTGGGCAACATCACATTGCTCTGACCTTAAAGTAGCATGAGCTGGTGTTATTAGTATCAAAAACAACAAAGGTACTACGAATTCATAAACATCCACAGGACAATCACAAAAGTTCGCCTCATATATGTTTGGCCGATCCGAACCCTGGTGAATAGGACAGATACACCCAATTGGCCATCAGACCATATTGTGAACAAGCTATCGTTTCGATTTATGACCAAATGCCTCCTCCCTTATATTCTTCCGTCTCAGTCATTCAGATAGCAAATGAAGAGCAACGAGCAATAAACCGAACAATTGATAAGGAATCCCAAATATTTGTACGCATCGTATTTCAGCATTTACGGCGACGAAGCGACGTGTGGATTTATGGGCCATATTGATTCACTGCTCTGATCAAGACCTACTACATGTAGTATGTGCTCAATTTGGCCTACTCGTACTACATGATGTATGTGCTCGCTTGGGAAGGGCGTGGTATTCGTAGCGGAAAGAGCCTTTTTTGCTGCCAATATTAATTATATTTTCTCTTGAAATTACATTCGGTCAATATTTATACTAGAAATTCGACGTCAATGGCTTGTTGACTTTTCTCCGCAAGCCGAAAGACAATATAATGGCTCTTTGAAATTAGACGTCTTACTGTCGAGCGATCGCGGTACGGACGCCGTACTATTTTGTATGAAAAATAACGACCGTCCGTACGCGGTGCGACAAACGCGCAGCTACCGTACCGCAGCCGTCCGACAAAAAAACGTCTAATTTGAAAGCTAAATAAATGTTGGAGTCGTTTCTCGAACTCAGTCAAAAATAAGCTGGCTCAACCGGAAAAGTTTCTATGAGTAGCAGCTTCGCTATTCCGCTTCGTATAATGTGTTGAGATTCTCGGAAGCTCATAGTGTTACAAAATATTTCAAACATATTTTTATTACCTGTAGCAATTTCATTATACGAATAATTTATCCGTTACAAAAACCAACATAAGATCGGCACACATTTTTGACCAAAGAGAGATTAGGTACAGGACGTTAGTTCTGCTCCCTTACATAACTTTCCTAGTCACGGAGATGTTTCGAGGCCGCAGGTCATTCAGTAAGAGCTACTTAAGTCCTTTAAGTCCTTAATTTGACCGTCTTCTAGAAAAGATTAAGATATTTAAGTGCCATAAAGTGCTGGGTCAGAAACATTTTATATTTAAGCTTAAGCTGGCATTAAAATGTCTTTGCAATATTTTAGGATTTCACAACCGCTGTACCTATAAAGCATCGTAAATGTGGTAATATTTTGATAAACGAGCATTTAAAGAGACTGATAGTTCCTGTGCTGGCTTAACGAGTAGCGTTATATTTTATTTTTCATTTTCGTGGAGTTTCGACGTCATCTTGGTATAAATATTTGTAGTAATACTCAATAAGGGGTCATAATAAATTAAGAAACGGGTTGACTAATGCATTTTTTTAAATAAACAGAAAAGTTGTAGTAGCCGAAGCTTCGCTCAAACTCGGCGCGCTATTTGGATTTTTTTATGTGTATTAATCACTTGGTAGCTGAAAAAACCTACACAGTGCAATGGCTTCGCCATGTGCAGCCATTATCCAATTGGTCTAGCTTCCCATTCAAAGGTAACGGAGGTCGAATGGCATTAGCTCTAATGTACTTAAATAGCTGGGCTTTCCTATAATATTCCTGGAGGCAAGCTTACCCTGTCTAAATCAGAACGAAACTCATGCAGAAAAAAATACCCTAAGTTATTACATGTTTATGATGTGTGGATAATGAACCCACGTCTTCTGGCTTATTAGCCGACTCTAACTTTACCGCGCACTCACTGAAAACTGCGGAAAATATATTTAATCTTAAAATTTCCCGAGATCGATGTCCAAAAGAAAGAATTTGCACTAAGCATTTCTCACATAGTGGATCACCCGAAAAATGTACTAAATGAATCAACAATGGAAGATCCCTGTCTCTTGGAGACCGCGCTGTCCCTCACTCTCCGTAGGACATACTGCTCAAATGCGTACTCTGTCACAGTGTAATAAAACTAACAACGTTACAATTTTTTTACTATTAACTACTAATGGCTAAAAAAAGGAGGACAAAAGAAAAGGTTTATACTCAATGGTTGTAAAGATAGACATACAATTTTTATTGTTGAATGTAGTAACTTAGTTCATTATCACACTAGAATAAAATTAACTCGTTCAGGAATGAATGGTGACGTGGTTTCTGTAGTTTCTGCCCATAGACCTAATATATTAGATAATAATTCCATGTTTCTGCCACATTGAAGAGATGACGCTAACCGTCAAATTAAGTCTAGAAGAAATTGCCTGACTGAGCCTGGAAAATTCCGTTTGTATCGTAGTAAGTTGAAAAACCAAGTCATTCATCCCATGATTCTTAGATAGGTACCCAAAACTTTACTACGCTTTGCCATAAACTTGAACAGTCACATCCGTACGAGAGCCTGTCCATCACGAAGTCTGATTAAACCACTAACTTACGTATCTTCTCTACTTTTGTGTGTACGTTTCTCACTGTCGAGTATTACAGTATGACTATACACCTTATAGAGCTCACGTGGGGGCGATAAATCTTAGCCGGTGTTCAGAATTTAATATACTGGCTCGGACGACACCGCTTACATATTTATGTACTGACTTAATGTGTTTTTTGGTAATGACTCTACGCTAAACGAATGAGGTTAGTCTCTTTATTAGGTAAGTGTAATATTTTTTGTTAATCTAAAAATGTTTATCTTTGTCCGTGCTCGGTGGTTTTAAACAACATTTTGCTAAGCATAAGTGGCGTTCACAATAGATCAGAATTGGTCGCAGTGACTGTGGAAACACTAAGCCGCTATTAATAATAATAAAAAAAAGCATAAGTGCACTTACTATTCCTTCACTCGCATACCACTTCGAAATATTAGTCTGACACGATCGAAGAGAGATCAGAAGCAAGACCAACGGCTTAACGTGCCTTCCGAAGCACGGATCGTAAAAGATTGGCCGCCTTAACCGAAAATTCCACAACACCAAATCTCAAACACTTCGTAGTATCTTAACTTTACAACAATCTCAGCAAATACATGTTTAAATTAGATGACAACTTAAACAGACCAAAAGTCAGCTCGCAAAGTTTTTGTTTAATCTCAAAGTCTGTTGACTTTGTCTACATTCCTTAATTTACTCGTTATATATTCTACAATAATAAGAGGATAATATAATATTTTTGTATTATCTTTCAATTAGAAAGAAAATCGAGGCTGTCTGGGAGATTGGATTATATTTTTAGAGCTATTATTTTATTCTTGGTCTAAAGTAGGCAAGTAAGTTATTTTATTTTCAAATTGTTATATAATTTTTCATATTAGCTTTAGTTCCCCCACTTGCCATCATACGGGCCATAGGCTTATTTTTTTATTTCAGGGGTGGAACTCAAGTCCCAAGTGGGATAAAAAAATTGGTGTCGAAAATTTCAGATGAAATAAAATCAATGCGGTAAAAATTAAAAATAATTCGTTAGTAAAGAATTTGACATAATTACCGACGTTAGAACCATAGTGATCCAAGTCACATTTTCAACTTCTTGAGAAAACGAGGGAAACGCGTTTGGATTTGTTCCTGAAGTTGTCCTATTCCAAAGTGACCGATATGAGTTTCCTTATGAAAATTGCTATAATAAGCACTTGGATCAGTGTGCCATGAAAAATATGTTATTTTTTGGGATGTTAATAACAAAATATAGATTTTGACAAAAATGTCACTTGGATCACTATGGTTCTAACGTCGTCAATTATAAGGGAAAGTCAATGTGCTGCCGACTACACAATTGGATAAAAAGCCTTATTATTACAAAAAAAGAAAAACACATTATGAATGTGAAGCGTTAATTTTCATTTTATTTATTTGTTTTTTAAATGAAAGTGTAAGTGCGTCAAAAATACATTACCCCATCTCAGAATAAGCCTGTCTACAAACTGTCACAAGTTTGACACAACGTTATTCACGGCGCTCATCCGGTGCGTCAGGCTTCTGAAGTATCTAATGTACAATTATTTATACTCATAATTTAAAACTTGGAGCATGCCTCGTCTTTAACGGGAGGAAATTAAAATATCCGCTTTGTGAGAGTCTTTTAGGACGACGAAGAATTCACAAAGTGAAAGTTTTCCTGTACTGTGCAGTAATTACTTGACGTTAAAGGTTGAGAAACATAGTACACTAACATAGCACTAATCAACAAAATTTGCAGGTTATTAAGTTAATTTATTTATTTTGTGTCCAATTTAAATCGAGCCAGATAGTCAAAGTAACCCAAATAAATAAATGTTCAAACAAAACTTCCCGTATTTAAAAGCATGTGTTGGTTTTGTAGTGCTTTTAATCTAATTTAACGTTCGTTTTGTTACAGATACAACGTGAATGCTGCATAGAAGAAACATTAAAGGTAAATTAGTTTACAACTTTATTCAAATTTTTGATTTTATGATAAATAAAAACACGATCATACGAAAAGGTACATTTATTTTTTATTTTTGATGTAAGATGAATTCGTGCATGTGTGACACCTAAAAAAGCTAGTAAATAATCTTATAGAAGAAGCGTGGAAGGAAAGGCTAAAAAATTTGATAAGTAAATTTTCAGCCTATTAATGTTGCAGGGCAAAAAAATCCTTGAAATTAAGTTATCCGCTTGCCAATTGCGGATTAGGATCACAAACCCGAGCTGTGTCCGAAAAAACTGACTCAAAGTTAGCTCGACCTGGGAATTGAACCACTAGACCAGGGGTTCCCAAAGTGGGCGATAACGCCCCCTTGTGGGCGCTGCAGGCCCAAAGGGGGGGCGGTAAGAGACCTAGAAATCCAGAAATCTCTGCTAATATAGCTCACAACAATTAAAATGGGGGCGCTAAAAATTAATTTATTCTCAAAGTGGGCAGTAGACAAAGTAAGTTTGGGAACCCCTGCACTAGACCATCGAGGCGTTAATTTTCAAAATAATCCTAAGTTCAAGTGCAAGCGTACGAAATACCGAGAGAATTTCTAAGCAGTGCCACTATCCACTGAAGTGTTTTTGGATGACCCTTGATTACTGGGTCAATTAGAGTTTCTTTCCCCATCTTACAAATATGTAGATTACCTAAAAGCCTAACAATTTTATATATTTATTCCCTCTATCCAATAAAATGCCAACTGTTATAATAAAACGCCGATCAGACGAAGGGAGATTATTACTCACAACCCTCGAGCTGAGCGTCGAAAGAAAATCCCTATTTACATACAAATGGGTCGTGAATGGCAAGGCGGGGGCAAATGCGTGCGCCAGCTTACGACATTGGTTCCGTGCATTATTTATCTGTGCATCTTGCGGCATCACGTATGTATGGGACCTGTCCTATCAATTCATTTAGTTTAAGCTTTTAGCTATGTGTTCTTGTTGTGTTTTCTTTGGTCCTATAAATGAGGGTACGAAAGAGCAACAGTTTTAAAGACCGGCTCAAATGCTCACTTGGTTTTATCTTTCTATGTACCAGCTTTGTGTATTTGAAAAATAGAACAAAACGTTGCATGAATCGTTTTTTTTTTAGAGTTTTTGTAAAGGTCGTCAAAATAAATTGAATAAATTATGAATGCATAATATTTTCAAATTGTTAATGTTATCTTCATCTAATTTTATTGTATCAGCCAAATGATACCTTCTGCTAGCATAGGCCATACTTATTGGTGTACGCTAATATAATTCCAAAACCTTTTACACTGACTGACTATAAAAACATCACGCTTAAATCAACATAAAAATTTATTAAAGGGACCCCAAAATTCATCACTCTGACGCTTATGTTCCCAACTGGTTTTATATTGAATACCCGGATTCGATTTCGTCATAACGTTTTACTTATACCTATAATTATGTAATGGTGATAAAGTTTACGATTTGCAGATAGTAAAAGGGATTGCTATAGCATCCGAGGTTGTCTTCGCATTATTTATAACTTATACAACGTTTGTTATGTTTATAGGTCCTTTTTCGTAGATGAGAATGTGTTCTAGTACCATAACTGCAAGCTAAAGTTATAAAAAAAAAACTCAGTAGATCCATACCCTAAATTCAGGATCTACTGAGAAAAATAAACCTCATTAGATCCGTCATGGAATCTGGCCAATAGATCTTTTGGGATTGAAGGAAAGTTATGGTACTAGATATTGAAAGTACGGGTTTTTACATTCGCTATCGCAAATTGAGCGACAACAAACGTCATAAGTGCCGCTTGTTTAGGGCCTCTTAGGAGAATTCAGGCGACTGGGACCACCTGTAATTTTAACCACAAATCCATTGTTGAAATACAAAAAGTACAGTTAGCACAAAAGGTGTCATAAATAAAACAAAGTTATGGTCCCAGTCGATCGATTCAAAAATGTTAACAGGTAACTGGGACCGCGGTCCCAGTTTCATATGGTCCCATTCGCCTGAATCCTCTTAGGAGGACTGCAGTGCTGGCAGTGATTGGATGAGGAAGACCTGGGATAGAAAATTGTGGCAAGGCATGAAAGAGACTTACGGTCAGCAGCTGACTTTACTATCCAGCGGCATGCTATGATGACCGTTTTGACGTTGTGGATTTCGTCGACATGACCGAACGTACGCAGAGAACTGTTCTAAACAGTCAGACACGGAAGTTCGTTAAACGCCTTCGTAACTATTTCGATCGTGAATCTCAAAATGGAGGGCCAATTTTACCTATTTCACATTACTTAATAATATGTCAAAACGGCCATCATATGCCGCTAGTATAGCTTGCATTTCAAATGACGGTGCATGTGGACAAAACAACAATTTAACCTTGCACTTTAGTTTCACTAGTTTCAGCGTAGTAAATTATTCCGTTTGAATTACATTTGGCATGAAAGCGCAAGCAGGCGTGGCGGGGATCGATTCCCTCAAGTTTAAACACGACGGACAATAATAAACAACGATTAACCATTATTATCAAATCGCGTGCAAACTCGAATAAAAACTTGTACCGCAATTAAATTACTGTCCACATATAAATGTCCTTGTACATTATTCACACAGCGACATCTCGCACAAAACTATTTTTTTTAAGCTCGCTCACGTTATAATTTTTTTGTTATATTTTAAATGTTATTATGTAATGTAAGGAGCCAAATAAACCTTTTTCTTTCTTTCTTTTAAATGACAAACTGATTTCCTTGCAATCCGAACTGCTGAAACGTGTCTATAGTATTCTTAAAGCGATTAAGCTCAATTCTGGTCCAGAAGCGAGCTCCAAATTGGTCGGCGGAGCACATCTGAGCCCAATAATTGTTAACGAGAGCGAGCGCTTCGCCGCCCGCCTGTTTGACGTAGACTACGTACCGCGGTGGATTGGACCGCCTATAGGCCTACTCACACTTAGATTACCTTACCTCTTATTAACTTTCTTACTGACTATTTATTTTTATTTCACTGGCCCGATGGCGCATTTGGTAATGGCCCTGCCCTATGTGCCAGGGGTCGTGGGTTCGAATCCCACCCAGGACAAACACTTATGTGATGAACATTTGTGTTTGTTATGTGTCTGGATGTTTATTTGTATTTAAGTAAATTATATTTATGTATTTGTGGTACCTTCGTTGTTTCTGTTACCCATAACACAAGTGCTTACGCTACTTACTTTGGGGTCAGATCAATGTATGTGATGTTGTCCAATATTTATTTATTTATTTATTGAGAAGTAGATAATGCCTCCAATACCTTTATTCTCCGAACCTAGAATTCCAAGATCATGCATATGTATTCCTTTTTGACATTTTTTATCTGCTTCTTAAGTAGGCAAATAAACTTGGGACCAGAGAGTACGAAAAACTTCACTAATATATAAACTTAAATAACTAAACTAACAAGGTTAAAAGGAGGAGAATTTCTTTTGACTGTATTTTTTATTCGGCTTCTGCGGTTGGCAGATAAACATAGTACCTAATAGGTATTTTCTTTTATTTCTTTCTTCGATTGTTTTGTCCTAATCTGGTCAGGGTACGCTTACACCATAATCATACATAATATTTGGCAAGTCCACTTGCTACATAGGAACGACTTGAATAGACCTAAGAGCGTTTGTCCACCGCCGCCACACGCCGTATTATAATGGACCTCAGTGACCGCCGCCGTCACCGGGCCGTCATTCACCGAGAACCGATTTTATTTCTGACCAATTTCAAGATGACGGCGCTTGGGTGACGGGTGTGCGGTGGACAAATGACTGTAGTAAATGTATGTATGTACCGCTACCTCGGCGCCGACATCTTTTTCTCGGTGACGACCCGGTGAAGGCGGCGGTGGACAAACGGCCTAAGGAAAGTACAAAGGCTACTTTTATCCTGTAATATTGCTCACAGGCTATGGCTATGCCTCAATGGAATCGGCCGCAGTGACCGCTTACCATCATTCAATTTTTTTTCTGCTTGGCCCAAAGGTTGACTGGCAGAGAATGCCATTAGGCATTAGGTCCACCTTATGTACTCTTGATTGTGCATTAAAGTTTTAATAAATAAATAAATAAATAAAATTCAGGTGGGCTGCGTGTATGTCTGCTAACTGTCGTAGTATTAAAAAAATGGAATAACAGAACAGTAAGTAATATTATAGAAATCTTTAATTCCTGTTTAATCTTTAAATGCCTATCTTTAATTTTACACGATATGATAATACTCGTTATTTGAATTTACCTGCTATTATTACAGTGGCCAATTTAGGCATCAAATACTATGTTGTTTGTACTGTACATATCTCGTGTCTGTAACCGTTTGTTGTAGCACATCTCTCTGGTAAATAGCTACTTAAGAACACGGAACACTGATTGGCAGCCATTGGAAATACATAAAATATGATTGGAGGGCCGTTCCAGCGAAATAGAACCTCCACTAGTAGTAAATATGTTTGGATATTGATAATAAGGATATCGCAATATATCTAAGCATTAAACTGGAATATGGTGTTATTTGAAATGTGTTAATAATATTGGCCATTCATAGTAGTACTGTATATAAATGAAATAAAACAAATTATATATATATATCTCCCGACCGTATTCGGCCACGGCGACTTGGATCTACTTAGTTCAAGCTTTGATGGTGCGCTCTCAGGTGACTAATTAAAACAAATTAAAGGACCAATTTACATTATAAAAAATGTTTTGACTTCCTTAAATTCTTATTTTTATCATAAATACCTGCTACGGTTTATCCCATTCATTTATTTTTTTTTTCTTGGGGTCATCTATAATTCTTTAATATTTTTTTGATATCAGACAATAAGCTTTAAGCACTTTAAACCGACTTTTTACGACTTTGACAATTTGAATATCTCCTTAAAACGCTATTGGGCTTAATCTGCATTCGATATCTTTGCCTTAAAGGGTCCTATAATCTGTATTTAATGGGTTTAAAACGCAAGCGCTATCGTTAAAGTAAATATCAAGTTCAAATAGCCCATTATTCCCTTATAATCGTGTAATGAAGAAATCGCTAAGTGTTTTTTACTCACGCCGGTCAATCGTCACAACCGGCACATGCACCGGCTCCTTTTCGGAAATAAATGGAAACTGGGAGAGTGTCATGGGTGGTGAGACGAAATAGTCCCGAGCACTGACCATTATTATACAGAGGTCATTGGTCCCGAGTCTCACACATGACAGTAGCAAGTCTTGCTAGCCTGCAGTTATGGCGCTTTCTCCTTCGCAAAAATTGTTTATTACTAGCGTTTAAGAATCAAGCTAATATACCAAAGGTTACCTTTTTTGGAGCCAGTTAAAAACCTCAAAATAACATGCAAAACTTTCCCCATTCAAAACGAATTTCGAGTCAAAGTCCAGTCCCATGGGAGCGAAGCATGGGATCCAAGTGGACGGAGGCATATTGAATATTCTCATTCGGCATTCAAGTCACCACTTAAAAATGGCTTCCACAAAAGTCTTGCCACGAATACACCACTAATCCTTTTAGCAGCGTGCAGAAAAATCCCAAAATGGCAGGTTATTTGAGCTGAGAGCGGGGCAGATTGCATTATACGTCTCGAGTGGGTTCTGCGGCGAAACACTTCAAGACAGACTAGTAACTAAAGCCGATTGAGGCTGAAATAAAAGAAGGTTGAAACTCTCCTTCATTAACTTGGGAGCCGTTTCTGATTAGGTTTCTTAATGCCAATATATTCCGTGAAGGTGATTCTTGGCAACAATTAGAAATTACATTACCAACGAGGTATTACAAAATAGTTGTCTATATCTTTTTATTATGAAGAAAATATAAGCAAACGAGCGTGTGTAAAACCCGATGGCAATTAAAGACCACTACTGTGCCCATGGGCACCTGTGACTAGGGACTCAAATGCGTTGCATGCCTTTGTTTGAGGAAGAGAAAGGGATGTATCAGGCGAAGTGGAATAGCAAACCTACGAACTCACACGTTGGTCTCTTGTGAAAATTTCTGATCGAGTCAGCTTATTTCGATACGAAGTGACTGCATAATTGCTCTATGAAACTATTTTGACTTACAGAATTGAAGTGTCTTCAGGTGTATGTCATGCCTCTACGAAACTGTTTAATTTCGAACTTCTGCTTTTTACGTATTTGAGAGCAACAACATCTTGTCTTCATTTGGATATTCAACAGTAAAAAAATTAATGTTAATTTTTATGAATAAAACAATAACAAAAAATTACATCCCATTTTTATACTGTTGGACTGAATCCAACGCTGTAAATACTTATGTTTTGGCAGCTTAAAAGCTCGAAGATCTTAGTACAATATCGAAGAATGTTTATTGGTTCCTAGTTAATTTTCTTTATTGGCGTACATTACACATGAAGTATTATAGTCTGTTATAACCGCAAAGCCAATAATAGTGATGATACAGTACAATCTGAATTTATTCTGGCTGCCTTCTGGCAATAAAATAGTAACGTAACATTTAAGGCCGATTTTACTACTCATATATAAGTTTGTGACAATTTATCCATCATTATAACAATGATGAAATTTTTCTTTCTTTGAGTTATTACAAAACTGGCCTTCCGCCCGCGATTTCACTCGCGCGTAATTTCTTTTTTCCAATATCTCCCCTTCCCCCTACATTTCCGGGATCAAAAGTACCCTATGTCACCCGGGGATAGTGCAGTTTTCAAACAGTGAAAGAATTATTCAAATCAGTTCAGTAGTTTTGGAGCCCATTCAATACAAACAAACAAACAATTAAATCTTTGCTCTTTTTAATATTAGTATAGATAGACAGCATCCAAGTTCTCTGTCAGATACTTTTAACCAATTTAGTGTCGTAATTTATATCAGTGATTAAACTGGCCTCGCCTAACAGACTAGTCATAGCTCAACCCACTTGTCTCTACCAGTGTCTCCACTAGTAGAGACAAGTCCACTTTTTTGTCCACTGGTCCCCACCAAGTGTTGTCGGTATAGACATGTCCACTTTTTTTCCCACTTGTCTCCACCGGATTGTAATGAAATGGTTTTTATTCCCGGTCGTCCCCACTGGGTACGACTGGGAAAAAAACGCTTCGTTCGTCCCACTCGTTCCGCTATAGACCGAGAGTCAAATTGAGGCCCTCGCAGGACAGGCTATGCCTAGTGCGGGGTCCGCTGTCTCCAATTTAGTGTTTTTGATACTTGTGCCTACTTAAGTTTAATTATGTTCAGTTTTATATTCCTACTCTTGTCCTGTAATAATTTCTGTATTGTAAACTTGTAAACTTAAGTAAATAAACGAATTTTTATTATTTTTATTTATTATTTAAATAATAGGTTCGTTGACACTAATACCATAATACAGTTCCATGATGAAACTCCAATTCTGGAAAACAAATTAATGCCGGGAAAACAAATGAATGTCGGGGAAACAAATTAATGTCGGGAAAACAAATGAACGTCGGAAAAACAAGTGAAGGTAGGAAAGCATTGTCTATTGATCGGAAGTCTAAAAAAAAGGTGCAAGCTATTTTCGACCTTATCGACATTTACCAAGATTGATTTAGTGAAAGTGAGCGTTAGGGAAAAGCAACATAATTTTCAAGGTCAATAAGGGCGAAAATCGCTTGCACCTGTTTTTTTTAATTTCCGATCAATAGACAATGCTTTCCTACCTTCACTTGTTTTCCCGACGTTCATTTGTTTTCCCGACATTCATTTGTTTCCCCGACATTCATTTGTTTTCCCGGCATTAATTTGTTTTCCAGAATTGGAGTTCCATCATGGAACTGTATTATGGTATTAGTGTCAACGAACCTATTATTTGACTCTCGGTCTATAGCGGAACGAGTGGGACGAACGAAGCGTTTTTTTCCCAGTCGTATCCAGTGGGGACGACCGGGAATAAAAACCATTTCATTACAACCCGGTGGAGACAAGTGGAAAAAAAAGTGGACATGTCTATACCGACAACACTTGGTAGGGACAAGTAAACAAAAAAGTGGACTTGTCTCTACTAGTGGAGACACTGGTAGAGACAAGTGGACAAACCGAATTAAAGCCTCTAACATGACTTAAAGTTTCAACAAACATCGCCAATGTAACCACTAAATAAAACAATAAATAAAACACTTCATTGTACCCTAGTATTTTTTTTTATTCCATTTGCATGTAGCAATTGTGTTGTTACAATTGTAAATTTAAGCGAACGGGTTTGTGCTAACCGCAGTTGTATCCGTTTAAAACACACGTCGAGAGGAGTGAGGCTTCAGACCGTTCTTGTATAAAATATTCACAGCAATAAATCAACTGTCAAATATACAAGGCTTTAAATCTAGCTGAGCAAAATGTAGCGACTGGAGGCCATTCCCGTCCTCGCCGAGCCGTTTGCACTGCGGGCCGGCGGCGGACTTGCGACTCGCTTAGTGTTTAAATAAATTAAAATAATATTTCTGGCCATTTTTCACTCAGTACTTTTTTTTTTTTGGAGGAAAATGCGTTTATGCACCATAACCGCGGCCGTGTGTGGGACTCGAGCCTAAAGCGTCCACTACCCACTAACGTTTGGAACGAGCCGGTGCCAGCCTTGTGGTTATTGACCAGCCCATCAAACTAATCATAGCCTATACTTGGATGTCGGACAACGGATAAATAACTCTTTTTTGTTAATAGAAAGACTGAAACTAACAGAAATGTTAATTTACACAGATATTTGTGTTATGCAGGTTTTTTACCCGTGACCTTTTGATGTAAAAGTCGACTTTTCAGCTATTACACTAAAACGGTCGTCGAAATATATTCAAGACATTTTTCACATAGCGCCATCTAGCCCCAAACCAAACAAACACGTATACTATGGGTATCAGATAAAGTAAGTAAGTAAGTTTAAATGGCAAAAGCCTCCATCTTTAAATAAAGTTATTGTTAATACGATGGGTTATTTACCACGCTTGAATGGTGTTCATAAACCGGAGCTGTGTCCGATAAAATTATATTTTTAAATTCCTGGAGAAGATCCAGGAACATTATTATTATATGTAACTAATAATATTACATCTTTTTTTGTTTTCTTTCCTCAACATGGGTCACCTAGAAACAAGACGACTTTGTCGTGTCGTGTCGTCAGTATGTCGCCTGCCTTAGAAGCCGCAGAAGCGACAGACTGCGGTGCAGCTATTGCCAAATAACCCGCTGACTGCAGCGCTATTCCTACATTATGAATTATAAAATACTCCATTAATGTTGCACACGTACTCACGTAGCTGGTCCCATAACGTCCGTATGGGACGTTTTCTCACAAGTGTTTGGTAAGTTGGATTTAATCTGTCTTTCCAATCCGACCAACTGAAACGGATCAACTATTTTTCTTCCTCAACGATACAACTTTTTAGTTGGTCTGATAGGAATATTTTACACAACTTAGTATCACCGTACTCCTTTTTCTTTTGAAGTCGGTTTAAAGTCATCAAAAGGTTTTAAAATCACTTACATAATAATAGTTGCCTACTCGCTTCTCTTAACTCAGTCAATATAAATATTTCTAGACAAATATTTCTAAATAATAAATATTTCTAGACATTATTCACACAGCGCCATCTAGCCCCAAACTAAGCATTAGCTTGTGCTATGGGTGCTAGACAACGGATAAACATTACTTATATATACTTTTTTTTTTTTGTAAATACATACATATTATACATAGAAACACCCAGACCGATACAAACAGACATGTTCATGCACACAAATGTTTGTACCGTGCGGGGATCGAACCCGCGACCTCTGGTGTAATAGCCGACTTCTCGACCATTACACCAAATGGCTCGTCAGATATGTTACTAACGCTTAAGTTCAAGGAAGTCAAATTTCGTCCATCCTGTTACAAATGTCTAGAACTTTGAAACTTGCCCTGCAATGCACGACCGTGAACCAACTAATATTAACAAAATCGTCAGCACAAACTCCATAGTCTACAAGAGCAGGTATACACAATTATGCTCAATTTCCTATTCCAATAAAAGTTACAGTGCGGTGGGATTCCATAAATTCCATGGTATAATCCTAGCTTCGACCACTCTCCTCTTTTCATCAGCCGACTGACTAAATTCTGAATTCGATGTTGGGTTAATTAATCCATTTCGAAAAACGTTTCTTCGAATTACAATAAATTCATCGATGACAACTAGTCGATAATAATTTTGTTTGAACGATGCGTTATATTCTCACCACTTAACTATAATTGATATTAGAATATTTCTTGCGGTTTCTGAATTAAATGCTAGCTGGTGTCAAGATGACTTGATATTTTAATATTTATTTTTATGAAAGAGACAGGCAGACGGAAATGACTTAAAGTTTTATTTTATTAAAACAAGCAAAAACATAAAGGCATGGATGATCTACTTAGTTGTTTTAAGTATCTGGCCGTGATCTCAAGATTATGAGTTAGATTTTGTGGCATAAATTACTTAAATTGTTAATAAAATGTCGATCGAACGAGACCAAACCCGCAGTTTTAGCTAAATGAACTAATCTCTCAATCATTTCACAGAAATGGTTGTAAACATCACTATAAAGCTTTTTATTAAAGTCCATACATTCTTCATAATAAATTCTTATGATCCTCTAGAAATATGTACACCATTTTGTTTCACGACGATAACTCCCATACTCTGTCATATAGCCGACTTTAATATCCTTGCAGATATTCCAACATTTTTATATTAAGCTTCCGATAAATATTTCAAAGAAATCACCGCTAACATAACATTTTATCTTTCGTAGCAGAGCGTTCCCGATTTAATCCAGTCATCCTTTACCGATGCTCCGAAAATTCCAATACCGAAGTCGTAAAGATTGAAGCGTAATTGTCACACCGGGCAAGGTTCCGTAGCGCATTTTGTAGCAATAATCTGAGGCTCAGATTTTGTTTTGGCTATTCCAATTGGAATACCGGAAAGTCCTGATTGCTGATGATACGGGATCATTGCGGCTTTTAACTGGAATAAATAAATAAATGTCGCAGGGATATGATAAAAACAGGGATTTGGTCAATTCTCTAAGGGATTTGATCAAATCACGGAGAATGTTATAATAACAACACGATTTTATTATGCTTAGGGAATGCATGATTTGTTTAGGGAATGCAGCTAGGCGGCAGCTATCCTCGAGGCTAAACTAAGTTAAATTTAATCATTATTTTGTGTTATCAGTTGCGTACTCAATTAAAATATCACAAATATTTATTTAAATTTAAATAGACATCTAGACACAGAAAAAACTAAAATCTTCACTGCATGAATGTTTGACCTAGAAAAGGTTCGAATCTACACACAACATACCTACTAAAAGTTTGTGCCTCCACCATATTCGATTTCTTCGCTTTTGCTATAATCGATTCCTACCGATTTCAAGTCTACATTATTATCGTCCAGATCACCTTCACCGTCCAATATAGCGAGATTTGGTTCTTTAATTTGCCACTTATACCCCCATTCACGAGCAGTTAGTAATAGCAGCATATTTCACATATTACCGTCGTTTTTCTAGCTGAATAGGTACAATAATGATACGTATTTCCATCCCATAGCGGGCAGATGGTACGGCGATGCGTCGACTGTTGGAAGGGGATTGAGGAAATATGTGAAAGCACGTTTTATAAGCTGTTATGGGGGTTAAACGGCTGTTCAGTTACAAAATATAAGGCTGCTCCCCCACGTCCGATAATCGGTGACCGACTTTTTGTAGGTGACAAATGGAACGTACTGATAGCAATGGAGCAACGCTCGCACACGTCCTACAAAAAGTCGTCACCGATTATCAGTCCTACAAAAAGTCTGACGTGGGCGGGCAGCCTAATGTAGTAAGGTGTGGTTAGCTTTTTATGAGAGAAGGAGGTACAGGTACCGGCAAACTTCTTGAATATCGGATGGGGACTGCACAGAACACCGGTACCTGTAAAAGAGCATGTGTGGCAACTGATGGTAAGTGGTAACTACTGCAGATGGACATCTTATTAATACAACTAGCGGCCGCCCGCTGTTTCACCCGCTTGGTTCCCGTTCCCGTGGGAATTGATCAAAATCCTTTCTTAGCGGATGCCTACGGCTACGTCATAACATCTACCTGCATGCCAAATTTCAGCCCGATCGCGCGATCCGTCCAGTGGTTTGGGCTGTGCGTTGATAGGTATCTATATCAGTCAGTCAGTCAGTCAGTCACCTTTGAGTTTTATATATAAATAGATAGATATAAATACAATAGAAAAAAAATAGGCAAGTAGTTATTGAGTTGTCACTAATAAAGTGCATTTTTAATACATACAGTTTCGCGTTGAGTAGGTCTACCCATATTCACACAAAAATAATAGCTATCGAAGTATAAATTCACAAACAAACAGGAAAAAATCCAACTTCTCCGTGGAACAGTGGCTAAGCGGGTATAAAATACACGAAGGTCGTGAGTTCGATACCCGCCTTGGGTCTGGTTTGGTAGGGCTTTTTCAGAGTCCGACTGGCTAGCTACCACCTCCAAAGGTGAAATCTGCCGCCATAACAGCTCTGGCTCTGTTCTGGCAATATAAATGTCTCCCACATTTATATTGCCAGAACAGAGCCATACACTTGAAATCAGTTATTCGAAGAATAGATGAGTCTACTGTCTGGCAGGACATTGAGCGACACTTCCAGGCGAAGTGTGCCTCAATGGAATAGGCCACAGTGGCCGCTTACCATCAGTTGGGCTGCGTGCCTGTCTGCCAACTGACCTAGTATAAAAAAAAACTTCACAGTCCATATTACGACTAAAACTGGTAACTACACCCACAGGTAAAATCTATCGAAGTTTTATGTTCCAACTATTAGAGACCGGAGCTAGTACAATTGAAAAACGTTTGAAGATCAAAGTGAATCCACGTGTGTCAGCACATTAAGCGATGCTTCGAACTTCCAAGTAAAGTGTCCCAAAGGACTATTACTATTAAAAGCAATGGACGGCCGTTCCGGACGCTTACCAACTTAGTTGGACTTAAGTCGAAAAATAAAACCCTCATACCGGTTGAGAAAACTTTCAAAAGTTTGGGATACCTTACTCTACAAGTTAGAACTAAATATAGAAATAGAAAAACGTTTATTACGTACATACAAGTAAAATTTTTGTTAAAGCTAAATATGACTTAAAATAACACGGACTTATACCTAATAGGTCTCCACTCAGCATGTGCCGCAGTAAAACTATGCTTAACACGGCGCTGGAACTCTCTCAAAAATTCTTTGCCATCTTAAGAACTGGCAAGAATCTATAATAATGTTTTCATTAGAAAGGAATGGAAGAAAGTTCTATTCGTGAATATCAATAGGTTTATCGTATCTGAAATGATCATTTATTCTAAACGAATATTTACTATGTATGCCGCGTGACATTTTAGTCGTTGTTTTCCCGCAATGATTGAAATCAAAAGTTTTACGATTGTAATAGACGAAATTCGAACCAATTGTACCTACTAGCTGCGTCGCGGACGGTTACTGGCCATGGTCATTGCCCTTAGCAAAAAAAAATGATAATTCACTATTTAATAACATAATATTTTGATATGTACTATGTATATATTTTATATATTAATATCATGTAATAAGCATATATATATATATCTTATTTTATTTTTTGTAATTTTATATTTTATATAATATAAGTATTTATTTATCATATTTTACTTCGTTTATTTCTTTTTCTTTCAAGTTTTAGGTTAATTGGCACTACCCACTGTTTCTTTCTGCTTGGCCTAAAGGTTGACTGGGAGAGAATGCCATGAGGCATTAAGTCCGCCTTTTGTACTTGATTTGTGCAATGAAGCTTAAATAAATAAAATAAATAAATATCCATTTTTCCTTTAAATTATTAAAAAAATCATAAAATAAATTACTTGCATGCGATTCATGCAAGTAGCATAGCACTACAAAAGATAAAGCGTTTCGCTGCGGTAAAACAACGACTAAAAAGTCACGCAGTATACATAAGTTATGTAATATAACTTATGTAGGTATACCGTATAAATGAAGTATAATATCGTATCTATGAAGGTTTATTTATCTTAAAATACAACACTAAACATTAACTTGTCGCAGTATTAAAAGCAAACTAACTGACTTCAAGAACGACGTATCACAGACTCAATATAAAATTTATAGGTTTCTGCAAGGAATACATAACATTGAGAATTGCTCCCCACACCTTCACCGCTTTACAACCTTAGCATTAAGAAGTCCTCAAAATTTACAGTCGTATGTCGTTAACACGTTGATAGCTTGGGCAAAACTGTTCACTCTGTTACGATTATAAGTAAATGAAACAAAAAATATATATTATAAATATTTCATCGAATAGTTCATAATTATAAATAAAAAACAACTCATTTATGCACCAAACTCTTGTCATTTTAAACATAACAAACGGCAATATCACTTTCAGTCTCTTAAAACCTAATACAAATTAATATAAATCGCTACATCAGTTTTTCTGGACCTAACTGACCAGAATAAAAAAAACTCTGGTACAATTGCAAGAGAACTGACATAGAAAACCGTATGACTTTGTAAGAATATGAGGCATAGTGGAAATATAAACACACGCATAGATCTTTTCTCAAAAATGGGCGATTTACTGCCATTAAAATTGTTTTTTCTTTTTTTGCACGCCATGGAGATTGTATTGATGAAAGTTGTAGAAATTTTGGTCATTAAAAGAGTCTATATCAAGTTTGTAGCTGTTTCTTTGCGATAAATAACATTATGATGAATCCAGTGGAAGCTTGATACAACGACAACGGATAATGTAACGGAACAAATTTTGCTCCGTTCTCATTTAAAAATAAATAGTCTTGTAGCGCCACCTAGCATGAGTGATCAATTATTTGTTCGACGACAGATAGTCTATTCTCGATAATAATCGATTGATTGATAATAGATGGCGGCAGTGTAGCGGCCAGATTTGTAAAACTTAAAATAATCAAATTAGAAATCTTAAACTATTTCTTTATTTAAACATATTTATTTCGTAAACATTTGTTTAGTTGTTTTCAACATTGATCGTCACGTATCGTTTCAACGATTGGCATCGACGGTGCGTTGTCTTTGCCTCGATATAAAATAATTGTCTTGGTTTCGCCTCCTGTCAGTTTTGACATTAGAGGGTTGAGACTTCCGCTCAAGCCCAAGCGCCTGGTGCGTATACTCCAGGAGGAATGTAAGGTTTCTCAGGAAACTTGGCCATGTGCGGCCTAAATCATGGAGTGATCAAGTGATGATCATCCGTAAAGTACCCTGCACGCTGAATTGTACCCCTGGGTTTGGTGGGTGGAATCCGGCAATGATCCAGCAAGGAGCTGATCATGGATTTCCTAGGGTTTCATCGTATTTATTTATTCATTGATCTTTAAACATTCATCAGTAATTTAAATAATCATCGTTTCATCCATTGTAATCTTGTAATTGTTATTTCATTCTGAAATGAAATAATTTATATTTTTGTAAACGTTCCACGTTTATCATTCAACGACGTCTCCGGTCGCTGGCGACTTGGATATATCCTGCTGGAGGATCTGGGCAGACTGAAGTAGCTGGACCCATCCCGGAATGAGGAGCATGGTTGCTTAAACACTAAGGACAGCGTAGCTTCATGGGTGGGTAACCGAAGTCAACTCGAGGTAACCTCCATGTTCTTTTAGCCGTAGACCGAGTCTCCACTTGTCTGGTCAGGATCCTTCCTGCCGGGATGTCAAGGTTGTAATTTTAGTACCTAGAGTATTGAGTAGAATCATTTGAGCATTTGATGTCTGACGAATCGATAACACGCCCTGTGTGTATTAAGAGTCCGTGTTTGAATAAGTGAGGTACGGGTTTCCTACCTCAATATAAATAAGAAAATAACTTGTATTAATTCAAGGAAAATAAATTGCATGATAAGAAAACTTTCTTTGATTTGTCACCATAGTCCCTTTAGTGGTTCGACGGCACACCCATCACCGTCGAGCGGCTAAAGGTGACATACACCTTTCATTTCTAATTTTTGTAACAAGAAATCTACGTTACAAATGGCGCCCATAAGGAAATTTCAGTAATTAAGAACTGAAATTGTGACGGATCTTGCTCAAATGATTTTAAAATCAATTTTAAATTAAATATTTTATTTGTAGGGGTACAATTATATTTTATTACATATATTTATACTACAGTAACAGCGTGCAGTGGTTACAATTTTGTGTAAAAGTTAAATAAACTTAATAGTTAAGTTTCCTGGATAAGTTAGGTTATGTTTTTATAAAAAACAGATCAAATCTCTGGAGGAGTTTGTCTGGAAATGCCTACTTATTAATTTATAGAACTTGTTTTGTTTATTTGGTAACAGGTTACCAAATATTTATTTTGGAAAACACTGTTTTATATTAAGTATCTTTTGTTGTGTACTAAGGTTTAAGGTTATACCTTTAGTTAGGTTATTCATAAGCTTGTTCATACAAACAGGCAGTAAGCATTTAATAGGAATAATATTACCTTGTTTTAAGAAAGTGAATATCAACAAGTATTGTTGTTGTTGCAGTACAATTGCATCTTTAATACAGTGCCATTGTACATAGGAAGCATACATAATATTAATATTGGTTTCCTATGTTACAATCATTGTTATTTTGAATTGTATGTTTACAAAAGGTCATAAATAGTGTTGTGTGTAATAAAAATAATACAAAGATATTAAATAATATTATAAGTGATAAAACAATATTGCCTAACAAAAGTTTTAATTAAGTAATTATAAACTGTTAGTTTATAAATTGAAAATACAATTTTGTGATCGGAGGTCAAATGCTTAAATCAAAATACTAATAGTTTTTTTTTCAAATATTTATTGCATAAATAATTAAGTGCAAAAATGGATATTGACACAGTTTATTATCACTCCTTGCTCCGGGATCAGTTAATTTATAGGGTGACCACACATTCAGAAATACCGGAGACTACAGCTTACAAGGTAAGGTAAGTGACACCGTTATCACCTTGTTTGATTCAAGCATTATTATGGTACGTAGTGGTCAAGGAGGAAGTTTCTTTCTGGAAAGAGTTAAGTGGACTGTTATTAGTGGAGTTTCGATCCAGTAGATTTTGATTATCGTTTGTTAGGCGGAAAATTTGTTCAAACACACAACACAAATAAGAACCGATACACAACGTACTTTGCAGTTGGAACCGAAACAATTTCACTTTGCAGTTATGTTCTTAGGCACGGAATTTCGGAAACCGTAATTACCGAAATTAGGTTCAATTCACGGGATCAGAGTTTCGTAGCGTTTTAACAAGGCACGTCGTTTTCTTTCCATTTTATGGATGATTTTCTTTTGTTGGTGTGTCGCAGTCCGTTTATGACGCGTAGAGAGACGGATCACCTCTCCTACGATGACGAGACACACAATTATGTGCTAGCGTTTAGCGTAGTATTAGACTTAGGTCTTTAACTTAGGTTACAATTAGGTTTAGCCTATAGTTTAAGTTTATTAACATTATTGTTATGAAAATCCTGCGTAGGTAATAAGTTTTTTTTTAAGATAGACACCTTATTAGTTTTAAAGGGTCATCTTTAGTTCACACATTTGTGTTAAGTTCCTGTTGCTCTGGCCAAGCAAATGTTAGTAGTGTGAAACATCACTTATGTTTAGGCATTAGCCGTTTTGTGTATCGAGCGGATGGTAACTCGTTAAATAAGCCTTACACACCAGTTAACACGGTTTTCCTGATGGAAACTTTAGGCATTCGCCGTTTTGTGCTGTACATCGAGCGGATAGTAACTCGCTAAATAAGCCATATAACTGTATAGCACGTTTTCCCCGCTGAACGACGTCATGAGAAAACATTTCTCCGCTGAACGATCGTCATGGGAAAGGATATCTCCGCTGAACGATCGTCATGGGAAAAGATTTCCCCGCTGAACGACGTCATGAGAAAGAATTTCTCCGCTGAACGTTCGTCATGGGAAAAGATTTCCCCGCTGAACGACGTCATGAGAAAAGACTTCCCCTCTGAACAACGTCATGGGATAAGATTTCCCCGCTGAACGATTGACATGGGAAAAGAAACTAATATGAGTTCCACTGGCATACAGGAGGAATCTCAAGGGTTTAGTGCGAGTTCCACTGGTTAACAGGAGGAATCTCAAATGGGTTTGTATGAATGGGGTGGTTTGAAGCTATAAGCTTGATACTACAGTGGTATGGAAGGTGATTATGAAAGGTCAAGTTCTGCGGTTTGAATGATGATGCATGCAAGAGTGGGTTTTTTTAAGTCTGGAATGTTGGAAGTTAAGTTGGTTTGGATTTCCTGACAGTTGGATTTTATTGGAATGATGAGGCTGTTTTTTTTAGTAAACAATTAATTGTTTTAGTTTCCTTCTAAGGTGTTGCTATTTAGAACTTCGTCTATATGGTGGACAAGTTTTTTTTTATATTAGTCATTTTTTAAGTAGTTTCCTTCTTTAACAGAAATAGTGTTGTCCTAGCGATAGTTTAAACACCGGGGCGGTGTTTTTCGCGGGAAGGGGGGAATTGTAACGGAACAAATTTTGCTCCGTTCTCATTTAAAAATAAATAGTCTTGTAGCGCCACCTAGCATGAGTGATCAATTATTTGTTCGACGACAGATAGTCTATTCTCGATAATAATCGATTGATTGATAATAGATGGCGGCAGTGTAGCGGCCAGATTTGTAAAACTTAAAATAATCAAATTAGAAATCTTAAACTATTTCTTTATTTAAACATATTTATTTCGTAAACATTTGTTTAGTTGTTTTCAACATTGATCGTCACGTATCGTTTCAACGATTGGCATCGACGGTGCGTTGTCTTTGCCTCGATATAAAATAATTGTCTTGGTTTCGCCTCCTGTCAGTTTTGACATTAGAGGGTTGAGACTTCCGCTCAAGCCCAAGCGCCTGGTGCGTATACTCCAGGAGGAATGTAAGGTTTCTCAGGAAACTTGGCCATGTGCGGCCTAAATCATGGAGTGATCAAGTGATGATCATCCGTAAAGTACCCTGCACGCTGAATTGTACCCCTGGGTTTGGTGGGTGGAATCCGGCAATGATCCAGCAAGGAGCTGATCATGGATTTCCTAGGGTTTCATCGTATTTATTTATTCATTGATCTTTAAACATTCATCAGTAATTTAAATAATCATCGTTTCATCCATTGTAATCTTGTAATTGTTATTTCATTCTGAAATGAAATAATTTATATTTTTGTAAACGTTCCACGTTTATCATTCAACGACGTCTCCGGTCGCTGGCGACTTGGATATATCCTGCTGGAGGATCTGGGCAGACTGAAGTAGCTGGACCCATCCCGGAATGAGGAGCATGGTTGCTTAAACACTAAGGACAGCGTAGCTTCATGGGTGGGTAACCGAAGTCAACTCGAGGTAACCTCCATGTTCTTTTAGCCGTAGACCGAGTCTCCACTTGTCTGGTCAGGATCCTTCCTGCCGGGATGTCAAGGTTGTAATTTTAGTACCTAGAGTATTGAGTAGAATCATTTGAGCATTTGATGTCTGACGAATCGATAACACGCCCTGTGTGTATTAAGAGTCCGTGTTTGAATAAGTGAGGTACGGGTTTCCTACCTCAATATAAATAAGAAAATAACTTGTATTAATTCAAGGAAAATAAATTGCATGATAAGAAAACTTTCTTTGATTTGTCACCATAGTCCCTTTAGTGGTTCGACGGCACACCCATCACCGTCGAGCGGCTAAAGGTGACATACACCTTTCATTTCTAATTTTTGTAACAAGAAATCTACGTTACAATAAACATTGACTTAAAATATTCATAATGTTTAGTTTATGTTTATCCGTTGTCGTTGTGTCAAGCTTCACCAAGCACCACACCCAGCTCCGAAAACGAATAAACTTACTTCAAAGAACAATTTTGAAGTATGTTTATTTGTTGTCTGAGCTGGGTTCAATAAGTTTTGTTTGTAATAACTTTTCAGACAGATAACTTAGCTGCAGTTTCTGTTGTCTTTTTTCAAAATAGAAAAGAGAGTCGTCTGGCAGCAGTGAAACAGGACCTTAGTCTTGTAGTACAAAATTTACTTAGTGCGCTGTTAAAAATATCTCAAGATTTTTAATCTACAGTCGACAGCACAACATTAGACTACCCTAATTTGTCAAATTTCTACAACCAATTTTCAGCTTTATTCACTTCACATAGAGTTCTCTTTCAATTGGAAGTTTTTGACAGATTAGGGCAGGTTGATCTGCTGCCGTCCGTACCAAGGTTACCATCATATTATTTTTTGTTCAGAGCCTTCAGAACTTCGGGACTTCAAGGATTGATGCATCAAAGTGTCAATGAAACGAATACACCCTCAATTAACACTCGCATGTTGTTATTCTTAATGCACAAGCAAAGGAAATTTAATTTGTCTTACATCCTACGCTATCCCAGCTGGAGTAAATCTTCGCATCTGATGTCAAAGGGCTGCCAACTCGTTTAATTTCATGGCTCTTTAAAATTCTTTTGTCATTCGTTGTCGTCTAGTAGCTTGTGAGATGAGACGAGTGCACTGGACTGAAAATAATGTTAAAAGAAAAATCTAGTGTCCGCATGTTTCATAATAATATAATCTATTCTGAGTGACAAAAAGAAACGTCTTTTATGTCGAGTTGTATAAAGTTCTGACCAAGATTTCGGGGTCCTTGGTTAAATTCCCGGGTCGAACTAACTTTGTGCCGGTTTTTTCGAACACAGCTCGAGGTTGTGATCACCAATCCGGACTTAGCAAGCGTGATGATTCAGCCAGTATCTATTACAGCGATGACTAGATTTTAATGATGGAGGCATTAATTGGCTGATCAATTCCAACTCTTTTTTGGCTGTTCCCGTTACAATGATGAGCCAGTTCACTTGAAGATAAAAGTTCTAAGATACAGTGGAGCACGCATTGAGTGATGCTTTGCGAAGTGGACCTTAAAAAAATAAGCCGCAGTGGCAGCTTAACATCAAGTAGGCGACATGCCTGTCTGCTTTTATTAGAACTTCTGCCTTCCAAGAATTTGCGCGTCTGCTTGCAGGCAGAATACTGACAGACCTTTGTAAAATATTGTATTCTCGCAAATAAATGAATGATTGATTGATTGATTGGTTGATTGATTTGATGGCAGTTGCAAAAAGTTGAATAACAAAGAGCGTGCTGGGAAGAAAATTTCACTTGACCTAATCCAAGTTATGTTCTAGTGTAGTAATCTTTAATTAAAGATCAAGAAAATGTTTACACCCGACATCCGTTGGGTCTGCAAATTACTTTATATTTCTAACAGCCGTTTTACGAGTTAGTAACTTTCAATTTAGTTAAAATGATTATCGCGCGGGATCAAAGGCTTCTTGATTATACGAATTAGTTCGTATCTAAATAAGTGACGGTCTTTTGGCGTGAACTCAAAAAGGTTTACAAGTGATGTTTTGTTCAACTAAATTAGGGGTATACAGTGAATTTTATCGATATCGAAACTGGACAAGTGGAAATGCTTTAATATGCAGTTTTCTGTCTAAAATATTCAATAAACAAACACTGCGGGTAGAGTTCTAGTATTGTATATACTAACACTTCTATTGGAATATCAGGTTACCTAGACATATATGGCCATTATTCCCTTTCCTATCGTAAAGGGGAGCTCTAAAATCAGGCCTTGGCCGAATCAAGGGCAACATGGCGTTTATGTACCCAACTCTTATTATTATGTCCCAAGCTGCCGTTCGCATCTAACAGTTTATTGTAGTGTACATAAAGTTTGTTTATTACTGTTGTTCTGTTAATGGATAGTATACCTAGTAAAGGTATTGATTGTGGTTGTGGAGTGTTTTGAAACAATGCAAATGCATTAACTCAATGATTTTTCGCAGTGAAAAAGTATACGACGTTTTCATTGTTCATTGCCAATCTTATTATTTTACTGTTTTCTTTTTATTACTTCAGGGCCAACCATAATTCTGGCAGTTGTGTTTCACCGGTGCAAGCATAGTAAAAATTTCCATACCTTATGAATTGAAAGATACTCGTAACGTGACGCAATACATGTCTAAAACATTTGTGCTTATCAATAAAAACACTTACAAAAGTTTTTATAAAACCACGAGGGCAGTGCTCAAGCACTCGATGGTAAGCAGTGACCATCAGTTGTTAAAACATGTAACACTATAACATAATTTGAAGGGAAAACATACATAACAAAAGCTGGCAGCAAAAAAATACACAATGCTTAATTTAACAATGGAGAACTTACTAATCGAGACTTCGAGAGAAACATTCACGGCCCCTACTAAACTATCGATAAAACTAAGATTAGTTTATCGATAACTGTGTGATATTGCGCACAGCTCTACCCTATCTTTACTTGCTGTAAATAAGAGAAAAACATAATTTACAAGTTAAAGATCCCTTCACAAACTCAGTGAAGCTTTCTAATGAAATAGTAATTACAATTTAATACAAGTTTTCAGAGTAAACTGTTGTAGCAACATTAGAAGCGGGCACGAAGCCTAACTGATGTTTAGGCATAATAGCCCACTTAATTAAAAGATGCTTTTCCAGGAAGCATCGCTAAAGATTCCGCCTAACTGTGGGCACATATTACTAAATATGTAGTTACTAACGTAACCGTGAGGGGCACTTTTACTCTATTACTTGATTTTAATGAACTCTACCATTTATGCTGTCAAATCATAGTTAGACGACGTCAACATAGGACACTTAATTAAGTTTTTTATGGTATGTTTTATCGCAGTATTCCCATTTACCAAATGAAGTGCAATACACAACGATTATTTTGTGAGAGAGTAGTACTTCACCGGTCCAGCCAGCATATACAGAAACTGCAGCAATGTTAATTGTCACTAAGAAATGCGCCATCGGGCCTGTCAATATTAAAAAAATAAGAAATGTTTCTACCCTAAAAAATCATATTTTACATACGCAAATCCAACTCATTGGTGCACAAAGACTGCTCATCGAACCTATCTTAGAAAGGCAGTAATGGACCATCAACCCTGCGGACACAATTCCACCCCGGAAGATGGCCTCGAAGGCCTCTGGTTGTTTATCTATATTTTTATGGTAATAGCCACTTCTAAAGCTGGGTCAGGAAGGATTTGGAGCGCGCGACCTGCTAAACTTTGTAAGTGTATGGCCTAACCCTGATATATTGAATTTGGGCAATTTTTTGGGACGGAATTTTTGAGGATATTGTTTCTGTTTATTGAATATTTGGATGGGAATGATTGCATACTTGTTTTGCAGTTGACTTGAACTCACTGTGTGGAATGTTTTGTATTTATTTTTCTTTTGAAATATTGCAATATGCATTTCAAAAGTGTAAGTTTCCGCTTTTTCAGGCATCATCATATATGTTGGCAGATAATAATGCTGATGAGTCGAAATTACTATCACTAGTTGTATATTAATTTAAGTTTCAATTTGGAGTATGACCGAAAGTATGGATGAATTATAATTACATGGTCTAAAAATTTCTCAGCTCTAAAATTAATATAATTACACTATGATACACTAAGCGAATAATAATGTTTCGTCAGAATTCGCTTCCTCTAATTTAAACCATTTACATTAACAGGTTAAAAATTTGAAACCCTGAACAAGGCGCTAGGTGCGAAACTCCAAACTCCGAAACAAGGACTGCATTTAAACGAAATACTAAGAAACTCCAAACTCCGATAAATATTGCATTTAATTAAAAAGTTCCGAATAATAAATACAGTCGCGGCTTTCTAGCAAAAGTTGGAATGAGATTTTTGCGATAACTGCAACACTCGAGCCCATTTAAATTTAAACTACATTACTATGTACAAACTGGCTTTGTAGCAAAACTAAAATCTGGAATTCGAATTAAAATAGTATGTATGGGATGTAACGTTAATAGAAGTCAAATAAGTTATTTTTATAAAAAAATATATTATATTGTGACTTTTAATAGTTATCTCAGAAATATAAAAATACATAATAGTAACAAAAAAAGAACAAAAAAATCAATTTGTTTAAGCATTTATTTCAAAAACAACACAGAGACTATGTGTAATTGTTTATGTAGCAATAAGCTTTTATTTTTAAGTACTAACCCAACATATTTTTGTCTCTGCGCGGAGCAACATGTAAACACTTACCCAAAAATTTCAACCCAAAAAAGGCAAGGACTGAAGAATCTGTGAAAAAACATTTTTATAAAAAAAAATAGTTTTCTCAATAAACATTCCCTGTTCGGGTATAAAATCTCCTTAATATTCGACATTCGTGTACCTACTGATCGGAAATGGAAACAGAATAGTTTTGCTTACCCCGATACAAAAAGAGGAGTTCTATTGTTCGGGATCCCTGTAATGGATTGCACAAATAACTGTTTCGTATGTTCACACAGTTGAAATAGATTAGTTTTTGCAGCAACATTTGTTAAATTTTTAGAACTTTTTGGTAAAATATCTAAACTGTGTTGGTTTTACATTTTGACGCTTTAATAACGAATTCTGATATTTATTTGTGTGGTGTGTCTACCGCTTACTGGTTAGTTATTTGTTACATGTTTTTGTTTTTTTAGTTATATTTTGTACTATATACTTGATCGTGTACCGTATACTTTGTACGTATAACGTAAAAAATAATTGAAGATTATTGACATAAATATTTCTTCCTTCTTTTTGCCGTTTGGGTGTCAAAAAAGCCACCATACATTACACTCATTTCACATTACTAAATATACCATAGATTAGTTGCTCTTAAAGTCGTACATTAGTTTTATTCGTTTTTTTACCTATTTAATCGTAAGAGCTCGAAAATAAACCAAAACTAGGTTTTTGTAAAGATTTTTCTGGTACAGCCTTAGTGCAATAAAATTCAAGTAACAATAAATATTAGTTCAATAAAAAATTCAAGAAATAAACTTTATTAGTGTTTCAGATTTCCTTTTTACGACGCATCCGCCCAATCTTCCCGTAACGGGCATATAATCGAACCTCACGAACATTTTATGAGCAAGATGCGCCATTTATTGAGCAGCGGATGTTTTGGTACGAAAGATGGTAAAAGTAACGTGCTAAGGAAAATATTAAATTACTATCAGTAGGTTATATCATGTCTTGCTTATATTAAGAAGGTGTAAGCTGTCATGTTTGATGCTCTTTCACGTATAAATTACAAAACAGATTTAGTTGCAATTTTGAATACAGTAATGACGCCGCACACCCCGTACAATAAAGGCGTATATGAACTCACGCAATTTTTTTTTTATTTCAGATAATGATAGAAAATGCTTTGTTACGTGTGCTCAATTTTTTTCGTATTTTTTTCTGCAAAAACCAAAGAAATATGTTGGAAAAAACAAAAAGCTACTCCATCATAAAGTGCGTTCATTCCGTAGCAATTAACACTTAAATTGAGTTACTACACACACATTTTGTTAAAACCCGTACCAATAAGTGCGTAATTACAAATCCGACCTTGTTGCCTCTTAGGTTGAAGACGTATTTTTCGCGTAAGTCACTTACTCCTTTATTGCACTACAGATTTTCAGATAAAATCTTCGTAACTTTACATGTGTATGAATGTTTCATATTGTTTCATGCGTAACTACATTAACATCATAAGAATTTTTAAAATTGTTTCTTAAGTCAAATAATCCTTTAATGCAAGATATCTACTTTCTTCATTTCGATTCTTATTTAGATGTACAGTAAATGTTAATGTCAAGTGTTTAAATGTATCTCTAGTTACATTATTATAATAGTCGGTTTTAAAAGCATTTAGGCTTAAAACTTAGTTTAATTAAAACTAATAAAAAAAAATGTGTTGCATGTTTGTATTCTGCGTTGAATTGACTTCCTATGTTGGCTACACGGTAGAGGCCCAAGGGTTGTGGGTTCAGTTTACCAGCGCCACAATTTTGAATTGCTTTTGAAAAAAATTGTGTGTGGTGTTTGATTCATCTTTGTTTTTCTTTGGACATCCTAGTGGTGCTATGGTTGAGAAGTTGGCTATAACTCCAATAGCTCGCGGGTTCGATTTCCGTACGTGTGTAACGTTTGTGTGCATGTTTGAACATGTTTGTTCGTATCCGGTTATTTGCCGTTCTTCCCTGCGCATCGGCTGCCCAAGCGGAGTCATGGCCGTGGGTATGGCATGGTGAAATTGCAGTGGGCCCAAATTCTTAGGCCGTGCTGATTCTTATGTTACTTTAAGGAATATTTTATTATCATTTTTTTTACTACCACGTGTATAGTATATACAGCTTTATCAGGTTACATGTTTTTGGGTTTTTCTATTTATTTTTGTGCGATAAAGAATATCAATCTATTTATCTATAATTGTAATACTTTCTTGTATCTGCGCCAGCAATTTTTCATCGCATAAATGGTAATTTTGGTTGGGATTCGAACCCACAAGCCCTGGCGGAACTAAAAAAACAACTAACTTTAGCATTTCTTAACAGTGAATACATCTGATCTGGCACGAATAGCACTTAATGCTTTTTATTCTTATCAATAACAAATTGCATTGAATCACCCTCATTTTGTGTGTCCTTTTTGTAAGTAACGATGTTTGATTTTAATTTGTAATTATTATGAGGCATGCAAATACACACCAAACTCAAATCGGTTTCTAATTTGTCCCGAGCAATTATCAGAATATAAGGAAACCTCTTGAATACCTTATTTGCTCTTTCATTTTGCAAAAATATCCATAGGCAACTGGCTATTTCATTAGCGCCACGATTACCTATTTCCGCATGCCACATGTAATAATTAATTATATGCTTTTCGGGCAAAAGAACCCTAAATTCAATCTGGTATTGAATATGTGTATGTTATAGCAGTCCTCAATTTCACGGTGTATGACATTCTTTTAAAACAAGGATACTGTAACATGTGGCATGCGCAAATAGGTAATCGTGGCGCTAATGAAATAGCCAGTTTTTTATTTATATTTTTTCAAAATGAAAGAGCAAAAGGTATTCAAGAGGTTTCCTTATATTCTGATAATTGCTCGGGACAAAATAGAAACCGATTTGTGTTTGGTATGTATTTGTATGCCTCAAAAGAAATACAAATTAAAATTACACATCGTTTCTTACAAAAAGGACATACACAAAATGAAAGTGATTCAATGCACTTTGATATTGAAAAGAAAAAAAAGCGTCAAGTGCTTTTCGTACCAGATCAGATGTATTCACTGGTAAGAAATGCTAAAGTTACTGGGATAATAAATATAGGTATTGTAAAAGAAATGACACGTGAGGACTTCTTTAACTTTATACTACAAGTAGACGGTACAAAAATTGGTCTCATGATTCGGAAAATCGTAAAATAAATTGGAGTAAGATTAAAGAAGTTTCTGTTACTCCCAACAATCCCAGAATTTTTTTCATAAAGTATGGATGTGAATCGGATCCTATTTTTGTTGACACTAATTCTTAATCCAGAAGTTTGACACGAAATTAAAAAAAAAAACATTAGCCATTAACATTATACCACATTATACCCGTACCATAGACGTAATTAGATGTTTTGTATGGGCAATTTGTTATTTGTTTATATGACCATGGTGATTATTTTTATGACAGCTGTTACTATTTTTTTTTGATGGTAAGAGTCTATTATTGTGTCATATCGTGACATTCACGTTGCTATGTAACATTGTTATTGAACAATGGTTGTCATTGAAAATAAATACTACACCACAATATGTGCATTTTTATCTGCATTATAAATATATAATAACTGGCGACGAGGATGCCCAACGAAAACGAAAAATTACGAAGGGTACGTTCCTCCCTTAAAGGAAACATCACGAGGATTGAAAATTACGTATTTTCTTCGGAAAATATATCAATCGACGAAATCGAGGCAAGACTTTTAAATTTGGAAAATACAATACAGACTTTACGCGATATACAAACTAAGATTGAGTGCGACACTGGAAGTGACCTTATTCAAGAAACACAATACAGAGGAGATTTTGAAGAAAGTGCCATCAAAATTCGAACCAAACTTACACAGTTAAAACGGAATTGTGCAAATACTATTGCACCCATACCAACTACTTCAACAACTGTAAGTACCGATAAAGACTCGACCCCAAAAATTAATTTTCAACCATTACAAGAGAAAGAGACATTTCAGAATTTCATAAACAGATTGAAAGTGTTTTTCTTACTTAACAAAATCACCGACCCTAAAACTAAAATGTACATACTGCTATCTGCGATACCCCCAATACTCCATGAAAGATTATACAACCTTTGCTCGCCTGATGACCCATTAGACCATTCGTTTGAAGAACTGTCACAATTATTGAATAACTTTATTGATCCGAAACCAAGTGTCTGGTCACTTCAACACAAATTCATTTCAAGAATGCAACTACAAGATGAAAGTGTACACTCATATGCTTCAGAGTTAAAGAGACTTTCACTCAACTGTGAATTCAAATGCCTACACTGCAAAAAACCTACTGTGGAAAGCTTTTTATCTTTACAATTCATAAGAGGATTAAAAGATGGAGAAATCCGCACCAAATTGTTACAGCAAAGAGACACCCCACCATTTTCCGATCTTGTCCATACTGCAACTTCTATAGAAATGGGAAAAACGGAAAACTCCTCAATTACATATGATACGAGAAGAAAAGTAGACAACGTCAACAAATTGTCAAGTGCATCATCTCGATCCCCTCAACCCGCGCAACATAAGAACAACTTTCGATCACCCCTTACCATACGTGATTTAAGAGGAAAGTGTTTTCGCTGCGGAAGTGCCGAACACCGAGCAAACGAATGCGGTGCTATAAAAACTACATGTCGAAAATGCCAGAAAGAAGGCCACCTAGCACGTGTGTGCTTACAAAGGAACGTTGCTACAAACCAAGTAGACGACACTGAAAGTAATTACACTGATGAGAGTCTTGCCGACATTAACCTCTTGAAAAGTGAAATTCCTGAGAGATACATGATCACAATTATGATCGAAAACAAAAAAGTTCCTATGGAATTTGATACCGGCGCATCACTGTCTTCCATGTCTTTAAAACAATTTAAGAAAATGAACATTGATAAGAGAATCTTCAATACGAACATGAAAATGAGAACATACACAGGAGAAATCATAACCCCTGCAGGCGTTGCTTACGTAGAATGCAAATACAAAAACCAAATATTTCATGGTAAGCTTTACATAATCAATCAAGACGTTGATCCAATACTCGGACGTAGCTGGATGAAAGAATTAAAAGTAGATTTAGCAGACATTCGAACTATAAAAACCCAATCTAAAGAAAATACAGCACTTATACAACCTGATCTCGATACATTACTAGAACAGTACAGAACAACAGTTTTCAGATCAGATCTGGGAGAAATTCCAAACTACAAAGCGCACTTAAGCTTACAGGATAACACGAAACCCATTTTTATCAAACCACGGCGAATTCCGTACGCTCTAAAAACAAAAGTAGATGAAGAAATTGATCGCCTTTGCTCTATAGGTGTAATCACAAAAGTGGATAACTCCGAATGGGGTACGCCCATAGTACCAATCGTAAAACCAAATGGAAGCATTCGACTATGCGCTGACTATAAAATTACACTTAATAAAGTGATAAAAGACGAACAGTATCCCATACCAATAATAGAAGACATATTTGCGGAAATGAACGGAGGAAAATTTTTCTGTACTCTTGATATTACCCAGGCTTACTTAAACATGGTCATGGACGAAGAGAGCGCATTGATGCAAACTCTTAGTACACACAAAGGTACTTTCAAAGTGAATAGACTTATGTTTGGCGTTAAAGTAGCGCCAAGTTTATGGCAAAAATTTATGGATCAACTGTTACAAGGACTAGAAGGTACGAAGTGCTTCTTTGATGACATAATTATTCAAGGTTCAACAGAGAATGAACTACTTTTAAGACTAAAAAACGTATTAGATAAATTAAAAGAAAATAATCTGAGAGTAAACAAAGACAAATGCCACTTTTTCAAACAAAGTATCAACTATTTAGGACATACAATCGATCAAAACGGTCTACATAAAAATAAAGAAAAGACTAAGGCTATTGCTAACACTGAACGTCCTAAAAACGTCACTGAACTAAGAACTTTTCTTGGCATGGCCAACTATTACAACAAATTTATACCCAACTTAGCGACACTTACCGGACCATTAAACGAACTACTTAAGAAAAGAACAGAATTTAAATGGTCACAGAAATGTGAACAAAGTTTTAAGGAAATTAAAAATGAAGTTCTTAGCGAACGGGTACTAACTTACTTCGACCCCAAGAAACCTCTCGTACTAGCCACAGATGCATCTCCAACAGGCTTAGGGGCAGTGCTGTCTCACCGACTACCAGATGGATCTGACCGACCTGTAGCCTTTGCGTCAAGAACTCTAACCAGTAGCGAAAAGAACTACAGTCAGATTGACAAAGAAGCGACAGCGATTTACTGGGGCATCAAAAAGTTCTTCCATTACTGCTATGGAAGAAAATTCACACTTATTACTGATCACAAGCCTCTTACATTGATTTTTCACCAGCACCAAACGTTACCGGCCCTTAGTACCATGAGACTTTTCCATTACGCTCACTTCTTATCTGGCTTTGATTACAATATTGAATACAGAAGTTCTGGACAAAATTCAAATGCAGATTACCTATCCCGATTCCCCGTCGAGATACAAAAAGAAAACGGCCAGGACCAACACTGCACATTTCAAATACAACAATTAAATAAATTAGATGTGGAAATAACTAAGATAGCCCGAGAAACGGAACAAGACCCAGAATTACAACCGGTCACAGAAGCCCTCCGATCGGGGCAATCAATGAGGCAGTTCGGTTTTAAAGACAATGAGATCACTCTACAGGACAACTGCCTCCTGAGAGGAACACGAGTGATAATACCACGTAGTTTACGTAATCGGGTACTTGAGGAGCTACACGCCGGTCACGTAGGCATCTTAAAAATGAAATTACTCGCAAGAAGCTTCATTTACTGGCCAAACATTGACAAAGACATTGAAGAGAAAGTTAAATCGTGCAGATCGTGCCGGCTCGAGCAAAACGAACCCCAAAAGGCGCCTCTACATCACTGGGAGGACCCTGCCGGACCGTGGCAACGAATACATATAGACTTCGCAGGCCCAATACACGGTCACTCTTTATTCATACTCGTTGATGCCTACTCTAAGTGGGTAGAAATAATACCAACAAAAACTACTACAAGCGCTTGGTGTATTAAGAAGCTAAAGGAGTTATTTTGCAATTTTGGAAGCCCTTACACCCTTGTTTCAGATAATGGACGACAGTTTGTATCCGCCGAGTTTGAAAATTTTCTGTCCAACTACGGAGTTTTTCACAAAACGATTGCTCCTTATCACCCAGCTACGAACGGGCAGGCAGAGCGCTATGTCCAAACAGTTAAAAGAGCCCTACGAACAATGGCGGGCGAGAGGGGCGATCTTGAGGACAAAATCCTAACGGTGAAGACCAGGTTACGGCGCACGCCCAAGAGCAACGGCCTGACGCCGTATCAAGTGATGTTCGGGAGAGATATCCGGACATTACTACATGTAATGTTCAGGTCAACTACGGCTCCGTCGGCCTCAGAACAGCGGCCTCTTCAGAACGAGCCGTCGAGACAGTTCGAGATAGGACAGAAGGTCCAAGCCAGAAGTTACTCCCACCCTTCCTGCAAGTGGGAGTTCGGCACTGTAGTGCGCCGCCTGGGCCGGCTGCACTATGAAGTACGCACCGAGGACGGCACGCTCTGGCGCCGCCACCTGGACCAGCTGCTGCCGGCGCCCGGGATACGCCCCTAGTGGTAGCCAAGATTCGCGGCGGAGGCGTGTCATATCGTGACATTCACGTTGCTATGTAACATTGTTATTGAACAATGGTTGTCATTGAAAATAAATACTACACCACAATATGTGCATTTTTATCTGCATTATAAATATATAATATATTGTATTTGATTATCTAGGTTTAATCATAAAGTACCTGCCGTTTGTCTTAGTTTTATAACTAACGTTAGAGGTAGCGTAAAAGTTGTTTCTCGATATGTCCTTTGTAAATAGCGCGAGACAACTTTAGCGCTACCTTTAACAAGTACAATTTAGTCTTTTTTGATCTCGTGACGGTGAAATTATGTTAAGTTAAATTCATTTTGTTGATTATGACAGAAAACTACTCTAATCGATATTGATTTTGTTAAGAAATGAGAAATATTATCAAAAGAAATATTTTTTATTTTTTTTACAATTGTATTTTATTTTAGCATAATATATTCACTATTTTTTACATTAAAATACAGAAAAATATTAAGAAAAATATAAGAAATTACCCACACCTATTACTTACATTAAAATGTTTACTTTAATTTTGTGATTATCAAAATGTACAAAAATACTTAAGTCTGTCAAAATATTTCCGTAATGCAATAAATAAGTGAATCACATACTCTGATAAGGATTTGCAAAATGCCCCTGCAATAAACATTTAATTCAATTTACTTCATAACAAATATTAAGATATGACGTGCAATAAGTGCGTATTAGATAAATACTTCTAAATATTTCATCAAAAAATCCGTGCAATAAAGGCGTATGTGTAAATAATTCACTTCTTTTTTGGCAGGTGAATAGCAAAATAGGAGTAAATCCATTTACTTACAGTAATTTATAAATAACCCCCGTACAATAAAAACGTAAACGTTTCTTTTCTCTCTAGTGATTAAACAAGCAATCTCTCTTTAATGCTAATACCTCAGAAATTAAGAGCGTATTCAGAGGTTTCTAATGATATAAAATACATCTAAGTAGCATGAATAGTTTTGATGTTATAATGAAAATAAACTGTTTTTTTGCTCTCCTGTAAAGTTGGTGTTTTTGAGTTACGCCTTTATTGCACGGGGTGTGCGGTCGCATTTGATTTTGACGAATAATTTTTAGATCGCAGTGATTAAGAATAGCTATGAATACTACTCGTATTACTATCAGATTAAAATGCTATTAGGATAATAACTTTTGGAATTGAGCGAAAAATTATGTCAACTGCATGATGGCTTCATGGAATTAATATCTATGTGATGGCTTATACCTACACAGATAGGTATTCGTTTGCGTTACTAACGCTACGGACAAGCGCAGTCGACGTCATTTTTTGCTCCATTCCAAAAGATATTATCCTAATAGCATCTGTACCGGATAGTATTATTACGTTCTAATCTGGAAGGCTGTTGTGCCATTTCAGGCAATTATATTTAAGCTAAACTTAAATCATAATAATATAAACTCAGCAACAACGTCAACTAAAGATGTCAAAATATGTACATACAATTTGCTCTGCTGAAGGAAGACTTTGTAAGACCAAATCAAAATACATTTAATTTAAATATGCTCGTAATTTTTTCTACATAATAAACCGGAAATCCACTTAATTTGTTTTCCATAAAATACTTTTTCAAAATGGCTACAGATAATGCGTTAAGATTCTAGCCCTTCCATTTACGTAAGTGTACCTCCATCAAGTAGATGACTGGACCACGTGTCCAATTTCCTATCCCACCGCATGACTTGCTAAACTACTCGTATGTCGGTATTCCCACGCCAGCGATTGCGTTGCGGCAATCTTCACTGGATCACCAAACATCTAGTACCCACAAATAGTTCTACAAACTGATGATAGAAGGCGCTGAGCTGCGATTATAAATTCTGGAATCCTGTATCGCACAAGCAACTAATTGTCGCTCACTATCACACTTGTTTGTTACACAACAAAAAACGTATATGGTCCTACGTAAACAGTTGATGTATTTGCATTTAATTTGCTTTGCCTAACACTAGGACCAATTTGGGCCATCATGCACCCTTAATTAGATGTTGCAAGCAGTACAACGAGATAAGTGCTAAAGACCTCGATATATTCCACGACACGTTAACTGGCTTCAAGCGGCCTACGAACGAATATTGATATTTATAATATCTTTGGTGTACACGTATCTGCTGGCTATAAAGTTTTGCTACTTATTGTCAGATGGCGCCAACCAAATATTCTACAGAACAATAAAAATGAACATGGAAGCCTACATTGCGCTAGCGTAATTGTTGTCTTAATCGGAGTGTCCCTACATTTGAGAAGATTTGAAATCATCAATTTTTTTCGGAATTCGAAAGATAAATTCCGTAAGCACAATCGACCTATCTCAAGAAAGATCTCTTTAGAGTAGGACATTAAGCCTCCTAAACGTTTATCTCTCCTGTCAGACCTTAACTTGAATCGAAGAGTCGCTATCTACGTCTTTATTTACATTTTACCGAAGCATTATACGATATATTCAGATCCCGGGCGGTTCATTCCGGCATGATTTGGGCATACATTTAAATAATGTTTCCCCGTGTGGCTCGCTTATATTTGACAACAGGCTTAGGGGGAAAGATTTTGACCTCTATCAAACATTTTCGATCAACGGAAAAATATTGGCCCCACTTTTTTTCGGGACTCCGGTCAAATTAGAATGGAGGTTATGAATATAGATTTTTGGATGATAGGGTTGTAAACTGTTAAATGATTGTGAAACCTGATTGCAACTTTCGCTTCTGAGGCAAAAAAGTTTTCTCCAGTTTCGGAAAAGATTTAGTGGCCAATGTTGTAGTAGTTTACATGTAGGTACACTTTTCGCCGACTGGAAATCTTGTGTTGGTGTCGTCAGTTAATCGCAAACTGAACGCATTCCGATGGCCACCACAGAGTGAATAGTTTTAAACTAGCCTCAGTTTACATATTTTCTGTCTATAAACGCCTCAACTTAACTGTCAGTGTTTCTGGTCTTCCATCCTTTATATTCATGGGAAATATAATGCCAAATCTCGACTAAAACACACGTGCTTCTAAAATTGGATGCAACGTCCCTTATTTCATAGGAAATATTATTCCTCAGCTTGACGAAAATACAAGTGTTTCTGAAATTGGATGCAACGGCCTTATAGCAACCGTGCCAGCCCTACCCGTTTGGGTTATTGGAAAATAATGGATCATGTCCCTACGAGTATTATTTTTGCGACAAAAAAGATTGCTAATCTGCGGGCCGTAAACTTGAATGTATCGTGATGAGATTGAATGATCGCTTTTATGAGCGATTAGGGTTTTATAACGATGTAATCATTTTTTTATTGCCTATCAATTTGTTTTGTCCATGTATTTACCAATGTCTTCTACAAAAAAACCATTTTTGTGAAAGATTTATGCTGTTTGAATTGTTTTTTGGCGCTTTGCTCTGATTAGTGGCAGCACTTTATTTGAGTTTGGTCTGGTACGAGTAGCTCGCTTTCACCGCTGCAAGTCAAATCATGAGATAAAGCCCCTATGACTGTGTTTCGGTAGTATTACTATTTGTAGTATGCGTTTACATGTTCTACATGTATGTCAGGAGAACGCAAGAAGATAAGGAAGTTTTAGTGGATCTCAGCTCTACTTTATTCATCTACAACGATGTGTTTTTTTTTTAATATTTTTATTTTGGACATATACATTGATCTGACCTCAAAGTAAGTAGCGTAAGCACTTGTGTAATGGGTGGCAGAAACAACGAAGATACCACAAATATATGCTTAAATACGAATAAACATTCAGACAATGAACAAACACAAATGTTCATCACATAAGTGTTTGTCCTGGGTGGGATTCGAATTCACGAACCCTGGGGCATAGGGTAGGGACGGTCACTACCAAATGCGCCATCGGGCCTGTCATATTAATAGGTACCTAAGAGAAGTACGTTAACCCAGATATGAAATCACACCCGAGAATTGTCTCAAAAGTGACTTGCAGCTACTGTATAATTCTGAATAGAATATGTTTCACAAGAATCTATATATATAAAACTCAAAGGTGACTGACTGACTGATTGACTGACTGACTGACTGACTGACTGACATAGATATCTATCAACGCACAGCCCAAACCACTGGACGGATCGGGCTGAAATTTGGCATGCAGGTAGATGTTATGACGTAGGCATCCGCTAAAAAAGGATTTTGATCAATTCCCGAGGGAACGGGAACCACGTGGGTGAAACCGCGGGCGGCCGCTAGTTTTATATAACACTAGCGGCCGCCCGCGGTTTCACCCGCGTGGTTCCCGTTCCCGTGGGAATTGATCAAAATCCTTTCTTTTTTAAGATGTATTCTGCTATTCGGGACGGAAACAAATCCAACAAAATATCAAAAACCATGGCAATCGGTCCAGCCGTTCTCGAGTTATAAGTGTTGTAACAAACACGACTTTCTTTTATATATATAGATTACATCAGTGCCGGAGATGTTAGCAGAAACTTTCTTATTCTGACCTTCAAGGAAACTCGTATTCCCATGTCTATTAGTTCACCTGACCAGAGACCGGATAAACGTATCAAAGTTCCTGTAATAGAGTTTAAGATCATCAAGTTCGGAAGTTTCTAAATTAATTATGAGATAAGTGTTCGATATGCCCTATGAATATTATATTAGTACTATCCGATTCAGATGCTATTAGGATAATACCTTTTGGAGTTGCGTTACGCGACAGTGATGACTTACACACACTGACATTATTATGCGTTGCTAACGTTACGGACAAGCGCAGTTGACGTCAATTTTTGCTCAATTCCAAAAGGTATTATCCTAAAAGCATCTGAATCGGATAGTACTCCTCCGTGGTACGTTAGAGCGTTGGACTCTAATACCCGGAGGTCGTGGGTTCGAATCCCGCCGGGAGCATCACTTTGAGTGAATGTTTCTAGTTTGGTTAGGACATAGCAGGCTTGAATCACCTAAATGTCTGAAAAGGATGATGATTCCGTGCTTCAGAAGGTACGTTAAGCCGTTGGTCCTGCGCCTGATCGCTCTCCGGCCGTGTCAGACCGCTGTCCGACCGTGTTATGAGAGTGAGGGAATAGGGAGTGCACCTGTGCTTGTGCACTCACTTGTGCACTTTAATATATCCTGCATAGTTGGCTGATCGTAAAATATTGGCCGCCATAACCGAATACTTGGCTAGGAGGAAATAATTTTAATGGTACGGATAAATTTTAAACAAAGATTAATTTTAGATGGTCTTGATCAAAATCTTTAGTTCAGGATTTGAAGCAATTTGTTTATTATGAGCATTATATTCGACGTAAGTACGCAATAAAACAAGATTTTTCCTCCTAAAAGAAAAAATCAACATTTTTTTATCTGCGAAAGTTAAACTTCGAACCCTCGTCACTTTTTTGTGACCGCCTAAAAACCCTAATCTATCAAGATCAGAGAGTGGCTAAAGACTGCTGAGTTGCGTTTTACAGATTAGAGTGATGCACTTTTTGTTAGTTCTCGAGCGAATTAATGCCAGGGATTTATTTCTAGTGACGTACTCGTGTATCTATAAGTAATAATAGTTTTTTTTTTTTATATTAAATCAGTTGGCAGAGAGACACGCAGCCCACCTGATGGTAAGCGGCCACTGCGGCCTATTCCATTGAGGGACACTTCACTAGGAAGCGTCGGTCAATATGCTGCCAGACTTTATGCTCATCTGATCTTCGAGCCTTTGATTTCAAGTATACTGGCTCCCACATCAATACTGCCGGAACACAGCCAGAGCTGTTATGGCGGCAGATTTCACCCGTGGTAGTAGTTAGGTAGGCAAGTCGGACTCTAAAAAAGCCTTACCACCAACCAGACCCAAGGCGAGAATCGAACCCACGATCTCCGGGTTTTATACCCGAGCGGCTTAGCCACTGTTCCACAAAGGCGATCAAGTCTTCAAAACTATTTACCATTACTTGACCAGAACCCATTACTATCAGCTTCAACCTAAGGCTTCAACTTTATGTTTTTCGTCGCAACTGACATGAGGAATGTTTAGATTACTTGTTGATGATAAACTTATTTCCAGGCGATTATTACTATTATCACACAGAGTGACAAATAGTCTACCATCATCGTATTGATACCTAGCAGTTCACATCTACACGTTTTTATGCAATTTCCTGTCACACACGTCGAAACTGTTGCCAGCTGTTGTAGTCCCGAACCAATATGAACTTTAATTTCCAAAAATCCGCAAGTGCATATGCGGTTTTGCTGGCGATTCTGTGCAGCGGTAGTTGTCGTGTTAATTGTACCCCACAAAAAAGTCGTAGGGATTTCACACTCTATCCAAAATGTAATATTGAAAATAATTTAAGTACAGGCGTAGCATTTTACAGCTCCTCCAGTATTTGAGCATGGCTGGAGAGACCAGGTATGTTTTGGTTACGTGTACACCAAAATAACACATATACTACAATTATATTACCTCGTTGGTCTAATAGCTTAATACCTGTCCATGAGCTCGGTCATGGGTTCAATTCCCGTGCCAAAGAAAAATGTTGGTTTTTTTGAACACAACACGTGTTCTTGATTACCGATCCACGTTTGGCAAGCCGGGTTGATTAAGCCTGTAGTAACCCTAATTGTAGTGATAGATCCCTAACCTGCAGTGGGACATCTTATAAAGACTTTTAATGTCCCACTGCAGGTTAAGTTACAAATTATAAAGATTTTGTGTATTTTCCAAAGCTGTCTAGAAATCTTGAGTATTACCATCAACCTTTCATTTAACTTAATAAATAAAACAAGGATGAAATCGAACGGGATATAAATCTAAAAGGTCTTGCTCGTCCTTCGTGCTCAGTCAGCGGTAGTAACTCCTCACAAAGGTCGCATGCTGACGCTCATCTTTGCCCTCACTTTACGACTTCAAGTCAAACGCTTGAAGGAGGGAACGTCCATCTTCATTTGCAATATGAATACGTATTATGAATGTATGAACTTTTGCAGCTTGTATGTAAGATTATGGAAATTATGGTGTTGATTTTTGTTCTACGTTAATACTCTTCAACTAATTAACGCTTAAGTTTTTTTATACACTAAGTAGTTCATCTCTTGCCCGTGGGTGTCGTAAGAGGCGACTAAGGGATTTCTACTTTAGCAGAACATCTGGTATATGGTGCAGCTAAAATTAGAGGCCGGTGACGGGCAGCAGCGTCACCGGTGCGAGAGCTGCACCCTGCGATCGCCAACACGCCTGCCCAGCGTGGCGATTATGGGCAAAACCTACATATGGGAAGGAACTATAGGCCACGGCCCCCAGTTCCCGGCAGTCCCGCTATTCCTGGTCATGGTGGCGACCATGGTAACGGCGGGGCGGGGGGTGCTAAGAATCTCTGGGCTACGGGAGGCCACCATCAAAAACTGACCCTGGCGACGTATAACGGGCGCACGCTACGGCTTGACTCGCATCTGGCGCAACTTGAGGTAGAACTTGGGAAGATTAGGTGGCACATTCTGGGTTTATGCGAAGTCCGAAGAGAGGGGGAGGACACCGTAACCCTTGAGTCAGGCCACCTAATGTACTTCCGTGGAGGTGACCAACAATCCCAAGGTGGCGTCGGGTTTCTGGTCAATAAGTCCCTCTCCGACAACATTGTGGAGATCTCCAGTGTGTCGAACAGGGTCGCGTACCTGATCGTCAAGCTCACTGAGAGATATAGTCTCAAGGTGGTGCAAGTGTACGCGCCGACCTCGACGCACTCGGACGATGAGGTGGAGGAAATGTTTGATGATATATCAAGGGCCCTCCACCTCACTACCAAGACCCACTACAGTGTTGTCATGGGGGACTTCAACGCTAAAGTGGGAGTACAAAATTGCAGCGAATCGGTAGTAGGATCCCATGGTTTTGGAGCCAGGAATCATAGGGGGCAGATGCTCGTCAACTTTCTCGAACGGGAGGGGCTCTTCTTGATGAACTCTTTCTTCAAGAAGCAGCCCCAAAGGAAGTGGACGTGGCAGAGCCCCGACACTATGACGAAAAACGAGATCGACTTCATCTTGGCGGACAAGCGGCACATATTCAGAGATGTCTCCGTGATCAACAGGTTTAATACCGGCAGCGATCACAGACTTGTCCGAGGCACTCTGAATATCGACTTTAGAGCCGAACGCGTCCGTTTGGTGAAGTCCAGACTCCGGCCAACCCTGCTCCAAACCTTGATAGGATCTGAAACGTTTCAGTCAAACCTGGAGAACCAATTTGCTGCCTTGGAAACCACAATTGACATTGACCGAAACCTAGAAAATGTGGTTCGAGTCCTCAGGGAGGAAGGTAAGAGATTTTATAACATGCGGCGCAAAGGCAGGAAGTCGAAACTTTCCGAAGGGACTTTGGGGCTAATGAGGCAACGACGTGAAGACCCACCCACCACTTCGTCCGGAAAAAGAGCTCTTAACCGGGAGATAAATAAACGTGTGCGTCACGACCTTCGGTGCTTTAATACTCTTTCAATCGAAAGAGCTATAGAGCAAAATCGGGGGTCTAAGGTGTTCGTACAATCTCTCGGAAGAAGCCACCTGACGAAGCTGACCACAGCAAGTGGAGAAGTTGTCGCCTCAAAGCCGGCAGTTCTTTCGGAGGTAGAAGACTTCTATGGCCGTTTATACGCTTCGCATGCATCTCGACCTGATCCCGGAAATGAGGACTCTAGAGCCACGTTAACTCGCCATTACACTGAAGACCTGCCAGAAGTCAGCGTTGGCGAAATCGAGATTGCTCTTGGGCAGCTTAAAAATGGAAAAGCCCCTGGAGAGGACGGCGTTACTACAGAGCTGTTAAAGGCTGGAGGTAAACCCGTACTGAGGGAGCTCCAAAAGCTTTTTAACGCTGTCCTGTTCGAAGGGAGAACTCCAAAGGCGTGGAGTAGGAGTGTGGTCGTCCTGTTCTCCAAAAAGGGTGACAAAAGCCTGTTGAAGAACTATCGACCCATTTCCCTTCTAAGCCACGTCTATAAGCTATTCTCAAGAGTGATCACGAACCGTCTTGCGCGAAGACTCGACGAGTTTCAACCACCGGAACAGGCTGGGTTTCGGAGCGGATACGGCACCATAGACCACATTCACACTGTGCGGCAGATTATACAGAAGACCGAAGAGTATAATCAACCCCTGTGTCTAGCATTCGTGGACTATGAGAAGGCCTTCGACTCGGTTGAAATCTGGTCTGTTCTGGAGTCCCTGCAGCGTTGCCAAGTAGATTGGCGATATATCCAAGTGATGAGATGTCTGTACGAAGCAGCCACCATGTCCGTCCAAGTACAAAACCAGCAGACAAATCCTATACCATTGCATCGAGGAGTGAGACAAGGGGACGTCATCTCCCCGAAATTGTTCACAAATGCAATGGAGGATATGTTTAAGACGCTGAACTGGAAAGGACGTGGCATCAACATAAATGGCGAATACATCTCTCACTTGCGATTTGCAGATGACATCGTCATAATGGCGGAGACGATGCAGGACCTACAACAGATGCTGAATGACCTGGCTGATTCTTCTTTACGCATCGGCCTACGGATGAACTTGGACAAAACCAAGGTCATGTTCAATGAACATGTTCTACCGGAACCGATTGCGATTCACGGCGCCGTCCTCGAAGTTGTTCAAAAATATGTGTACCTTGGGCAGTCATTGCAGTTGGGTCGAAACAACTTTGAGGACGAGGTAAATAGAAGAATTCAGTTGGGTTGGGCAGCGTTTGGAAAACTACGTCGAGTCTTCTCATCGCCGATTCCACAATGCCTAAAGACGAAAGTCTTCAATCAGTGCGTCCTACCCGTCATGACATACGGAGCCGAAACGTGGACACTTACGGCACGGCTAGTCCACAAGTTTAAAGTCGCTCAGCGGGCTATGGAAAGAGCTATGCTCGGCGTCTCTCTGCGGGATCGCATCCGAAATGATGTGATTCGGCAGAGAACCAAAGTCACCGACATAGCTCGCCGGATTAGCCAGCTGAAGTGGCAGTGGGCTGGCCATATCAGCCGTAGAACCGATAACCGTTGGGGTAAACGGGTTCTAGAGTGGAGACCGCGTCTCGGTAAACGTAGTGTAGGACGCCCTCAGGCCAGGTGGAGCGATGATCTGCGCAAGATGGCTGGCAGGAGCTGGATGCGAGTGGCGGAGGATCGATCAGCGTGGCGAGCATATGTAGAGGCCTATGTCCAGCAGTGGACTGTCACAGGCTGATGATGATGATGATGATGAAGTAGTTTATTGTATCTATTCTTATAACTCTAATTCATGGTATTTGTATTAATCAAACGTTATTATGTTTCAGGTAAACATTTTGCTGGATTTCTGCTGTTAAGTACCTAAGTAAGTATGGAATATTAAATGAATTTGAAATAATAAATTTACTCCGCCACAAAAACAACTTAAACTTAGAAATCATTATAAAAATTTGATCAAATTTTAATTTTACTCTAGTAAAAATTTATGAAACATTAACCATTATTTACATGGCAACTTTGTGGGTACCACATCGCTGAGAACCAGATGGCGGTACTTAAAGCATTCTTTGTTAAAAAATGTAGAATGTGATAATCCCGTTCTCATTTTAAGCGTGGCTTAATAAAAACAAGAACAACGCATATCATATTATTAATACAGTATAATAAGCGTAAATCCACGTGTTACGTTTGATCCATTTGAGCCTGGGTTACGAGAAATGTAAGGCAGATATTATAATACGGAACTCACGTGTTGGATTTAATCTTTAGGCGTACGTGGTGTAAGTGCTATACATGGAAAATTGAATGTGTAATATTATTTTAGGACCGCTAGAAATGTTTGACGTACGCACGCACAGAGAAATTATTAAACAGAGTTCCGGAAAATGTATAACATGCTCACCATAATTTAGATGTTATTATCTTTCGTGAAGACAAACATATAACTTAGTTAGTTTTTTTTTTTCACTTCAAAAACTATACGACTACCACACTTACAATAGTTACAATTTTTTCTACTATTTTTAAAGCTCATTGGTCATAATGGCTTCAGTAGCGGTTTGTGAGCTGTGCCAGAGTTTAATTCCCCGATCGGAAAAAATGTGTCGGAATTATCGAACACACCTAGAGTTTGCAATCAGTGCCAGTACCAATTATCCTTACAACGAAATGATTTGAATGAGGAGCCCATTGGCCAAAAGTGAGACATTAAATCGGTTGATGGTACTACTTTATTTTTAAGGAAACAAACACAAAGAATTCTATTTATTCAAATACGTCTTATCTGTACCCAAAACAAAGTCAAATATTCCTTTGACAGGCAAAGTGTCATGACGACATGAAATTCATTATACTGAGTAAGGTCTTTAAGGACGTCTTTGGGGCGGTAGTTGTGTAGTCTTTGTAAGTGTGGAAGACTTTTACCATTTTTGTTCATCAAAACCATTTGGGCTTATAGTACATCGATCATTGCACTAATAAAGAACTAGTGATCGATGTATAAGACCCAAGATAACGCGTTCGAAACTGCATTCGCTTGCAATTGAAGATGAAACATTATTTGCCATCGTTGGCACAGTTCCAATATCGCTTGTAGGCACGGCAAGGATTTTTAAACGAAAATTTTATCATTTCAATAGGCGCATGGCTGGCACATACGTCATAATTGTGCTGCAGGTGCCACCTTTGGGCACTGGTCTTCCAGGGCTCACGGATTTTTCTCGATTATAGTCTCATTCTTATACTTTAAACTGTATGGCTTGGTATTCTAAAACTAATCAGTAATTGTAACAACCAAATTGTAAACAAACATGGCGATGAAAAAGAGTAACTGTCGAGTTTCTTGCCGGTTCTTCTCGGCAGATGACTGCATTCCGAAGCCGGTGGTAGAGTCACTCTGTAATTGACGATTCATAAATACTTGATACAAGTTTACATGAATAAAGAATATTTTGATTTTGATTTTTGATTATTTTTTTTTTGCTTACTGGACGACTGGTGTTGTCAAAGTATCAATTTGAGGAAGTTTTGAATTGGGTCATTATATTGCTTACATGTCAAACTCGAGCTAAGTATGTCCGAAAAAAGTTACAAGGACAATGAAGATTTCGGCCTATCTACTAGTCTGTCATTTTTATTTTACCCTAAAAAAACACGAAAATAAAATATCTTTTTATATTAAACGTGACAATATGGGTTTTCGCCTAATGTCAATTTATGTGTACTGATATTACTTAGGAGGCTATTTTGACAAAAATTTAAATCAACAAGGCTTTTACTTTATTTGTATTTGTATTTGTAAAGGTGGGACGACGGGAGACGTAGTAAAACAAGTGTTCGTGCGCACTGTAGGTTTAATAAGAGAGTTTATCTAATACAATCGAAGCTTATATACTAATGACGGGGAGCGGTGACGTATACACACTACAACTTGTACCTAAATTAAATGTCTAAAAGTTGTGACTTGACGCATCCAACTCTAATGTTCTCCTGAATAATTTACTGATTAACAAATTCAAGAAACTAATAAGTCAACCGAAGACACTGTTTGTGAATTTTGTAGTAATCCTTCCAAAACTTGCCTTGTCAGAAATTAATTAACTGACGTCACAACGGGCCAGTTAATAATTTATTTTTAATTGCTAACAGAGGCAGCATCTACAATTATCTGACAGGAAATTTATCACGAGCTTATTATTTATCAACTAAACGCCTCGATGGTCTAGTGGTTTAAGTACCGGGCCAAGATCTCGAAGTCCTGGGTTCAATTCCCGGGTCGAGCTAACTTTGTATCGGTTTTTTTTGGACACAGCTCGGGTTTGTGATCACAAATCTGCATTTCGCAAGCGTGGTGTTTAAGCCAATACCCATCATTGTAGCGATAACTTGATTTCAAGGATGGAGGTCTTTGCCCTGCATTGGGACATTAATAGGCTGATACTTTACTTTACTTTTTTATTTATCAAAGGTTCAACTACACATAGCTCTAAGTAGCTTCGGGGTCGGACTGAATTTGTTGAAGAATTTTTTGAAAGTGGGAGGCAAACAAGTGATCGCTAAATTGTAAGTATATTAAGTGATTACTTTAGTTAAGTATATAATTACAATAAGAAGTGTGCAATATTCGAACGAAGAACAAATCTTAGCCACTTCATGAATAGGCAATTATAATTAAAACCAGTGTTCCACTTCTCAAACAAAATAAATGAATCAAAATCTAATTGTTTTAAATACTGACTTTACAAAAGAAAAATAAATCCGCGAAACATTTTAGTATAGAAACCAGGAGCCATTTAGAAAAATGTCAAAAATCCATTCCCTCCAACTCTGGAATACACATACAGCCAACTTTTCACCTTAATACGTTCATTTAGAACTTTAAATCGAAGAGCATTTCCATCCAGATGGTCTCAGCCGTACCGCAAAACTAGAATTAATAAATGGCGAAGTACAGTCGTCCTCTAATTCTACTGCAACTTTTATTCTTAACACACAGTGATAGGGTTGAAAATTGTACAGATTTATTTAGTAATGTTACTTCATCTAATTCTGTTATAGCGCCTAGGTATTTGTTCAATTGAAAGAAAGAATTGCGATCTATTATATCATTTTAATTGGTTTTATAGCTGGAAAATAGATATTAGAGAGGTGCAAGGTTCGTTCACCATAATATTGAAAGATTTGGAGCCAAGAATTCTGTTTCTGCGAAGAAATCACTATTAGTAGCTTGCTTGAATGTGCTGGAAGTGACTCTGGTCTATGTGTTAAGGGTCGTGGGTTCGAATCTCAGCCAGGGCAAAGATTATTATTTTTTCTGTGTGAGGATGAGGATATTCTGAAACTTAGAACACATTTTTACCATACGAGTCTTCAAGTCGCGAGTTAATAGGTACCTTCTAGGCAAGCATGTAACAGCTTAGGCCGCATCAACGCTTTCCATCAGGTGTGATTGTGGTCAAATGGAAGCCTATAAAATAATATATTTAAAAAAAAAAAAACAGATTTTTTAAGCTAGATCCTTTGGCAGATAGGCAAGCAGCCCACTTGATGGTAAGCGGCCACTGTGGCCTATTCAATTGAAAGACACTCTAGCCAGGAAGCGTCACTCAACGTCCTGCCACACTACAGGCTACTCAGATCTTCGAGTTTTGATTTATCATTCACTAGCGGGCGCCCGCGGTCTCACCCGCGTGGTTCCCGTTCCCGTGGGAATTGATCAAAATCCTTTCTTAGCGGATGCCTACGTCATAACATCTACCTGCATGCCAAATGTCAGCCCGATCCGTCCAGTGGTTTGGGCTGTGCGTTGGTAGATATCTATGTCAGTCAGTCAGTCACCTTTGAGTTTTATATTTAAAGATATTACCAGAACAGAGCCGTTATCGCAACAGTTTTCACATGTAGTCAGACTTTGAAAAAGTTCTAACCAATAAGACCCATGCTAATCCAAGGTGGAAATCGAACCCACGACCTCCGTACTTTATATACCAAAGCGGCTTGACTACTGTTCCACGGAGGCTAACGTAAATAGATAAAACCTCTATTTGCGTATACAAGCTCCAATTTAGTAATATTTTAATCCAATTTATAACATTCAAAAGCATACTCTAATATTACTCAGTATTAGGTTGAAAATCGGTCGTATATCGGAACCGCAAGACATAGTTTCTTCCAATAAAATACGATCCATATCGTCAGCCCACAGCTTCGTCTAGGAATTCGGTTTCTAGTGCTTTATGTCCACCAATGACAATTTATGCAACGTTCGGAGAGAAGCATTGTTCTATTGTTAGATACGATACGGCAAATGAATTACATTTACGACGAGCTTGAATTGAAACAAGAATAAAATGGCCCTTTAAAGGTTAAAACAATTCAATGAAAATAATATAGGTACGGTGGCGGACACCCGCGCCCTGATCACCCTTAAGGCTAAAATCCTGTGCACTATATCACGATGCGCTTGCACGGTATATTTTTCCAAAAGAGATCAGGCGTGGGTGTCCGTCACCGTACATGTACCTATTAATATAATATCAAAGGTATATTGTCAAAGAGAAAAGCAGTTGAACTGGCGGTAAAGAACCACCCATAAATGCGTCACTCGATGGGCTTGCACACCCTTTGTGGGCTTGTTTGATCTTCGCTCCTTTATTTTACCCACTGTGGAGTTATATAAATTCCGAACACGGCTTTTGACCCAATAATTTACTCTCTTGAGACACACATTTTTATAAAAATGCGTCCTGAGCTCAAAGTGGGAATATGACGTGATTTCAATAGTGGAAATTTTTGCCATGCAATGAGAAATTTAATGGGCTGATGCTTTAGTTTTTAGACATCCAGACACAATGACAAACACTAATGTCCGTTACATGAATCCTAGGTAAGAATCGTTCCCACGAGCTCTCGCGGAAAGGTCAGGGTCTCTACCTAATGTGCTACCGAGTTAATCTGTCCGACATAAAAATTATTCTCTCGTGCCGTGCCGTATAGTGGACTCTGGACATACGGAAAATGCTACCTCCGCTTAGATTTTGCGATGGTTGGAACGTGGTTTATTAAGTCCACCGACTTACGGCAATATCTCATAGTGCAGCAGGAATGAGATTGAATCACCGGTAACAATCGAAAATTGTATTTATTCTATGTAAGCTAAGTGAATGCTGTCTTTATTTCTCCGAGCGTTTAGTCAAGGCAAACTTGCACGTAATGGGCAATAGCCACAAGGCTGGCACCGGCTCGTTCCAATCGAGTGTGGAGGCGAAACCGGGGGAGTTTAGTGGGTAGTGAACGCTTTTCTCGAGTCCCACACACAGCCGCGGGTCTAGCTAGCCTGCGGTTATGAAGCAAAACGCATTCTCATCCGAAAAAAAAGGGTGGCAAACTTGCACCATGATCCAGAAATTGACTAGTACAATAATAATTTATTAAGACTAAATTCCACTACCTATTAAACTTTCTCGGTTTCCCCTTTCCACCTTATAGCCTGAAGAACGAGCTGGTGCCAGCCTTCTTGCCATTGACCAGCCCATGCCTAAAATGCAAACTAACCCTAACTTTTGGTAATTTAAATCAGTGTTACGCCGACTAAACTACGCCACTTTCACTATAATCAATGCAAAACAATTTGCATACCCAATAGCCTGTTAATCATGAAAGCGATTCCATTCAAACTTTCCAAAAACTCTAGCTAGCGTAATTATGCGAAAATTTGGACATTTTATGAATCCATCAATAACTCTGAGGACAGCAAACAACTGAGTTTCGAACAGCCCATTACCCTCCCCCTACATAAATTTATTAACGAATTCTCAAAGAGATTAAAATACCATTCGAGTTATGGCTTAGTGCGAAGTTGTTCGTTCGACGGGATGAATGAGAGATGAGTTTTTCGAAGGCTCTTGTTTACGTCGAGCTGTGAGGATGCGAAAGTCGGTATTGTGTGGCAGTGTTGTGTTCTGGAGTTTCGAGGTTGGGGTTTATACTAAATGGTTCTTTGTTCAAATGCGTCTTTGTTTGTCTTTGTAAACTTGGATGTTTACGTTAAGATAGAAATACTGTTAAGTCATTCTTGTTAATAATAGATTTGCTAAAGAGCTTTTTTTTTTGCTTGGCTATTTTTGTAAAGGAAAGTAAAGTATCAGCTTATTTAACTGATTTCATCATTGAAGTTAAGTCATCGTCACATTGATGGATACAAGCTCAATAACTTTGCTTGCTAATAACAGTTTAGCAGGCAAATACAGCCATCGGGAATTGAAGACGTCCAACGAAGTCCGAGGAGACCTAAGGTGGCCCCTGCTTCAACACTACGTTTGTCGGTAGTTTAATTTACCACATCTACCTAGTGCCCTTCAAAAACCTAAACCTTGAAAGGCTTCTCAAAAATCATCACTTTCTTCTCGAACCAAGAATACTTGTTTGTCTAAAAACGTATCCCCAAAAATCTTCTCTAATTAAATCCTAATCTCTCCATTCCTCAGGCCCTCAGGCCAGGTGGAGCGATGATCTGCGCAAGATGGCTTTAAGGAGCTGGATGCGAGTAGCCGAGGATCGATCAGCGTGGCGAGCATTTGGAGAGGCCTATGTCCAGCAGTGGACTGTGACAGTTAGGAGGGAATGATGTCAAATTAGTCTTGTTCGACATTATCAAGGTAGGAACAATGGGTGAGACGTGTATTGTCTTTCAGTAGCAGCTTCGAAATAAAGGTTTTACCTCAAAATGAGTTTTGGTTAGGATCGTGTACTTGGTAGAATAACTTCTTAAGAGTTTATTCTGCTTGTTTTGCGGTAGCTTGAACAGCTTCAATTTTGGAGTTTTTTTTATTGCGATGTGTAACAAAACGAGCAAATCGATACTTGGTACCTACTAGGTAAGCGCCACGTCTTCCCTTAGTCAGTTCAGTGCCAAACAGTAACTAAGCAGTTACTGTCTGGCACTGCCCTGCGCCCGCTACACCGAGACGACCAGTTATTAGGTCTCATATACCCAGTAATTTCCCCGAAACACAGAAGTGCTTGACGCACTTCTATTTCACGGGAAAATATCTGGTTCTGCGATGGTACCCACCTAGACGACCTAGTACAGGAACCTACCATCTGGTGAATGTTTCAGTGCACAACTTACTTATAAAACGGTCCAGAGCTTTTTTTTTTTTTCCTAACCTATACTGTCCCACTGCTGGGCAAAGGTCTTCCCCAAATCTCGCCACGTATCTCTGGCTTGAGCCAGAGTCTGCCAGTCCTCGGAAAAGCGGAACAGATCGTCACACCATCGTTTTCTGGGCCTTCCCCTGCTGTCCAGAGCTATGTTAAAAAAATCAAATTAATCAGTACTAAGCCATTTTATAGCAAGTATTTTGTAAAACAGATAAAAGGTCATTGCAGAAAGGTTTTCTTCCATACTAATGGTAGGGAAACTGCGTACCTCGTATGTAAGGATGATAAATTGTTTTCACCCTTCGCCCTCTTTTGAACGTGAGATCATTTAGCATGCGATAGCGGATAAAAGAACGGCCAAGCGGGAGTTGGAAGCCAGCCTTGCTTTTTTAAGTCGGTTAAAAATTCAGGCTTTTTTCCGATTAATATTCATTTGAGAGTAAGTAAACTTAAATGAAAGGATCCATTTTTTAAAAATTAGATTTTAAGTCCACCGTTTGGTGTTCTTAAATCACCCAGGTGATTTAGGTCTGGTGATTTAAGGAAAAATTCAAGGCTTCATAATATGATAGTAAACTGGCCGAGATTTTAGTGGTAAGACTGAGGTTAAGGTCCTATTTGTCTAGTAGTTTGAATCCATTATCTCGGGGACCTAGGGTACACTTCCGGGTCGAGAAACAACTATGCCGGTTTTTTAAATACAACTTTGGGGTTTTTGATCACCAATTCGGCAAGCATTATCACCGTAAGTAATGATTTAAGACTTTAGCGATTCTTTGCTTATATTCTACCAAATCCAATTTATGCTTGCCTATCGTTATAGCGCATTGTGGGCTAAATGAGCTAAATGAGCTCGCGACCGAACGAGGGTGAAAGGGCTGCAATAATTTATCATCCCTACACATTGTACACGCGCTTTCCACTAACGTGTGAAGTGAAGTGTGCGCTTTGACATTACTCATAAAAGTCATAAAGCCCTTCGACGAAGGTAATCTTATCCTTAAGGTGACGCCGCGTTCAACTAAAAGTCTGAAATTCGGCGCGTGCCGCCCCCCACCCCGCACATTTATGACGAGTGACGAGCACGGAGCAAAGAGATCCGCGCGTCCACTGAAACCACTGACCTCCATTATACAAGTACGCTGGACAGGCGATCGCTACCAATTATTTGATCCGATTTGAAAATCGCCATATTGGCGCTAACTGCGCTGGAGAGCAGTAATTAGTGAGTGAGTGTACTTGGAACTAATACTGGTTCTATACAACGACTGAATTTTGTTATCGATAAAAACTTTTTTAGATAAAGTGCCCTCTTTGTGTAGCTAATCTAAGTACGGACGGCAGCAGATCAACCTACCCTAATCTGTCAAAAAATCTCAATTGAAAGAGAACTCTATGTGAAGTGAATAAAGCTGAAAATTGGTTGTAGAAATTTGACAGTTTGGGGTAGTCTGATGTGCTGGCGACTGTACATAGGTATCTTATTATTAACTCTCTATGTGGAGGGATAGGTCCTTAAGAAAGTATTCTCAAGTCACTTATTTAATTTAAATAAAAGAAAAAAGTTTTTCCTAATTTTTTAAAGACCCCAAATAATTATTATAACTTTTAGATAATTCCAAATGTCACTAAGGCCCGTATTTCTAGACAGGTCTCAACTATGAGATCGATCTTAAGATGACTCTTGAAATAGTGGTTTCTGATGTTTACGCGGTTACTACCACAAATCTATATACATATAATAAATTTGTAGAAAAGTGGTGTCTGTACAATGGAAATATATTAAAAAAAAGTAGCAGGGGTTGTTATTATATCGATACCGAACCCGAAATTGTAATTAAAAAATTTTTTGTCTGTTTTTCTGTGTGTTTGTGCACGCTAATATCAGAAACGGCTTATTCGATTGAGATGCGGTTTTCACTAATATATTGTGGTAAGCTTCACTTAACATTTAGTGTTTATTTCATGTCAATCGGTTCATAAATAAAAAAGTTATGTCAATATAAAGGTACACGCCTCGCGCCTGAGCTGCGCGTCCGTATATAAAGCGCGCTGAGAGTATGGCGAATAGGTAGTTGCATTCGAAAATTGCGATTTACTTGAATACTGACAGTTTGGATATTTCATTTATTTATATTTAAGGGTTTGTAGGTTAGGTTGTCTTTCTTAATTTTCTTTAAAAATTTGTAAATAAATATTGTAAGCATTTGTTATAGGTTAGGCATTTCTTTCCTTGATTTTTGGTACACTTATCTTAATTTTTTATTTAGGGTTTGTATATATGAATAATTTATAAGTATTTGGTATAGGTTAGGCAATTCTTTTCTTGATTTTCTTTATTTAAGAACAAGTTTATAAGCTCAGGTTATTAATTAATTTTTCTAGCAATTCTTTTGTTTCATAAAATTTGTACGTTTAGTTTACACATCTTAACACTTTTTGCAGTCAGCCTATGTTTTGCGATGACAATTAATAAAGCCCAAGGTCAGACGATGAAAGTTGTGGGTGTAGATCTAAGTATCAGCTGTTTCTCGCACGGTCAGTTGTATGTGGCTCTGACACGGGTTAGCAATCCTAGGAGCCTGTATGCTTTCATTCCCGATGGCCATACGTCACATATCGTATACCTACAGAGAAGCATACTGTAAAGTTTTGTGTTTAACTGTTTTTATTTTCTATCGATAAAATCATAAGAACGGAAAGCAATCCCTGATGCAATGGGACCACGGGGAATGAAAATTACCCGTGGACCCGTTAATGGGTCGACCCAACGGGACCACGGGTAAACACTCAAATTTTTAGCTACCCAAAGGACGGTATTTGATAATTAAAATAAGCTGCCCGAAAAGTCACTATTCCACGCGGACGAAGTCGCGGGCACAGCTAGTAAAATAATATAATAATAGTAGTTACTACTCATTAACTAAACACCTTAAACGGATAAATCGCGAGTTTTATCCGTTTCAGTTGTTTTATTTAATGGCTCTTGAAATATTATTTTTAAAAAAAATTACAACTACGGGCTTTAGTCTAAAAACAACGTTTCGCGATAATATGTGACAATGCTCCAAAATATTCTGGAATTAATGCACGAATAAAATTTCATTATCTAGCCTAGATTATTTGCAGAGTCAAAAAATGTCTAACTTTCTCACCGGTCATTGATAAAGATTTTTTTTTTGTTTCTGCATACAAACAAAAATTGAAAGATACTTAGCACGTTTTGTTTTGGTAATATTTTTTAATAATTATGGTTTAAAATCATCGGACTGATTTAACATAATTAATTATACAATCATCACAAATCAGTTTTTTTTCTATTTTGTTGTCATATCAAGTGTTTATTATTGTGAGAGATCACTATGTCCCTTTAATAATAAAATAAAATTATCGACTAAGAAATGACATAATATCGACATGAATTTAGACATCCCTAAACTAGTTCCTATGGTTTGTTAAATCTTGGATGATCTCTGCGACAGCTGTCATCGATTTGACAGCTGTTAAATTTCACAATTTTTGACTGTCAAATGTATGAAGAGAAATAACGTTCATGATTGTAGGGTCCCGCCCACTTAGAGATATTCATTGCTATTATCATTCGCATACACTTAATAATCGATTATGAAATTTTAACCAATTTATTTATTTTAACCCACTCAAATGAACGTTTTCCATTATTTTATGTCTATCCAAAAAAAACAGCACCAGTTATCAATAAAAGAAAATTGTATTGGATGATTTTAATTTATGTGGAGTCTACTAAAAAGGCGAGTTGAGAGTTAAAATGTGGTACAAGATGCAAACAATATTGTCAAATTAAAAGAAGAAGCATTCCAATCGGTCACTCACTGTTACTACAGATGAATGGCAAAAACAATGTGAACATGTTATCCACATCGAAGACCAATTGTCTGAAACAGAAGTAGGTACTTAATGGATGCCGAAATGTACAAGTTCATAAGAGAATTAAAAAATTAATCTGATACTGAATCAGACCAGACGGCATTTCTGAAGACTCGAGTTCAACGGATAGTGATTGTGCGTAGTCAGCTATCTTTTTAGATTATTCTTATTCAAAATAAAAAATAATATTATAAACATGATGGTGAATCTTAGAAGCTCTGGCCACACATATCTCAGGTTGGGCAAACAGACTGTATAGCCAGTCCAGCGTACTATGTATATGATGGAGGTCAGTGGTTTGAATAAATATTCGAAAAACAAAAGCGAGCGTGGGCGGAGAGCAGTTGTCATAGATCCGTCTCTGGCAATAGCCGGGAGCGTACTGCTGGGGCCGCGCGACGCAAGACGCTCTTAGAAAACCCGCTCTAAACGAAAAGAGCGTATGCGACAAAATGGTTTTATCCGTGTGATTTAAAAACTATAAATGTATTTTAAATAATATATGGCCCAATTATAGTGTAAGGTTCCGTGATTATATTTAGTAATTTTGAAGGCTTAAGTCGCTTCCGATTGTCGTAAAAATGACAATCCCTGTTTTTATAGAGGTATTTTTGATTAATTAATCTGTGTTACAAAAGTTGACCAATCGTGTATTCAATTGGACAATACAAAGTCAAAGACATGATGAATCCTGCCAATAAATCTTATTTTCTTAGCTTTAGTCATTGCTGAGAAAAATCCATATCCTTGCAACACAAATATTCAATTCGTCCTCTTAAATGGATTACTAAAATATTGACTGGCTCGACGGCGCATTGGTAGTAACCCGACCTTTCCTACCATTGATAATAATGTTATTATGCGCAAAAATTATGCGCGGATATTTTTGTTTTTGGCGGTTTTTAGTGAATAGGTTGAAGTCAAAAGCTAACAAAGTTATGTAAGATATGAGACTGAACGCTTGCGGTGCCGTAAAGTATAATACATTTATTATTATTGATACCCGACGCGACGTTCTTAGTAATTTATAGGTTGTAATAAAGCATTCGAAGAACGAATCGTAACTTAAAGTATCGGAGACTGCAAAAATCCAAAAACGACCAAATCGTTACTACAAATATCGCATATTGGTAAAATCCAGCGTCATGGGTTAAAACCGCGTGACATGTCAAAAAACGAAGGTATAAACAAAGCCAGAATACAGTCTAATAACTTTCCGTGCAATAGCAATTTTCCCATTCGGCTGTCTCGCGATACGGATCGCAAGAACATAATTCAAACATAAAAACATCGTTACAAAATCTCACAAAAAATCCAAACCCACGTTTCGTATGCAGAAAATGTTTCAGTTTTAAACATTTGGATGTTTGGTGAAAAACCTTAATTACCGCTCGCGAACGACGCGTGTTCATTAGTCACTCTCAGCCATTTTTCATTCCAGTTTTGAGATGCAAAGCAATCAGCTCGTCTATCATTTAAAACTGTATTTAACTACTGGAAAACAAAAAGGGGAATTCACAATTCGTTTGATTAATCGAAGTTTATATCGTACGAGATAAGAAAATAATTACAACTTATTTTAAATATTTTTAAAATACAAATTACAGTCTTTACATTTTCGAATACAAACGTTCCATCAATTATTACATTCATCGTCAATTTGAATGAATTTGAATAACTGACGATTGACGAATCACAAAGTTTGCCGAAAGACAGTAATTAAATAGTTCGACTACACATTTATCTGACTCCAAAGTCCCATAACTCTACTAAGTTACATTCAACAACGCTTTTAACCGAAATGTAAAATTTTAAAAGAATTTTTTCCTTTGCTAAATTAACAAAATTAAAAAAGTGATTACACTTCGCGTGGAAAATACGATGACATTAATATCACAGTCAGTGCCATTAGTCGAAGCGCGTTGGTAATGCATTAGCTGTGCACGTAACAAATACTGGACAGGTTCATATTTATTATTATCCTTGGGCATTTTTCACAGCGCCACCTGGACTTTTTTTGCGGAAATTAATGCTCTTACACACCATAAACGCTGGCTAGCGAGGCCTGCAAATGTATGTGACTTGGGACCATAATCATTTTGTCCTAATGCCCACTAAACTCCCAGGGGTTTCCCTTTATTTTTAAACTAAATTGGTATACAATATAGTTTGTAGTTTTTAATAGAATTTGAACACAAATTGAGTCATAGCTTGGATTTACATTTAAAATAAAAATATTATGATATCAAAAATTTTACTATCGGTAAGTTCTGTTCTTTTCTCTAGCTCGCCGAACCATTTTTTTTATAAAATCTAGCATAGAGTTGAAAGATGACCATGTAGTATTTCTTAGAAATTCTATTTTATTTTTTATTGACATCGAAATTCAAATTAAATCATTAAACTTACGTCACATTGGATGACTTCCTCCAATATCAACTAATTAAAATCTCTTAATTAAAAGTTTTAAAGAACTATTTTTACAAAAAGTGTGTTGTTAAGTCCTTTCTGCGAGTCAAGGAGGCTTTATAAATAGAATGGAGTTTCCCAAGGGAAATTTGAGTGCTACGGTGGTAACAAATTTAATCAAAAGTAAAAACAAGGCGCATAGAGCAGGGGTCTAATGAAAAAAGCCTGTAATGTCTATGGTCGGAGACTGGAAGTTCAATTATTTATTCTTTATTGCACAATGTTTAGAAAAACGGACGAACCTTCCCATCCATTTTGGATTTATGTTCACCGACCGGGTGGTCGTTTGAAGTAGCTCTTCTTTAGCTAAGGTTCTTTTTGTAAAATTTAAGGGGAAAATCTTGAAGGGAGTTGTAACGAGTACACCAAACTTTCTTCATGATAAATTCAACCTAGGTGTATAAAAATAAAACTAGACCTCGCCGGCTAAATGTTATGATATTTCAACTGACCCAGTGCTATTTTTGGCAGCAGACCTTATTGAATATGCGCCAGAAGTCTTGGGTACAAATCCCAACCAGGACAAAAATATGTGATTAACATTAAATTTGTTTGTATACTGTGTCTGGATATTTATATGTATTTAATATATTGTACCCATAACACAGTGTTCAAATATGTTGGTCCCATCATTATTATTATCATGTGATGTTGTCCAATATTTATTTAGTATTTGACGACAAAGTTGAAGTAGTTGTCAACTTAATTTGGTACAGAAGGGAAATTAGTCAATTTCCCGTATAACCTGCTTCAACAGTTGTGCAAATCTGGTTCAATTCCGGAAGTCGTGAGTTCTATTTACGTTGAGTTGTTGTAGAGCTGTTCGGAAGTTAGCTAGCTGCAAGTTAGTTAGGGTAGTAGAGTTTCGATGATATTCAAATGTGGGAGACATTTCAATATTTAGGAAAGTGTTGTTTTTTCATTTCGTGTCTAAATTACTCTTGCGTACATTATAGTGTAGTGATGTGTACACAGAACAACCATTTTGAAGTGTAAAGATTATTTTTTGAGGAAAAATCTGATTATCATCCTCGTCAGCCTATAACTTTAGTCCACTGCTGGGGGCCTAGACAAAGTAACATTTTGACAGCGATAGCGAAATTCGCTAACTTCAAATTTATATGGACTTGACAGGTGCCTTAGAAAAGTCACGTGGTCAATCGGTATTGAAAGTATAGGTTTTGACATTCGCTATCGCAAATTGAGCGATAACGAACGTCATAAGTGCCGCTTGTCTAGGGCCTTTGGACATATGCCTTTCCAAACACTTGCCACACTGATCGGTTCTCTTTCGCAAATTGTAATCTCACGTCTTTTTTTTTTTCAATCTGTAATAATGATCAGTATATTAACACTCCAGTAGGCGTGCCTCAATTTAGGACGTGAGTAGGCGCGCGTCTACATACGTAGAACAGTTTTAATATAAGGCTTTTTGAATGAAAGCTTTATTTATTGAAAATTATTTTAATGTACTATTAAGTTACACTTTATAGTAAAACTAAAACAAATAAAACATGATAAATTTAACCATATTATAAGCCCAAATCCAGACTTTTCGAAAATAACAAAAAAATCCGCGAACTTTTAGCTTTTAATATTATAAGTCTCGTCTTTGTTATTCACTCATGTCTTCCACCTCCATTTCTTCATTTTTAGCGTAGTCAGGACAAGGATAAACTTGATAATCAGGAAAAATCCACTTGTTTCGTGTGAAACACAGCTTCCTGGTGGACTCGTTGCGCGCTCTGCCACAGAAATAACATTTACCAACATTTTCCAAGTCAGACTCTTTGCTACTGCCTTCCTCCATTGTGTCCGTATTGTGTAGAGATTCTACTAAGCAGACCTCTTCTGGTAACAAATTCTTCAGGGTCGCTTTTCACTATATCACCATCATCACTGTTTTCTTCTTCTAGCCATCTAAAAGTTTATTTCTTTACTCCGTGAACCCATTACTCTTAAAAAAAACATTATTCTAGTTACTTCTAACCTTACAATAAATAGTACATTCATAATAACATAATTAAAAGGTACAAAACATACTTACAATAAATAAACATCGAAAGCAACGCACGAAAAAAATGTCACGCGAGTGGTCGCGCGTTCTACAATCGTAGAAATTCACATTTGACGCCAAATTTCTCTGACATGCAGCTTGGTAGGACACCGTAAGGACACTAAATATGAAAATTATCTAGTAATAGAGGAATACTTAGACTGTCTGCATGAGTGACCTTCAATTTGCGACAAAATTCCTGGAAATGCACACGCGTTTTACCATTGTAGAACGCGCGACTAATGGAGTGTTAAAGTTATAAAGACTCGGTAAAGATGCAAACGCACTAAATAACCGATAAATATGTCCAAAACTTTTCATAGTCCTTAAAAAAATTGATAGCGATACCTTAAATGCTCTACAGAACCATCACAATTCGTGAAAATCCACCATAAACGCGTTGTGGTTGAAGGATTATGTAAAATTTAACAACTTAAACCTGCTACTGAAGCTACAGTTCAAACAAACTTTTGGCGTACAAGATAAAACATTGCAAAGATTTATTTACCCGGGGCGCACCGGGCGCAATCACTGCTACGTGGAAATATCGTCGGATGTCAGAAGCAAAACACATTGCGGAATCGTAAGAGATTTCGTGTTGAGCAGAGCGCAGTTCTTGTGTCAATAAAATGAAATGCGCTAACTGAATCAGATTATTTATTTTATTCCGTTACCTTACTTAAATGATATAATCAATAACATATAACCTATTTCAAAGACTCAAAATGTCACCAATTGCTGTCTTTGCAATATCATTTGGTACAAAGAAGACATTTGGTCGACAATTACTCAAAAAAAGTGTAAAAGATATTTTGCAAGTTGATTAAATAACAAATCATATTTGGGCTGGTCAATCACCGTTAGGAGGGCAACAGTTCGTCCCGGTCTCGAGTGGAAAGAGGAAACGTTATAGGTTTGACCACTTGACTGTGGGTGGAACTCGGGACGGGACTAAAGAAGTTTGTCCCAAAACCAACTAAACTTTCTTTCTTTCTTTTCTTTCTTTAAAGGGACTAGCCGGATCCGTATTGTGATGGACGACAGGCTCAGCTATTTTATAAGCATAGTGCCATACTATAGCATCGCTACGATAACTTGAATTTAATGATGACACCCTGTATCCTACAGTAGTACATTGAGACCGATACTTTACGCTTTTATTGAAAAGCTGACACTTATCAATTGCCATCAATCAGCGAATTTCCAATAAATACATTCCACAGTCTGTAAATACACACTTAACGAAAGGATTAAGCGTTTATCGGTGTTGCAGGCCTTCAATTGAAATATGATTTCCGGACCGTTGGAACGGTGTAAATCCACACGCAACATATTACATTGCTTCGCTCAAAAGGCTCGTATTTGAGTGTTTTATTAGCTGTAAAGCGGAACGCGGTTGACGAATGGCGGCAGTGACGTCACGCGCGCTTTCAAATGTTTTAAACGTTTTCGTTTGACGAATGGTAACAGCGGCGTTTGACCTTTATTGTGCTTTTAGCGGGGCGGATTTAAAATTTATCTTTTTCCGGATATTGAGCTTTTTGTTATTTTTTTTGCAGTTGCTACACTCACAGCCATAATTTATTAGTAAGATCAAGATTTATAAAACACCTATGATTTATTTATTTATAGTTTTAGGAAGATCATGATTTACAAAACTTGTCTATGTTAACAAAAATAGTAAGTACACAAATCACTGATGAAAATAGACTAAACTATTTTCACAAATGGAAAAAATGGAAATGATTTTAAACTAAGAGTGCCTTTTCTAAACTGGACGACTAATCAACTAGTATCATGTTACATTTACAATATGGAGGCACAGATTTTAATCTCATACACCTGAAAAATCACAGCATTAGTGTGGATTAAAATACACTCAACGCCATCTCTTGATCATTCCTAGAACTTACTCGTGTCTAACTTGTGAATATGTAGAATCTTAATGCAATATTTTTGCTTTCGCTAAAGGAAAATGTTTGACTCTTATATTTCCAGTTAAGCACCATTCGGTAACCAATGCCATCGGTTGCCAAATGGTGGCCATGAAGTAGGTCGCTTGCAAATGTTTTTAGTTCTTAAAATTTTAAAACCTTTGGTAGTGGCGAAAAAGTTGCCTTCATAAATTGCCTTATTCCCTTAATAAAAAGTAAAAAAAACATGAGAGTTTTCAATTGGTGTACTGGTTAACACATTGAACGCCATGGGGGTCACCGGTGACCCTCAATAATAAATTTTATATAGGGCTTGGAACTTTGGCAGTCAATGATTTAAAGGGTCGTTTTTATTTGACGAATAGACACGGTAACGTTTGACCTTCCTTGTATTTTTAGCGCCGGGAAAATACGGACGGGTTTTTGGACGAACTTGATATTTATCTTTTCCCGAATATCGAGTTTCTCGTGTATTTTTTCTCAGTAGCTATTATAGAAGCCAATTTTAGTAGCGATATTAAACGTGTAAAATTATTTATGTTGTAAAGAAGAACTCTGTTTAATGACTTAAATACCATGTCTCTGCCTAGGAATCAAACCCATTTTGGGTTTGGTTTGACGTTTTGTTTCGATCTTAAAACATTAGTCTAGTATAACGTATTACGCAAGTGTGATCGTTATGTTACTCAATAAATAAAAAAATACTTGATTTCAATGATAAAAGTTCAATGACAGATTATAAGGATCATAATTATAATTTTCAACTATTAAAAGTTTCTCAGATAAATAATAAATAACTAAATATCTCTGGGCATTATTCACACAGCGCCATCTAGCCCCAAACTAAGCATAGCTATGGGTGCTAGACAAAGGATAAACATTTACATAATTATGTTTATACTTTTTTTTGTAAATATATAAATATTATACATAGAAACACCAAGACCGATACAAACAAACATGTTCATGCACACAAATGTTTGTACCGTGCGGGGATCGAACCCGCAAACCTTGGTGTAATAGTCGACTTCTCAACCATTACACCAAACGGCTCGTCAAACGACGAACGTCGACGACGTCAGAGATTACGACCCTTTTCAAAGTAAAAGGCTAATCGGATAAATAAAAATATAACGCCTTAAATTAAAAAGACTCAGCCTTATAATATCCCATCCAATCCATTTACATTCCTTTGAAAATTTTAAATTTAAGATTCTTAAAATCATAATTTAATTTTTAATTAAACGTCCAACAGTCGTTTTGAATCAAGCCGCTCTCTCTGAAAAAGGTTCGTAATCAAACAAACGAATTTCGAGACGATTTTTCGCTCCCGAAAACCATAATTAATTTCACGCAAACCCCGTGAGGATCCATGGATCAATACCATTAATTACATTATACCTGATTTGATAAAAGGCAATCCATTAGGGCACGAGTTAAATTTCACTTAATGTCTATTAATGTAGAAGTTTGTTTACTCTATGGAGTTTATAAGATACTGAATGGTCCTTAAGTTTCGGTCAAGTTTAGAAAAATTCGGCGTACAAGTTTAGTGTAGTATAACTATTTTGTACTTAAGGATTTTAGCAATGACCATAATTATTATTAAATTATCATGGTCGAGAATAGTCACGAAGCAAACATTTTTTTTTTGGTTTCTGTCGCTATTTGATACGACTTTTTGAGAGAAAGCAAACATTTGGTGTCATGCACAAATGCAAAGGACATTGACCATCTATGTATGGACGTTGGACCAAGTGCCGCCCAACATTGAGACATAGTGCACAATGTTCCTTAGATTAATACTAGTCTGTAACTCAAAGCGCTTCAAAATCTATCCCAGGAGTTTTAAGAAAAAAAATATTGAATGTAGAGGTCTTACATTAACAAAAATCATAACCAACAGCTTATTTTGAAAATAAAAGAGTGTATAATATAAACAATGGATTTATTTGAAAAAAAATTGGTTTACAGAGATGATAAACATAACAAAAATGATAATGACCCTATTTTATAATACCTCATGTAGGCACTAACATGTCGTCTAGGTAAGTCTTAGATTATTGTATCTAAAAATAATGCAGAGCGTCTCACAACGTCTTGGTGCCTAGCCCACCCCAAAAACCAAACTAGGCACTAATCCATTATTTTGATCCCTGAAATACGAGCAATGCTCTGTATAGGACTAAATAATTGGTGTGGGTGGTCCAGGATTTATTTATTTATAAATCCGTGGCAGGATTTTTTTTATTTTATATTTTTTTTATAACTATTCATGTAAGGAAACAAATTAAAGTGTTCCCATGCTTGGGCAGCATTTGGTCCAGAACCGGTCAATCTCCTTTATGTTTGTGTTGGTCTGGGTGTTTCTATGTATATTAATAATTAATATAATATAATATTTTTTATTTACAAAAAAGTGTTTAAGTAATGTTTGTTTATCCATTTTCTGGGACCCATAGTACAATGCTATGCGGCTTTAGAGCTGGATGGTGAAGTGTAACTTGTGTCTATAAAAATGTCTATATAAGGATAAATGCAAGATTCGAGATTTTCTGCGTGTCTATTCCCTACAGATCCCTTTTTTCATTGACTAGTGATGTAAGCAACAAAGCACAGTGTGTATGTAAATTTAAAATAAACCCACTACCCACTAAACCCCTCTTGTTTTCCTTTTACGTCCGAAAGGGACGTCCCGGTGCCCTGTGGCCATGATCCAGTCCTTTCCTCACTAATGTATTCCATTTAATTTATAAACAAAGCCCTACTTTAATTTTCTATCGAAGCATTAAATAAAGTACTAAGTACTTTGCAGGCAAATACATGCTTAGAAGTTATTAAACAAAGTGTAGCCCACGACAGTCAAATTGCCGCAAACAATGTGTTCAAATTGGCACTTACCGCGATTAGTAAAGAGTTGGTCTAGCTTGTTATGGTAATTTATGGATGGAAGTTTTTGTCTCACGATGTTGCGGCGGACCTGTAATTAATTCCATTTCGAGAATCGCGAAACTTAGCAGATGAGTTATTTATTTACTGTTTACTTGAAATTCAAATGCCATGTTTTTTTTTTCATGCCACGAGGGTATCGCCTAAGCCTACCCTCGTAGTAAGTAATGAAAAAGTGGATTGGCAAGGTGGGTATGGGTTTTTTTCTCTAGCAATCTAAACACAGTCATAGCTGTTTATTTATGCAATAAACAAACTAAGCTGGATAATCTAAAAATATATAAATCTTGTGAGTTTAGTCAAGTCATACACACGGCTGCGAAGCTTACCCAGATTTTTATCCGCGAAAAAAGGATATACCTACCTACTTAATAAAGATAACTGACGTGATGGCGTTTCTGGTAGTGACCCTACACTATGTACCAGCGGTTACGGTTAGAAATTCCTGTAGCCATAAATAAAGAAATTTTGTCTTCGTCTTGAACTATGACAAAACCACTGCTCAACGGATGCATTTCAATCCTCACCTGAAACTTAAACGTATACGGTGTAGTATGTTTCTTCCCTAAACACAAAATAAAACCTCGCGTACGCTCCGCAGATACACCCTTAACCCATGGCACATGTGGGTCAAACGTAAAAACAATTCAGTAATTAATTCAGAACGAAGTACTTTAATCCGGATTCCAAGCCCGGAGTCCACTCAACCCATTACTTATGTACAAAACCTGTGCGTATTTATTTACGACACAAATTCAGCTTTTGAATAATGCCAGTGATAATTCTCTGTTTTAACAGTAACGTTCAGAGCACAATAATTAAATATCAATGAATAAGGCTGTGTCCCCAGTAGGCAAACTGTTAGCGGCAGACTGAGTTTGCGGCCTATTGATATAGTACGCCTTTCCATGTATTAGAAATGGAGTGTCCACAGTTTGCTAGTTTTGCGCCCGCTGTACGCAGTGTACTCTTACGAATGAGATCAGGAAGAGCTGGTTACCACTTGTCGGGTGTCGGATCCGAATATTCATCTAAGGTTTTATTAGCAGAGCATTTTATATGAAGCTATTCACACTAATCAGAAACCGATTCGAAGAGTCGTCACAAGGGGTCTATGTTGTATTCGTGAAAAGAGCAGCGCCCTGCTCGTCTTCGCAAGGGATTAGTCGGGTCTTATATAGTGGGTATGCCGCAGTCAACGTGCCACATAATTGCTGTGACGCCCCCACGACTGATGAGATGAGATAATGCGTTTCTGCCTTAAATAAAATGGTTCAATCTGCCTTGACCTGACAAAGACAAAGCCCTCTAAAATTACAATTTAAAAACAACTAAGTGCAAAATATTAAGAATCCACAAAATGATAATGAAGTATTTAGCGGTCTCTGTGGGAGCTATTTATTTTGGACGCAGCTGAAAGAACCTGCTTTTGGCATTTATTAATGTTTTAAGTACGCCCTCGGATTTATATCTTGATTTAAACGGCGATTAAAGAGTAGGACAAGAGCTAGCTGCATCGTTCTAGAGTCCATTAGTTGTGTTGTGTGTGGGTTTAATTCCCACATTAAACAAGCATATCTCTTTCTTAAAGGCCGGCAACGTATGTACTTGTGACTCCTCTGGTGTTTCGGGTATTTATGGGCGGCGGTGATTGCTTACCACCACGTGACCCGCTTGCTTGTTGCCTCCCTCTTACATAAAAAAAAGCAAACATTTAGATGAATCTATGTAGTTGAAAGTCCAACAAACTAGATAGTTATGTCTCTGGCAACATCTGCTGTTATAAATGCTTCCGCTGCCTGAATAGTTTTGGCTGTGGTCGAATAAAATTGCAGAATAAAATGGAAACACAAATTATTTAAATTGTTAAATCCATGTTCATAACGTCGACGGTATGACGATACACAACTGTTAACCAGAACTCCTGTGCTATCAAAAAGTTAAGTTTTTGCTCGTATGATTTCCTTTCTCGGTGCTCCTAGCCATTTCAAATGTAACATTTATAAATGAATGTAATCAAGTAATTGATTGTGATTGTTATCTAATTTTATCAATATTGTCGATTCAATTTATTAAAGAATAATTAGAGCAACGTCTTCTAAAACGATTATGATCGCACAAAATGAATTGTTTTCGACACAAAATTAAATGTCTAATGTTATCAACATTATCGAAACTACTATAGTCGATCATTCGGCACCACTAAAGCCAAGTCAAAAATGTATCAACAAAGCTGGCAATATTATTGGTATGTCTTGGCCTCCTTCCAGCGGAAGAAGCAAACTTTAAGGTTATAACGGAACCACTTTAAAAGACCCGCTGAGGTCGGTCAGCATAAACAACGGGCGAATTATACGGGAAGGAAACACGCCTGCTGCGACGCGGTCTGGAATTATATGGAGGCTCCTCTTTCAATGCTACGTGGACTTTACTTGGTACAGTTTCACACGACCGTCTGTTTTTTTACAAAGAGTAAGGCAAACGGGCTAGAATGACACCTCATGGTATAGTCGTCAACTCGCGGACGCGAAACTCGCGGACGTCCGCGAGTTGGCACCTTTCGATTTTACCTACTTTTTTGTCGTCAAATCGCGGGTCTATATAAAGTACAGTCAAATAAAAACAGTTTGACACTACCGCCCATAGATACCTACGAGTTTGGGTGGTGGGGAGGTCTAAGGTACGTTACCTGCCTGAAATTATTTGACAAGTTGGGGGACTCTAAAAGATGGAGACGAGGAAAGGGAAAGAGAAGGAGGTGTGGTCGAGCCTCTGGCACTCTCACTCACCAATCGAAACGCAATCAAAATCAAAATCAAAATATTCTTTATTCATGTAAACTTGTATCAAGTATTTATGAATCGTCAATTACAGAGTGACTCTACCACCGGTATCGGAATGCAGTCATCTGCCGAGAAGAACCGGCAAGAAACTCGACAGTTACTCTTTTTCATCGCCATGTTTGTTTACAATTTGTTTACAATTTGTTTACAATTTGTTTACAATTTGTTTACAATTTGTTTACAATGGCTAAGCTGTTACATGATTAAGCAGGTACATGGTACATGAGTAAGGAGAAACGTATGTATTCACCTGTAAGAGGATGTCTGGATGACTAGGGTTACGCTGCAAACCTGCAAGTAACATTGACCCTTATATTCTAACTATTCCTATACCACTGCCCCTTACATTCTAAATATTCGTATTCAAAAAAAAAGGTCGCGTTGTCCAGGAAATTAAAACCGTTTCTCATCTTTATGGACGTTCCGATCAAAACCGTTTTCCCCCGTGTGTTCACATTTTGATTTCTTTTGCATAGGTCGACGTTATAAACCTTCCATCATCGGAACGTAAACTATACTTCACCGTTACAGACAAGTGCACTCGAGGAAGCTAGGTACAAAATAAAACAATGAAATCGATCCTCAATTATTTTAAAATATGCCAAGAAGAAACTGGAAAGCTAAGGACTCGGTAGCGGTGTTTCAAGAGAAAAATTACAGACTGTATTATGTCGATGGGTTGAGAGAAGTTTTATGATGTACTCTACGGAATTCATGACTTCTTATTAGAGTAAAGAGTCGATTTACTTTTACGCGCCAGAATTTTTAAATTGATTATGAACGACATGCCGTAACTTGATATCAAAATTATTTATTAATTTGATTTCAGACACAGGCCAACGCTTTCAATTTTTGATTAACTTGGAATCACGTTCAAAGTACTTTCAACGATTTAAACACACCATTTTTGTAAAAATTAAAGATTTTAATATGTAGAGAAACTTTGCATCTGCTTCTAAAGCACTCAACTGGTGATATATTATATATTTTTGTTGCAGCAAAATTAAAAATACTTTTACTTACGTTGCTTAAATTTTTAGCAACGTAAGTAAGGACACTACTAAAAATCCTCCTTAGATCTACACTCCACTAAATATGACACAAACCTAAACTATTGCAGTAAACGGGCCCGTCCGAGCGTCACGCAAGCACAGTATGTCATGCGGGATAGGACGGGATGGGACGTTCTCGAGCGCGGCTTAAGATAAGCTGCGTGACAATGTATACTCCTTCGAGTTTATTCGGTTAGTGGGAAACGCAGCATGTTTCTTATGTGCGATATTTATTTAGGTATATTCTACAGAATTGAGAGTAGTTTTAATTTTATTTTATGCGGTATAAATATTGAGTGCTACATGTGTCTGCTACAAGAGTATTAATTTAAATTTTTAACACTGTTGGCAGCTGGTATTCAATTCAAAAACGAATAGTAAAAGTAATTTAATTAAACACTTAATACGACAGAAATCTAAAACATCGCAGTAAACCGCTCCTGTCCGACCGTCACGCAAGCACAGTATGTCACGCGGGATAGGACGGGATGGGATCGTCTTGAGCGGCTTAAGATAGGCTGCGTGACATTTTATGCTCTTTTGAGTCTGTGCGGGTAGTGTTAGATGTTGCAAGTATTTGTCTTAGAAAGAGGTCTAAACGCAAGATTAAGTGTTGACCAGATCACCGACTGTGGCGTTCGCGTTTACTTAAAATAATCTTTAAGCCTTATCTACACACATACCCCTTTTTTCAAACTCTGAACTAAATTAAAAACTTGGAGATCCGAGCAGCCAAGTGTGGCAGCACTTCGAGTGATGCTTCCTGATTATGTGTCTCTCATTGAAATAGGCCCCAGTGGCCGCTTTCCATCTTTCGGGCTGCGTACCCAACTCTAGCATATGTCAGGTTTTAAATAGATCTATCACTCAGAAATTTAAGGAAGTAAATAAATGCACTACTATCGGGACTAAACCCAAATGTACTATCCAATTCAAATGCTATTAGGATAATACCTTGTGGAATTGAGCGACAAATGATGTCAACTGCGCCTGTCCGAAACGTTAGCAACGCATCATTTTGTCAGTGTGTGTGTCAGTCATCACTGTCGCGTAACGCAACTCCAAAGGGTTATTATCCTTATAGCATCTGAACCGGATAGTACGATCCAGTATACAAAGGAGGCAGACAAATATAAAGGCCCAGTATATTTCAATACATAACCATCTCTGCTGAGTTTAATATATTACCCAATGTGCTAGGAAACGTGGCTCCACCATCGCGAAAATAATATTAACGTACGTTTAAAAATGTTTGGCATGTATTCATGTGGTTTGCTTCGGGACGGAAAAATGACTGAAATGTATCATCTGTGAAAGCCCACACATCCCCAGTGCACAGTGGGACGGATGCGGCGGTCGCTCCGGACAAAATTTCCCTTCAACCATTTTAAATATCAACCTCATTTTCGGAATTCGTGCGGGAATCTAGCTTCCTTAGCGTAGGGATATTGTGAAATGTCTTTTGTGTGAATGGGATATACGGAGCGAGTACAAAGCCACTGCAGTGGTCAGGTTTGTTAATACTTTTAGATATAAAATGCATTTCTCTTGTTAATTACAATTTATTATACTTTTACAATATTAAGAATTAAGTAATCGGCGTTATACATTGCAAGCGCGGTAAAAATCTATCTGTCATCTCTCGGCTAGTGCGGAGCACCGTACGCGGTGACCATAGTGATGTGTAATTCGATTCTACCAATTATTCGTCTAACAATACATTTGTTAGAGTTTGTGAAAATGCGATTGTTTGCTCAATTTTGTAACATTTAGTTTGGGTCCCCTATAATTATGAGTGCGAAAGTTGATAGTTCGATTTTCATTATATGGAACAAGCTGCGTCGATAATTCAGTAGTACGATGTTTTATTACATCGATGATTTGTTAGTGCGATGTAACGTTTGTGCGAAAAATCTTGTTGCGAAAAATCATACAGCGATTGCTCATTAGTTCGATAATTTAAATGTCTTTAAAGGGTGCTTTTTTACGGGTTTTTATGTAACTTCCGTTCTAGAATCGCTAGTCTTGTCAATAAATGTATTTATACTTTAACTGCCTCCGCGGGTGGTTAGAGCGTTGGGTTCTAATACCCGGAGGTCGTGGGTTCGAATCCCGCGAGAAGCATCACTTTGTGTGAATGTTTCCAGATTGGTTAGAACATTGTAGGCTTGAATCACCTGCATGTCTGTTATGCTGTTGGTCCTGCGCCTGATTTCTCTTCGGTCGTGTCAGACTGCTGTCCCACCGTGTTATGAGAGTGAGGGAATAGGGAGTGCACCTGTGCTTGCGCACTCACTTGTGCACTATAATAATATCCTGCGTAGTTGGCTGATCGTAAAAGATCGGCCGCCGTAGCCGAAATCTCGGCTAGGAGAACATTATTATTACACTTTATACTAAAAAAAACCAATACCAATTTTGACTCATTAGAAATAATACGACTCTAATGTATTGTTTACATATTGTACAGAGCTAGCTTATTTTATATTTGATAGGTATTTATAGTCCTATTTAAGCTTTTTATAATAAACAAAATAAACGTTTTTTATACATAATTATTGCCAATATTGCGTAGGAATAAAACATGAACATAGCCCAAAATTCACGGAGATAAACCCCGGGAACCAGCAGAATGACAAAATACGAAATGTAACATAATATTAATTCGAAACTAACTAATTTAGTTCATAAACATGTAACTTGTTAATTACTAAAACTCGATTGGGGCTGAAGCCTCACTTCAGTAGAAACTTTAAGTCTTGTAATGCAGAAGGCTTCAGTACAAAATGCCTAATGGAGTTCTGGATTTAGGCGCACAATGATGCTAGGTGCGTCTTAAACTACATGTACTATTCAAGCAGGTTGCTAAGAGGTGAATAAATTTAAAGAACAGAAGCTATTTTACTACTCCACATTTAATTGCCAACTAAAGGAATGGTAGATGTCACTTCTACATCACATTGTCAAGAAGGCGAGGAATTTGCCGTTCCTTTCAATGTGCAAGCTGAAATATGCTCTAAAACGTGGCTATAGCTAATTTTATTAGCGGAAATGTAGAAAAAGGAACCAGAGGAAGTTAAGTGTTTTATAGACCGTATGTTTATTCGTGTGGTTTCGGCCCCGAGCAGAAAATGTGTAAAATGCAACATCTCGCAAATTCTCAGCTTCCCCAGTGGGGCAATGTTGCGGTCGCCCGGACAAAATGTTTCGTTGGCCATTGTAAATATACCTACAACGTTTACGGGATGTGGAATTTCTGCTTCCTCAGCTCAGCGGCGTTCAGAGAATTTTGAGAGCCTTTTATACCAATAGAAATATTTTAGTTTTAAGATACTGCGGTGTATTCTGTTTGAACTTTAAATTCAAAATAATGTGGTAAGGTCCACAAGGTTTAGAGCACGGTGAAGAATTTAATATATTTAGTGGCATGTGGACATGTATTTTGCTTGAAAATAGGACCTGGAATTTTCAAACATAACCATGTCGGCAACTTGTGTTCTATTTTATTCATTTTATTTATTTATTTATTTTATTTTATTTTACAAGGAAAACAATACAGTGTAAAAACTATGTAGACAAACATTTTGGGAAACTTTTAACCATTTACATGTTTTCACCTATAGAGCCTGAGTAATGCATGAATAAAACTCTCTACCAGTAAAATATAGTAAAAACTCTCTACCAGTAAAAGTTAAATGTTATTATAATAATGCTTTAAGTGCAAAATTTGACACTATGAGCAAAACTTAATTATGTTTCATCATCATCATCAACCTATATACGTTCTCACTGCTGGAACACAGGCCTTATCTCAATTGTGAGATAGTGAGGGCCATAACTCCACCACGCGCACGCACAATCATATTGCTTAATTTTATTTCAATAAGCCATAGCTGTTGATTTTAATCTGATTGTTCACTCAGGTTCCTTTAACTCGCCATTAAAAGCACTGTCAAGTGTCAAGCAGTATAGGTACATTAGTTGACCCCATCACCGCTAGATGGCGGGAGGATCAATTTATAAGACGGTGTTGTTGTGATTTTTTGTTTGTATATAGGTCGCCCATACATTTTCAATAAATGCCTCCGTCCTGAGTTTGGAGTTTTAATTTCCTTACTCTGCTTTGGGAATTTGTACCAAATTGTACACTGATTGATATCTTTATCCAATGATTAACTCCAAACGGTAATCCCAAATTGCCATTTTTTGTTATCCTATAAACCAAACATAACCAAACATTAGTCTATCCAATGTGAATTAGTACTTAACTAACCAGTACCGAATTATAGATACCGAATAGCTTTAATAAATAAACATGCAAACTCGTGCGCAAAAGGACTTTAATTACCAAATGTTTATAAATTTAGTAACTATTTAGTAATCTGTGCCCCTACTCTATCTCGGCTTAAACTGGATTATAATTTTATTTTCCTTCAAACTTTTCGAGTTAAAGATTTCCATTGACCAAACCACAGTGTAAAACAAGTTAAGTACGCTTTGTGCATAAAGGAACGTACCGGGCTAATTTAGGACGCTTTTACCTTAAGGCGGTTACCACACTGCACCGCGCTCCGCCGCGGTACGCGAGACGACAGATTTAATCATTATATGCAAGTACCTCAGTTTGTATAGAAAACACGCGCGGCACAACACACTGAAAACGCGCCCGCGTGCGGAATTTTTACTATGCAGCCCCGCGCCACGGTAATAGTATCAACCAGTAATATAACTCTCTCTGTCCTTAAAAATAAATGCCTACTGCCGCGCGGAACGTAAACACGCATAGGGCGCCCACCTACATTATTTTAATTAGGTACTTCTGCTTGCTTTGAGTTTTCTATCTAGTTTTGATGTTTTTTGTGATTGTAAATATTTTTTATTTAAACAAATAAAATACATTGTGAATAAAATGGGAATTGTTCAATAAAAATGCAGGTTTTCTATAAGTAGATTTAATTAAAAACCATGGTTATAAGAATATGTTTTGATTTAAGTCTTTATACCTAATAAATCAGTTTTATGCGACTGAAAAATACTTGCGCCTCGACTGAGACGTTTTAATTTAATAGTATAAAAACAACATTCTTAGATAAAACTTAATCATAAATTGTTTTTGGAAACATGGACATAAGTACTTGTACTTATTTTTATAACAAAAATCGCACGCTCGCTGTTTAAAACAAGACGCTGTCCGTTTGTCACTGCGGCTGTGCGGCACATCCGCGACTAGTTGCACCCGGAGCGCACCCCGAGATCGGAGGCGCGCAGGGTGTCTCGCGCGCGCCCGTTTGTATGAAGTTGGACTACTGTATATATCATTACCGTGCCCGCGCTCCGCGACGGAGCGCGGCTTAGTGTGATAAGCGCCTAAGTAGTTTAGGTGGAAATTAGTTACTGCAAAGAATAGGTCTTTATCTTAATTAGATCTTTCGCGGTTACTTTGATGGTGGGATAACGACAATATTTCCAGGCTAGATTCAGATTTACTTTCCACTAGTATAAATGGTGAGGCTCAAGTTTTTAACGTAGTTAGCGCAGTTTTACGAACTGAAAGCTTTTTCTTATCAGTTCTGATTCGTTTTTATCTGTGGAATTTCTTTTGGACCTTCTTATCAACATGCCATTCAAGCCAATTAAAAAAGTTTTAACATCAAAAAGAATTTAGTTTTTACATCAATTTACCAAATACTTTTTCTTTTCGGTCCCACGTACAAAATAATATTATTCATGTGATGAGCATTTGTGTATTTATTTATTTCTTATTTTGATTGCAGTACATGAGTATATGACAAGTACGATGATGATGTTGATGATCTCATAAAGATCGCCGGAATCCACTGGATGCGGGTGGCGCAGGACCCATCGGTTTGGAGATCCTTGGGGAAGGTCTATGACCAGCAGTGGACGTCGTTTGGCTGAAATGATGATGATGATGATGATGATGACATGAGTATAGTATAGACAGGCAAAGAGGAGGAACTCTAAACCCAGGGTGCTGAGTCTGACGGAAAGTAACGTACTGACCGCCTCCGTGGAACAGTGGCTAAGCCGATCGGGTATAAAAACTTGGAGGACGTGGGTTCGATTCCCGCCTTGGGTCTATTTGGTGATAGGGATTTTTTAGAGTCCGACTAGCTAGACTATTATATATTAGGTATGTGTAGGCGGCAGATTTCACCTGTGGGGTGGGTACCCCACAGGTGAAATCTGCCGCCATAACAGCGCTGGCTGTGTTTCGGCAATATTAATGTGGGAGCTAGTACACTTGAAATCGAAGGCTCAAAGATCAGAGGAGTCTGGCAGCACATTGAGCAACCCTTCTTGATGAAGTGTCCCTCAATGGAAAAGGCCGCAGTGACCGCTTACCATCAGGTAGGCTGCGTGCCTGTCTACCAGCTGAAGTAGTTTAAAAAAAATTACCCCAGCAAAAAAAAAACTTGGAATGTGATTTAGGTACAAAATGATTACTGTCCAATACTTTGTTCCAAGATCGTATTCTAAGCCGGAGGTTAGGTGATCTACATTTTAAGTTACAGTTACGGTTAAGAAAATATTGGAAAAAATATTAGGTATGTGGTAATACTCCATAGTATTGAGCACAAAACCATTAGCTATTTATAATAAGTACTTATATATTTTCACCGTCATAAGTATCTGAAGTAAATAGTATAGTACAAATACGCCAACACAATCTCCCACACTTTTGTAAAAACAATGACACCATTTTGAACCAATGTGCGAATTTTCATCACAAAAAAATATCCTCAACTGTGTATTTCTAAAACCAGAAAGAAGGATAAAACAGAGTTACTGTCCAACTTTGGCCGTAAAACAATGCCCAGTTCTAATAGAATTCAAATTGCTGACCCGCAATTTTAATAATTTTTGCATACATTACGTTCAAAATTATAAGGGAACTCTTAACTCACGACAATCTGGCGCGTCGCTTGTAAAATACACGCTGCAATATAGTGCAACTTTGTGCTTGGGATCTTAAGCTATATAAAGATTGTATAATTACCTAATGGGGTTATTGTAATATATTTATGACTGGATAAATGGCGCATATGTTACCCAGCCCTATACGCCAAGGGTGGTGAATTCGAGTCCTTTTCAGGACAAGAAATTTGTGTTTGGTTGGACTCGCTCACTGAGGATCCCGTACAAACTGTAAATCGACACTTGAAAAACTTTATAGTTCTAGGTCAACGGCTGTCAACGGGAATTACTCTATTAATTTGATTTTCTTGAGGGGTTAAAATAAATGTCTTTTGTTGCGGCCAACCGTATTGTTTTACGTTTTTCACAGCTGCAACGGACTGTACATCAACTTGATATTTCCCCGCGTTGCCTTAATTAGAGATCTCGGACAGACGGACGATTGGGCACAGAACAAAATTGGTACCATGAAAGATCTGTTTTTATCTTTTTGAGTCACGCAAACCTTTTTTTTTGAAGGAACATGTGTTTATGCACCTTAACCGCAGTGTGTGGGACTCAGGGACGACGCTTTGCACTACCCACTAAACTCCCACGTTTCCCCTTCAACCCGAAGAGGACGACCGGTGCCTGCCTTAACGCGCTTGCAAATATATCATCAAAAAACATTTAGCAATTTCATAGTAAGTTAATTATAACTACGTATAATACCTACGCGTATTAACTTTAGTTTATTGGAGTCCCGGACTCATTAGCGCGCGGTTATGTAAGCGATTGTCGTTTTAAGGTCAAAATTAACAACACATTTGCAACGGGATGCAAATTTGAGGCTAGAAATTGACTACGGTGCAAAAGTTTTAGTATTTCGACGGGACTTAATAAGCAAATTGTTGTTGTTTACTTGTAATAGTAATAATATTAAAAAGTAACGACTGGTGAAAGGTAAATGGTGCTAAGTTGGGAATGATCTAAGTTTTTAAAAGTGGGTTTGGCACCTACCCCTTTCAGAACTGGCCTTACACGATTGTGTGGTTTACTAGATTCAATTTTGTACAAAAACTATTTCTTTTAAATGAACGGGCTCGACTCCACACGATTGCGCGTGAGCCGCCCTTTGACCGTAAGATTGAATTTCGGGTGTCAGTCAGTTGACCAACAGGCAGCGACCTGTCGAGTACAGCAGTATTTTTCGGTCCCGGTTTCGACAAATGTAAGTAGAATTACTTGAGTATTTATTAGTTATTTGTATGGTTTATTGCACGAAAGATAAGTTTAATGTTTTTGCGATGTAACTTTGTGTTTTTTACACTAATTTCGATAGTAACGCCCACAGTAGCAAGTTACTAAACTTTTCCGACACAATTGTATGAAGAAGGGCCGAAGGCTATCTCATAGCGAACTTAGGACTTTTTTTATTTCACAGATTTTTCAAAGAAGGAGCTATTTTTAAATGAAGATCAAACTAATAACTTTTTAAATGGGTCTGAGGATTACGGAAGTGATGACGACCATCATCTAGACATTCCATTTCCTTCTCTTCTTCCTCTGAGTCATCAAGTGATGAAAACGTCCCACAGGCAAATTTGAGATGGAAAAAGAAGAAATTTCAGTCAAAGCCGATACCAATGGTACCAGTTCCTGAGCTACACGCAGTATTACCTCCAGCACAATACTTCGAACGGTATTTTAAGCCGGAATTAATGGAGCAGTTTGCGCTAGCTACAAATCAATATTTCATGACTATTACTGGTCATCAATCGAAGCCTGTTTGTACTTCTGGGGAAATCAAAAAGTTTTTTGGTATCCACGGTTTGATGGGTTGTTTTAGCTTTCCCAGAATTAAATTATTTTGGAACCAGCGATACAAATTTGACCCCATTGCTAGTGCCATGTCAAGAGATAGATTTTTTGTCAAATCAAATCAAATCAAATCAAATAATTTATTTGTCAGACATAGGTAGTATAGGTGACATATAAAATAATACAATGTAACACTATGTCTTGCCATTGGCAGGCATACAAATTTTTACAAATTAACATACTTATTAATACATTTTATTTAAATTTACACATCAGTCAATATTAATTGTCAGTTTCCAAGTTATTATTATTACAATTCATGTCAAAATGTACAATATGAAATTTATAATAAAATAAAAAATTATAATTATGTGCTAGAATTATACAAATTATAATTGGTCAGTTAGGAACTCCGTCAAAGTATAGTAAGCTTTGTTTGCCAATAAAGTTAATAATTGCCTACGGAACAAATTACCGTTCTTGTTTTTTAATTCCGTCGGCAATTTATTATATATTTTTGGAGCCATACAGAATAGGCTATTTCCTTTAAGTGCAGTCTTAGTGACAGGTGCACTTAGTTTGTTGCCATGACGTTTGCTCTTCTTCGACTGACCATCAGATAATTTAGGAAACAGATGCCGATTTTTCCTAACAAACATTGCAGTTTCATAAATATAAAGTGACGGTACTGTCAATATCCTTAGGTCAATGAAATGTGATCGGCAGCTATCTCTTCTTTTTAATGATTTTATTGCCCTGATACACTTTTTTTGAGCTTTAAAAACCTGTAATTTGTTAGTGCTGTTGCCCCAAAATATTATGCCATATCGTAATATAGAGGCAACGTATCCATTGTAGGCGGCTAATACTGTCTGTGTGTTGGCTACTCTTGATAAAGCTTTTAAAGCAAAAACAAACCTATTAACACGTGTACACAGATTATCTGTGTGTGATTTCCAATTTGTTTGGTAATCTATATTTAGTCCTAAAAATTTTGTTGTTGTTACAGATTCTATAATTTCATTTTTATATGTTATCGTCAAGTTAGGTTTCTTTGTATACTGTTGGAAATGAACTATTTTAGTTTTATCAATATTAACATTCAAATTATTAGTGTCTAGCCAGTCAATTATTTTATTTAATGTCATTGTAATTTCATGTTCATATGTCATATTGTTATTGCATTTAATTATAATAGTGCTATCATCAGCGAATAATGTCATAGGATAATCAATGCTAGTTGGCAAGTCATTAATATAAATTATAAAAAAGAGAGGACCAAGTATTGTTCCTTGTGGAACTCCGAACTCTACATCTCTACATTTGGAATAATAATTTGTTTCTAAAAGCGTTGCGTTCGATAAGCTTCTAATAGAAGTTTGTTGCTTCCTGTTACGAAGGTAAGACTCCACTAATTTGTGGGTGACTCCGCGTATACCGTAGTGATAGAGTTTCTGTAGAAGCACACTATGGCTGACGTAATCAAACGCCTGGGACATGTCCATGAATAAGGCACAAATTTTCTCTCTTTTGTCCATAGAGTCAGTAACTAACTTCAATAATTCAAAAATTGCCATGTTTGTGGATTTTTCCCGTATAAAGCCATACTGTTGCGGAGTGAAGACATTATTTTTTTCGAAAAATGAATAAAAAGAGTTGTATATAACTCTTTCAAAAACTTTAGATAGTACAGGGACAAGAGCAATCGGTCTGTAATTTTTTATATTCAACTTGTCACCTTTTTTATGGATTGGTTTTATAATGGATAATTTAAAGGCCTCTGGATACACCCCTTGGCTCAAAGATAGGTTTATTATGTAAGATAGTGGTGGGGCAAGATATTCAGCACAACACTTTATTGCTTGAGTTGACAATTCGTCATAACCTACACTGTTCGTGTTTTTTAAAGATAAAATTATTTTAAGGATTTCGGAAGGAGAAGTTGGAGTCATAAAAATAGAATTAGAATTAGATTGTGATTTAATCTTAATATTATTTACTTTTGATGTCAATTTGGATGTTGTTCTTATTTGGTCTATAAAGTAATTATTTAGTGTGTTTGCTATGTCAGACGGATTCGTTTCGATTTTACCATTATGTCTAATTTTACTAATGGTTTCCGTTGGAATGTTAATTTTATTTTTATTTATGATGGACCAAGTTGCTTTAGACTTGTTGCGTGCTGAATTTATGGTAAAGTTATTTTGACTTCGTTGTGTCAAAAATATTATTTTCTTAAGACGCTTTGTGTAGTCATGTAATAATGTTTTATTAGCAAGAGTCGGTGATTTTCTAAATTTCCATAGAAGTTTTCTCTTATTCTTACTGCAAAGCTTGATACCTTGAGAAATCCACCTCTGTTTCCGTCTAGTCGTTATATTTATTACTTTATAGGGAAAGCATAGGTCATAAAACATACGTAATGTCTCATAAAATGAATTGTAAGCTGCGTTGGTGTCAGACATTTCGTATATTTCAGAGAAACTTAAGCTTCCTATAGCGTTACGAAACTTGGTAATGTTATATTTACTAATGTCTCGCTTTCTTATACGCCAAAACTTAATTTTACATTTTTTATTAATCGGGCATTTGAGTAACTGAGCCGAGTGATCCGATAGATTGAATTCTAATACAGAGGAATTACAGTTACTTAGGTTGGTAGCGAAGTTATCAATACAAGTTATGCCTAGTCGTGTGGGTTGGTAGATCTGAAGCTTAAGATTATAATTTAACAATAGATTCTCAAATTCCATAGACATTCTATTTCTATTAAGTATATTAATATTAAAATCTCCACACAATATTACTTTTTTGTCGTAGTGACGACTAAGATAATCCAATAATTGCGTCAATTTATCTAGGAATAGATTAATGTCAGAGTTTGGTGTCCTATATATACATACAATAATAATATTCAACAGTGTAAATTCAACCGAACAACACTCAAGTACACATTCAGTACAAAATTTGGATATATCTACATTTTTACATTCATTGCCATGACGAACAAGTATACATGCGCCTCCTCTTCGTTTGTCTCTTGAATAGTATGCTGATAGCTTGAAGTTGCATATATAAAGATTAGCTACGTCGTCCTTGGTCATGAAGTGTTCAGTAAGACATAGTACATCAACATCGCATCCATCTGTGTATAATTCCTCCAAACATACAGATAATAGATCAGACTTATTCAGTAATCCACATATGTTTTGATGAAGTATATTAATATAGTTAACGTCGAAAAAAGGTAGAATCAGATGGTTCTTGGGTAGTCAAGTCGTCTGAGGAGAGTATTACAGGCGTAGGGTTTTCAGATTGTAGAATATTATTAATTTCCTCGAAGATGCAGATCACGCCTTTATTGTTCAACTTGCCCGTATTAGAGCAAAACATGTCAAGTTTCAACGGTTGATTAGAGTCAATTAAGTAGGCGTAATTATGGGTATTTATGTCAAGATTTAGTAAACTATTGAAAATTTCTACTCTGCAGTTGAAGATAACTGCTCCACATATATATGTGGGGACCGCTATAATTATATTCGTGTGTTGCAGTTGTTGAGCAACATTTCTTATTTTATAAACTAATTGTGTATAGTCTTTGGTCATGTGGAAGTCAGATTCTCCAATTAAAATTATACAATAGTCATTCATATTATAGTCAATTAATTTATTTTCAAGGGAGTCGAATAATTCGATCACACCGCCATTTTTTATGATATGATTGCAGTAGTTGAATTTCTCATCAATGTCAAACCGTTCAATTGTTTTAATTAAATTCAGCTTATTAGAGGTACTCATGATGCAAAGCTTATTTTTATTTTTAGCTTGTTTGCTGCTATCTATTAAGGGAATTGTAGCAGAGTTATGATTGATTCTAGAGGGGGTTTCATCCATTTCACTTTTATTATTAGACTTAGTTTTGTTTTCTTCCTGTAGAATACTAAAGTCCAGTCGAGTTTTGTTTAGGGACGATTCTTTTTGCAGTCTTTTCTTTTTTGTGTTTTTCTTTTGTGGCGTGGATTTACAGACACTTGTAAGCGCTTTTATTTGTAATTCATAAGCATGGATTTTTTTAGTTAGAGTACTATTCTCTGAAAGCAAGTTTTCAACTTCATTGTCAGCAATTTGCAATTTTTCTTCCAGTGTAAGAATTTTTTCTTCTAGTATTTCTATTCTGTTACTAATTATAATATCCTTTTCCGGGCAGCTTCGGTTAAATTCATCTGTTGGTGAAGGAGATAAGAAGGAATTACCTTCTTCATCTGATAAGGATTCAAAAGAATTCTCAGTGGGAATGTTGATTTTGTAGTTTTTATTACGCTTAGTTATATTTTCCATTTTGTGTGACATCTAGCGGCTGGTAGTGGTACTACGATGTTTAGCTATCTAAGCAGTGTGCTTTATCGACGTTGTAGTTACTTACTGTTTCGCACGTATTTCGTTAGATGGCGTAAGGGAAAAAGCGCCATCTATTGAGGAGTAGCAGAACTTATTGTCTATCACTGATTCTTATTGGTCAGCTGATTTGTGTTTACATTGTTTGAATAAAAATAACGATATTGCTGATATGATGTTGCAATTTAAAGTCACTTACGGTATATTAATCAAGTTTATACTGCCTTCAGTTATATGATAGCGTCACTGCACTTGTAAAACAATGTTTTTGGTACTTATCACTTAATACAACAACGAAAGTTCACTTGTTTATTTTCACAATATTGTTCTTCATTTTTTTGATGTTATTAGGCAGAATCTCACGTTAATAACACTCATGCAGTCAGTTCGAACATAAGTCCGTAGATTTTGAGCTTCATAATGGATGTTGATACACTTAAACTATTTTTAATTTATTATTTTATACGGAGCTGATCTTGACACGGCAACTAGCGCCATCTCCAATTGTCATTAGGGTAAACTTACACGTTTTAAACGTTCAGTACCTATTGTGCTGGAGTTAATACAGCATGTAGCTCTGGAACTGGTACCATTGGTATCGGCTTTGACTGAAATTTCTTCTTTTTTCATAACTAAGGTTAATTGATTACTTGATTGATCTCATTTACAACTATAGGAAGACTGAATCAGCACTAATTAAGACTGATTTATACTAATAATAGGTGATTGTTACCTAATATTCTATAACTTTTTGTTGATTTTGCATGTACGAGTTTAAAATATTGTTAAATTAATGCTAATAAACATTTTACAATTAAAAAAAAAATTTTCCTTTAAAAAAAATTACAGGCTTAGGCCCGTCTTGATACAATTGTGCGGTCTCACGATTGTGTCTTCGCTGCCTTTGGCCCTGATTCATACAAATGTGTGGGCTATAATTTTCCAAGATGGCGGCCGGAAAATGGAAAAACGACCTCAGATTTGTAATCAGAAGGTCATTTTATGTAGGGAATGCTTTTTTTTTCGGACAATTTCTACGTAGTTTCGGTGCAGGTCTGAAAGGGCTACGCCATTCTCTTATCTGATTCATATAAAACGCAACGTTTTTTACACAATGTAAGTCTACTAAATTACTACAAAATTCGTAAAAGAGAATTTTTTTAAATTTGAGGCAAATAAATAAAGATAAACAAGAGATATAAAAAAATACTGGCAACATAAGCTCTTCTCTTTTTTATAGTTTCAAACAACGAACATCCTCATTACTTCATAAGCAAAAGCAACCACTTAGAAAAAAGGTCATTTATCCTCACCGAAATCGGTAGTATTGTAGGTGATCTCCTTTTGATCAATTTGAACGAGTCTCAAAATCTTTTTAATTCTCGTCGAGTCACGTAGAATAGATTTCTGGCTAAGTAGGTAGTCGGATTGGAAGGACGGTTGGAAAAAAAAGTTCTTTAGATCATCAATTTTAAATTATTGGAAAGGATTTAGTTATTAAGAGCATAAAGGACATCGGTTTCAATTACAAAAGGCTATTATTAAACGGAAATTCGACACTGAGGTGCCCTTTCTTTATTAATTTAGTTAAGGTTTTACTAGCCGTTTTCGGTGACCTCGTCTACAGACTTACAACTAGAACTTTTAATGAGTCAATGTTTATTGAGATCCAGACTTTTGTATTGTTAATATTTTCCGAGATTTTTTTTCTTCAATACTTTTTATTATAAGTAAAATATAATGCAGGCATTGTACTCTGTTTAGCTGAATAGAATGAAAGCTTCGTTTATTTCTTGGCCGAGTTATAAATGTAATCATAAAGCCTGGCTTAAATGCCTTGGTGGCCTATTATAGTAGAAAGAGCTTTCAGTGTAACGCTTTGACCAAAAATATTATAGTACCTACATAACGCCCCATAACAGAGTTCCGGCTACGTCGACTACGTCGGCATTTTATAATTATTTAAATGTCAATAGTGACTACTATGGTGTTCGTCTGGTTTGTGAGAGTACCGGAGGCCCACACCCCCCATACCCCTATAGGCCGGCAACGCATCAGCGATTCGTCTGGTGTTGCAGATGTCCATGGGCGGCAGTGATTGCTAACCATCAGGCGACCAACTGGCTCGTTTGCCGCCTCTGACAATATTAATGTCACTTTAGCAGACAGATAGGCTCGCAGCCCAACTGATAGTAAGCGGCCACTGCGGCATATTCCACTGAGGTATACTTAACCAGGAACATCTCTCAATGTGCAGCCACACTCTAGGCTCCTCTGATGTTCGAGCCTGTGATGTCAAGTGCAGTACACTTTTATTGCTGGTAGTGTTGCCCAAATGCAAGAACAAGACGAGACTTAGCCAGTCTTGGTCTTGGTCTTGCGCCAATACACCTGGTCTTGGTCTTGGTCTTGGTCTTGCGCTCCCAGTCTTGGTCTTGGTCTTGGTCTTGCAGCAAGAGTCTTGCAAGTCTTGCAATTACCTATTAGTCTATTACTATTTATTAATGTTTACTTTAAATCTTAGAAAAACGTATTAGAATTGGAACATTGTGAGCTTGAATTAATACATAGCCATAGTAAAGATCAAGCAGATTAATAAATAACTGAAGATTTGATAAGAAATTCGAAAAATCAACTAACGTATATGTCGTTTTCCATCGAATACTGCAACGTTTCTGACTACATTTGAGGGTAAAATTTTGCGTTCATGGCAGCCCTATATTTTGACGTCATAATATGTCTATCTCTTACACCCGGTCGCTTGGTGGGTATAGTTTTCTCTGTCTACGGGCGGAGCACAGTCGAACACGAAACGAATGCTCGAAGCGCGCTCGTTCGAGGCTCCCAGTCGGTCCACAGTACACGAATTTTGGATCGGCTCGTGCTCCGCTCGTGCGCCGCTCGTGCTCTGCTCGTAATATTTGAACACTTGGTGATATTTGAACACTTTTTTGCTATTTTTTCTTGTAAAAACAATGACTAAATGTACAATAATAGTACCTAAGTAATTAGTTTAAAACCATATAAGTAATCAATATTATAATATATACTTACTAGAATGAATTAATATGACATCTACTACCTATCCTTACCATTTTATCCTAATCATAATACTACTTGCGTGATCAGTATAATGTATTCATTTTCATTCTAAGCACTCTGAAACTTATTTATTCTTTGGAACACCTGTAGGTACTCTTAAAATTCGAAATTATTTTGCATGAGTATACCTACGCCCTATGGCGGCAATCAAATAGTGTCAAATGTTATGATTTCGGCGTGGCGGCAACGATTGTTTTAGATTTCAAAAGAAGCCGCCGCCGCGTGTATCATAACCATGTACTTCCGAAAAGCGGCAAATTTCTTTGAGAAGTAAGTACAAAACCTTTGATGCCGCATTATCAAAGTGCCGATGGTTAAAACATAACTATGCATGCACTCAGTTTGATTTTAATAGATATTTTTTTATTCGCTATGTTTATGGTATTAGTCGTAATGCGCATAGGTCCAGTTTTTCATATTCTTTGATACAGTTTTTTGCGTCTCATAGAATTCCTAAGCGTACCTACCTATACACCGAACTGTTACACCTAACTACTCAGTGAAATAGCGCTAAGTCCTAGCTGCAAGACGCAAGAGTCTTGCAGGCTATGTCTTGTTCTTGCTCAAGTCTTGCACGGTCAGTCTTGGTCTTGGTCTTGCTAAAAATACGCGGTCTTGTTCTTGGTCTTGGTCTTGCAAAAACGCAAGAACAAGACCAAGACTGCAAGACCAAGACTGAATTTGGGCAACACTAATTGCTGGACAGCAGCCAAAGCTGTTATGACGGTAAACTTCACCTGTGTGGGAAAAAGCTAGTCAGTTCGACTCTGAAGAAGTCCTAACTGAACTATACCCTATCTTTAATTTAACAAACGCTATCTATACTAATATTATAAAGAGGAAAGATTTGATTGTTTGTTTGTTTGTATGTTTGTTTGTTTGTTTGAATTGAATAGGCTCCGAAACTACTGAACCGATTTGAATAATTCTTTCACTGTTGGATAGCTACACTATCCCCGGTGAACATAGGATACTTTTGATCCCGGAAATGTGGGGGGAAGGGGGGGATATTTGAAAAAAGAAATTACGCGCGGGTGAAACCGCGGGCGGACGGCTAGTATACATATAAAGAGCAGAGGAAGTCGATTTAATATCGGCCTAAATAGGCTGATAAGTATCAGCATTTAATATTTATACTAACTAATATAAAACTCAATTTCGTTTTTGGTGGAGTTCGTCAAGTGTATTAAAAAAAATTACCCAATATTTTCCTAAGAGCGAAACTAATTGAGTGACGTGTAAATTTAATTTCAACTGATGGAGGGTCGGGGAATTTTCCGTTACCAAAAGTAGTTAATTATTTTTAACGATGAATGAAAATATAATTTTCTATAAGACTAATAAAATGAGTGATTTCAACGTAGCTTTATTATTGAAAGTTGGAGTTTGGTTTAGAAAATTCAATTTCGAAGTCAGAACATCAGATCCTGAAGATGGTAATTAATTCATAATTATTATAAAAAGGTGTTTCCATAAATCAACTTGTATAGTAGCGATAAGAAAGATGTAAATGCCCTTTTATTGTCTGGAAAATTACGATATTTTTTTCATCCTATGGGAACTGGGCATTATTTATGTTACCGGCCAAACCCGATTTAGGCTTAACTAATTTAAGTCAAGATAGAATATATTATTATAGAGAAAACAAAAAAGATTTTCATGGTTTATAAAAAATAACTTCTATATCCATCCGAGTCGATTTCCCCCTTAGAAAGAACTAGTTTAGCCTAGGCCAAACTAGTTTGTCCTGAAATCGGATTTGGCCGGTATCATATACAATAATAAGTAGCCGATAACCTTTCCCAAAAGCTAGTCTTTGTCTGTAATTTTGATCAAAATCGAGTAATCAAGGCGTGAAAACATAACATACTTGAACATACAGAATTACTGTCACACTTATTGGTTAAAGATTTTATTTTTATTTGTACTAAGCTAGCACTTGACCACAAAATTGCCTGATGTTAAAAAATTTTACCGTCCGTTAAATGCCCGTTAATTTCTGGCTTTATAGAGCCCCAAGTTATATTTTGTATGAAAGCCTGCTCCCGGAGAGATAGATTAGAAACAGGTTTATCAAGTAAAACATGTAGGTTCATAACCTAAAAATGTACATTTAAATATCCTTTTCAGCTCTTGCGAATCTAAATCTCTTATAAAAAAGTTCACAGCTTTGTAAAAAACAAGAATTCTTCATTCAAAATTCCACCGGAACATCGCTCGTCTCGTTAAACGATTAATTCAAAAAAGGATCGATGATGGGGTTATTTGTTTATTTCCCTTTTAACTTTTAAGGGTTGATGGTTATTTACGCACCGAAGGGAAAGGGTTATATTTGAAATATGAACCGACGAATGAAATGAGCAATGCGATTGTCTTTTTTACTTTTGTTAAAATGAACAAAGCTTGTGTAACCCAACTTTATATGAGCGCTAAAAGATGGCGTTGTTAGTACTTTACATTTCACTAATCCTAAGAATATTATTTTAAAAATTACGTAATTTTGGTCTTGATGGGTTAGTTAGACGAGCCATTTGGTGTAATGGTCGAGAAGTCGGCTATTACACCAGAGGTCGCAGGTCCGATCCCCGCACGGTACAAACATTTGTGTGCATGAACATGTCTGTTTGTATCTGTCTGGGTGGTTCTATGTATAAATGTATGTATCCCTTGTCTGGCACCCATAACACAAGCTAATGCTTAGTTTGGGGCTAGATGGCGCTGTGTGAATAATGTCTCAGAGTAATTTTTTTATTTTTTTAATGATTTAAGTAAGTGGCCGTGATCTCTAGCATAATTTTCGTGGCTTCCCCTGGTTTCTGCTTCATACCCAAAAGGGACAGACATTATCCGCCTTATATGACCGGCCACTCATTTGATATTAACAACGAATTCATTACAATGATGTACTTTTGGAATTGAGCGACAAATGACGTCAACTGCGCCTGCCCGGTCTTCTGTGAGAATAAAATAGTCAAATATAGTAAACAACCCTATTGGATGTCACTAGAATCCATCATCTCATTTCGTCCATCTGAGTTGAAATAAAATAAACTTCAACATCTCCTATGTTACCTAGACAAAAGGGTATTTAAACACGCCCAGTTCACTATAGGGTACAATTTAATTAGTGGGAAAGGTAGCATTAATTTACCTTACATTGCAATATCATATCTGAATTAAATTCACGAGCTGGTCTGCGGTTGTTAGCTTCCTATGGCTTTACATATCTGTAGGGATAAGTAAAATTATTTTTTAAATTATATTTTTTGTCCACTAGTGTTGTTACACTAGTCGCTCGGGTATTTAAAACTTGAAGTCCGTTGTTTCGATTCCAACCATAAGTTTGGAAGGTTTTACAACTTTATTAGAGTCCAACCGGCTAGCTGCCACCTCCTCAAGTGAAGAGTGCCGCCATTGTCTCTCTGGCTGTGTTCCAGCAATATTAATGTGGGAGCCAAGGTGCTTGAAATCAAAGAATCGAAGATCAGAAAAGCCAAGTCAAGTGTAGTAGCAAACCAAGCAAAGCCGGTTCAGTCCTAAATGGAAAATATTCAGCAGTGGCCGCTTGCCATCAGGATGGCTGTGTGCCAATTTGCCTTAATTAAAATAAAAAAATATCAGTTTTTTTTTAGTCAAATGGACGTACCATACTAACACAGGCGATCATTGATTTCAGCAAAGTTCAAATAACGTGTTTCCCATAGAATATACTTAGCAGGGATTTTATTGATATAAAATTTCTGATACGGATTGGATACGAATATAATTATTATTGTACCGGATACGGTTACGGATATGAGATTATCCGTTACTTTCGGATAATTTCGGTTACGGATATTAGATTTTTAAAGTATTATTGTAAACAAACATGGCGATGAAAAAGAGTAACTGTCGAGTTTCTTGCCGGTTCTTCTCGGCAGATGACTGCATTCCGATACCGGTGGTAGAGTCACTCTGTAATTGACGATTCATAAATACTCGATACAAGTATACATGAATAAAGAATATTTTGATTGATTTTGATTGATTGATTGATTGATTGATTACAAAAGTAAAATTAAGTGTGACAACTCTTTCGTTTAATTTGTTGAACTATTCTTGAATGTAAAAAAAAACTCAGAAGTAAAAAAACAATGCGCGTGACGTGTAACGCCCACCGTGTGGGCAACACGCCCACCGCCCGGCCGATCAAAGATTTTGTCATACGTGTCTCATTAGGTTCCGCCTCTATCCGATACCATCCGAAACTTTTATTTCGGATTCGGTTACGGTTACGGATATTTTTATATCAGATATCCGATAGTTTCGGTTTCGGTTACGGAGCTCCCTAACACCCCTGATACTTAGAACATCCTCAGGCTAAAATACCGACACGACATTTATTACAAGCCGTCCCGCAGGCGGCCACTATCCAACACTCGGCGTCACCCCGCAATCTCGCTTGTAATTAATCACGTGGGCGAAAAAACATCAGCGCATTGCGGCCGGAATGCGCGAGAACATTTCCATACATGATGCATGGCGGCCGATAGCAGATACTGTCTTTGCTAATAGGAACCATTAATATTGGTGGATTGCCTACGAGGAATTCGGTCTGGCACAAAAATCGCTTTTCGATAGGACCTTTTAGCAATTATTGACATACTGACTTGTAGCTCACGAAAAGGAATGCAAATATCGTTTAAGGCAATCTTCACCAGAAAGAAGTGCTCGTGGCGCAGCTGTGACAGTGGTTCTTTAGCGATAACAAAAGTAAAGCCACCCACGCCGCTATCGGTTAATGGATGGGTGACCATTCTGACCACATTCAGTGACATTTATTACGAAGTCCTCCGTGCTTCGCCAGGCACGTAAAGCTGTTGGTCCCGGCTGATAATTTACTATAATAAAGATACCTATTAGTCGTCAAGCCGTCAGAAACCATTTGGCGACTTGATAACATCTGACATTAAAGTTGGTCACTTGCCTCACGCACCCCTCTACCAACCCGCACTGGGCCCGCGTGGTGGAGTATGGCCCACACTATCTCACAATTGAGATAAGGCCTGTGTCCCAGCAGTGGGCACGTATATAGGCTGATGATGATGTCCACCAGAAAGTGTCACTCAATGTGCTACCATACTGTGAGCTTTACTGTTGTTGGGGCTTTGGATTTTTGGAAAATAGCCTAAGGTTTTATGGTGGCGGTTTTAGCCTCGGAGATGGTAGCTGGCCAGTTAGAAAATGAAGAAGCTTTAGGCAAAAGAAAACGTTTGATCAATAGAACATCCTCAATTGGGTCAAAACGGTGACGCCGCATTCATTACAAAGCGTCATAATTAATTACGGTAGCGAAAAAACATAAACGCACTGCAGCCATAATGTGCGCGGGAACATTTCCATGCATGATGCATGGCGGTCGATAGCGCCGTATGCGATTACTGTCTTTGCTAATAGAAGCCATTAATATTAGTACTTGCCATTAATACTTGCCTTCGTGGAATTGGGTGTGTTACAAAAAGATTCATACCGCACGGCTTCCACAGCTTAATGCCGTATGCGGATATTATCTTTGCTAGGCCATTAATCGAGTATTAGTACTGGCCATTAATACTGGCTCCGAGGAATTGGATCACAAAAAGTTTCATCGCATTTTAATGCGAACTTCAAGGCTTCAAGCTGTTCAAAGACAGGCACGTAGCTTGCTTATATTAGTACTAGTGTCCCTCCATGGAATAAAGTGTGTTACAAAAAGATTTATCGCTTTAATGTAATAACTGGACATGCTAAATCCTGGAGCATGTTGTAAGCGTATTATAAGGCTGGTCAATTGCCTTAAGGTGAGCACCAGCGTGTCCTCGTTTCCGGTGAAAAAAGGATACTTTTAAAATATTTAAAATCTCAACAGAATAAAGTTGTAATTAATTAAAATCTACAACATCAGTGAACAGTAATCGCAGTTACATTAAAAAACACTATCCTTCTATATTCTCTATCGCATCTGTCACAACAGACGTAATAAACGATCCCATTCGCAACTGTGTACAATTTTCCTATTTCCCAAATCCATTGCCAACCGAGTTCAATAACAAACAAATATGACGAACGACACGTCACCGCAGCGCAAGCATTAAACACAATTAACCACTAGAGCATAGACGAGGGCGATAAAAATGACAAATGACCGTGGTTCGCCATAACTGCTCAACAACGCCATCTATTATTTATGAGCGCAATTAACCGCCACAATTAGCATAACTATCTCGAGAAGACAAATAGTGGGGAAACGCTCAAGTCAACTACTTAAATAATTAACAATAAGCTTAGGTATATAGGCCTAAGCCTAATGATGATCGTGCGGGAAGTAGAAATGAAATATTTGTGTGAAGTCTACAAATGAAAGGATTTTGATCTTTGCCTTCGTGACAAACTTTCATCCTATATAAAAGCGAAATATGGATGATACAAGTAGGTACATAATTTCTGTTGTCTTGTAACCTCTGAAAGTTTTGAGTCCTTATGACAGGCCAAACAAAAATAACCTAGCTACAAAAACTGCTTAGCAAAAATCAGTTTTATAAGACTAAATACAAATAATATCATCCAGATACAGGTCAAAACAATAAGTCTTGGTTGGGATTAAAAGTCATGACCCCTGCCGCTTAGCGCGGGCTTGCTATCAAACGAGGTTTTGGCACGTAACAAAGTTTCTTCCTTATTTATAATATTAGTCTTATACTTAGAACATCCAACAAGAAAAAATATCAAGAGTCTCCAAACCATTTGTTAATTTGATATTCCTGTCACCAGATATTTTAAGGCGTAAAAGAGCTCAAAATATGACACTGTAAAGGTGACGAAACGTTATTCAGACATTTGGAGGCAGAGAAACGCAAATTGGCACGAAATACCGCTAAGAATGAAATGTTACATCGGAGTGCAAAATGGGCTATTACATTTACTGTGGGCTTTGTGCTTTTCATATTTCAAATCTTAGGAGTTACGTGGCACGTAACAATATTTAGTACTAAGTACTTATTTTAAATAGTTAGTTTAAAATTTATTATTGCCGTGTTTTCATTTATTTTTGGGCATTCACTGCAATCTTTTGCGTGAATGAATAAATTTTTGATTTTGTTTTTTTATGATTCACTTTTTTATTTAAAAACAGAAGCGCGTGAACGTCTAAACATTTCAGTCTTACAATATGGCTTACACGTTTTGAGCTATGAATAGTATCGATACTATCGACATTATCGACAGACCTGCGAATAGTGTATTACTTTTCAGATTCAAAAGTCGATAAAAATACTATCGATAATTTGGCAACGCCAACGTTTTTAATTCGCCATACACCCTTGCTTTTATCCAAGTCAACTGTTTTTCTCATTTCTCATTCTTAAACAGTTTTTCATTGCGGTTAACTTTAAATAAAGGCTAGACAGCTTTAACTACCCAAGTTCCGTGTCTCTGAGCAATTCCCATACAGTTTATATTTGCAGTGGGGAATACCACAAAAACGTTTTTACGAGCTTACTTACGTTTTGCATAATTTTTACGGTCTGTTCTAATTAATTATTATGGGGAGGTACAAATTTATTAACTTTATGCGATAGAACAGGCGAAAGCGTAATAATAATTTCTATAAAAATGTAAGAAAAAAGTTAAGCGTCAGCCTTTTTATGTCGCAGTACATAGTAAAAACCTTTCAAGTCATCGTCAGAGTATTTGTGGGTACTAGTTCAATCACCACGCTTTCCAAGTGCTAAGTAGTAAGTGGTGATCAAAAACACGAGCTGTGTTTGAAAAATCCAATACAAATTTTGCTTAATCCGATAATTAAAGCCATCATTAAGATGATGACCTAATTTCAATGGCCATTACCCTGCAGTGGGATATTAAACAGGCTGATACTTATTAGTTGTCAGTCTCTTCTACAAAAATTAAGAAAACGTACAGGATACCCTCTAATATTATGTCGTTCAATGGGTTGCGAAGTATTTCCCTTCATGCTTTAACCGTACACAATAAAGCCACCTTAACCGCGAAATCAAACAGTGGTCCCTTGGGTCGAGACAAAGTCATGTCGTGACGCGCGGCCGATATCCCAGGAATGCGGAAACAGCCCGTGTCGACTACGTGGCGTTCGGAAATAGCCAACTTAAACTGTGACGGTCACGCGACTACGAGTAGAGCTTGTTGGGTTAAATCCTACTAATATATATATAAATGCGAAAATCTGGATGTTTGGATGTTTAGATGTTTAGATGTTTGGATGTTTGTTCCTCAATCACGCCTAAACGCTGAATGCTGAACGGATTTAGATGAAATTTGGCACACGTATAGTTTATAACCCGAAATAGGACATAGGCTATAAAATTCTTACGGGAAACGTCTCATTCCCGAGGGAATATCAATTTTGAAACTACTGAACCGATTTGAATAATTCTTTCACTGTTGGAAAGCTACACTATCCCCGATAAACATAGGGTACTTTTGATCCTGGAAATGTGGGGGGAAGGGGGGATATTTGAAAAAAGAGATAACGCGCGGGTGAAACCGCGGGCGGAAGGCTAGTAATTTATAAAATAGATTGTTTATTCAGCTACATTAAAGTATTAACCTTAATTTCCCACCGCAGGCCTCTATCATTGAAATTAAGTCATCAAGTCAATGATAGTTACAGGCTTAATCAACACTCTTGCCAAATTCCGATTAGACAAACTCAACTCAAGCATTGCATTGTCTAGTAATAGACTGAGACATGCCAATGATGATGATGATGACGAAACTCAAGCTGTATCCAAAAATCTGACACAAATTTTGCTCGACCCGGGAAATGCATCCTAGACCCAGAGTTTATGGCCAGGTACGTACTTACCTGACAGAATAATTGTAGTGGTTACTATGCTGATACTTGTAACAAACATAATATCATCCACAGATAAAAATTTACGACCGCAATTACAATAATCCTTACGTTTCCCCGATATGATAGTTTTAGGTAAGTTCATTAAGCCTTCGGGGAGGTTTTATTAAGTAATGACTAATGAGGGTTAAACTGCCTTGATTGATGTCCTCACTCACGCGAAGAGTTGTAGAGGCGTGTCTTGAGCAATTATGTCAATTACATTACCAAGATCACGACTTTAGATAGCAAGAAATGGCAAATGGCAAGAACAAATAGGTTTTCTTCTTTTTATAAAAAGTTACCGAGTGAAACGACTTGATCCATTTGGTGTAATTTCTATGTCGTCTCTAGACTTTCTAGGCTTGACACCGACTTGACTTTTTCTCAATGGATTCACTATTATCATTAGTCTCCATAAAAAAGCATGGTATGTAATAAAAAAATTAAACAATATTATTATTATTGTGACAATATTTTTTTTTAAACTTTGATCCGAGCAAAAAGTTACATGGAATAGTTTCAATTAGGAGACTGTATAGGATTAAATTCTCGACTGACACCTATCATATAACAAGTGGATTTATTCTGGCACAATATTTATAGAGCTAGTAAAAAAATTAGGAAAACAACAATCCAATCGAAAACGGTAAATAAAAATATTAGGCATTGCATAAGATGCAAACAAAGTCCACCTCAAACTCATATGGTATAGCAAAGCGGTTTAAAGTCAATTTATTAGATTAGCTTTGTTGGTTTTGTTTATGAACGCGATATTTTGCGTGGGGAGATGACGCTATTTTGCTAATTACTAACTACGTTTTCTTATCAAGGTTCGAGGGGAAAACAGAAACATAGTTAGATTTGTATAACATGCCACGTCTCTCACAAAATCTTGTTGAAAACCCTATGCAGATATAAAAATTAATAGTTATAAAATTATTGCGAACCAAGAATAAATTATTCCATGGTCATGTCAGTAGTCGGTTTTCTATCTTAATTTCACATAAAGGGGTTTCGTTACACAGTAACATTTTCACTTGTAGGTAAACTTAAACTTAATTAACTAAGCTACTGGTTGAAATCGTCTATGCGTCGTGTGCTTGCTGAAAATGTATGTTTGCTCTTAGTAGTATCTCTTTTTCGTACTTCTTTGTGCTTCTTCCCGTTTTATCATGACTATATCAAAGTAGACTCTGCCCATAAACCCACCATTGAGCTAGAAAGATTAGAATAAGATAATTTACTTTAGAACGAAGGTTCTTGCGGTCAAAGATCTTGAATTTTAAAACTGTGGAGTTTTAGAAGAATTTTCTCATTCGAACGGAGTTCCGGAATTCCCTTTGCTTAAACTTTGCTACGGTGCTACATTTTAATACATAATGTTTCAAATGTCTTTTTTAAACTGTGTAGACTTCTCAATCATTACATCAAATTCGATTTCTATTAAGAAAACAGCAGAAAATATATTGCATAATTTCTAGCTAAGGCATTCTTAATGAGTTCCTTCTCTCCGCTACTGGTTGTAGGGCTGTTATAGTCTCCCTTGAAAGTTTTTCTTTGCGCAAGATTCAAGTAAGCGGAGTCCATCTTATCTTTAACTTTGGTCCCCTTGGCTTGTGGTTCTCAAACCTCTGATAGCTCTAAAGCAAATTCTTTTAACGCAATAAGATTTCTAACTTTGCGCAATAATTTAGGGGATCAGTTATATATATCGCCAAAAGCAGATTTTCTCTGCACAGTATAGATAGTTAGTACAGTCTAATCTGTTAATAAAATATCAATTAAAATTGTTGCGACGGTTAGCAGTGCTGGCCAACGAATTGATTACTTTAAAAGACATTAACTTATTTTAAACACAAATAATTGTGTAAACACTTGTTCAAAAACAAAAAAAATATTTAACGCAATATTTTGAGAAGCTCTGCCCTAAAACAGAATACGGAAATCGGCGTAACAGAAGCAAAATTTCAACATTTCCGCAAGCTAAGCAAATCCGAGTTAAAATACCTCCCGTAATCCCGCCAGAGCCGATGTTAGATGCAAAGTATGCGGAGTTTTAACAACTGGGGATCCATCACGATTAACTTAGGCCTAGTGATGGGGTAAATGTCGATATCGACAAAGTCTAATCTGTCAAGGATGTAACTGGATGGCAACCAGAGCGGACAAGTTTTAAAAACTGGTAATCCATCACGATTAAGTCAGACCGAGTGATAGGGCAAACGTCGATATTGATATAGGTTTTTACTAAGAAGCATCTGTCAAATATGTAATTGAAAGGCAAACAAACGGATCAAATAAGTTTTAAAAACTGGCAGATTTGTCACGATTAACTTAAGCAAGTGGTGGTAAACATTGATATCGATAAAGTCGCATCTGTCGAATTGAGGAGAAATCAAACGGAGCGTACAAGTTTTTAGAACTGACGGATCTGTCACGATCAAGTTAGGTTGAGTGATGAGGAATAACAAACGTCGATATCGAGTTTTTACCAAGAAGCATCTGCCAAGATTCAAGATGGCAGCCAAACGGAGCGAAGAAATATTTTTGAGTTTAAAAAACTGGCTTTCAAGTTTTAGTTAAACTCAGTAGTAATGAGGAATATAAAAAGTCGATATCGAGTTTTTAAAATCTAGCATATATGTCGGAAATGTAAAGTGATATGTTTTAAAAACTGAGGGACACGATAAAGTTCTATTAAGGGATGGTTAATGGTATCTTTCATTGTAATAACCAGGCTTGTCAAATATAAGATCATAGTCGAAGCGGACCCTGAGCTTCATACTGGATGCAACGGCAATACGCTGGAATGATGATGATGATGGTTAATGGTATCTATGTTCCAAATCATCTTGACGCGGAGGGGTTTTAGAGCCATGTGGCCTTGTGTTCTCAGCATGGAGGAGCCCAATGTGATGTAGCCATTCCCCCCTGCGCATCAGCGGCCACAGTGCACATACTTCATGCTGTTGCGAGGTCAGTGCTAAGTGCCAGAAATCCTCCAGTGCGATCTCAGATGCGATCGGTATTATCAAGAGCCAACCCTATTTTTAATGTTTAGATATCTCCAAAGACAATAACAAACGTAAACTGAAGTCACCAACTGAGACCGGCTTACCGACGATTACGACTTTAATATTTAAACACCGATGAGCTTACCAAAACCTTCGGTTTAATTTTGCCGGAATCAGGCAAATTCTAATACTACATAAAGCGTAGTTTGATAGGCATCAGATGATCTCTGCTTAAGCCCGGTCTTTCTACTTTGGAGAAGATGTAGGGCGTAATCTTGGTGAGATCGAGTTTGGAGCTTTGATGTTTTAATAATTATGTTACGTACTACAGCAACTAGGGCTTCGTTCTATTATAATCAGGGTAGGCTTAGACCACGTAGACAAAACCACCAAATCCACGACTAGTTATAACGTTAAAGTGATTGCCTTTAGACCTTAAAAAGTGAAGTGAATCATTAAATCTGCTTTTTTTATTAACTAAAGAAATTATCTTATCATAAAATCAAGTAAACTTGTATCAAGTATTTATGAATCGTCAATTACAGAGTGACTCTACCACCGGCTTCGGAATGCAGTCATCTGTCGAGAACAACCGGCAAGAAACTCGACAGTTACTCTTTTTAATCGCCAAAGAAATTTATACAACAATGATAAATAATGAATCTATACTAAGCCATACAGTTTTTCGTGTGAATGTAGATATAATAATAATAATAAAGAAAAAATTATAACTGTAGGACGTAGTGTAAGATATAACAACAATGACAACAGATTTAAATACAGTTTGCGCTGACAGGGAGCGAAGCATTCCTACTACCAGTATCTACAGATCTCCATCATTAAGAGGTTCTTCAATTTTATAGTAACCTTTTTTCATCAGACGGGTCTTGATCCACGACTTAAATTGATTTATGGGTAAGCTAACAACATCCATTGGCAATTTATTATACATTGTAATACTTAATCCTTTAAAAGAATTTCCAATCTTTTGAAGCCTAATATTTGGAATAGCAAGCCTATGTTTATTTCTTGTGTTAAATTGATGACAATCTGATTTCTTTGATAAATTTTGTATGTTCTTTTGTACATACATAACACAATCCAGTATATAATGTGATGGCACAGTTAATATATTTATTTCCCGGAATAATTCTCTTAACGAGTCACGGGTTTTGAGGCCATATATAGCGCGGATGGCTCTCTTTTGCAAAATAAATATATTGTTTATGTCAGCGGCAGATCCCCATAAGAGCAGCCCATAATGACATAATACTGTGGAAGTAACTGAAATAAACTAGTCTCGCCGTTTCCACATCAGTCAGATTTCTTATTTTTCTGACAGCATATGCGGCTGAGCTAAGTCTCTTGGCAAGAGCAGTTACATGGGGCCCCCACTGCAATTTAGAGTCGAGGGTAATCCCCAGAAACACTGTTGAATTGACAATTTCAATGAGTTCTCCATTTACAGTGATCTCAGGAACCACCTGTCGCACATTCGGCATTGTGAATTTAACACATTTCGTTTTATTGGTGTTCAATAACAAATTGTTAACAGTAAACCAGTGTAAAGTTTGTGAGACAGCATTACTCACATCGTCAAATGATTGTTTTCGTCTGTCAACTTTAAATATAAGGGAGGTATCATCAGCGAATAACACTGTGTCACACAGGTTTTCTGTATAATATGGAAGATCATTAATATAAATTAAAAAGAACAAAGGTCCTAGTATTGAGCCTTGAGGGACCCCCAACAGTAAAGGGGCTCCTTTGGAATCAATACTATCACGTTTACCTTCTGGATTCTGTCAGATAGGTACGACCTTATAAGACTTAACGCGTTGGCAGAGATGCCATAATGCCGCAACTTCATCAACAATGTCTCGTGATCAACACAGTCGAAAGCTTTAGACAGATCGCAGAATATGCCTATAGCATCTTGCTTATTATCCCAGGCATCAAAAATATATAAAACAAACAAGTGATCACGCACCCGCAAGTGTCTTTTCTATTCCCTTCCATTATTTTAAATATGTTATATGCCAAAATTTAAGTACGTATTAAAAACTGGCACCGCATTGTCTAAGCTACATTGTTTAATATATGAATTTATTCTGAATAATTGAAACGGAATTGATCACACAATGTGCGGACTTAGTTTCGCAAACAAACTGCAAGTGTCAGTAACTGCTGTGTTTGCGGCTGTTCGCGAACATCGCCGCGCTAATAGATAACACTTTAGTCCTTGCAATTCTGGTTTCGCCTGTAGCTAGTCATTTGGATTGTGTAGAAGTCCTCCCACCAACCAAACTCCAGGCGACATAAAAAAGAAGAGTTAGGGTCAGTTTTACCCTGCCTAGTTACTCGTGATGTATCTGTCTATCATGTGTTAAATATAAAAACAGAAGACTGTGTTGGCACTGCTTCTAACAATGGGTATTTACTATTTATAAATTAAAGATAAAACATAAAATTACTATTTTTGAATTTTTGTTATTGATAATCCCGGAAACACGGGTGAAGATGATGGAAAAGCTAGTGAATATTTTTCTCAGGTACCTCTCTTGACATTCTCTTGACATTTTCCACACAGCGCCATCTAGCCCCAAACTAAGCGTTAGCTTGTGCTATGGATGCCAGACAACGGATAAACATTACTTATATACTTTTTTTTTTGTAAATACATACATATTATACATAGAAACACCCAGACCGACCAAATGGCTCGTCAACTGGGAAGTTTTTTTTTTTTTTTTTGTGGAGGGGAATGCATTTACGCACCATAACTCGCCTGGGGAAGACGAGCCGTGTGTGGGACTCACGAGAATACCCACTAAACCCCACCGCGCTCCTGCATCGCCATCGGCAGCGTCCCTGGGCCTTGCATCAGCCTACTACCAGGGACACTGCAGGGATCAACTGGGAAGTGCGAGCTAAGTGTGCAACTTTAGCGAGCTAAGTGTGCAACTTTAACAAATTAATCATTGTTCAAACTCACTAGGATTTATTTGAAAAATTTTAAGAGTTTTTTTTTAAACCTTTCTACTTTTATTCGAAGGCGATGGAAATTATTTCGGTTTGTTGTGAACCAAACGTTTAATAATTTGCTAAACACAGCGGCGGGTTCGATCTTCAAGCACTAATATTTTCCTGCTTTAAAACGAAAGAAGATTTTTCAAAATCACTCTTATTTTATTTATTTATTTAAAATAAATTACAATCCCTATTTCGTGATGGTTATGGTCAATACAATGTATTACGAGGACAAAAAATATGTTTATGATACAATCATTTATAGGCAATATTTTCTCCTTTTTTATAAAACAGGAGATCCTATAAGCTAGCTAAATCTAGAATAAACTTAGCCTTTAAACAAACCTCAAAGAAAATTACTTCAAAAACCACATTTGTATATAAAATAAAAGTTTTAAGACGGATACATAGAAAGTAAAACCTCGGCGACCTCACTGAATTACCTCACTTTATGGAAGGTTCTAGAAGCAGTTTAATTAGCCCATCAACATCTTTCGCCCACACAAAAGGCTACGTCCATTAACAAAGCAAACAATTCTAATCGAAACTGGTTTTAAAGAAAACTTCGTCAGGATTTCTGAGTTTTAGGGACGAAACAATTGAAATTGCTTTCAAGATTTCGCCGGAATGTTCTGCTTCATCAATAATCAAATTCTTTATTTCATTAGGGCACATAAAATGTTAAACAATTTTTTACGTTGAAAGGAGGGTCAATGACCAATGTGATATCACCCAGGTGACCATCGGCGACAGTTTGAGTATCCTCTGGTCACCCGCGAAAATGATCACCTAGGTGATCATAGGCGACTCCAATTAAAATATGATCACCTAGGTGATCATTTTCGCGGGTGACCAGAGGATACTCAAACTGTCGCCGATGGTCACCTGGGTGATATCACCCAGGTGATCAAAGTTAAATAGACCAATGTGATATTTGGTACGGGGATAGTTCGGAAGAGTAACTAAGTGTACTAAACTTTTTATACCAAAAAAAACTTATGAGACTTTAGTTTGCAGTAGGTAAGCGGCCACTGCGCCAAATTCTATTGAGTAAAACTTTAGTCTCGAGTCCCACACACAGCAGCAGGTGTAGCTAGGTCCTCCTCCGAAAAAAAAAGACCCAAGCTTGAAGTGGAATTGAGGCCTACACAGACTTCCACTTTACGCACACTACGTGAAAACATGATATATTATTTGGAAGTTTAAAAAAACACTTGAAATAGTGATATCCGTCACCGAGCCACCTCAACTCAGTTACTAGTGCTGCGCGAATTATTTTAATGAGCGCAGAGTATTCACTGCGACACTGCATTGAACATGCTCGCTGTGTTGCAGAGATGCACTCGCGGACAGGCTGACACGACTACTCGTTGACATTTTACATCATAGTGATATCAAAAAGTACCCATTCCTCCAACTACGATTTTTGCGATTTCAACGCAAAAGAGAATGGAACATACTTTCTGACTAAGTACTATTTAGTATACAAATGGAGATCAATTTCTCAAGTTTCCTTCCGGTTCTTTTCGATAGATAGCAACATTGCAAAGACGATGGTAGTCTAACTCTGTAAAAATTATGAGTCTTGACAATTCATAAGTGCTACATGAATAAAATTTTCAGTTTCGATTCCCCACAATCAAGGAATGTAATAATCAAAATTTTAACAAACTTCTCCTTTGTTCCAGATTAAAATGAACGCACGTTCAACATGGACCAAGCGTTTGGCGTCAATGGCATGAGACATCCTGCAGCATGCCCGGCCTCTGGTTGGCTGCCACGATGCTGCTCCTCGCCCACCACTCGGAAATGAGACCGGGCAGCCACGGTGGCCTCCACCAGACCCCCATCAGGCACCACCACAGGCACAAGCACAAACACCAGATCCTCGAAACACTCGACCCATCCGCCATGTTCTACGACTACAACTTGAAAGACTACCAAGGACTGATTGACAACGAAATGATCTCCTTCAAGAACGAACGGAGGAACGATTGGATGAACATGTCCAACGATCAGGTTGGGGAGTTGAAGGATAAGAAACATCACCCTCATTGGCCTATTAAGAGGGAGGCGGTAGTGGAAGGGGATTTGGTGCTAGGCGGCCTTATGATGGTGCACGAGAGGTCTGATAGTATGACGTGCGGACCTGTGATGCCGCAAGGAGGGGTCCAGGCGTTGGAGATGATGCTGTATACCCTGGACATCGTGAACAACGAGCTGCGACTTATCCCGGGAGTAACGCTTGGCGCTCACATTCTTGATGACTGTGATAAAGACACGTATGGGCTGGAAATGGCTGTGGAATTCATCAAAGGTGTGTATACCAATTTGTATTATTTTTTTCGATAGCTTCCTTTTGGCACTCTTTAAATACGAAGGTTCGAATTATAGTCAGATAAATTCAAAGTTGCAAAACTGGACTTAAGTAATAGTCGCAAATAGACCGCATCAAAAACTAATGTTGAACCTTTATAAAGTTTGTGTAGACTATCATACTTATAATGCTACGTCAACTAATTATCATAATAATATGTCAACTATTTATGTTTGTCACTCTGGATTTGGCCTGAAAACCAGCGCTGTAGCGGATCTTGTTCCTCTCCAGCAAATGCTGAGGCCAGATCCAATTGACCTGTTTTTTATTTCTTTTTCTTTTTCTTTTTTCTATATTATTGTATTTGTGTTTATGATGTCTGTTAATTACTGTCTCTATATGGTCAATAAATGTTATTCTATTCTATTCTATTCTAGACAACATAGGTACTTTTATTCGAAATACATTAATATGATTGGATTGGATTAGACAAGTATCTTAGTTTTAAGCAATTAAAATAAACTTTATCGACAGTTCCCAAGCAAATAACAAAGCAAGTAATTACTTTATCAGTTTCGTATTCCAATTAAAGGGTAATAACTATAGGGAAAATTAGGACCTCTCAAATTGAAGGGCGACAATTTACAAATGATCTACTCCACGTTAAGGGTTGAATTGGACGAGCGCAATTCAGACCAAAGGGTTGAAGAAATTACTAGGTTTCACTAAATACAGCTTTGTGTTAATAGTTTACATAATTGTTGACAGTTTATAATAGTTGTTTACTGCTTCCGTAGCGCAGTGCTTAGTCGTACTTTAATGCGGCGGCCACGCCAAGAGACCTGCATTCAAATCCTGGGACAGGCCGTAAATTTGTCATTAGGTTTTTTTTCCAGAAAATACTCACAGGTTGGGATCTGGAAGTTAGCAGTGTGAAACACCACCGCGCCTCGGAGATCACGTGAAGCTATTGCTTGTGTTTTTTTGAGAATGTTTCATGAAGGTTTATTCATCATCATTTCCTTGCCTTTATCCCACGCTAGGTAGGGTCGGCGCAACATGTTTTTTTCCTTTAACACACTCCTATCAGCCGTCAATTCTACATTCACTCCTTTCATTTTCATATCATACTTCACGCAATCCATCCATCGCTTTTTCGGCCTTTCTCTGCTTAAATCTCCGTCTACTCAAATATAGGTATATTATTATAACTTAATTTGAGTTCATCGGTTTAAGTTTGTTGTAATTAATTAGTAGTAGCCATAGCACAAATATGTCCGAATACAATAGTGTATTTTGATATTTCATCTTCATTCAATAGTTCGTAAAATTTGTGTGACGAGACTTCCAAAGTTTTCTCAAGCTTACAAAACAATTATGCCTATTCGAAAAAAAGAAGGAAACTTCAATTAAGCTAAATATTTATTTGTTCGACTTTTCTGATTGCGTGTCCGCGACAATTGTACAAAAAAAAGAACTCGCAAAAAGATTAAACTTAAATTAATTCAGATTCTTTCGGAGGGATTACAACTTAGCCATTTTTTGGGGCGTACCAAAATAAAGCAATTATGACGGTGGCGTGCTAATCCTGTGGCAATAAACACTGGAATTGACGTCGGATCGTCGGTTTTTTTGTTTGCTCGAAATAGGCCTGGCTGATGTGATCGTAAAAATTAGTATTTCAAGGATACTGTTAAGATGTATGTATATGGATCAGTTTATACAGACGTCATCTATATGTATGTTTTAAAACAATGCCTAATAAGTCTGTGTTTACTAAGAATACATCGAATGGATTAGAGTTTCTGACGATTAGTTATGATATGCAGATACCAAAAAAGCATCGTGGATGGTTTGTAACCACGCGACAACCGCGGTGGCTGCGGAATCGCACAAAAGTGACATATGGCAGCGTGACGTACCAAAAGACAACTTATCGTGAATGATTTGTAACCGCGCGACAACCGCAGCGGCTGCAGAATCGCACAAATTACCGGTCTCGTGAGTTTTGAAATAAAACCGCAGGAAGCTGCGGGCCGCAACCGCTACGGGCGCGACTAAAAACCGCGGTGTGAGTTCTTAGCCTTAGACCGATTGACCGTCTTAGAAAGAACAATTTCATCTAACTTAAATAGTAGTTGTGAAAGCAACTGACCGCAAACTATCGTTATGCCAAGTTTGGCCATCGAGCACTCGCTGAGCGAGCGAAACTTTTTAGCGCTCGTATGTGATGTCAACTTTTAGGTTTTTGTGAAAATGTGCTGCGAAAAAAAGTGCCTGGGGTTGACGCGTTGACACATATTCGTCCAATCTGTTTTTTGACCCGTAGATTAGTTGCACAATATTGATTAAAAACTATGCTCGTAACTTGAAGTTCGTTATGTGTCTGGTTAGTGAATGGATTTTTGAGAGTGGCTAAGACCACACCAAGAATTATAATATTTCAATTTCTGGTTATATATCTTCTAATAATGCAACGTCTTGTAGATAACATGCAAATCTGCTAACAGAAATAACATTTAAAAAAAAGCTGTTTGATACAGAAAAAAATTAAGTCTTCATTTTTGTAATGTGATAAATGTTCATTGTTCCATCTTATTGTTTTACGGTTTGAAGCAAGGTCGATTTATATTTAGACCTCGCGTACAATGACGCTTTTGTTCTAGACATTAAATAAATCACCAGCAATGAAACACGGGATGGGGTATTTTACACACCTGTTCTTTTCTCTTGTTACAAATATTATTTCGTTAATTCTAGCTTTTGTAATAAACTCTTCTGTTAACTTGTAATTTGAGACGTCTTTAACAAGACTTATTTTAATAAGTCGAGTTTTATATATACTTTTTGATAAGTTTAAAGAAAACTAGTCATTCATTGTCTTTTAATTATTTTTTTTAATTTGACGCTAGAATCTGAGACTTGTTGTCGTATTTACCCTGTACTAAAGACATTAGTTGTATCAGTAATCTCAAACTAAGACTATTCTTTGAACCCAGAAATTCAGGTAGGATTTGACCAACGTCCCTAGTGCGATCGCTTCGAAATCGCCACCGCCTAGTCAAAATGTGTATAGTGGGAATTAACCCATTTGCAGTTCATAATGTAAAGTCATACCTAAATGAGCAAGCGAGCCAGTCAGAATGATGAGTTTTTGGTTTTTTTTATATTATAGGGGGGCAAACGAGCAAGTAGGTCACCTGATGATAAGTGATCACCGCCGCCCATACGCACCCGAGACCCCCTTGGGGTCGCTGGTGCGTTGCCCGGTTATTAGGTCTCATATACCCAGTAATTTCACTAGCTTCAGTGCCCTTTCCACGAAACACAGAAGAATTTGTTCCGTCATCGCCGTTAATAGCAGATCATCTGACAAGGCACTAACATTTGGCCAGTCATCCATAAATTACAATCGGAAAACATTTTGGTGAGTTTTGCCCTATATCCCACTATTTCCTAAGAATAATCTTGATAAACGATAACAATAATTTAATGGTGGCACTTGATTGAATATCTCGATGATTTTAGGTTTAGGTTCATTACCCGTCAAAGCCAACCCGTCATTGTAACGATGACAATATGATTTTAATGAGGAGGCATTTTCCACGCAGTGGGACACTAATGTCGAGTCATTTTAATAGGCCACATTTGACAGTTTATTTATGCAAAGAAAATTGCTACATAAATGTACATCAGGAGTAGAGTCTAATTTTCAAAATAAATAATTGTATTAATAAGAACTGATGTTGTTGTCTTGACTTTTATTCCTTTAGCGTAAGGTATATTTTTCTTTGCATAAATTTACTGTCAAATGTGACCTATTAAAATGATTCGACTATAATAGGATGACACTTACATTTTTAATTACTTGCCCTTCTAAAATTTACATATTGTATCAAAATCAAAGTTTTTTATTTATTTAATAGGCTACAAAAGAGCACCTACAAATCATCAAGTAATGTTATGGTCCCACCAAAAACATTTCCTTCTAAAATGTTGCCAAGACGATACCATATGACTCGCAATGTCAAAAAGTATTTATAAAGGCTACACGTTTCATTAAAACCGTTTTTAGGGTTCCGTAGCCAAATGGCAAAAAACGGAACCCTTATGGATTCGTCATGTCTGTCTGTCTGTCTGTCTGTCTGTCTGTCTGTCTGTCTGTCTGTCTGTCTGTCTGTCTGTCTGTCTGTCCGTCCGTATGTCACAGCCACTTTTTACCGAAACTATAAGAGCTATACTGTTGAAAATTAGTAAGTAGATGTATTCTGTAAACGGCATTAAGATTTTCATACAAAAATAGAAAAATAATAATAAATTTTGGGGGCTCTCCATACTTAGAACTGAAACTCAAAAAAAATTTTTTCATCCAATCCTTACGTGTGGGGTATCTATGGATAGGTCTTTTAAAATGATAATAAGGTTTCTTATATCATTTTTTTCTAAACTGTATAGTTTGCGCGAGAGACACTTCCAAAGTGGTAAAATGTTGGTCCCCCCCCTGTAACTTCTAAAATAAGAGAACGATAAATCTAAAAAAAATATATGATGTACATTATTATGCAAACTTCCATTGAAAATTGGTTTGAACAAGATCAAGTAATTAGTTTATAAGTTTTTGGGGCTTCCCATACTTAGAACTGAAACTCAAAACAATTTTTTTCTTCAAACCCTTACGTGTGGGGTATCTATAGATAGGTCTTTAAAAATGATAATAAGGTTTCTTATATCATTTTTTTCTAAACGCAATAGTTTGCGCGAGAGACACTTCCAAAGTGGTAAAATTTTGTTCACCCCCCCTCTAACTTCTAAAATAAGAGAACGATAAAACTAAAAAATATATAATATGATGTACATTACCATGCAAACTTCAATTGAAAATTGGTTTGAACGAGATCAAGTAATTAGTTTTTTTTAAAACGTCATAAATCGTAAACCGCAATTTTCCTCTCATTCAATCAACTCAAATATAAAAACGTCGATCAAACTTACAAAGAACTACAAGAACTTTTATATTATGATGATACTTGCTGCTACGGAACCCTTCATGGGCGAGTCCGACTCGCACTTGGCCGGTTTTTTGTATTTTTTCCCGCTGCGCTGTGATTGCTTAACAATACCGTACCTTGTTTGTCTAGGCGCCCAAAAACCTATTTGTGTACCGGATCTAACCCGCATCCTTACCCGGTGAAACTGACAACTTTGTTTTATTTGTTTGCTTTATTTATCAAATATTTACCCTACCTTTTACTGATCCAGATTCTAGCAATACCTTCGACTCTGATACGCGTGTAAGGCGACTGTGGGGGTTAGACGATCTGCGCCTTTTTTAGAGAAAATGAGTGCAAATGCATTGCGCAAAAGTTAAGTAGGTCCCCATCCAGAAGGCAGGTTTACCCACCTTGGTGGGACTTGTCCCACAGTACCCCTTAGACTTCTTAGTGTCAGTGTCACAGAAACCGGCGGAACCTTTGCTTCTGTGTTACGCTGGTAAATCGATTGTGTCCCTTTTAAAGAGCTGACAAAAGCAGTCACTTTCAGTTGACATCCTATTCTTTCCTGGCATCAGGCACTCTCACTTACCAAACGGAGTTCAATAACGAATCTACTTCATACGTCGCGGTTAGAGGGTGTTACTTCCCCGGCTGAGCCAGCCAATTTCGACTGACAGTCAGAAACTGTCAGCAGCTTTACCACTCTTATGTATCTGCATCAGCAGACGGTTGTTCTGTGTGTGTGTCTCAGATACAAAGTCTAAGCTGTCGCTACAATTTGTTCAGTAAATTTTAATATTGACGTGACTTTTTTTTGATTCAGGGTCAATCAGCAACATCGACGACGCCGAGTACGCGTGCAACGCGACGGCGGTGCGCAAGGTGATCTCCGGCGTGGTGGGCGCCGCCTCCAGCGTCACCTCCGTGCAGGTCGCCAACCTGCTGCGCCTCTTCAAGATACCGCAGGTGACGATAGCGATACTCACGTGCGCCCTCTTCCGGCCTGAGGGTTGACCTGCGGGCGAGGGTAGCTCCCTAACGCCCGCATTGCACAGGTCTCCCGAGCCAAGTCTGGGGGTCACCTAGTTTCTCGGATGGCCCTCCCTATGCGCCACCCCGGCCTACGGGCTGGTCAATAGCCACAAGGCTGGCACCGGCTCGTCCCCATGGGGTGAAAAGGGGAAACCGGGGCAGTTTAGTGGGTAGTGGGACGAACGTCTTTAGTCCCGAGCCCCACACACGGTCGCAGGCGTCGCTAGCCTGCGGCTAAGGCACGTCAATGTGTTCTACTGCGCCAAAAAAAAAGGTGACGATAACGATAGATCAGGAATATCTCGCCAAATGGACTCGGACTGGTCAATCACCGTCAGGCACCAACTCGTCCGGGTTTCGGGTGGAAAGGGGAACTCAAGAAAATTTAGTGGGTAGAACGTCCGAACGACAGACAGATATTTAAACAAATCTGGCACAGACATGAATTCTGAGTGCTCTTTGATGTTGGAGACCAGACCCAGTTTAGGTCACTGAGTTATTACTACGGTGTAAATAAGGTCTAACCATCGTAAGAAAAGTAAGCAAGCATTATAGAATTGCTTTTTCCTCATTCCAGCTTTTTGACACACAATATCTGGAGTGCGCCTGATCTCTCTTCGGTCGTGTCAGACTGCTGTCCCACCGTGCTATGAGAGTGAGGGAATAGGGAGTGCACCTGTGCTTGCGCACTCACTTGTGCACTATAATATATCCTGCGTAGTTGGCTGATCGTAAAAGATTGGCCGCCATAGCCGAATCGGCTAGGAGGACATTATTGTAATGAAAGGTTGGACAACTTGGCAAATAACCAGTTTAAAAAATAGAACTGAGCTCAACTTGTCCACTTGAATCCTGTTAAGATGGAAAATAATGCGGGGTATTCAGTTGAATATACGGTATTGCAAGCTTGCCCGGGCGCTAATGCTTCTTTAATACAGCAGCTCACGTCAAGCGCAGTTGTTGCTTTAATCCACTAGAAGGTTCTTTAAACTTGCATTAGCTGTGTAAATTTACCAATGCACTTGTTTTCAAAGTAAGTGGATCAGAAAAAAAAACCCACGATGGGCGCCAATTTTTTTTCTAACGATTTTAATTGCGTATGCCTTGTTGTGCCATCTCTATAAAAAATAGTTTATGATCTTAGCGCCTATCAGACACGGGCCATTAATATTTTACTTACTGTACTAATATTTGTTCAGTTTCCTCTAACATTTTGAGAACTGCATTTTTCAACTTACAAGCACACGAGAATATTTATTTAATGCAACTATAATGTAAGCCCTAAATAGATGATGATGTACAATTGGCAGCACATCAATCTACTAAAAATCAGTTGCAGAAACGTCCATTAAAGTTAATGTGTCATTAAAGCTATTGCTGTCACTTTTTATTTCATGACAACGAAAAGTGACAGCATTAGATTTAATGAAGCATTAACTTTAATGGAGCTTTCTGCAACAGGGTGATAATCTATCAAATCCTTTAACCAATTTTAGTTTTATTACAATTGAAAGTGGTTGACTTAATAGGATGGGTTGATCTGCCTCCAACTGCATAATAGGATCATTATATCATAATCATATTCGTTTAAATGACCCTGATATACATAAAATAAACCTTATATTATATTGTTCCTAGGTGTCATTCTTCTCCACATCACCTGAGCTGTCGAACAAGGCTCGCTTCGAGTACTTCACTCGCACCATCCCTTCAGACCTGCACCAAGTCCGAGCCATGGTGGAGATCGTCAAGAAGCTGGGCTGGAGCTACGTGTCCATCATTTATGAGGAATCTAGCTATGGTATTAAGGTTAGTAGGTTACAAAACCTTCATCTTTCATCTCTTAATCCTTCTAGCCCCGGATAACCAGACACAATAGAAAATCTATTGTTAAGCGGCACGCGAGTGCCGGTTCGGCTTTGAGTGGTTAAATCAAGTCATAGTTACCATGATAGGTTCTAGAATCATCTTTTATTTTAAATACCTACTTATGAATATCATAAATGCAAAAGTAACTCGGTCTGTTGTTCCATCTGCTACGTATTCACGGCGAAACCCCTGAAGCAATTTTGATAAAACTTAGTGCAGACGTAGACCAGACTTTAGAGACGGACATACGAGTATGCTACGTTTTTCCCGGGATATTGCTCAATTTTCATGGTATAATTAAACAATACTAGAAGTATTTTTCTTTGTCCTTCTTTTACATCGCAACGGAGCAACGATTCGAAACTATAGTATGGATATTATTGAGAGCTGAAGAGGGCTTTTTTACCCCTAATCAATATCACAGTCGTATAGTCCACGCGGGCAAAACTTTTATCATATAAAATACACAAGCACAAGTAACTAGTTAGCGAATCATAGTATCCCGGCCGTGTGTCGTCCCACATCACGTTCCTAAAAGCGGTCCAGACTCGGGACACGTTTTGGACTACCATCCGGCTCGCTTGGAAACACGACGGCCTATACACTTCGGTAGGCTCCAAACCAGTCAATTCTATTTACTAGCTACAATACGACACTTGAAGTTTCATTCGTCTAAAGGGAGTTTATCTAAAATGGAGGAGGATTTATGACTGTGACATTTATTCATCGTGCTTGCGTGTATTTAACTTTACCTACGTTTTATTTTTACAAAAAGAGCGTATTATTAATGCGAAGCCGTTGGTTTTAAAAATGCCCAACGGCGACGGTGACCACTTACAATTAAGTAATCTGTTGACTCGTTTGCTAATTTTCTTATTTTAATAAATCCTCCCTTTGTACTACAAAGCCACTTTAACCTGCACAACTATAATCGAAACTTCAAAGCAAGATCGCTTCTAATTCTAACAGTAATACGGTTAGATTTTATGAAAAACATTATTTATTGTTTCTACAAATTTCGTATCTAATCGGCGATAGAATCCCATTGTCTATCGGTTACCCTCCCAATTATGAAACCGTTCGAAAACTGACGAATTAATGACGATTCCAGAGGTCGCTAATTGAAATTAGCAGCGGCCTGTCCAGATGTAACAGTGCGGTCGCAACGCCTGGTTTTCTGATTGCATGCTAATTTAGATTTTGCAGTAATGTTTTAAGATTCATATTTGATTGACCTAGATAAGTATGGTAGGGTAGGGAGGGCGTTTAATTGTCTTTTTTTACGTTCAGCGTAAGCCGTAAAGCTCTGGAAAGGTTCAAAAATGTTTATCAATAAATTAGGAGCAACTGTGCGTTTGCAATAACTAAACGTCATCTTAGTTAAAACTTATGACAGCTTCATCTATTCCTCTACTCTTAAAATCAAAGGCCCGCAGCAAAAATTTAAAATCATAGAATCCTACAAGGTGTCAGCACAATAAGCAATGCTTTCTGGTGTCTCCTAATGAAATAAGCCGCAGTGCTTACCATCCATTGGGCTTTGATATGTGCTTGTCTGCCAGCTGAGGTGAAAGAAAACTAAGGCCAAGTTTCACCACAGAAAATGATGCTGTTTCCTATTAAAAAAAAAATAAAGACAGCATCTAAGTTATCTCACAAATATCACGAACTTCTCTATCGGTGTTGAAAACTGGCCTTTACACATTCATGATTATTTGAACAGAAACATGGTTATTTGATGTTTAAACCGATTTGCCTGTAAACACATTTATTCTGATTCCGTTAACAGCCTATCGTCATCAATATTACACTCTGAACAACCCTATCAGTCGTAAATATTCATGAAGTAGGTTGCATAATCTGTTTTATTATCTAATTTGCTATACATGGATTCAAACCTCGGGAGAGACGCGTTTGTCGACTTGAATAGATATCTTGATAACTTAATGCTGCTCTGAGCGTAACAGATTGCACTGGGGCGATGCAAAGGTTCATAAACATGGAATAGAGGGTAATATGCTGCTTTATAGTAGGGATGTTAGGGAGCTCCGAAACCGAAACCGAAACTATCGGATATCCGATTATAAAAAATTATCCGTAACCGTAACCGAATCCGAAATAAAAGTTTCAGATAGTATCGGATGGGGCAGAGCCTAATTAACACCTAATTGTTGTCTTATCAGACTCGTAACTAACTTATGATCAGTTTTACATTCAAAAAAAATTCGACAAATTGAAACGAAAGTGTTGTGTTACAGAATTTAACTTTTAAAATTCTTTAAAAATTTGATATCCGTAACCGAAATTATCCGAAACTATTGGATATCCGAAATAATTTCATATCCGTAACCTTATTCGGTATAAAAATCATTCCGCATCCAATCCGTATCCGAAATTTCATATCTGTAACATCCCTGCTTTATACCTAGATAATACACAATCAAAGGATGGAAGATCAGAGAAGCTTAGATTATGGCAGAATAACAAATAAGTTTGGAATAAATTATCTGCAGCACTGTTTCCGATAAAATACGACTTATTGACCTTTAAGTAAAGAGCGTATACATTAGCGACAACGCATCATGGTCAGACATACATTTATTTTTTTCTATCTGCATATTTTCATGTCCTTAAATAATTTTAATAATGATTAATAATATGAACAGTCGACAGCACATCAGACTACCCTAATCTGTCATATTTCTACAACTAATTTTCAGCTTTATTCAGTTTACATAGAATTCTCTTTCAATTGAGATTTTTTTCCAGTTTAGCGTAGGTTGAACTGCCGTCCGTACGTAATGCACTTAGGCTTGCAAAGAACTAAAAAAGTTGTTGGCAAGACTAACAATGCTCATCACAATCATGTTTTTGATGCCCACAGGCTTTCGAAGAGCTAGAGGCATTGCTGGCAAGGAACGGCATCTGCATAGCGGTAAAAGAGAAGCTAGTGAAAGACTCTGGAGTAGCCGATGAAGGTGCTTACGACGGCATCGTGCACAAACTGCTCACTAAGCCTAGAGCAAGAGGTAAGTTTGACACATTTGTTCATAGAGATAAGCTCCACCTTTAACTAGACAGTGGCCAAATAGTGACCACCATAATTTGAACCTTATGTGGTTGTGATACGGTCGAAAACCAATGAAAAATTTCGTTTACCCGCGCCCGGCTAAGGGTTAAGAATTGCAGCTAGCAGTGATGTTTAGTCAATGTGGTATGTTGGCTTACCCTGTCAATATACAAACATGTGTTCGTACGTGGCTAGAAACTTCAAACTTGCTCTTAAAAATGCAGTCACATGTCAGACAGCCTTTTTTTTTTAGAACTGAGCAATACTATTACAAGTTTAATGCTTTGGACGGTTACGGGTCACAGAATAGGATTTCCGTCAAGCATTTTCTGAAACATAACACTATTTTCAACGCCAATTGAATAAAAAAATTGGACCATGTATGGATTACAAAGTAACTAAACGGTAGTAAACTACCATTGGTGATTAATCTACAACATAATCTGAAATTAAACATTTTCAAAGAATCAAACGGTTAAGGCTACATTGTAAATGTCTTTCGTCTCTTCCTCTCAATATAAAAAAAAAATATGACATATTTAATGGTAAAATGGTCAATATTTAACGAAAAATAATTACTTTAAAATATATCAGTTGTTTCAAGCTCAGATTAATAACTAACAGTTACAAAACAAGTTAAAATATTTAACAAGAATCGGTAGATTGCCGTAAAGCCGACGCGTTTCGTCAGTACTCCAACTTTTTCCAATAAGCAATACTTTAAATCCATTGCAGACAAAACTTCGCACTTATTTCAAGAGAAGAGCTCCGTACGTGTTGTTCTCAAACTTTAGCAAAGTATGTAATATTGCTTAGGACTGCTTATTGTTTACTTTATCTTGTTACTAACAAGACATATTAATCCACTAAAAATATTCTGGTAGCTATATAGTGGGCAAAAAACTATAATGAATAATCTACAAATGCAAGGAGATACATCAAAAAATGTTTAATTCATTAATAGAATAACACGAAAGAAGTTAGATAAAGAATATGCTATCTCTTTGATACATCTTCATCTTCTTTGGATCATCTTTTGCTCGCGTTCATAATCACTAGTTGATCGATAGACAAGCAGCTCTTTGGACTGATTTATCCATGACTTTGCTTTGCCTGTCTTAATAATGTATGAGTACGTGTCGCTTCACCCCTTACTCGCTTAAAAAAAAGTAAAGTATCAGCCTATTAATGTTCCACTGCAGGGCAAAGGCCTCCATGCTTGAAATCAAGTTATCGTTACAATGATGGGTACTAGCTCAGTCACCACGCTTCCCAAATGCGGATTGGTGATCACAAACCCGAGCAGTGTTCGAAAAAACCGACACAAAGTAAGCTGGACCCGGGAATTGAACCCAGGACCCCGAGTCTCGGCCCGGTACTTATACCACTAGACCATCGAGGCGTTACTCGCTTACTATTTATTTTCACTGCATGGTGCTGAAGAGTACCGCTTCCAGGATCCGCTTTTATCCAGGATCGCTGCACCAATTATTCCCCCAAGCCTGAGAACGCAGAGGCTGCGCAATTAGTTGCTGTGTAATTATCAATCGCATTCCGCGTAGGTACTTTAGTATATATTCTGTGGCGTAGGGGAGCTCGGTAAACATTGCAAACACTTCGTGCTCTCAAGCGGTAGATAATGACTAACTACACGCATGTATATTAATGGATTTTAGTTGGTTTGTTCGCATATACAACGTGTTATGTTAAATGCGCCAAACCTTAGACACCCCAAATGATTTTTTATTTAATTAACCTAATTGTGAAGGGAAAAAACATCAAAAAATATTAAAAGGTTTTATGAGCTGTTTTAGTTTTGCTGACAATTCTGATCTTTTCTTGCGTCCGCGACGATTAACAAATAGATAGACAGGGCAACATTTTTCATTAATATTTTAAAAAAAATGTGACCTATATTAAGAAGTGGTTTAATAGATTCTACTCGTTATTCTGATCAAACTAATTTCAGGTTTTGCGCATTTAATGTAACACGTTATGTAATGTTTGGTTCTCTTTTTTTTAAATATGTGGTTTCACTTTTGTTGAATAGAGCACCTATACAGGAGGGGAAATTCGTTTTCTTTAATAAATTGTATTAACTCTATAAGAGCTTTTACACTGCGCCATTTAGTTCCACTAAGGTATGTAAACACTTAAACAATGTTCCACATAAAAATACTCAGACTGACAAAGATTTAAACAGACTGACACAAACAGAAATTTTCATGCACAAATCGACGGTGGAAAGGCAAAACTTACCAAACGCCAAAATGGCCCATATAGAGTTATATATACCGTTGGATTCGTCTTTTTTTTCTGCGTCGATTGGTCTCACTTTCATCCTTCTAGGATCAACTTTTTGGCGCTTGGTAAATTCAAAATTCCCTCCATTCGTGTGTTTTTCCAAAACCTAGCGACATCATTTTGGGCAGTTTATGAAAATTTTGTACTTAGGAAGCACTTTCAGATTACACCGCGGACTAAGTAAATTTTACCTTACCGTCTTTTTCACACATCAGTATTAAGTAGTTTTTGCTTTCCTCTAAAAACTTGCTCGAAGTTATTTGGTTATCTTTGCCAGCCAAAATTTCTATAAACAGTTTGATTTAGTATGTTATTCCCCGACGAGTTTTCTGAACGTTTGTGATTTAGACATTTTTACCCTACCATAAAAATACGCTCGAGTGGCGTTTGGTAAAATTTTACCTGCCCAAATCATGAAATTTATTGGCATTTGGATAAGTTTACACGAAAATAATCAAGTGCTGATTGGCGTTTAGATAACTCACGATGTCTTAGTTTTGTCGGTTGTCCGAACCAAGAATTGCTCCGGCGTCGTTGCTTGGTAAAAAACAAAGCGTCGAGTGCCCGACAAGTCGTCGGTTAGGACGCACGCGCATTCAGGGAATGGCGAGGTAAGTACTAATTTTGTGTTGCTGATATTTAGATCACGTATTTTGTTAAGTAATTTGGTTCTGTTTGTCTGTTAACATTGCTTTTTGTTTTAGATAACAATGGATAGAAGAAAGCGTATTGATAACATTATCGGTCAAGCGTTGACCGCCGCTGGAATTGCTAGTCCTGGGTCAGAGACTTCAGTGCAACCATTGTTGGTGACTATTACCACTGTTGTTGACCACTGTTTATGTAAAACGCGTTTCATTTATATAAGATTTTAATTTAATCTTTTGATAGAAAAATTAGTTATGTTTAAAAATGACTGTTCAATATGGCTATCACCTCATCATCATCATCAGCCTGTGATAATCCACTGCTAGACATAGGCCGCTCTAAATGCTTGCCACGCTGATCTATCCTCGGCCACTCACATCCAGCTCCTGCCAGCCATCTTGCGCAGATCATCGCTCCACTTGGCCTGAGGGCGTCTGACACTACGTTTACCGAGACGCCTTCACTCTTGAACCCGTTTACCCTAACGGTTATCGGTTCTACGGCTGATATGGCCAGCCCACTGCCACTTCAGCTGGCTAATCCGGCGAGCTATGTCGGTGACTTTGGTTCTCTGCCGAATTAACTCATTCGGATGCAGTCCCGCAGAGAAACGCCGAGCATAGCTCTTTCCGCTGAGCGACTTTAAACTTGTTAACTAGCCGTGCCGTAAGTGTCCACGTTTCAGCTTCGTATGTCATGACGGGTAGGACGCACTAAAAACCTACCTTTAGGCATTGTGGAATCGACGATGAGAAGACTCGACGTTGTTTTCCAAACGCTGCTCAAGCCAACTGTATTCTTCTATTCATCTCGTCCTCAAAGTTGTTTTGACACAACTGCAACGACTGCCCAAGGTACCCACACATATTTTTGAACAACTGCAAGGACGGCGCCGTGAATAGCAATCGGTTCTGGTAGAACTTGTTCATTGAACATGACCTTGGTTTTGTCCAAGTTCGTCCGTATGCCGATGCGTAAAGAAGAATCAGCCAGGTCATTCAGCATCTGTTGTTGGTCATCTGCAAATCGTAAGTGAGACATACATATATTCGCCATTTATGTTGATGCCACTTCCTATCCTCCATTGCATTTGTGAACAATTTCGGGGAGATGACGTCCCCTTGTCTCACTCCTCGATGCAATGGTCTAGAATTTTTCTGCTGATTATGTACTTGGACGGACATGGTGGCTGCTTTGTACAGACATCTCATCACTCGGATATATCGCCAGTCTACTTGGCAACGCTGCAGGAACTCCAGAACGGACCAGATTTCAACCGAGTCGAAGGCCTTCTCATAGTTCACGAATGCTAGACACAGGGGCTGATTATACACTTCGGTCTTCTGTATAATCTGCCGCACAGTGTGGATGTGGTCTATGGTGCCGTATCCGCTCCGAAACTCGTCGAGTCTTCGCGCAAGACGGTTCGTGATCACTCTTGAGAATAGCTTATAGACGTGGCTTAGAAGGGTATAATAGTCGATAGTTCTTCAACAGGCGTTTGTCACTTTTTTTGAAGACCAGGACTACCACACTTTTGGAGCTTCCTCAGTACTAGTTTACCTCCAGCCTTTAGCAGCTCTGTAGGAACGCCGTCCTCTTTTCCATTTTTAAGCTGCCCATGAGCAATTTCGATTTCGCCAACGCTGACTTCTGGCATGTCTTCAGTGTAATAGCGAGTTAACGTGGCCCTAGACTCCTCATTTTCGGTATCAGGTCGAGATGCATGCGAAGCGTATAACCGGCGATATAGAAGTCCTGTACCTCCGAAAGGACTGCCGGCTTTGAGGCAACAACTTCTCCACTCGCTGTGGTCAGCTTCGTCAGGTGGTTTCTTCCGAGAGATTGTACGAACAGCTTAGACCGCTGATTTTGCTCTATAGCACTTTAGATCGAAAGCACCGGAGATCGTGACGCACACGTTTATTTATCTCCCGGTTAAGAGCTCTTCTTCCGAACGAAGAAGCGGGTGGGTCTTCACGTTGTTACCTCATTAGCCCTAGAGTCCCTCCGGAAATTTTCGAGTTCCTGCCTTTGCGCCTGAGGACTCGAACCACATTTTCATGGTTTCGGTCAACATCAATTGTGGTTTTCAAGGCAGCAAATTGGTTCTTCAGGTTCGTCTGGAACGTTTCAAATCCTATCATGGTTTGGAGCAGGGTTCGCCAGAGTCTGGACTTCAATCAAACGGACGCGTTATTAAACCTGTTGATCAAGAAGACATATCTGCATATTAATGTTTTTATGCTACATGAGTTGGCAGACAGACACGCAGCCCACCTGATGTTCGCTGTTAAGCGTCGCTCAATGTGCTGCCAGACTGTAGGCTCACCTGATCTTCGAGCCTTTGATTTCAAGTATACTGGCTCCCACATTAATACTGCCGGAACACAGCCAGAGCTGTTATGGCGGCAGATTTCACCTGTGGGGTAGTAGCTAGCCAGTCGATCTGTGAAAAAGCCCTACCACCAACCAGACCCAAGGCGGGAATCGAACCCACGACCTCCGAGTTTTTATACCCGAGCGGCTTAGCCACTGTTCCACGGAGGCGGTCAAAATGACATGACACCAAATCGTTCGTTTGGATGTTTGGATGTTTAGATGTTTGGATGTTTGTTACTCAATCACGCCTAAGCGGCTAAACGGATTTAGATGAAATTTGGCACACGTATAGTTTATAACCCGGAATAGGACATAGGCTATAAAATTCCTACGGGAAACGTCTCATTCCCGCGGGAATATCATTTTTGAAACTACTGAACTGAATAATTCTTTCACTGTTGGAAAGCTACACTATCCCCGGTGAACATAAAGTACTTTTGATCCTGGAAATGTGGGGGGAATAGGGGATATTTAAAAAAAGAGATTACGCGTGGGTGAAACCGCGGGCGGAAGGCTATTAATATTATAAATGCGAAAGTCTCGATGTTTGGATGTTTGTTCCTCAAGCACGCCTAAATAAATTCCTACGGGAAACGTCTCATTCCCGCGGGAATAACAATTTTTAAACTACTGAACCCATTTGAATAATTATTTCACTGTTGGAAAGCTACACTATCCCCGGTGAACATAGGGTACTTTTGATCCCGAAAATGAGGGGCGAAGGGGGGATATTTGAAAAAAGAGATTACGCGCGGGTGAAACCGTGGGCGGAAGGCTAGTTTATTATAAAACGACGAAATTGACTGCCGTGCAATCTTAAACGGTTTTTGATATTTTACGATGATATAAAATTCTATATTTCAGGATAATTGGTCAGTTGCCTTGACAACCAAATCAGAGTTCTGCCACAGTTCGTCGCATGAATTCTTATTTGTTCAATCTCCATTTGCACCATTTTACACTAGAGACATTTTATTGATTATTTAGAGTATTTAATTTGATTTCTTACAACTGTCGTATTAAATAAATGGCTGTTATAGTAAAAAAAGTATATTCCAAAAATAAACATTAAAAAGTTTAAAGCTTACGTTTAAAATTAACCTTTTTTATGGAGGTTGGACAAAAAACCACATAAGTAATTTTGTATTTGGAGATTGAACATTACTACAATGGAGATTGAACATTTTGCAATCGAAAATACTCAGTACTTATGTGTCTTATGAGCATATACAGGATGTTGGAAATTAACGTTTTGGGTATAGCAAATAGTATAGGTAGTACGGTAAAATAAAGATAGGCACAAGTGAAGTTTTATTTAGAGTTAAGACGTATCTTAGAATAGTTCATTGTTTTTGATATTTATAGTTTATAGTCTCCGTTATGTTTTCTTGTTTGTATAATTTGTCTGTTTAATGTCTTCATAGTTTTAAGACATTTTTTGGTATTTAATCTTATAATTTATAAATAAATAGATAACTCGGCTCTCCTTCTACGGTATGCCAGCCATTCTGTTGCCGTCTCGCGGCTATTTCATTTAGATGTAGAATTTAATCTGAAATCATAACAATTAGATTTTAAACATCCTGTGCAACAAGTTGGCGATACGCAGTGACGACCTACGATGTAATGAAACAAAAAAATACAACTTACCGATCTCTTTCTATAGTTATAATTATGTTGTTCGCTTTATGATGTGTTACGGACATTTTTTACACCTTTTCCGATGCTTTAAACACTTCTAATAAATAATATAACTTAAATTAACACAAATGCTTGCTAACAACTCGCTTGGACGCGAAAGAATTTAATATGGCGGCGTATTGCATCATCAAAATACGCTGCCGTGATTGGTTACTCGTGAGGAGATTGAACACTTAAGCACGAATTTATTGTTCGGATACACGTTTGGTGAATCTCCACGGATTTTGAACAAATAAGCATGAAGTTTATATTTACTAGTGTTGGTTTTAAAAAAACTAAAATTGTTACTGTATACGTATTTAAGGTCCAAAAAGCAAGTATCCTATACCAATCGATCAGGAAATTCAACCTTATTGTAACTGCATTTAAAAGTGAAATTCGTTAAAATGGTCGGTTGAACAAATAAGCATTCATGCGACGAGTTGTTTACGGTCACGCGCGGAGTGCGTTTGATCCGGGTCCGTCCGGGCCAGTTTCAATTAGTTTGATCCGGTGTGTTCCGGATTAGTTGATGCGAATTAACAATAATTAGAACGGTCGGATTGGTAAATGGGTTCGGTAGGTGCTTACGTGATGTGAACTTTGTGCGGAAACTGTTCTTACTTTTTATTTTCTCAATTATTAATTAGTTATAGTTTGTTAGAGGCAGGTTACACCGTTCTCAGATAGGTAGGTATCAGAGAATTCAGTTTTTTTATATATATATTATAGGGGGGCAAGCGAGCAAGACGATCACCTGATGATAAGTGATCACCGCCCCCCATAAGCACCCGAGACCCCCTTGGGGTCGCAGGCGCGTTACCCGTCTTAAGAGACGACAATTATTAGGTCTCATATACCCAGTATTTTCACTAGCTTCAGTGCCCTTTCCCCGAAACACAGAAATGCTATTTATCTACATCCATACCATAATATTATGTCTATTTTATATTCAGGAGCGATGAGCAAACGCCCTACATTTAGATATAAGTATCTGTGGCTGCATTGAAATGTTTACATTTTTCGAACGTCTTCTTTAAAAGTAAAAATTAATAGGTTTTTTCGATTATCGAATCAGTCGATTAGTAATTTTATGTTCCATTCCTATACATTTAATTCGATGCTGAAATTATAACAATCGATTTGAGAATCGAAATCAACTCGAGTCTAGATTGTTTATGGATTTTAAAAACTACAAACGTCATTTATTCAAATTGACCTACAAATTATGACATGATTTTGTACTAATTTGCTCATCGATACTCATGTGATTCTTTTATGAAACTCACTTCGTTCGTTTCATAAAACCACATTCGTATTTTAATGACCCTCATTATGCAGCAGTCACATAAATAACTATTCTGTTTTCTTATTGCCTAGCCTAACGGCGGTTTTAGTATTGACCCTGCCCTATGCGCCAGCATTCGTGGGTTCGAAGCCCACCCAGGACAAAAATTAATGTGATATACATTTGTATTTCTTCTGTGTCTGGATGTTTATTTATATTTTAGCATATATTTGTGGTACCAAATCGTGTTGTTCTTCACTCACTGACTAAATTTAATAAAGCAATACAGTAATTGAAGCAAAATAAATTCAGTTACAAATATTCCTATATAAAAACATACGAATATCCTTTTCTGCTCCAGTAACAAATCGTAGGAGCAACGTCCCAGACATGAAGGCTCATTGATGCGTGAAAATGGAGGCGTATTGAATCAGAAATACCTCTGTCATATAAAATCGTGTATCTACTCTGTAAGAAAAACATGATACTGAGCTGAGACCACACTGAAAATGGGAAACTTGAAGACTATAATGGAAACCTTTAGTAGTAGGTTTTAACTGCCTCCGTGGTATATTTTGTCAGACGACCTTATTTCGGGTCGAAACAAAAATTGTTGTCTTTTTTTTATATTTGGACTAAGCTAGCACTTGACCACAAAGTTGCCTGATGTTAAACAACTATGCGGTCTACGATGAAGCGCGCTTGCTTAGGAAAAGCCCGTTAATTCTGGCCTTGAAGAGCTCCAGGTTGTATTGTGTAGGAAAGACAGATCTCGGCAGAGAATTTATTTATTTATTTATTCAAACTTTAATGCACAATCAAGAGTACATAAGGCGGACCTAATGCCTAATGGCATTCTCTGCCAGTCAACCTTTGGGCCAAGCAGAAAAAACTGTATACGGATGGAGTCCCTGACCGAGTCTAGTAGTTCGATGATGGAACGGAGCTGGTGGAACCAAATCGTGTAGCTGAGCAGCACACTCACCAAAGTGGAGTCTATAAAATACGGAGAGGCATGCAATCCTCCTACGATGATCGAGGCTCTGTAAGCTCTTGTCTTTTAGGAAGGTTCTTTGTCTATTAGGAAAACACATAATCGAGTCAAAGTACCTATTACTTAAATAAAACCGTTAATAATCCGTTTTATACAATAAACGAGCTGTTAAAAGTAAGAACATAGTTCTTGTTCAAGTATTCTTACTTTTGATAGTTCTTACTTCATTAAAAAACGTCGTTTACTGTAAAAAAAAACGATGACTTATGTCATGTCTTTCTGTGGTGAACATAGACTTACATAAAGATAATAATTCCATGGTGGTGAATAAATTCAAACCACTGAGGTCCATTATAATACGCGCGATCATAGAGATCAGTGATTCAAACTAATGGGATAACGTCATATAGTCCACTCAGGTGAAGCGGCGGCCTAAAAGATAGTATTAGCCATTGAGCTACTATTAGTACGCCAGTACATAATATTTCTATGGTATTAGCTAAAAGAAACCTAGAACTTGAATCCTTTAACAGGGTTAAACAGGGGTAGAAAGTTTCACAAACTCCGTCATTAATAAAGTTACACGAAATTTGAGATTTCAGTTTAAAGTTAGAGCTCCTGGATTTTCGGATATTCACGGTAAAAATAAGGGATAAAATAAAGTAAAGTATTGTAATTGCTGATTCGAAACCCGAATTAGGTTTAGAAAATCCGAAGCATTTTTCGTGACTCGAGTCTTAAACTAGGACTAAGGTCACGGCGAAGTACTTTAACCCTTAAGAGTAACGAAGCGTAACAAGGTAGGTGCTCTCGTGTTTACTTATTTTTCTTGCAAGCCTTATTTTAGGAAAGGAGTACTTAGGACGAAAAGGGTAGACCCCTATGTCTAAAACTCTGCTGCCAGTCCGTTTGTCTGTCACCAGGCTGTATCTCATCGCCCGTGATAATAAGTTGATTACAAATGCTTTATAAATAATATTATAATTATTGTAAACCTATAGTCACTTTAAAAACAAATACAAAAACCTCCTATTATTATACATATTTACGATGGCTCCCATACAACAAACGTGATTGTTTTGCTCGATATTGATAAATAATGGCAACAGGTAGACGTTTTACATAATAATTAAATAAAAATTCAAATCTTTAAGAGAGCCCGGTATACAACAAACCTGTTTTTTGGCCCTTTTCACAGATAATGATACGGAACGCTTCTAGCGTGTGTCCGACTCGCACTAAGCTGATTTTTTCCTGCTGATATTTTTTTCTCAAAAGCTCCTCGTTTAGTTTGAGTTAAGCATGGTCTAGATGTGAATGGCCTGTTGCGCCGAGAGGAAGGTTTTAACAAAGTGTACCTATAGTGCCAAGGAATTCCCATGTGATACAAGTTTGTAGGAAGCTTTTAGCCTTAAACTAAGAGTATATTTAACGGCTTTTACTTGTTGTGGCAAGGCATCAAATAGATTTCATTAATGCTATCGATCATATTCACAAGAACAACTAATACTAAAATAGTGTTTCAATGAACTTTAATAAATTCAATAAATGGAGACATATCTATATATATAAAACTCAAAGGTGACTGACTGACTGACTGACTGACTGACTGACTGACTGACTGACTGACATAGATAGATATCAACGCACAGCCCAAACCACTGGACGGATCGGGCTGAAATTTGGCATGCAGGTAGATGTTATGACGTAGGCATCCGCTAAGAAAGGATATCTCGATATTCTCACGGGAACGGGAATCACGCGGGTAAAACCGCGGGCGCCCGCTAGTTCCACAAATATTATAGAAAAATCCTGGATGAGAATAATTCAGTGATATTTTTTTTATACTGGGTCTGTTGGCAGACAGGCACGCAGCCCACCTGATAGTAAGCGGCCACTGCCGCCTATTCCAGAGAGTGACGCTTCACCCGAAAGCGTCGCTCAATGTGCTGCCAGACCGTAGACTCATCTAATCTTCGAGCCTCGGATTTCAAGTGAACTTTTTTTTTTTTTTTCGGAGGAGAATGCTTTTATGCACCATAACCGCAGGGTAGCTTAACCTGCGGCCGTGTGTGGGACTCGAGACTAAAGCGTCCACTACCCACTAAACTCCCCCGGTTCCCCTTCACACCCGATTGGGACGAGCCGGTGCCAGCGTTAGCTATTGACCAGCCCATCCCCGGGAACCCCGACTTGAGAGGCCTCAAGTCGAGGTGGCGCCTAGGGAGGGCCACCCGAGAAACAAGGTGACCCTCAGACTTGGCTCGAGCGACCTGTGCAATGCGGACGTTGGGGAGCTACCCCCGCCCGCAGGTCAACCCTCAGGCCGGAGGAGGCGTGCTAAGTGAGCTCGCCTTCTCCGGCCTGGCCGTCTGCGCCGGAGGGGAGCAGCGAGGGGGTCGTCCTCGCGCTCCCGCTCCGCTGCCTCCTTCTGCGACATTACTTGCTCGCAGAAGGAGGATTTCAAGTGAACTGGCTCCCACATTAATACGCGTTAACGCGGTGTAATAATATACGCGAGCGAAGCATGGGAGCCAAGTGGACGGAGGCAGTTTTCATCCGTTTAAAGTTGTTTTATTTAATAAGTAGGTACTCACTAGTGTCAGGCGGGAAAGGAAAGCCCCGCAATACCTATACCTTTTTTATTTTTAACGCGGGGAATGCGTTACCCACCTGTCACTCTGTCTTGAGGTCGAAACAGAGAAGCAGATTCTTTCTGGTATAATAATGAACAACATACAAATAAAGAATAATATACCTTCGTTAATTTTGATTCTCATAACACCAAGAAGCTATTTACTTCAGGATCAAGTCTTGACATTGTTATTAATATTAATTAATTAAAGGTTCACAATATGCCGTAAGGTCCTGCAAAACTCACTTTATTAAATTAACTTGTTTCACGCCAAACATCTTTTTGCCTTAGTTACACCGATTCATTTATGAAATTAGGTATTCCAGGCACCCTAGGGAAATCCTACGGATAAAATGCCAACTTTATTTTTAGCAAAGGCTCAGAAATATGTAATTTCTACTTTGCAAAGTGCTATTTAGGCTTCAGAAGAAATAGGTATACGAGTATTATTTGTAAGAAGATAAGGCAATTGAATTTTATATGAATTGGACAGTTAGATGAGACAGCTAAGTTGTTATTATTATTAAAATAAATTGCTGTAACTATGTTATGAGGAAGGACTACTCGACCAATTTACTTTTATGTCTGGGTTTATAATTCTTCTTCGCTTTTGTACTTTTATTTCTTTTATCCCATAGGAATTGATCATACCGGGATCAAAAGTGTATATAGTATCTTCTAAAGGTTTAGTCGATACTATTACTTTTTACAAATTCATCTAAATCTTTTTTTAAGTAACTCATTACATTGGCTCCACTAAGCCTGATGGTAAGCAAAAGGGGAACCCAAATTACCATGACAACGGACGCTACACCGAAACGTTCCATCCGTTGGCCCAGAATGTCTAGAGGATTCAGGCGACTGGGACCACTATATAACTGGGACCGCGGTCCCAGTTGCCTGATTAGTTTTTATTTGTTTATTTCGTCAGGCGAGTGGGACCACCCGTAATTTTAACCACAAATCCATTGTTGAAATACAAGATTTAGTACAGTTAGCAGAAAAGGTGTCACAAATAAAACAAAGTTAATTTTTGCAAAGGTAAGTTAGTTTTTGTATTACCTACTGAAACAGTATAACAGTCTTATTCTGCCCTACTAAGTGCAAAAGCAGTATCTCAAAAAAAATCGAAAATTTGATTTTTATGGCATCGGATAGCTTAGAAAAATACGCATCTATTGAACTAAGCCATGTAGCGGTATGTCACTTAAAAAATATAAAAAAAGCGTTATGAAAGTTTTCTCTATCTCAGTTTTACCCTGTTTTACCTTAACCTTTAAGTACCGACGTGCGGTCTGAGAGGCCCCGGCAGGCACTTGACTTGCTACTTAACCCCTTTCCTCTCGAAATTCCGATCCCTGCTTTTAAGTAGCTGCAAGAACAGTGCCCACGTTGACATCGAAACAGGAAGACGTGACGTCGCGCGTGCATTTGGTGAGTAATTACGATTTGAAATTCCGAAGCGGCCTCTCAGGCCTCACGTCGGTACTAACGTAAGTTTTTTGTTTTATTTCTTTGTTACAGTAAACTGTAATTTTTGCAGATATTGTAAACTATGGATAGACCAGGACCTTCAGGTAGTAAAAGAAATAGTTCTGCGACAGATTTACAGCGTTCAAAGAGAACTAGGATAGATATAGATGTATCTAATCCAAATTTTATGCAAGTGATTCAGGACTGGATCGCCGATGAAGATTCTAGTGGATCTGAGGTTGACGACGTTGGTGAAGATTTTTGTCCGGACCACAGTGAGCATGATACGGATACTAGCACTGATATTTCTGATACCGAAGAAACTCAACCTGAACACCTGGACGCGCCGTCATCGTCATCAGATGAAGATGTTCCGCTTTCAAGGCTGGGATGTTTTAGAGGAAAGAATAAATATAAGTGGTCTAAATCACCTCCAGGCAGATCATCTGTTCGTGAAGCGAAGATTTTATAACCTAAGATTGCCTCGTGAACTTAGGATGAGTTTGGCAAGAGTACTTGGTTCTGATAAGCCGGAGGCATCTGAAGAAGCTGAAGAAGTCAAGACACGCAAGACATGTCTTTCTTGTCAACCGAAACTGAAAAGAAAATCGACGTATAGGTGCTATTCGTGCAAAAAACACGTTTGTTTACAGTGCGCGAAACAAGTGTGCCCTGACTGTGCTTAGAATTTAAGGTGTAGTTTGACTGTGGACATTTTTTTTTCTTTAACTTTTATGTTCCTACTGTATTTTTTTTCTCAAAGTTAAATTAGTCTTAAGTAAGAAACACTATTTTTTAATATTCTGAGAGGATTATTCTTTGTGTTATGATTTTTTATATCTAGTAGTCCGATTTTCCCCCAAAATTCAAGCCAAATATTATTGTAGTCATAAATTTAAAAATATAACAAAGTTTATTTTCTTTCTATGCCTATTTTTTCTTAAAACCCTTTGTTTTCCATCATATTGCAAAGACAAATATTTAAATCAACGCTTTCTTTAAGAAAAACTACATAATATAAGCGGCCTTTCAGGCCTCACGTCGGCACTAACGTTACAAAAAATGCACGTCGGTACTTAAAGGTTAAATTTCTAAGGATATCAGCGGTATATCAATAATACGTAGCCAATCCGCCGTATATTGGAACACTGAAAAATATCAGCTTCAAATATTTTCTGAAAATGAAACTGGCACAACGTTTGAAGGTATTTCTACAAACAAAAATGATATTTATCTTGAAATCTTTCGAAAATAATAACAAAAAAAAATGAACTTTTGAAGAGAACTCCCCACTTTTGACTGATTAGAATTCATAGAACACGTCTCTTTTTTAAATATTTTTTTTTATAATTATAAATTTAAATATTAAAAGACTTTATAAATGCACTTTGATTTGTTTTTTTATTTATAATAATATGTATTTTATTTGACTGAACATCCATATCCTTTTGTATGGACGAATGTAGGTGGAATGCTAAGCAAAAGGCGGCATCTCAATTTTTAAGTTTGTATTTACTAAGCGGTATAGCAGTAACTCACGGTTATGTAAAATATACTTAGAAGTAAGTATATTTTACATATTTTAACTATTGTAATAGAAAATAGACCTAATATAATACATATATACTACATTTAAAAACCAAAAAAAACAATCGGTAAATTAACGAAAAACCTAATTTTACAAAACATCAATTATCTCGAAACTACCTTTTACTGAGATACCGCTTTTGCGCTTAGTAGGGCAGTATTTATGTTTTAAAAATCACGTTGGCTCATATGCATACTTAACTAGTAATTCTAAGTAAACATTCAACAGAAATCTCCTCAAAACAATAATATAAAAATCAGTCTTAATGTCTCTTAACTTTATACACCATAAAGTAAGTACTCATTACTCCTATTAATGAGTACTTACTTTATGGTGTATAAAGTTAAGAGACATTAAGACTGATTTTTATATTACTAACCGTTGGCATCGCAGTACTGACCCGCAAATCTCTTCGGTGTTTTAAATCATGAAAGTATTTAATTGCAGATAAAGATACATTTATAAAATTGTATCACTTAAATAAAATTTCTTGATTCCGTTTCAATGTGTAATTAGGTGGCTCTATTAAGAAATTTTCCAAGGCAAATAGCCATTATTATCTAATGATGCAATAATTTGATTACAGTCTTCTTTTAAAGGTCGATTAAAATAAACAGGACACCCGGCATGATTAAATTAAATGACGGATCTTCTGTCCCAAAAATATGCTGATTTAATTCCACCGGAACACATTTAACGAGCTCCGTTTAATTACCCGTCCCAAATCTGGGACGAGGCTTATAACCATTTGTTGCGTGTTAAACAGTAATCACCTAACCCTGATACAGTGCAGTGAAGGTCAGTAAGGAAAGTCAGATTTTGGTGACATTTTAAAACCGGGTGCCAATATGACGACGTACACTTGAAATCAGAGGTTCGAAGATCAGATAAGCCTACAGTCTGGCAGCATATTGAGCGAAGCTTTCAGGTGAAGCGTCACTCAATGGAATAGGCCGCAGACGCCGCAGTAGCCACTTACCATCAGACGGGCTGCGTGCCTGTCTGGCAACTGACATAGTATAAAAAAAACGCATTCAAAACGTCTTACAATTTTGGAATTGTCATTTCTTTACGATCGTCCCTCATTATATTGCTGCCAACTTATTGGAAATTATTACTTTAAGTCCATAGAAAGGTTATAATTAAAATCACTTATAAATTAATGCTGTTACAGACTGTAGTGTTCTTACTCTCAATAAATCTATATCAAAATAAATTATTCGTGAGATCATGTAACGAAGACCACATTTTCATTGGTAAATAATTTTCGTTAAGGAAGTTTTGTCTTAACTCAAACGTCATGCCATCTTGCGAATGTTTTATCTTGAACCAACCTTATTGGGACCGAGTTACATATGTTATCATGAACATGTTGTCTGAATGCAGCTCATGTTATGATTGTGAGCGCTGGTTGTTATCTGAAGTAATCTATTCTTTTCTTCCCTCACTGTCACCGCCCCGACTGTGCCTCGGATCCATGGAATCAATTTCTGTAACCACTTTAGCGAAAAATTGTCTTTTGCGCAGCTGGTTATCTCGCTCGCGGCACTCCGGAGCTATTTATCAGGCAAGGACAATATGGTGTTAGGCCTTCGATACAGAGGTTTATACCCCAATATTCTTACGCCGGATTAGATGGGCGGCACTGTGAGCTTTGATGCCTACTTCGCTCTGTTTTACGACGCAACGGTGATTTCGGAGGCGGCCACCGATCGTGAAAAATAGTGCTGAGAAGATAGTTCGTGATAGGTTTGTTAAGTAAGTTTTTAGGTTATGTAAGCTACAGGACGCAAACTTGGAGCTACGTCGATGTACTAGATTAGATGGTTCTGAAGCGGTTACCTCTAGAAAGAGATACCTCTTTTTTTGTTAGGGTAACTTACTTATTTATTCTGCTGGTTCAGCAACCTGAAGTAGGTCTTGGCCACCGACACGAGATAAATATTCTGATAAAAGTAGTGTAAATGCCATAATGAATATATAAAAAATATATCGTGATCTGACGAAGTTGTAAATTTTTAAGAAGCTAGGCAAAAAACAATCAATTAGCCACAGTTTGACCTAGTGAGAAGCTATATAATACTATCCACTTTATAGAAAAATTCATTCAGTTGCCAACGGTGTACTTCAACATGCATTTCATGACTGATTTGGTGTAAAGGTGTTACTTTCGCGAATCCCCTTTTTAGCCGATTAAATTTCCAAAACAAAATCTCATTCATAAATCCAATTCCAGGTGCAATAATCTTCGGTTCAGACCAAGAGGTGGCGGGCGTAATGCGAGCGGTGGAGCGAGGCAACGCCACCAGCCTGTTCAGCTGGGTGGGCTCGGACGGCTGGAGCGCGCGCTCCCTGGTCTCGGAAGGGAACGAGCGCGCCGTGGAGGGCACCATCAGCGTGCAGCCGCAGGCGCATGACGTCAGAGGCTTCACAGATTACTTCTTGGGGCTCAATGTCAAGAATAATAGGAGGAACCCTTGGTTTATCGGTGAGTGGTCACTTTTTTTTACCGAAGATTTACGAGACCTGCAACCGTGTGTGGGACTTAGGACTAACGAGTTCATATCACTAACCCACTAATCTTTTTAATTTTGCGGAGGGGCAGATAATTTCTTTTGTGGAGGCGTGTGCGTTTATGGTTCGTAACCGAAGGTTTTCGAGCTGCAGCTGCGTGTGGGACTCAGGAATAACGAGTTCATGCCACTAACCCACTAAACTACCTGATTTTGCGGAGGCGCCTGCGTTTATGGTTTGTTACCAAAGGTTTTCGAGACCTGCAGGATTGTGTAGAACTAAAAACAAACAGGTTCATGCCACTCATCCACATAACTATATGAAACAAACAAGATCCAGCCTGTTCAGCTGGGTGGGCTCGGACTAAACAAGATGAAAGGAAGAATACTTTGAAGATTTTTAAGAAAGAAGAACGACTGGCGCATTTTATCGTGATTGTGCTAGAGATCGTGGATTCAAATCCTACTCAGGTCAAACATTAAAAATAATTATTTAAATATAAATTGGGTCTTACAACACTCTACCAATTTTGTTTCGTTGTTAGAATTTTTGTATTTCAGTTATAAAATAATTTGCTTGAAACAGTAATCATTTTCCTATTGTTATCCCCGATTCCCACTTTTCCAAGTTACTTAGAGTTGAGTTCGCATCTCCTTGAAACTTTCCTCCAATCCTATAAACTTTTTAAAAAACATTTGCCTCATGAATGGAAACTTTGAACTGGAGATTGTACTTAAAATATAGCAACAAGTCTCAACGATAGAGGCTATAAATAATTAGCTGATGTGTTTCTCTCTAAGATAGCGTCTTTTTTTTCGGAGGAGAATGCGTTTGTGCACCATAATCGCAGGCTAGCGTCCATTACCCACTAACCTCCCCCAGTTTCCCCTGCACACCCGATTGGGTCGAGCCGGTGCCAGCCTTCTGGCTATTGACCAGCCCATCCCCGGGTACCCCAACTTGAGAGGCCTCAAGTCGAGGTGGCGCCTAGGGAAGGCCACCCGAGAAACGAGGTGACCCCAAGACTTGACTCGGGCGACCTGTGCAATACGGGCGTTGGGGAGCTACCCCCGTCCGCAGATCAACCCTCAGGCTAGAGAAGGCGCGCTACGTGAGCAGTGTGAGCACGCCTTCTCCGACCCAGCCGTCTACGCCGGATGGGAGCAGCGCGGGAGTCCTCCTCGCGCTCCCGCTCCGCTGCCTCCTTCTGCGATATTACTTCCTCGCAGAAGGAGGCAGCGCCTCTCACGCACTCCTGTCGGTAATAATTGCACGAACCATGGTCTAGGATAGCGTCTGGGTGAAATACAGAGAACAGGGCCTTAGCCGAGTGATTAGAAACGTCACTTTACTAGCGTGAGGACGGCGGTTTGTATCACAGCACACACCTATATATATTTTTCTATATTATGCGTGTAAATACACTAGTTCGTCGGTGACGGAGAACCTCGTGAGAAAACCTGCACAACATCGAATGGCTGTGATGTAGTCATAGTCGAATCACAATCCACAGTATTAAGAGGAAATACTAAGGGCAAGAGAATTTAAAAATAGGTATTTGTAAAATCTATTGCTGTCGCGCAGTGCCCGAACATCCCACAGAGCGCGATAGAGACAACTGCAGCTAGGACCGAAAATACCTATAAAATCAACGTTTCGTAGTCCCCTGATTTCTTCTCCAAAACTTGACCGATTTAACTACTTTTTTCATCAAAAATTAAAAAAAGGCTTTGTCCGTGTTTCTATGTTTTCCTTTTTTTATTTAATCTAGTTAAATTTGTTTTCTGGATGTTTGAACACAGCGGAAAATCTGGTCATTTTTTTAGGTTTTTGAAGGTTCGTAACTCTTTTAATTATGAATTTATGAAAAAAAGGAAAACATAGGGACATGCAAATAGGGGTCATAGATTTTTGGAAAAAAAAAAATATTTCTCTACTGTCATTATCCAGGGAGGAAACAGGGGAATACGTTTGTATGGAAAAACGGCCCTAGTGTTTCCTCTTAATGTGGGAGCCAGTACACTTGAAATCAAAGGTTCGAAGATTAGATGAGTCACAGTCTGGCAGCACATTGAACTACGTTTTCTAGTGAAGTCCCTCAATGGAATAGGCCGGATGGGCCGCTTACCATCAGGTGGGCTGCGTGTCTGTCTGCCAACTGACTTAGTATATACATTGGTCTGGTTCACTGTTAAGGGTTACGAAGGTCAGATGGCAATCGCTTCAATGTTAATGTAATTGGACTAACCAAATCATGGAACATTGCGCAAGCGTACACTGACTTATTCGGGACAAAACGCTCGGAGAAAGAAACAGATGGCAAAATAATAGTAAACATTTTGACCACAGATAAAGATTTCAGGAATAATTTAGCGCTTCAGCTTTGAAAGTTCTAATTGGCACTCGAACAGCTTAGACAGTATTGGCAGACCAGACCCATATCACGAGCTTTTATAAAACATTCACACGTAATAATCTCTACCACGATGAAAGGGTTACTACGGCTCTTCCGAATCGATATAAAACAAAAACTGTTTTCCATCATTGAGTTACAATCCATGCAGATAATTTTAAATGAGTAACTGTTGTTGATTTGTACTTTGATCCTATGTTTTTTTTAAAAACACTGACAGAGACCGTCTACTACACACATCAACACTGTCTACAGATATTTTGTATAAAGTTTTTTAAATCAAAAAATATTGGTCAGTTTTAAAATCTTGTGATGAAAGCTTACTTCGTCAGCCATTTTGAACGATTCTAAATTTGAATTCGAAAAAATAAATTAAGAACAAACGATTTATGCGGAATAATGGTAGCGAAGTCCGTAGGTTTAATTTACCGACAGTAGTTTTTGGCAATTTTTTTGTGGTAATTTTTGTTTTTTCACAAATTATCGATTAATTTTGAATTAATGTTATTGTTTGCATCATGTAGCGGCGCCATTTGTCGAGAGAGGAGATTTTAATGGCAGTAGTAATGCTCCAAGCTGGGGCTGCTTAACAGAGCATTGTTGAGGAGATTGACACAAGACAAAAGGTGATATCAAGGTCATGGTCACGTTATCGTGTTACTGGTGAAGTGGCTAAAAGACACCCAGGCGGAAAGCGCATAACCACTCAACGAAAAGACTGATTTTTGCAAGTTGCCGCGAGAAGACAACCAAATGTTACGGCCATGCAATTGGTTCAGAGGCTCCAGTCAGAGCACCAGTTGCTTGTGAGTGACCAAACTGTAAGGAAGAGGTTGCATGAAACTAATCTTCATGCTCGCAGACCGTTTCGTACTCCAGCCCTACGCAGAAAAAATCGTGGACGACGACTAGAGTGGGATCGTGAACATTTGCTCTGGGAAGACAACCAGTGGTCTGTGGTGCTGTTTACCGATGAGTCTCGGTTCGGTTTCCATCCCGATACACATAGAGTACGTGTTTGGCGAATTCCTGGTCGTGAGAGCCGCCCCCAACACCCTCAGGAAGTCCATCCACACTATGGCGGGACAATTATGGTTTGGGCAGGAATTCATGTTGATGGGAGAACAGACCACGTTTGGATCAGAAACACCATGACGGGTAAAAAATGCCATAAAGAGGTGCTAGTACCAATAATCTACCCTCATCGACTACAAATGGGCCAAGAATTCGCACTCATGGACGATAACGCCCGTTCTCACACAGCGAGAGTGGTGGCGAGCTGGGTGCAGGAGCACGACGAATCGGTCTTAGGCTGGCCCGCTCAATCGCCTGATCTAAACCCCATAGAAAACGCGTGGGTCATGCTCCAAAGAAGGGCTTTCAGGAATTTCCCTGCAAACATTGCGACGGAAGAGCAACTTTTTACGCATCTTAGCCAGACCGGACAATATTCTGCAGCAAGACTTTGATAACTTAATCCAAAGCATGAAAAACCGTTGCAGGACCGTTATTAACGTCATCGCGTCATGGGTGGTTTTACTGACTACTGATTTTTCACATTACTGTTAAAAACAGAATATTTTTTTCTTATTTTTCACTTTTCCTTGAGAAAAACATTCATTGTTAGTTTACCATAATTTCGCATTTTTTCTTTATTTGAAGAAAAATTTTTTTATGCCAAAGAAAACAGTATTTTTTTATTCTAAAGTATAGTCTAATAATAAGTAAGCTTTAAAAAAATATATATGTGTTGTATGTTTTTTTTAAATAAATTTTAAGTTAATTGAGTTTATACAAAATATCCCTAGACAGTGTTGATGTGTGTATTATAGGTAGTAGGTCGCACATCAATATTATGACTTGATTTCACTCATAGTTTTGGTTTGTGCACAATATAAAATACCAATTACCGTTTATATTACAAAATGGAAGGTTTTTTATCAAATTTATAAAAATATTATACTTACGTTTTATACAAGACCAAAGAATGTTAACAAAAGGAAAATTTTAAGTCGAATTGTTATTTTTCTTAACTATTTATCGCCAGACAAATACGCAACTTCCCTGATGGTAAGCGATCACTGCGGCCTGTTCCACAATCGCGAAATAGATATAAATAAATTAATATAAATATAGGACAACATCACATACATCGCGTAATACTTGTGTTAATACCACAAATATATATTTAAATAGATACAAATAAACATCCAGACACAGAACAAACACAAATGTTCATTAAATAAGTGTTTGTCCTGGGTGGTGTTTGAACCCACGACCCCTGGCGCATAGGGTCACTACTAAATGCGCCATCGGGCAGTGTAGATGTTGCCGATATTTACTACTTCTATATTTACGACTTAAATCGTATTTTTTCAGGCCTAGCATCGAAATCTAATTAGCATTTAGCAGACGTGATTAAATAAAGCAATAGTTACCTCGGCCACTACGTTACAGACGACCTTAAGGACCACGTCGATATTGAGAGGGAACGTAGGGCGTTGGCGGTCAGGTGTACCTAATATGCTGGCCCGCAGATTTGCGCGCTGCACTGATCAGGTGAAAATAACACTATAACATATTGCCAGAACTTATACACCAGCAATTTGTGGACACGAAGAGATCGCTGAACGTCCTACGTGGTCCTACGTATCCAATTCAATAACGGATTCAGGCATTGTTGGGGCTGCGCCGGTTTTGCAGTTCATCGGAAATGTTCGCGCAAACACACACAGATGGCTTTTTCGCTGCTAAACGTAAAAAAAACAGCTTCGTTGTTAGACAGGGTGCGGGCTAGCTCCAACAGTATCCTAAAAACTGTAGCTAAGAGATACGACTCTCCAATGTTCGTAAATGTTTTAAGGAGAGACCAGTGCCATACAACTACTGGTGAGAGGTGTTTCTGTTGTTGTTAATATGTTATTAATTTATTTTATTTGAATTTTCTGTTAATTTTATTTTTTGAATTATTATTAAATGTGAATTATTATGCATCACTGCTATCTTATGAAATAAATATTAGTTATTTGTTATACAAGAGTGCAAAGTTTCTTTTTAACCGCGTGTTCAATTTTGATGACCGAGCAAGCGAAGGATTCTAAAATTGAATCACGAGCGCAGCGAGTGATTCAAAATTAGAATCCTGAGCGTTAGCGAGGGAATCAAAAGAGCACGAGGTGAAAAATCTTTGCACTCGAGTGCAACACGTAACTTTTCATTCCACCTCAGCGAGGAAATGACAATATGCAAAAAAAAAATGCCGCGTAAAGAACCGCGTACAAAGCAAATTGAAAAAAGAACACCAAGAAGGTTCCGAGTCTGAGTTTTTAACAAATTAAAAAAAAGTTGTATGATATATTCGGCAAGCAGTAAATAGGTTTTTCATCCCACCATCTCGGAAAGAGTATTTTTAATCTTCAATATCTGAGTGGAAAAGCCGTTTTTATTCTCTAGAGGATAAAGTAAATTGAATTTAGAACATCGTGTGCACTAAGTTTGTGAATTAAAAAAAAAACATTAAACCTATTTACTGCTACCTCTATGGTGCCGAATATAATATCATACAACTTTTTTTTAATTTGTTAAGAACTCAGACTCGGAACCTTCTTGGTGTTCTTTTTTCAATTTGCTTTGTACGCGGTTCTTTACGCGGCATTTATCTTATGATTGTAAACTTTTTTTTTTGCATTTAGTCATTTCCTCGCTGAGGTGGAATGAAAAGTTACGTGTTGCACTCGAGTGCAAAGATTTTTCACCTTGTGCTCTTTTGATTCCCTCGCTAACGCTCAGGATTCTAATTTTGAATCACTCGCTGCGCTCGTGATTCAATTTTAGAATCCTTCGCTTGCTCGGTCATCAAAATTGAACACGCGGTTAAAAAGCAACTTTGCACTCTTGTATAACAAATAACTATAGTGTTTTTTTTAATTCACAAACTTAGTGCACACGATGTTCTAAATTCAATTTACTTTATCCTCTAGAGAATAAAAACGGCTTTTCCACTCAGATTTTGAAGATTAAAAATACTCTTTCCGAGATGGTGGGATGAAAAGTATTATTATTAATAGCTTTATACTAATAAAACCACACCAACTCTACCGAATACAATCCACATATTCACATAAAAGTATACGAACAAACTGAAAGGCACAACGCGGGAGATATCCAATATCCCGATGGCTTGATAATGCGTTTCGTTATGCAAAGGGTACCCGTTCTGCACATCCGTGAGGTGCCGATGGAATCATTTACATTGGTTATGTAATGCTGCTACGTGTTTTACATATGAAGACATGTTAGAAGAAGGACTTTTATGAATTATGAGAATTAACACGGACAAAGAATGTTATGGCTACCGTTCCTCTCGCGGCTTAGCCAGCTAAGACTATACGACGTTATTCCAAAAGCGTGAAATAATAGTGACTACTTTTGTGTTTTGTCTGGTTTGTGAGAGTGCCGGAGGCCTACAACCCCCATAGGCCGGCAGCGCATCAGCGATCCCTCTGGTGTTGCAGATGTCCATGGGCGGCGGTGATTGCTTATCATCAGGCAACACGCTGGCTTGTCTGCCTCTGACATAAAAAAGAAAGAATTTTTCAGTAAAAAAAATCGCCTTTGTATCTCTTCAACTCAAATCACGCCGATCCGCTGCTCCACCACAATGTGAGATAGTTTCCTAAAAATACAAACAAACAATCAAACATTTCCTCTTTATAATATTAGTATAGAAAAAGTGTCCATATAAAAATAAACTGACCTTATTCTTCGTAAACCTTATTCTATGAAATATTTGCTCTTTGAAAATATTATCTTATACATTATTAAATCTTAGATGATCTCTGCGACAGCTGTCATCGATTTGACAGCTGTTAAATTTCACAATTTTTGACTGAAAAATGTATGAAGAGAAATAACGTTCATGATTGTAGGTTCCCGCCCACTTAGAGATGTTCATTGCTATTATCATTCGCTTACACGTTATAATCGATTATGAAATTTTAAAACATCGGAAAATTTTCTTTTTGTTTATCTCTTTAAACGTACAATTTTATAATCAAAAACCAATTAATTTAATTAGAAGTAAGTCGGTTTGGATAAAACAATTTGAATATGATTGAAGTCCGAAATTCGAAAATAACAATTGAGAATCTTCGAAAAACAACCAAACTATATCACAAACATTGAGCTGATCCCAAAGTTAGTAAAAAGAGCACATGACATGGTGTTACGAGTATCAAAAATAACGAAGTTACCACAAATTGGTACTTAATTACATATTAACATTCAGACACAGCACAGAACAAACACAAATCTTTATCACATAAAATTTTGCGTATAGTCATAGTCATAGAGCATGCCAAATGTGCTATCGAACCATGAGATGAGGATGTCCTTTAGTTATAGAGGTCCTCAATCGTCCAGAGTGGATCGATAGAAGAATCGATTAGTTACGAATCGAAGTTTTAACATTCGTTTATGGTAAGACTACGCCTCTAGTAATGTCACTGCGACACCTGTCGCAGAGATCATCAAAGATTTAAATAAGTATAGTTATCAAATGGCTAATTTAATTCAGACACCATTAACATAAAAAAGTTTCTGAACGAACGCGAAGTAAGATTTTCTCCTAACTCCGTTGCTTAAATTTCCAGACTGAAAAGATTATTTTGTGGTGGCACGATAAAGTTAATAGTCCCTCATTTAGTTAATTTGCTGGTGAATATTGTCTTTAAAGTCTAAATACGTACTGCCTCACAAATGTTGAGGGTTGCGGCTTTGAAATGGGTCTTTGAAGAGGGTGCGGTATTTTAATTGGCCAATTTGAAGTTCGGTATTTTAAACAATTGTTTGTTTTTATGTTGAGAAACTAAAATTACTAAAAGGTGTATTCTATATAGGCGCTCGTGGCTAAGCTGTGCCAGTGGTTCTGTAGCGATAGTGAAAGTCAAGCTTTCCACGCCGCGGTCGGTTAATAGATGGGTGACATTTCTGACCACATTTAATGACATAATTATTTCCGTGTTTATAATTATAAGAGGTAGTAGGTTAAAAACCCTCACAAGACAAAGTTTTGTGTGTAGTGTTTAAATTGATATGGGTGTATCTAAGTTTAATATGTATGTATTTTATGTATTATCAGATATCTGGAAGTTATGTTTAACTAAAAGTTATGTTTAATTTGGGGCTCGATGGCGCTGCATGAATAATAAAACACATATTTTATTCTTTTATTCATTTCAAAAAATCATAAAAATAATAGTTGATAAAGTTCTCATATTAATCTGTATTTTTGTAAATAAATTTTATTCCGTTTATAAATTGTATCTGCAGATAAAGTATTCTAATTTATACTTAAGAATATTTTGTTGGCCCTGTGTCTGGGCTTTTTTTTTAATTTAAGTATTCCAAAAGATACCTTAGACGTTTCTGACACAAACCCTAGCTGTATTTGAAAAACTGACATATAGCTTGACCCGTGAATTGAACCCAGGACACCGAGATCTCAGTCCAGTACCTTTACCTAGACATCCAGTATATATAAAAGTACTCTGTGACCTAGACCCTAACTAGTCCAAAGAGGCGATATTTATATTAACAACATGTTTTCTTTGCAGAGTTCTGGGAGGACCACTTCCAATGCCGCTACGGAGGCAGCCCCCGCACGCCGTACAACGGACAGTACGAGCGGCCCTGCTCGGGACTCGAACGCCTGACCGCTGAGAACACGGAGTTCGAGCGGCAGCTGCAGTTCGTGTCTGATGCTGTGCTGGCCTTCGCGTATGCTATACGGTAAGTAGATAATGTTAATTACAGTAAAGAGCGCCTTTGAGCAGCGAATACATAAGTCATAGAGTCATCATGTTTTGGTGTTTTTAGGCGGAAGAAAGATGGCTTCGTGACAGGTAATTTAATTTGAAACCTCTCTCCATTTAGGACATTTTACTTATTTTGAAGAACTGGAAATGTTAAATGCATTGCCGCCAGCGATATTTTCGAACCATTACAACTTGCAAATCTTTTAAGAAAAGAGCGCATTACTACAAAGCCGCCAGCGCGTTTGTAACTCCTCTGGTGTTGCAGATGTTTATGGGCGATGTAGTAACTTGACATAAGGTGCTTAGTGAACAAATGAGCCTATATGCTGCCTAGTGGCAATTGACCAGCTCGTCCTCTGATCTGAGTACCTACTAACTGTGAATAACAATGTACACAAAAAAATATAATTTTCTACGAAAAATAGTAAGACATTTCAAAAGCTCCCTATCTTCCTTAGGGCCAACTTATGTAACGGGTAAAATAATTTACTCAAACGCCCATTAGGTTTCCCTTGGGAGTTATTACTTTTCCATCATATCGTGAGGGAAGCACGGGATTTATTTAAGTCGGCATTTAAGTAGCGACTCCATTCAACTCGGCAAACTTGGACGCTTCCCTTGCTTGAAGTTGTGTACAAGTTTTGGAATCTTTATTAACGTAAAAGCTCCTATTACCGCCAGTTTAAGCTGTCTTAGGATTCCCTTTAAAAAAATAGGTATAAGCTGTTATGTTAGAAAAGATGTTATAATTTATAATGAATCTCAATGAAGTATTCTTTGCAAGTCAGTACTTAAATTCAATATTCAATAACACAATATTTACTAATAAATTATTTAATCTAAAAGAGTAGTTGATTCTATTACCGACCCATAGAATGCGGCAAGATTCTATTACCGATTTTTCGACTTCTATTACCGACCGCTACGAAGTTGTCACTTTTTCTATACTATTAAATAAAATAAAAAACCGTTTTTAAGGTTTTTATTATATAATAACAATAGTTATGAGATCAACATTATTACAATAATATGAACATAATTATTTATTGCAACGCTTGGAGCACTTATTTTTCGTTATTTTAATTAATAAAAAATATAATCAGCCTCAGAAAACAGTCTTCAAATAATTAAACGCTTATCTTTTAATTACCTACATACTAATTAGATATTATAAATCAGTAACAAAAATATTTATACCTGTAATACAACCACAAAATACCTTTTTAATATTTCTTCCTCCTTCGTTAAAACTGTTTGTTTTCCACAATATTAATTTATATGTATATTTATTATTTCTCTTATCACGCAGAGTTGTCCTCGGTATGCCATGTTTTTGAAGCTTCGTATGCCTATGCTGATACCTTCATTTATAGCTAGAAGCGCTGCTTCTAGTTGAGCAGAGAGGCGTACTGCTTGCGCTTCTGCGGCTCCATGATTCTATGAAATAACACAATATAGAATTTAATTCCTCGAAAGAAGCTTTAAAGAGCTACATGTCCCCTATTCCGTCCTGTAATTTTTATTTGATTTGAAAATATATAAAATACCTACCTATAACCAATGCCATGAAGCCATGAATGAAACTGGATTTATTTTACATTAATAATGTGACAAAATCTCTCAAAACGTCACGTACCTATGCAAAAAATAAGCCAATTTGTTCCAAAATATACTTTTTGTTTTTGTGTACTGTAATTACCAAAAAACCAATAATATCGTCTCAGCTGTGAGTCGGTAATAGAATTAAGTATGAAGGTTGCAGTATTCTATTAGCGACCAATAAAATTAAAAATAAACAGATAAAATATCCGTTTTATGGAATACTGTTAAATTTGATCTTATTGCTATATTATTTCTTTTAATGTCAGTTAGTCTTTAATTCAGATAATCAAGGTTATTTTCATTATAATAATAGGGATATTGTCTAACGTTGAATCGAGTTTTACACAAAAACTTGAAGAAATAGCTTTGTCGTTAATAGATCTCAACGTAGTAAAATAATTTTAAGAATTGAACAACAAAAAATTAAATCAAATGAGGTAGTTTATAATAGATATTATTTTAAAATGCTAAATGTTCTTAAAAATCTAACAACGCCATGGGTCGTTATTAGAATCAAGTTTTGAAATTTGGATTCTATTACCGCCTTAAATTAAAACATGATTTTATCACACAAAAACCAATAAAAGTATTATATTAAGAGTTAGTTTAGAAAACTAATATATACGTTAAAGTTGTAATGTAATAGCAAGAATTGTCATTGTCAAATTATTTCTTTCACTGGCTATTTAAACACACAAAATTTACTCTATTTGTTGTCAAACAAAAATACCTAACTAATTTTTAAGGTATGACCTCCTGGAACCTTAAATTATGTCTAATATGAGTGATTTAAAAATTAGGTCGGTAATAGAGTCACATTTTAATGGGTCGTTAATAGGAGCTTTTACGTTAATTAGTGAATGGGTGAAGCGTTCTGCTGCGGAAAAACAACGGCTTAAAAAAATAGACAGCTTTAGTACAAGATACAAACTAAGAAAGTTTGAGGCTAAATGGCGGTATCAGAATTAAACTTTAGTGTATTGTATAAGAAGCGCTCTCTATTCGTTTGAAAGAGACAACAGAATTAAAATTCCCCGTTTTGTCCCAGCCCACATTGCAAAAATGTGGTGTGCGTACATCTTAAGAGCCATAAATAATGGCGGCTTAATCAAATAGGACTATCACAAAGAGTTCCAAGCACAACAATTCTAACTGACGACAGATTTCACTTCGTGAAGCATGAAGAAGTATAATAGATATTTATTTTGTAATGTCGTAAAATACAAATGCGTTTATTGGTTTATTAATTACAAGCCTTCCTCCCGTGGCTTCGCCCATGGTTAATAAGGTCTCCAGATCTTAATTTCGGAGGGGACAAACCTTTTTTCTTGAGAGTATGGTCCACACTCTCACAATTAATTGAGATAAGGCCTGTGTCCCAGCAGTGGGAACGTATAAAGGCTGATGATGATGACCTCCGGGTATTTGAGCCCAACGCTCTAACCACTGTACCTACCACGGAGGCAAGTTTACGGACCAATGGATGCTGAAATTTTAATTGTCATTCAAATTAATTCAAATTGCTTCTTTAAGCGAACATAGGCGACGGTAAACGCTTACCATCAAGTGGGCCCTAGGATAAATAAAGCCAAGTCTGAGGGTCACCTTGTTTCTCAGGTAGCCCTCCCTAGGCGCCGCCTCGACTTAAGGCCTTTTAAGTCGGGGTACCCGGAGATGGGATGGCACCGGCTCGTCCCAATAGGGTGTGAAGGGGAACCCGGGGGAGTTTAGTGGGCAGTGGATGCTTTAGTCTCGAGTCCCACACACGGCCGTAGGTGTAGCTAGCCTGCGGTTATGGTGCATAAACGCATTCTTCTCCGGAAAAAAGGATAAATAAACCTTGCTCAGTTGACTTAACCGAAGGATAAATAGTTGCTCCATACGATTTTACTGCTCGTACATATTTCACATAAGCATTCCTAGAGACAATACTTTCTAAAAAGTACGCTGGACGTTGTCCATAAATAATCCAATTGTAAACAGACTGATTCATGCGCAATCCGGTTACCGATCTATCTTCCGATACAAGATCTACACGCGCTCTTCCAGTAAAGTGATTAGGAGCAGCGATGATGCAGTGCATCTCTGTGAATCACCAGTGAACGAATGGTGAGCAGTGTACACTTGAATATCATAGGCTCGAAGATCAGATGAGCCTACAGTCTAACAGCACATTGAGCGACGCTTCCAGGTGAAGTGTCCCTCAATGGAATAGGCCGCAGTGACCGCTTACCATCAGGTGGGCTGCGTGCCTGTCTGCCAACTGATCTAGTATAAAAAAAAGAAAAATATATCACCGGGCCCCGATACATATTGCCTCGCCCCATCACCTTCCCCTCAGGCCGACACTGCACGTCGCTGCAGTTTTATGGCTCAATGTACTCAATGCATGAAATTGATTAGGAACTACGAGTACTGTGCTGTCGGTTTGACAGAACTCCGTACGAACACGATTGTGAAACTTATGTAGAAAGAAAGCTTAGTTAATAAAAGAAAAATTTTACTCACTGACCGTCACCATATAAAAAACACAACAAAATACATTAAACATAACATAAGATTATAACCTACCTAACGTGTTTTTTTGTGTAATATTTTGTTCAATAAAGAATATTCTATCGAAGAAATAAACGAGCTCAACGCAGAAAACAATCGTATATTATGGACCATTGCTATGAAAATAATTAAGGCCTTAAGAAAATAATCATTTGGTAATTTCCGCGTTTTTCAGACGAATAATTTTTTTTTTCATTGTAATAATTTTACCAAATTAAATATCTTATTGTTTCAAAAGATTTCGCCGTCTTTGATGTGAAAGTAATTGAAAATAGCTTCACCGTTTGTTCAATGGAAATGCAAACTTCGTAAACGAATATTTGGTGTTCATATAAATATTTTTCTATGATTATTTTTTTCTTTTACCTCAAAGGTGAAAAACCTTCAAATGTTTAAGGTCTTTTATTTTTATTAAATGTTGACTCAAACGTTTTTGTCTTTAACCTTACAATATGAGTCGTTGAAGTTATTAAAAGGGCTTTACATTAAATTTAAATTTCTTTGACAATAACGTAGTAATAAAATATTTGTAGACAACGTATTCAAATTAAATTGAATATAATATCTTTAGTTATTAGTATCTTAAATGTATTTTATTTATAACCGTACCCCAACTAGATCGCAGGAATAATTTGATAAAATATTAATAATATTAATAAAGTCAATTATATTATATTGTTATATCACTATGCCACCGAGATTTTAATAGTCCCCTGGAATCTTTTATCCTATTTGCTATACCTTTATTTCAACATTCAGCAGAAATAATTAAAAATAGGTACAATATTCTTCACTTAATTTCGAAATTAGTAAAAAGTATTTAGGACTCTACACACACGGCTAGGCCGATAAGTAATTCAATATTTGAAGATATCATACAAACAAACAATTACTGTTCCCTTAGTACGAACGATAAACGAACAAGAATAAAAAGAGTATACACGGTCAGCACAGGCGACCTCGATGCATTCAGTCCGCTCCGCTCCGCACGCGGGCTCACGCGGCCCCATTCTGTGAATACGACACTTTGGCTGAATTCGGGACAAATGAAAGGGCCAGCTCAGATGTACTGTAGATTGTATATACAAGAGCAATTTAAGGGGCGTGTGTAGATCTAATGTAACGAGTGGTCAGGTCAGATGGCCTGCCTTTGACTTCTTATTTTTCTCGGTTCTGCACCTTGCCAGCGAATGTGACACTTTAGGTAAATTTGGGACTACTGAAAGAGCCAGCGCCTATGTATCGCCGAATAAGTAGCGTGTCAAATATGCCAGGATGAACTGACCAATTTAAAGACAGTTGTAATTAATTATTTATCTACATCCATACCATAATATGTCTATTTTATATTCAGGAGCGATGAGCAAACGCCCTACATTTAGATATAAGTATCTGTGGCTGCATTGAAATGTTTACATTTTAGTGTCGGTAACCGATACGAAATTACGTTCAAATTTCGAACGTCTTCTTTAAAAGTAAAAATTAATAGGTTTTTTCGATTATCGAATTAGTCGATTAGTAATTTTATGTTCCATTCCTATACATTTAATTCGATGCTGAAATTATAACAATCGATTTGAGAATCGAAATCAACTCGAGTCTAGATTGTTTATGGATTTTAAAAACTACAAACGTCAGTCATTAATTATGACAGTACTAAACTAACTTTTACATACAGATTATGTTGGTAACTAGGGCGTTTGCTCATCAATCCTGACTATAAAATAGACATATTATCGTATGAATGAAGATAAAGTTATGTATGTGACTGTACATAATTAGTCATTAAAATACTCATGTGATTCTTTTATGAAACTCACTTCGTTCGTTTCATAAAACCACATTCGTATTTTAATGACCCTCATTATGCAGCAGTCACATAAATAACTATTAACGAACACTGCAAACTACTTCCACAGTAGTAGAAACTAAACTGAAAAAAAATAATATGATGATAAAAAAACATCCTTCGACAAAATTCACACATCGCCACCTAGACACACTCCGTGTGGCAACACTGCCGCGAAAGTAAACAAATCCGTAGCTCCGTATTTAATTTAAATTTTAGATACATTTCATGATTGTTTACATCTAAAACAATAAGAATTGTGTGCCGCATACCTTAACATCTTCGTGCAACAAGTGATTGGCATCCAGTGCACAGCAAAATGCATAAAACACCCGAATATAAAACGGTAAGAACTGCACCGAGACCGTTATTATTTTAAAACAATAGAACAGTGATTGTTTACATTTTTGAAGAAGACAAACTATTCGTTAATCGTCTCGAGAAACGCACAGCTGATTGGGTTGAGTTTATAACCTATATGACACTGACAGTCAATGCTGCCAACTGTTACCACTTAAAAAAGCAACAACGAATGCGTTCATGTTGTTTTATTTTGCTAACAAGTATCGATAAAATTGCAAATCGAATAATCAATTGATCCTGATATTTTTTGTTGATATTATTTCTTGGAACATCTTTTAATATAAAAAATGACAAACTGCGGAAAATGCTCAGGGGTTATTTCCGATAACCATTTTCTGCTTTGTGTGAAATGCAAAATATCATTTCATGTCCAATGTACATGTGTCACAGAACAGAGTCATATATCATTTCATGTCCAATGTACATGTGTCATGTCACGCATCGGAAAAATTACAGAATTAATATTTCGACTGAAAATTCATTCCAATCATTGGATACTTCTGACGATGACGAAATATCAGGAGTCCATGATGATCGAATAAATAGGAGCTGTCCTAATATTGGTACAAATTACCTCGAAGAGGTATCTGAATTGAAAGAGACCGTACATCAATTACAGATTAGACTGCAATCAGCTGATGAGCAAATCGACACTTTACTTCAGGAAAATCATAACTTAAAAAAACAGCTGATGGGAAATGAACAAAAAATAGAAAACTTGACGAAAATTTGTAAAGGGACACCCAAAATTGTATCAAGTAAAAAGAAATGTAAACTGTCACAACATCTTAGAGACAAACACGACCAAAGTTACATGCTCCTTAATATTCAACATAATGGATCTCCACATAAAAGGACACATGCTGATGAAAACATACAACCGCCAGCTGGCCTGACTACGGACCATTTGACAAATGAAAGAGATTCTATACAAGAAACTACAAATACAAAAAAAACACATGCTGTGACCTTGCAAACACAGGAAAATAAGGACCTTGCAAAAAGACCCCAGCAAAAGAGAATGCTTATAGTTGGTGGACAGCAATGTGTTGGTTTAGCCTCGCACCTCATAAATTCTAGATCTAACACAAAGTTTGAGAAATATGCTATCTCTTCTTACACAAAGTCCTTTGCCCCTACTGAAGAGATCATTAAAGAGTGTACTAACGTTGAAGACTTACCAGGAAACTACTTGATAATCAGCGTTGGAGAGAATGACAGTAATCCTACAAAAGTTTTAATTGAGATATCCGCTGCGATCAAACGTTTTCATAAGCTAAATGTTATTGTATTAAGTACCTTTCAGAATGAGTCACTCAATGTTATTAAATTGAACAATTGCATAGAAAATATTTGTATTAATTCAGAACGATGTCATTTTGTTAGACTCCAACCACATCGAAATACAAACAATGTAAAATACCTTTTAGAAATTTGTAGGAAAATTAATTTGATAGTTGACAGTGACTTCTATAGGAATACATATTTGACGAAAGAGGCTATTAGGAGATTTGTTAAACTAAACAAAATAACTTCAATATCCAAGAAAAATTATCTCAAGCCCGAAAAAGGCAAAATAACTTTTTATTTTCCATTAATTGAAAAAACTACTTTCCTCCAGCACCAAAACCATGACATTGAAGTGGAGGATAAATGATATTCAGAAGGAGTGACTATGTACAGATTTATTTACAAGACGACACACCAAAAATATATTACAAATATTACAATAAACTGACAATTCAAAAACAAAACACTTGACATTATCAAAAAGAAACATTTCGAAAAACAAACAGTAAAAAGTATTTACACGAGGTGAGCCGCCACATCACCCCCCTCCAGAGACCAGGGGTCGAATGTTGACCCAGGCTCGGCTGCCTGAACGAAAGAGCTTTAAGTGCCAGTGAGATTCTCGATTCCACGGTGCGTCGGGAAGAGAAAGTAGAAGTTGCTCGATTCCTCGGTGAGTCGGGAAGAGCTTGTGCTCGAGGCCACGGTGAGTCGGGCCGAGCGCGTAGTTGCTGATGTCCCAGTGAGTCGGGATGAGTGAAATGATTCTCAAGTCCGCGGTGAGTCGGGATGAGTGAGATGATTCTCAAGTCCGCAGTGAGTCGGGATGGGTGAGATGATTCTCAAGTCCACAGTGAGTCGGGATGAGTGAGGAACATACTCTAGTCCGCGGTGAGTCGGGACGAGTGATAAAGAGTCGTGCGATGTAGGCTCCATGGCTGCCACGACCGATGAGCGCCCAGAGAGTCCGGCCGTGGGGCGGTGAAGTCCTGGTGTCGCGAAGTAGCTGCCGGAAACCAGGAAGCTGTTGCGTAGCTGCGGTGGTTCCGTGTGGCTGAATGCTGGCTTGCTCTGACTGACAGTCGAAGTCTTTCTGGAGGTGAGACGTGGCTGAAGAGATGCGTTGACATGCTGGAGGCTGATGTTGATGTTCACCAATGTGGTGGTCGCCAATGTGTTCAGCAGGGGTCACCAAATGAAGTGGAGGATAAATGATATTCAGAAGGAGTGACTATGTACAGATTTATTTACAAGACGACACACCAAAAATATATTACAAATATTACAATAAACTGACAATTCAAAAACAAAACACTTGACATTATCAAAAAGAAACATTTCGAAAAACAAACAGTAAAAAGTATTTACACGAGGTGAGCCGCCACAACATCAATGATCAAAACCACATAACTAACAGTCCTCCTGATAATCGGCAGCTTTTTCGTGCCGACTGCAATGAAGCAATCAGCAGACCATAAGACATTTATTCTATTTCATCAGAACATAGCAGGTGTACTTAACAAAAATGAAATCTTGGAACTTACTTTAACGGACTTGTCCAATACTATTGGAGATATTGATCTTATCTGTCTTAGCGAAACCTTTATGAAAGCTGGCACTGAATCGAATCTTAAAATCACAAATTACCAATTGGCTTCATATTATTCAAGAGATTATCAAAAGAGAGGTGGTTCTTGTATACTCTTACGAAAAAACCTAAAATATACACCTCTAAAAGTTACGGAACAGTTGGCAACACCAAACACGTTTGAGTGCTGTGGCATTCGACTATCCGATTATAACTTAGTTGTAGTGTGTATATACAGGACCCCTAACTCTAATGTAAAAGATTTTTACGATAAATTAGAAATCCTTCTGGAAAAAATAACTCACAAGGACAAACAAAATATTATTTTATGCGGAGATTGGAATATTAATATTTTAAAAGATAATAATTTAAGTAAACAACTTAAATCAATATTAAGTAACCACAATCTTGTTCCACATATTAACGTTCCTACTAGAAAATTATCCAGTATCGACCAAATAGCGTCTAATCTGATTCTTTCTAGTGCACCTAAAACCCATAATCTGGCCTTGTCAGATCATGACACAGGTCAATCAATTTCCTTTCGCTTACCAGAGCCAACCGGGAAAAATAAGATCCCTACGAGAGCTCTATTTGAAATGAAGAGAGATATGAGTAAGCACAACATAAAAAAATTCTGGAATTGCATTTCCTCCTTATCTTTTACTGAAGTTTACGAGGAAAAAGATTGTAATATTGCGTTTGAGGTATTCCATGACTTAATAATTTGATTTTTTAATTTGTGTTTTCCAAAAATTAGGGTAAAAAAAACACAGAAACCAGTAAAAAATCGCTGGATTACCAAAGGTCTTAAGAAGTCATGTATAAGAAAACGATTACTATACTACCAATATCATTATGATGCCATAAGCAAAAAGAAGAACAAAAGTAACTATTCTACTTACTCGAGAATATTGAAAAAATGTATACATGAATCACAGAAAATAAATAACAAAAAATACTTACTTAATTCTAAAAACAAATGCTTAGCGACCTGGAATATTATTAAGGACAATAGTTCAAAAAGTTGTGTAAACGACATAAATGAAATAAAAATTGATTGAATTTTGATTTTGGTTTTGATTTTGATTTTACCAAAAACCTGACGAAATAAGCGAAAAATTTAATGACTATTTTATAAATTTGACAAATGATAACAATAATGACATTTCTAATAATAATAATAATTTATCTAATAGTAAAATATATGACAATTGTAAGAGTATGTTTATTAGTCCAGTAACTGAAGATGATGTTTTAAAAATCATTAGGTCATTGAACAACACAAAGTCAACTGGATTCGATGACATAAGCACGGAACTTATTAAACTGTGTGCCCAGAGTCTATCAGCGCCTTTGTGTTATTTAATGAACTTATCTTTTGAACAAGGAATTTTTCCCGCCAGACTCAAAGAGTCTCTAGTTAAACCGGTTTTTAAGAAAGGTGATCGTACTGACATGAGTAACTATAGACCCATAACTCTGATATCTATATTTTCCAAGATATTCGAAAAGGCCATGTCTTCGAAATTGACTAGCTTTTTGGACAAAAATGACATTTTAATAAAAAATCAATTTGGATTTAGGAAAAATCGTTCTACAGCACTAGCATGCTTTTCATTGTTAAAAGTTATCACAGAAGCCCTTGATAAAAGGTTGTCAGTTATATCTATCTTTTTGGATATGACCAAGGCTTTCGATTTTGTATGTCATAAAAGATTACTACATAAATTAGAGAAATACGGAATCAGAGGAAAAGCTCTCGATTGGTGTAAAAGCTATTTATCCGATCGCAAGCAACGTGTAATTATTAGTAGTACCGTCAATAATACGAGGGAAATGATATCTTCTAACCTTAGAACTAACACTTACGGAGTTCCGCAAGGAAGTATTTTGGGTCCCCTGTTCTTTTTGCTTTATATCAACGATTTGCCAAATGTGTTAAGAGGCCTATTACAAATTTCCACTCTGCGAGAATAGGCATTTGACATGTTTTGACAACTCATTGGTCACGTGACCACAATACTGTGTTGAAATAACGACCAAACCATTATGATACTTTTCCCAAGTTTTGTTGTTTTGTTTCTATGGAATAATCGTTATCGCTATACCCGCACATTTGTGCCATGGATCTAGTAGGTGAAGAAACAGATTATAATATGAAGATGATATCATAAATGAGACAGATAATATTTGTTAAAAATTAAATTTATTTTATTACCTTGTCATTTATCTAGCAAAGGACGTTTTTCGTTTTAGATAAAAGTTATAGCTTAGATTAGAATAAAACTTATGACAATTTACATGGTTAGTATAAAACACCATAAAGTAACTAGGTAGGTATTTTGGTGTGAAAAAGCATTAAAAAGACAGTGTTTTTATTACAGAGTCAAACGAGGCCAAACATTTGTTTAGATTAGAATACTATATGCCTAAATGGCATCGATTTTCGAGAGTTGACTATTTCTGGGAGCAGACACTCGTAGTAAAAGCGTGTCAATTTGGGTAACATCTCGATGTTACAAAAGTTATCGTTCCGTGGAACTCTAACTACTTTCATTAATAGTCCGGACCAGTCCAAACTGCAAAAAGGCAGAACTACGTAATCTGTCACCTGAAACAATTATATTTATTAATAAAATATGAAAATAGAATAACAGCTTCAAAATTCTTGGGTTCATTCATACTTACATTCTCAGATTCTGTTTCTATCGTCCTAGAATTAATTATCTCCTCAAGTTCTGCTATTGGCGGTTCGTCTACATTAATTGAATTTTTTTTGTGTTTTGTGTTTTTCGACCCATGCTGAAAATAACGAAATGAATATAAAGAATAATTTAACAACATAAAAAGCTTTGTAAACTTAAATAATTTTGACAAAACAACCGACCTCAAATTGCACATCTGGCACAAAAAAAAACTTTTGGACTTCCACTACAATAATAATATTAACTGGTATGTAAATGCTTGAATAGTTATTAAAATTACCGAAAGCGGTATTTGTTTTTCCAAATCAGTCATCAAATAATATCTGCCTATATTGCCGAATATGTTCGGATGGCCATCTGCGGTCTTCTTATTTAGTTCTACCACACCAAATGATACTTTCTGAATGCAAATGCTTGATTTGTAGCTAAAAATATTAAAATCTTTGTAGGTATGTGCCCCTATAATGTTTGAGAAGTTCCCTTAGTTCCTCGGGGATCCCGTCATCATAACTGGATTGTAATGACAACGGGACCAATAAGGACTTAAATGTTTCTAAATGAAAAAAAAAAGAAAACGGTTTATAATTACAGAGTTCTGAGGTAACAACAGACGCGACCAGACGCGACGACGCGACGTGACGATTTGAAGAGTAGCTTGTCCAATTATTATTATTTTCAGAGATCAACTCTTTCTTATTATTATTTCAAAAAAGAGCAATCCATTTAATACAATGTGTGAAAATTTCGGAAAACAAATGAATGTCGGGAAAACATTGTTTATTGATCTGAAGTAAGAAAAAACAGGTGCAAGCGATTTTCGACCTTATCGACATTTACCAAAATAATGGATTTTAATGAACCAGCAAAGGTAATCAACAAGCGGTTGCGAAAAAGCAACAAAATTTTAAATGTCAATAAGGTTGAAAATCGCTTGCATCTGTTTTTCTTGTTTGTCTATTTATTTGAAGTAAAAAAAACAGGTGCAAGCGATTTTCAACCGTTTTTCTTACTTCAGATCAATAAACAATGTTTTCCCGACATTCATTTGTTTTCTCGACATGCATTTGTTTTCCGAAATTTTTGAAATAATAATGATAATATAATTGGACAGCTACTCTTCAAATCGTCGCGTCGTCGCGTCTTGTCGCGCAAAAAAATACTCTCAAAAACAAGTCCGCATTCGTACGGTACATAATATAGGCATCTACTGGGGTAGCCCTTCCTACCTATCTAAATAACCAGTAGGGGCAGTCGAAACTTTGCCCCTACTAGGGGCAGACGGAACTAAAAAGTTTCGACTGCCCCTACTGGTGGCAGACTTAGTAGAGGCAGTCCGGAATAATCCCTACTAAGTGATAGTGGGTACTTTATTTTGTCAGTGATCAACTTACGAGTTGTTTATAAATCAACATTTGAGAAAAACTTTATGGAGGCCCTTATTTTGTTTTGAGTAGGAGATTCAATATAAAACAAACACTAAAAATAATTATACTTACGTGATGAAAACTTGGTGGTCGCACTATACACTGACGCTCGCTCGAAGTACTGGCGCGAAAAAATTCGACATAGGTCCAACGCCGAGAGCGCTCCGCGCAGTACTGAGTTCGGACGGCCAGCGCATCGCATTTTGTAGTTATTTTGCAGTTATATTAATGTTATTATCAAAATAGGATAATAAATGAATGGTTTAAAATTATAAAATCTTCATTCCTCATGATGTAACAATTATTTTGGTATATATTTTGCCTAATTGTGTTGTCGTAGAAAGGAGAAATTCACAGTTAACTTAAAGCGATTTTCGAAGATTTTTGCTTTAGGACTAGATGTTTTTTTATATATAAAACCAAAGATATTTAAAAATCCGAGGCCGCTAAGAACTATACGACTATATAAGAGATAACATTCTATTTTTTTTATTTAATTTGCTCAGAACAGTAGTTCAATCCAGGAGCTTAAAAATGTGCCTTCGCGCATTTTATGAAAATCTTTCTCTGCAATTTTGGGTTCAATTAAAAAGTTAAGCAAAATTTCGAAAAAGCAAGGCCGCTACAAACTATTCCAATAGATACTCTACACTATTTAATAAGTCATTATTGTTAATGTATTTTTGTTTCTGAGATCGATAACGCCAAAGTTGGCCATTTTATGCAAAAATCACAGTCGAGATGTGATAGGTCTCTTTGGTAATAAAATGCGATGATAAAACGAAAATTGAACAAGTTGCTAGTGAAGAATTGGATAGAGTAATTAGTTGGTTAAAAGATAATAATTTAAGAATTAACTTCGACAAAACTAAAGTAATGAAATATCAAACTGCTAACCTTCGTCAAGACATTAAAGAGGTTAAATACAGCAATAAAGTCTTGCAACATGTTGATTCGACATTGTTTTTGGGCATTGCTATAGACAAAAATCTGAATTGGAAAAGTCACGTAGAAAAAGTTTGTGCCAAATTAGATAAATTTGTATTTGCGCTCAGGAAACTTAGATCCACGGTTTCAAGACAGGCTGCTCTCACCGCCTACCATGGTTATGTCTCGGCGATAATTCGTTATGGGCTCATTGTATGGGGAAATTCCGTGGACATTCATAGAGTTTTTGTAGCGCAAAAGAAATGTGTTAGGGCACTATATGGGGCCGATTATTTGGAGCATTGTAAACCTTTATTTAAAGAACTCAGAATACTCCCACTTCCCTGTTTATACATTTATGAAATTTGTTTATTCGTAAAGAAAAACCTGCATCTGTTTTCACTTCGTTCCACAGTTCTCAAAAAAAGTAATAGCAGATATCCAAATTTATTGTATATGCCTGTACATCGCCTAGATTTATCTAGTCGAAATTGCTACCTTATGGCAGTAAAACTGTATAACAAATTACCTAATAGTCTCTCGACACTACCATTTAATAAATTTAAAAGCTGCCTCTTTAATTGGTTATTACAAGAATGTTTTTATTCAATTAACGATTATTTAAACTTCAAACCATTGTGACATGTTATATTTAATTTTAATTTTAAGGTATGAATGATGCACTTTTTATTTTAATTAATTATGATTTAATTTTATGATTTTAATTAATGTTACCGGATTATTTGACACTATGTAATTGTCTGTCTAATTTTATTTATGGATATATAAATTAATTTTAATTTTTATGACAACTATCAATAAATTGTAACTTTACTGTAATCTATAAATATTTCTACGCCAGTGATGGCAGGGCATGTGAAACTTATTTATATTTTAAGATCTTTTATTGTACAATGTTCTATGAAATAAAATGATTCTATTCTATTCTATTCTAGACCCAAAACTAAAAGAAAGAAAAGAAAAGCCCAGACCCACACAAACAGACATTCGATTTTTTAGTTCCAACAATAATTTCACTGGCCACACACAGCTTTTAGTGCAGGCTCATAGTAGTTACTTATCCAGTCAGACTCTGAAAATGTCCCACCACTAACGCACCATTTTAGTGGGCCATCCAATTTCCCACAATGTAATAGCAGCCTATATGTACGAGTATGAATTATCCATATGACCCCTTACTGCCTCCACTGTGACGCTGCATCCGGGAATATAAGCCAGAGAATATTCCATTGCAATGATTAACACGTTATTCTAAAGCTGGATTTACTACTTGGAAATGGCATTATTCGTGAGAACGTTAAATCTGCTCGTGTTATAACTACCAAATCGACTTAGTTAGCTTCGTATTATGTAATCGAAGTTTCAAAGTCACTTCTGCAATTAAAGATTTAAGTAAAACATGATCGTAATCATGCCACCAAGGCTTAAATTTTAAAGTACTTTTAAGAATAATATGTTCAAAGCCCGATATGATTTCTTAAATATATTTTTAGGTGTTTCTACAATACTGGCATAAAGAAAAGTTTTTCCTTTACATGCCACATTTCTCTTCTTTGTGAATAATGTCCAAGAATAAAATATAGATACAGCTTCTGCCTGTAGCTTTGCCCGCGCGGTCTTCTGTTTCTTATGAGAAAGCAACAAATTATGCGTAGATAGTTATGCTAATCTTATTATATGACCTGATTTCAAATACGACAGACACAAAACAGAATTAAAAAAAAGCATTATGAACGCACTGTGCACACACGGATGTTATACAACTAAAGCAAATAATAAACGCATAAGTCCACAAAAAGACTCGTCTCTGCGCCTGCAACTAAAAGGCCCCGCTTGCAATAATCTTCCGCCATGCTCTCAGACATATTGCGGCCGTCGCGAATAGCTCGGAATATATTCTGACTGCTTCTAAAGTGCAGAACAAATATGGCCCCTGGGATCACTTATAAGAAATTGTGTTTGCTATAAGCTTTTCTCAGCCTGAAATATTAATGTGAAATGTGAATTTAGACTGAGATAATTATAAAAAATACTTAATTATACAAAAAAGTAAGAAATGTCTCACTTTTAAAGAAGGCAGTATTGTAATTCCCAAGAACCTTACAAGACATGAAAAAAAATATTTTGTCTTATGGCAGTTTTATCACTGTCAGTCAGATATTATGTATTGTCTTATGTCCTTTAAAATTTATGAAAATGATGCTGTCTTATTTATTTTTAAGTTTCAAAAAGAGACACCGCACCGTCTAAATTATCTAAGAGATAAATTATCACGAATTTATTTTTCAGTTATGAAACTGGCTGTCATCTGTACAGATGACTTTCACACTATTAACAATTTTACTGGTATACTGATTCACGCTCCCTATAATTTAAGCCCCAGAAATTCAACCACAGCGCATTTTCCAAATACAATAATCACAGACGAAGAGGTAGTATAAAAATATAAACAAACACTTAAATCCACAAAAAGATTTTGACTTAACTGCGCTGCAACTAAAAGACTCCGCTAGCAATAATCTTCCGCCATTCTCAGACTTATTGCGGCCGTCGCGTATAGTTCGGAATATATTTCAAGCTTTCGTTTCCTACAGTAACTGCTTCTAAAGTTCCTTATTTGAAATTCTTATCCCAAAATTACATATTATTATTAACTTGAATTGGATCAGATATAATAATTTAATTGATATTTTATTGGATCATGAAAATTAAGCACAGCATAGGTCGAGAAGTATGTCCGTACGGTGGTCCTATATATATAATAGTATGTACTTATTTACAAATGAATTAACGTAATGCTTTGTTTAGGGCTTAGGTTTGGGGCTAGATTAAACGGCCTATTCCACAAATCCCCTTAGCTGATCCCCTGCGCAGGCGATTTGTGGACTTTTTGTCCAGAAATCCCCTTCGTATTTGTTTAAGGGGATTTCTAGACTAAAAGTCTACAAATCCCCTTAATATTTAAACTTAGTTTTTTAAATTAAATACAGTTTCTTTCATAATCACATTCTTTTTTATTTTGGAACATAAAGTACGAGTGATAAACCAAAACAGAATAAACACCTTCAATAATTCCGGTGAACATTGAGTACTTCTGTTCCCGGAAATGTGGGGGGAAGGGGGGGATATTTGAAAAAAGAAATTACGCGCTGGTGAAACCGCGGGCGGGAGGCTAATTATTATAGTAAGTAATAAGAAGGTATATTATTATTGTACAAACAATCTGTGATTAATGTGAAACCAGGACAGTTATGTTTGATGAAAGAAGATTGCATGTGTCAGCCATTCCTTAATGGATTTTCAGACATGCATTAGTTTAAAAAAATCCACTTTGCTAAGAATTCTGAATCAAGGATAAAAGTGGACATGAAAGTGCAAAAATATTTGCAATGGATTTAAGTGGACTTAGGGACCCAAGTTGTACCACCGGGGACAACCACAACAATCATAGAACAAACAGTTGAACCATGGGTAACTTTACTTCCCCGTGGTACAACCAGTTAAACATCGCAGTTGTACCACGGGTCGGGACCGAAAATATGATTACCTGTGATGTTTTTATTATTGCAATTATTAAGAAGCTAGGTATATCATTATTGCAAAAATTCTGTGATTAATGTGAAAATTTAATTATCTGTGATGCTTTAATTATTGCAAGAATTTTTATAAGAGAAAGTTATATTAAACTTCATAATAACTATGAAAATTATTGAAGGTTTATTCTGTTTTGGTTTATCACTCGTATTTTATGTTCCAAAATAATAAAGAATGTGGTTATGAAACAAAAAAACTAAGTTTAAATATTGTTTAAGGGGATTTGTAGACTTTTAGTCTAGAAATCCCCTTAAACAAATACGAAGGGGATTTCTGGACAAAAAGTCCACAAATCCCCTGCGAAGGGGATCATCTAAGGGGATTTGTGGAATAAGCCGACCTACCGTAATCATGAAGAACAATTACGGATATTTACCTAATATTGTTTTATGCTGCTTACTGTTTAATCACTGACATGCTAACCAAAACTACTCTCTATTTTAGGAGCCTTGATTATGATAATACATTTCACAAAGCTGCAATACTGAACACAATATACAAAAACCGTTTAACAAAACCACAACTTTAACCCTCAGCAAAATGAATGGTAGGCATAACTCTAAAGTTTGAGGGCCGGCCCAAACCGAGTTCGAAATGACTTTCAATGTCACATCCGCAAATTATACCGGGGGCGAAAATTAAAACGGCTTTGACGATAAAAAGATTAGTCGTAGGACTGATTGCACCGTTTCAGAAAGTTATTGGACGCGGCGCCGGGTTAAAACAGCCTAACGAACTCTTTGAAGTTTTGACTTGAAAATTTACTATTGTCGATAAAACGACTCTTCTCATTTTGAATGTCACTACTGACGAAGGTTTATTAATAAGGGCACTCACTTTTGTAATAAATCGTCAAGTTATATTATAATATGGTTCTACCGCCAGCTTCGGAATGCTATTTCTCGACATTTGCTAAGTTTCAGCTTATCTTAGAATTAGAAAAGCAAATTCAATGACTTTTCAAAATTACAAGTCCTATTATTTACTGGATTGGATTATGGAATTTTAAACTTTCCATTATATTTACAAAACATTTCTTGTTACTTTTAACTTTTGAGAGTGCTCACTTTCAGCAGATAAACCAATTATTTACAGAGTGAAGAGTATATTCAATCCCTATTTTACTTTAGACTAAAAACATCTTAAAATAGGCAACACAAGACCGATAAGTGGCTCTTAGAAGAGCTTTAGAGAGCTAATATTTAAAAGTACTGCGATAGGTTGGTGGTAAATAAAATAAAATATATTTCAAGACTTATATTTTCCTCATATCTTCCTAACTCAACGTCCAACCTATCAATGCTTCAATTATTTACCAGCATTCGCCTAATCCGTCAAATTTTAAATAATGTTTTATTTTTCTGTATCGCTCCATGGAGTACGCCGTTGGTTGCCAGTGTCACATCTCCCCGCCGCTCCGTTGAGGGTCGAGGCACTGCCCAGGAGGGATGCCTATGGTTCAACTTCAGTCATCAAAGTTCATTGATGACCGTCCCCCGGCAACCGCAGTGGTTCTGCTTCCAACGACCTTCTCCATTTGAAGCACCTGAATCAGAAAACAAATTTTTTTTTTTAAAGACAGTGCTAGGATATCTTATATGCCATGCCTTTTACTAAAAAGCCACCCATGATAGAGGCAAGTCAATAATAAAGCGCAAAAAAAAAAAACATAATTCTACAGCCAAAGTCCATGATTAAAATAAAATTCAAAAACTTAAATTTCAAACAATGATTAACACGAAGTCTCACCTCTGCGATGGGTTCGTTAGGCAAAAACCTAGCAAAAAGCCCACCGATGGCATATACGCTACCTAACTAAACCTATCTGATATCCCTAATCTCAGGCATTACACAATCATCAATTCTATAAATCAAAGGGCACATCGCAACACGGGATACGTCATGAGTATGGGCCGATTGATCAACACCTCCCTTTACAACCCTTGCATAAGCTAAAAAAATTAAATTAACCATCAGAGTTGATAGCCTATCCAACTATCCTCTGCCTAACCCATCAACACAGTTGATGAACTATTCGTCCATCCCCTTCTTCCCTATGGGAGAGACAGGGTCACTGTGTCAATCCTCCTCTGCAATCACAAACACCGCCAGTAATAACTTCATCTAACAGCTGGAGACCAACCAAATCCCCTCCTCCTCCTTATAGGAAATGAAGGATTGCCGTCAGAGAAATCATCACAACAATGCTTAAACAATCGAACACCCTAGCGATACACCTTTATAAAAACGGCCCTTCTTCATCAAAGACGTGCTGCGATGTTGCACTCCATTTTGAACTTGTATCTCGGAGGGTAGCACAGCTCCTCCGGTAACAAACTTCTATTTTCCACAACTTCATAGCAGTAGCGCTCCACATGAAACACATTTATTATATTAATATTTACAAAACACTACATATATACAAATATACAAACAAAGATAAAATTCATATTCACAATTGGCTCCTACTAAAGAACTTTTTCATCCTGTTCACATGAACTAATTGCAATCTACTCCGATTATTATTATATTTCCTGACTAAATAATTCAAATTATTCAATCTTCTTACCACTAAGTATGGACCTTTAAATAAACGCAATAATTTAAATGTTCTGCCTACACGCCTAATAGGAGTATATAACATTATTAACTCACCCTCATTGAAACAAACTTGCTTAGCTTTCTTATCATAATTACGTTTTTGAGTCCTCTGAGCATCTCTTATATTTTCAACAGCCAAACGGGTAATTTGTCTCTTAAACTCACATTTCTGTTCCACAGTCATTATGTTGTTCACATTCCGTCTCAATAAAATGTCTGATCGAATCTTCGGTTCTTGTCCAAAAACTAGTACGTACGGTGCCATACCAGTTGATGCATGCTTACTAGTATTATAAGCGTATAATAAATCCTGTAAATGATTACACCAATTAGACTGATCCTCACTCACATATTTCGACAACATGTCCAACAATGTGCGAATCTGACGTTCGACAAGCGCATTTCCCTGCGGATGTAAAACACTTGAATGCCTTAACAAACTCCCATACCTCCTCACTACCTCAGCCACTACTCTGGACGTAAACACAGAGCCCCTATCCGTGATTATTTCCTTTACGGCTCCGAATCTGCAATAGATTTCTTCCCTCAAAAACCTAGCTATAACTTCACCAGTTACCTTGGGAACTGCTTTGGCAACAACGTACTTCGACACATAATCAATTGCCACAATTATATATTTATTTCCACTGCTAGACCGTTTAATCGGACCCAACACATCGACGCCGATTTTTTCAAAAATTTCGTCAACAATGACAGACGTCAACGGGGCAACTTTCAAACATTTTTTTCGTTCTTGACATAATAGACAAGACTTTACATATCTTTCAACCTCTTTCTCAGCCCCTTTCATGAAATACCTATCTTTGAACCTCGCATACGTTTTATACACTCCCAAATGGCCACCCGTCCATACATCATCATGCAACTCCTGCATGCATCTTTCAAAAAGCGACCTTGGCAAAACTAATAACTCCCCATCCGAACCATCCTGTCTTCTTACCCGTTTATACAAAATTCCATTAATCACACAAAAATTATTAGAATTATCACGACTCTGTATTCTAGCCAACATGTAAGAACAAAACTCGTCTCTTGTTTGGTGCTGTTGTATATCAGGAATATCCAACGCATACACCTGCAAACCATCTTCTTGCTCTACCTTTTGTAACCCAGCCGGTTCACCTTCACACAACGGATTCCTACTCAAAAAATCCGCTACCACATTTTCCTTACCCTTACAATAGACAATATCAAAATCCCACGCTTGGATTGCTAACGCCCACCTAGCAAGCCTTCCTGCATGTTCCCTATTACTGCGTAACCATATCAACGCTTTATGATCCGTCACCACCTGGAATTTTTGACCCCACAAATAGTGTTTAAAATAATTAATAGCCCAAATGAGCGCTAAACATTCCTTCTCCGTAATCGCATACCTCTCTTCTGCTGCCGACAATTTCCTAGAGGCATATGCTATCGGTCTCATACTCTCCCTTCCTTGCATTAAACATGCACCGACAGCCTTATCACTCGCATCTACAAACAACCTCGTAACAACTCCTTCATCCGATGAAAAATATGCTAACACTGAACCATTACACATATGACTTTTCAATGCCTCAAACGCCAACTGCTGCTCTTCACCCCAATGAAATTTCACTCCTTTCTTTAATAGATTTGTCATTGGTAGCGCCAACTGCGAAAAGTTATCTATAAACTTTCTATAATAAGAAAATAAACCTAACACCGACCTTAACCCTTTTAAATCATTTGGCGGCCTAACCACCCTCATTGCAGCGATTTTCTCTGGGTCTGGTCCAATTCCTTTCGCTGAAACCTTGTGTCCTAAAACAATAACCTCTTCATAACCAAATTTACACTTCGACGGCTTCAGTGTGAGATTCGCCTCCTGCAACCTCTTAAGGACTGACTCCAAAGCCATCACAAATTCCTCATATGTCTTTGCAAATACTAAAATATTGTCAACATAGACAATCGCACACCTATACTTAAGTCCTGCCAGAACTTTATCCATGACTCTCTGAAATACAGCTTGACTTGTCTTCAACCCGAACGGTAGAACATTGAACTCAAACAACCCACAATGCGTGATAAAAGCCGTTTTTTCTTTTCCTTCACCTAAGCTTAATTGCCAATACCCGGAATTCATATCGATATCTGCGAAATAACATGCCCCTTCTAAATAACCTAACAAATCGTCTACACGAGGTATCGGATAAGAGTCCACCTTCACCTTCTTATTCAACGCACGATAGTCAACACAAAACCTAACCGATCCATCGGGCTTGTTCACTAACACCACAGGTGACGCGTACGGACTCCGTGACTCCTGGATGACACCATTCTCCAACATCTCCTTCACTTGTTCTTCAATAAGACACCTCTGTTTCAATGAAACCCTATATGGCGGTTTATGAACTGGTTCTTCATCCAAAGTTTGAACTGGGACATACGACTCAGCATACCTGCCAAGTTCTTTCGTTGAAAACGAAAAAGATGTCCTATACCTCATCAATAAATTATTTAAATCCTCACGTTGTTTCTCTGGCAAGCCTGGATTAATGTTAAAGCATACATCAACCGGTTTGGATACCTTAAAATCTGAAAATAATTTTCTTTCGTTTTCTTCTAGAAGATTCATAAAATATACATATTCATTTTTATTCAATCGAACCTCTTCGAAAAATCGTACCTCGTCCTCTTTATTCGAAACAAAAGACAGAGTTGTGTCCGAGTCTTTGTCTACGTTTGGCTGTGGAAAAAAGAATGCTGTGACGTTGTCTTTCAAAGTGATGCAATTTTTCACAAAATCAATAATCGCACCATAATTTCTCAAGAAGTCTTGTCCCAATATTGGACAAACTTCCATGCCCTCAATTACAAAAAAATTATGCATAAACTCTGAACCTTCAATAAAAAATGACAACGATAAAAATCCTACCACCTTCACAAATGAACCACCAAACGAACGTAACTTAGTACCAGCAACCTCAACATGATTGAACCCTAACTGCTTAACGTTTGACAAAGGAATACAAGACACCGATGCTCCGGTATCCACCAATGCATGCAACGTTGTCTCCTTGATGAGTATCTTCAGGTGCGGTACTCCTCCAGCATTGCCATCAGATTTGGGGGTTGGAATGGTCATCGCCGCTTCACCCCCTCTACCTAGCGACGATGCTGCTCGTTTGGGTGCGATTGTCCCGTGGAAGATTCACCAGCATCCTGCCGTCCTCCAGCGCATGACGCTCCGCTCCGTTCCACAGGTCGTTGATTATTCAACCGACGATAATCTGATCGTTGATTACTCGCCTGATGATAATCCGGTCTATTTACATTTCGAAAATTATAGCGCGAAGAAAATGATCTTCCTTGCTGAGGAAACCCAGTAGACGGTGTGGTGTATGTTGATCTATGAGTCTCAACAGCAGTAGATGTGTCTTCCCTTGTACGAAGCGACGCACTAGGGCTAGACTCATCACCTTGCCCATGATTTCTCGATGGAAGAACGTAGCTTTCAGATGGCATCGCCAACTGGTACCTCTCGGATCGAGATTCCGTTTCGATCTCACTCACCTGTTGCACAGCCGCCTTTAACTCACCTTTGCTCGAATATACTTTAGAAATAAATAATTGTTTTATTTCTGGTCTTACACTTTTTATGAACTGCTTTATAAAAATTTTATCTTCGGTTATTTCTGCCTTTTTCTGTAAGAATTCTAATTCGTAAAAATATTCTAATACATTTTGTTTGACGTTTTGCTTCATGGAATAAAATTGCTCGTGGTAACTTGCATTAAATGGAAATTCTTCTTTTAATAAACTACATAATTGCTGAAACGAGTCAAAATTTCTGAAATTGGATTTATAAAATAATAAAGCGGGTCCTTCCAGGTATGCCGCAATGCTATATTTTTTTTGCTCCTCACTCCACGATTTGATGCTGGCTATCACTTCAAACTCTTGCAAGAAGTCTTCCACATCCCCTCGTATTCCATTGAATTTTGCCGACATCTTCTTGGTAAATTCTCTATAACATATAAGTAAAATTATCCTATTCTGCTGTTATAACGATCGCGAATATAATTTCGCCGCGTACTGTCCCTATCACTTTCCCTAAACTATGCTAGAATCGCGCCTCCACCATATGCGATAGGTTGGTGGTAAATAAAATAAAATATATTTCAAGACTTATATTTTCCTCATATCTTCCTAACTCAACGTCCAACCTATCAATGCTTCAATTATTTACCAGCATTCGCCTAATCCGTCAAATTTTAAATAATGTTTTATTTTTCTGTATCGCTCCATGGAGTACGCCGTTGGTTGCCAGTGTCACAGTACTTACCTATATATTTCTTCGAATAAACAAATGTTAATGCTGTGGCAAAGATAAATGTGGATTCTGAACGCAATGTCAAATCCGAATCGTATTGAGAGTATTTTAATTTAAAATTGCGTTAGGCTACCACGGGGCCTGTCAAAATGAGTTTCTTTTGGGACTAAGATAACAAATACTTGCGCCTGATCTCTGGGTTACCGCTACGAATCTGTTCCTATCTACGACAGCAGTCAGACACACCAAGAGAGGTATTAAGTGACGTTAATTGTATTGACCTTGATTTCAAAGATGGAGCCTTTATCCTGCATATTACTAATAATATAAATAACACGAATGATAGAATACTAGTTTCAACATCACCTAATACAAGCAGAATCTACGCATTAATATTTTCCTGCATTTATTAACTGCAGTGAAAAACCCATTCACTAGTTTCTTTACAGTGAAAGCATCTAACGCGGATTGTTACTCGACTTGAGTGGCCTTTAGGGCTCGGAGAAGTGCAGTTCATGCAGCGTGGTGCATTCACGGCGTCTTTCAGCCGAATGAATGGGTTTTTTCAATAGTAAAAACTCCGAGGATTATGAGAGTTTTCTTTCATCGCAGCCACTGCACGCAAGTGATCGGTTGATGACCTCAATTCTTCACGAACTAAAACTTAGCTTCTAAAGAAATGGAGCAATATAAGTCAAGATTTCACGTGTCGTTGTCCTCCTTATGATAAGGAGGACAATGACACGTGAAATCTTGACGTCCCGTTGTCCCCTTGGTGGTATTTGCGTAATGGGGACAACGGTACAGAAACATAATAACGTCCTGTTGTCCTTATTAGGGGGACATGGCCAACGGGGACAACGGGAATGAAGGAACTTTGCTGGTTTAAGGAGTAGTTGAAATATGTATGAGTGACGAATTTATCTCCTGTTAATTATTTTCAGTTACTTTATGGTATCGTGTTTGAGAAGACAGTTATCTCATCAAATGTTTACCTACGAGTGCTTCGTTCCACACGTGATCGTTTTTTTACGTTTATCCTCGTCCATGAATATTTCTAGCTCCCATATTATTGCTCAGTATACCAAAAATATGGTCAATCCTTTTTCCCGTTGCTACGTGAAAGGACAAAAACAGTTCTATTTCTGTTATCCAATGAGATCCCTGTACAGAGCGTACATCCTTTCTCAAAGTCTTATCTATGTTTGTACCTTTTAATGGCTTAGGCGTGAGAGCATAACAGACAAAATTACTTTCGCATTAAAAAAAATTGTATGGATTAAGCTTAGTATAAAGATAAAAGAAAAAAAAAACATTTATTTACTCGATTCATGTATAATGGTGTTCAGGTGTCTCAACATGTCGTACCTTTACGGTGTACAAATTATTATGAAAAAAACAATGTAACAATAATTAAAAAGAAGATATTTAAATAAAACATACACACAACAGATAGTACATACGTTCCATTGTCTTTAGCTACTTTAAATTAATCGGTTAAGCTAGCAATTGTCCTCCGAAGATAATTCTTTTGAACCCCTTTCTAATCAATTGGGAGGTGTTAAGGAGATTTTGCCACTCAGTACATTATTGGCAGCCTTATTCAGTTAATTGAAAGGAAAGAGCCGGCTGGCATTAGAACCGACTAAGCTTTCCGATTAGGGGGGTAACGCTGTCTAGTTTGTGCGTACGTAGTAAAAGATAGGGAAGTAGAATAGCTCTGATGCGTAGGCTGGTGACTTAGTCGTGTCATGTTATTAGAAGGACGCAAATATGCAAAGTTATTATCTGGTGGCAAGGGACCTATGCAGCGCTGAAAAGTCTATTAATGGACATTCAGCGCCTCCAGAAGCACAGATACGTAGCTAGCGCTGCCTAGAAAAGTATATGTTTACTTTTTCAATATCTCATGTCATAAAATTATGTGGCGAACGTTTGAAAACATGTCTTCAAGAGGAATCTAAAAACTTTTACAAAAATATTGCAAAGAAACATTAAGTATTTCACAATAACCTACCTTAAAAAATTTGAAGATAAATAGTTGTCATTGCCAGCTGCAGTGGCTGAAACGTACTACTTTTCTTTGTTTGTACTATATTACATATTGGGAGTGATTGGGGTGTTAGTTTCGTTGGGACACATTGAAAGGGGGTTTGGACTCAATACCAATTGAACATACATAATGTGAACAAATAGTTAAAGCTCTCGTTTTGGCCTTGCAAAAGTTAGTAATGTTTGTGAAATATTTCGGAAGGATTTTGGATTTTGGAATCCTATTTTACGGAACAGTGATTTAAGTACATTTTAATGCTGATGCGGCTATGTTCTACGTCATACTTCTGATGAAGAAGGTATTTGTTCTGCCTAATATAATCGTTGGCATTTGGAGTTATTTAGATATATGTACATATTTGTTATACAGTTAACACATTACAAAGTGTTATCATTCAGTAAACATAAAATTAATTTTCATTTATAGAATCCTGAAGAGATTGTAACCTTAGCAGTCAAGCTCGCTGAAATGTGCTTGAGGTGGTGGCGCTATGTGTCGGGTTGTTACATTTCCTCTAATATAGTGGAGTGAAACAATGGCTGGCACATAGATCATACTTTTGCTGCAGGTGCCACCTTTGGGCACTGGTCTTTCAGGGCTCACGGATTCTTCAAGATTATAGTCTCAATCTTTTACTCCATAGATACTTAAATACTTTAGTTTTGACGATTCGTAAGTGCTTCTGTGAATGCCTACCTAAATATATGAATAAAGATTTTTTGATTTTGATTTTGTAATCTATTTCACAGTTACTCAGACATTTGACAGTTACTGTCTGCCAATAGAAATGGCCAGCTCGACCACGAGAGAAACTCTTTATGCTATTGTTTCATTTAATGGGCGCAAGTCTTCGGTTGCTTTATCCCCATAGCCACAACGAGTAGAGGATGCATTATTGAAGACATTTGACAACGGAACAACATCGTCACATTGTAATAAATAGCGCAATATTAATGTTACTATGTTTCAAAGTTATACTTAAACAACAACTGAGACTCAACACTGATATGTTATTTATTTTCAAAGTGCTTAACTCCTCCTTCACGAGACACGTCGTCGCTTACAAGACAGATGAGATTACGGCGTTTCCTCGCCAACTTTAATGGAAACTGCCGAGTCATAGTAAAAAGAGTACTCAGTACATTATCAAATATCATCAGTACGTTATCAAATACTAGCTTTCCGCCGCGGTTTCACCCGCGCATCATTTCTTTTTTCAAATTTCCCCCCCTTCCTCCCACATTTTCGGGATCAAAAGTACCCTATGTTCACCGGGGATAGTGTAGCTATCCAACAGTGAAAGAATTATTCAAATCGGTTCAGTAGTTTCGGAGCCTATTCAATTCAAACAAATAAACAAACAATCAAATCTTTTCTCTTTATATTATAGTATAGAGAAAAGATTTTGTGTGTGTGCCATTAATTATCACCGCATGCACACTCAAACAAAATCTCTTTGTTTCTGAGAAATGGGTCGAGATTTTGTTTGAGTGTGCGTGCTGTTAGGAGGCCGGCGCTGTCAGTATTTAAAAAAAAAACACAAGTGTCCAACACTATTTACTTGGATCACAAATCAAATATAGAACAAACACAACTGACTTCTCGATTTTCCCGGAGCGAGATTTAACCGCTACCCGCGAATGTCCAGATTTTAACTGATTAGATTTTGTATCGAATGATTAACGTTTACTAATTCTGCAAGGCATAAAAATGAAAAATGACAATGTTTGGGTAAAACGCTGACGCTTGCTGTGAGTCCGTACTATACAGCCCCCCTAGACAAGCGGCATTTATGACGTTCGTTATAGCTCAATTTGCGATAGCGAATGTCAAATCCCATACTTTCAACACGTGACTTTTCTATGGCATCTGTCAAATCCATACAAATTGGACTTATCGAAATTCGCCAGCTATGAAGCGATGTCATCTTGTCTAAGCCCCCAGGGTTGTAAAACAGTGCGACGACGACGCATTAGATACTCGTACTATTGTGCAAACAAGCCGCGCACGCTGCGGTGTATGAAAATAACGTACTGTCCTTTTTTTTTTGCTATAGCAGAATTGCTTCTAAATGGGACACATGAATGAAGGCAAAATGTACAGGTACAACACAACTTAAGCAGTCACATCGATCATAATCATAACCCCGATCATTCTAGAGACCCGGACGAAGCACGAATACGAAATGACGGAAATTTATTAGTCATGTTATTGAAGATGATTGATGATTTACTTTACTCCACATATTATGTACACGGATAACAGTATAATTAATGGATAAATAATAACTATTTAATCAATTAAAGAGTTAAAATTAGGTCAGGGTATTCACTCTCTGCACAACTGTCAGGAAACAAATCTGGACAATTTCTAATGCATGAGAGATACAGCAAAAATTGTAATTTTTTGATCGTATTTTTTGACTAGTGAGACCTGCGGCTGTGTGTGACTCAGAACTAAAGACGACATACTAAAATACCTAAATTAATTATTTGTATTTTAATAATATCTTCCACACCATGACTATTCGCGCTTTATGTTCCTTTTAGATTTAGATAATTTATATTATTTAAGAAAATCACACATACATTTTCATTACACATTATCATTTCTACGAAATGTTAATTATACCTATATAATATATTTTTGAAACTCGTGGCACCTAGCTAACAGTATTAGTACCTAAATCATCCTTGCAACTAAAATAACCGACATAAAATACTGCACATTGTGAAATTGCAAAACATAAATTCCTACTATGAAATGTGTTGTTTGCTAGAAACACATTCCTGTAAATACATTTTCTGTACGCAACACAAACTAACGATTGCCGCTGTTGTTTTCCCTCGGTTCCAATCTCCATTCCCGAATCCCAATCGGGAGAGCTCACGCGAAACTAACAGTGTTAAATAGACACAAATCAAATACAGGCCTTGCCAGTCCCAGGCCTTTCCTGGGCAGATAGCGAGCGGGCCAATTTAGGCCCAGATTGGTCCGGATTTGCACGTTAATTAAAATGTTACCCTGCTTGTAATGGTTGATGATATCCGGAGCTTAAGCTCCGTTAATTCACTAACGTAGCCGATATGATGATATGTTTGTGTTATTCATTAGTTAACTATTAATGTACTATACCGTATTTACATAATTTGACTGTTTTAGTGAATTTCATAAGTGAAAAGCATAAGAGTTAAAATACTTCCACTGCTCTCTGACGTTTGTGGAAATTGGTCCTTCGAGCCAGATACAATGCAATCTATAATTTGTTCCTGATCGAATCTGCTGCTGCTGTTCTGATTAAATAGTAGTTGATAATCTTCTACTGGCAAATCGCTCACAAGCCTTTCACCTCGTAGAATACCTATTTTAAAAAAGACCTACTCTGTCGTTATTTGCAAAAATTGGTTCTTCGAGCCAGATACATTACAATCTAAACATGATTTCTAATCAAATCTAGTAGGTTCAATGAGACGTGTCGCTGTTCTGATCTGCATTACATACGATTAGTACTAGATTATCTTCTATTTTGGTCTCAAATAAACTGTTTTTAAGCAAATACTAGCAAATTGCTCTTAAGCAAGTTGCTTTACCAACTTGCACTCGTATGCAGAGCTGAACAATCCCCGTCATGATCCATTAGTCGCAGAATAAGAGCTCATTTGACTGAGCACATGTGCCCTGCGTCGGGCGCCAGCCGCACCCCACCCGTTGTATTGATGGCTGGGATTATTACATAATTTTATGTACTTCATTGAGTACAATGCACTTAGTGGAATGAAATAGTGTTGGAGAATTATTACCAGAGAAGGCATTCGACTGCCTTTGGTTTTGATCACAAACCCTTATTGAGAACCACAAGTAAATGTGATGTAGAAATGAATCTAAAGCAAACTGCTGCTGTACTCGTATACTTTTTTTATATATTATAGGGGGCAAACGACCAAGTGTGTCACCTGATGATAAGTGATCACCGCCGCCCATATGCACCCGAGACCCCCTTGGGTCGCAGGCGCGTTGCCCGCCTTAAGAGACGCAGTTATTAGGTCTCATATACCCAGTAATTTCACTAGCTTCAGTGCCCTTTCCCCGAAACACAGAAATGCTTGACACACTTCTATTTCACGGGAAAATATCTGGCACTGCGGTAGTAGGTGGACCTAGACGACCCAGTATCGGAACCTACCACCTGGTAAAACTTAAATACAAATAAACATCAAGAAACTTTACTTTGTGCATACCAAGTTTAGCAAATGAAGTTTTTTTTAATTAATTTTTGTTTTCTATTCAGGGACATGCACGCTACTGTCTGTGGGGGAAGACCAGGGTTATGCGACGCCATGCGACCGGCCAGCGGTTCTGAACTGCTCAAGTATTTACGGAAAGTCAACTTTACTGGTAAGCAAATACATATTTTATATACACCATTATAGCTGTCATTTGTTATGAAACCCACAAATTTTCTTATGTAGCTCCAATTAAGCATGACTCACACAGATGCAAGGCTATGTTGATTCCTGTGATACATCCACTAAGGGTCTGATGGGCACTCTGGGATTCGGTAGGTTGTCGGTTCTCGCCAGCACCACCCTGCCGAGGGCACGCTATACGCATCCCGACGCATCTCGAAACCGATACAAACATAAATATTGCACACAAAATATGTATAGCGGCTATCGGAATTCGCTTCATACGGCAGACTGACGCAAACGTCAACGCAAAGTGGATTTATTCCTTGCTAATACCAAAAACTAATTCGAGACTCGTCACTCGCACGTCACTGAGACAGCCAAGCCAATCAGATATTCGATCCTGCGTCACGCTAGCAGAGTTATTCTCTTGGCTAGCATATATACAACACACCAGAGGTTACGATGGGCCACGGTCCCCGAGCACAGACAACTACCTCGGAGGAAGATCTTCCCTTTTCGTTGTCGTCATGACACGTGACCTTCATACGTCACTTAAGTTTGCACCTAGGAAAGATCGAATCCTTGTCCTCTGGTCCGGTTCGGTCTCCAAACCTCTGACCTACTTGTCTCTGTCCAGGTCTAAGCGGCGATGAGTTCCACTTCGACAGCAACGGCGACGGTCCAGCGCGGTACAACATCCTGCATTTCAAGCAGGTCGCGCACGGCGTCTACCGCTGGGTCAACGTGGGAGAGTATCTGGATGGAGAGCTGCAACTGAATTTAGACAGTAAGTCGAAGCGCTAAGAGTTGTTTTTGCAACTAAATATTTATCGATTTTGCTGCTGGATTTCACTATTCCATGCATGGCAGCATGGCGAGCATTCAGAGAGGAATATGTCAAAAATACGACAGGTTGTTAATTAGGACGTCACGCACTAAAGTACCACGCACGTCCACTCCTTGCCTATGACTGCACAACACACTTCTCTCTACGTTTTATACCAACAAGCTTTTGACAGGAATTATCTGCAGTGTTTCCTATAATATAATAATAATAATAATAATAATCATTTATTTCAGGCAATATTTACATACAGAGATGTTAATTATATATAAACAGAGGCCCATATCATAAATACCTTCCCAACTAGCACACAAGCTCTATAACAAGCCGTATACTGGTCGGTTAGAAGTTACTAATAAAGGCATGGGTTCCTTAAGTAAGATCTACAGTATATGTACAAGCGCTTAAAGCACCGCTGTACCCCCAAAAGGGCCCATTTTGTACGGCTATAGGGTCTACAGTGGCGTATGCGAGCGAAAGTATACGCTTAAGTATCTAAAATAAGTAGTAATAGCACGACTGTAGCGCTCGCACCTTATTATAGCACGACTGTAGCGCTCGCACCTTATTATACCGCGTCTGTATCTCCGATTTAAAGTTTACGGTTCTTTATTGAATATACAGTGGCGATACAGAGGAATTTATAAAACATAACCTATAATTTTAATAAGATTAGCCATTTGGAAAGTATATGACAGTGAATTGCAGTAAGTAAATTGCAAAATAATAAACAGGTAAGTCAAGTGTTGTTTTTTCCTTTTATTCGTATGAAATACAAGTGCGAGTAACAGTTTATTGTAAATATATACATATGTTTTAGCTAATATTTTCACGCGCCCTTCTATATATGCAGTTTTTTGATAAAAAATACATTTAATTATAGATTGTGAATTCTGAATTTAGCTTGTAAAAGATATTTAGGCTTTGTTTGTAGTTTTTGTAGTGTCATGGATGAAAAATAGTTACGTGAGTTCGGTTGTACATATTTATGATTTAAAAATTATAAATTAGTATTCTGAAAATTAATTTTATAAAAGCTAAATGGCGTCTCAGCTACAACAGCCTTCAGAGTTTACTAGAACCTTTCTACCGATTCATGGCGCTTGTATTTGCCGTTCTAGACCTTTGGGTTCTACAATTGTGGTATTAACGTGCTATTAAACGTTATGAGGTGTACAGCAGCAATTAATACTTCTTTTAAGAACCCAAGACTGTACAATGGATAATTGATACCCTATTATAGAGGTCGTTTTATTTAGGAGTCCGTGGTCAGAATCTTAAAACCCTTCTACACTTGACTTATTATCTGGAGACTTTTGCATCAAATTCGTGTTTTTCAGGTCCTACAAGAAAACTGTGGAAATATTTCAACAGCTGCAATGGGCTACGGGAAAGCATCTGAACCTACGTATATAATACTTTCAGACAACGCCGGAGCTCAAGTGCCAACAGAATCGGAACCAAATTCAGAACTGCAAAATATATGAAACATCTTTTAATTATATTAAATGTTTTATTTAGTCCCCCTCTCTAGTCCGGCTTCAGCCGTTTTAATGGCCATAGTAGTGGAATTTATACACTTTTACCTGTATAAGGAGTGTTTGCCATGCCTTATCCAGCTCTTTGCCATAAAGTTGCTGTACAATTCTTAATTGTAGCGACTTAGGCGCTACTATAGAGTATTATGTATCTGCTGTAGATACAGCATTACAAAGGATGTCATTAACTGTACTCAACAGCTTAAGCCTATACAAGTATACAATATACAACTTAAGGCGTTTCAAAAGAAGTTAATAACTCTGTTCTAACGCCTTTAACTACAAAAACATTCTACAAGATCTCAGAGCGCTACAAAAGTTACTTAAACCTCCTCTTTACATCTAATGCCTGTACAATAACTCTATAATATGACTTTGTATCTCCTTTGGATATTATTTTACCGCTCTACGACCATTGTACCGCACGTCTGTTAAAGCGCTTTTAAATACGCTACTGTACAACTTAAGAAGTATAATAAACCCTTTGAACGGCTGTTATACAACCTTCAGGTGGTACAGAAGAAATTTAAGCAGCTTGCGTGTTTGTTGGGTTATAGTCTAACATACATATTAATACCATTATATAAAATTAAATTAAAAAAATTAAAACTAATGCACACGTAGCATCGGGTGTGCGGTCTCAGCAGGCAGCCGACCTCGGAATCTCCGAAACACGACGCCCTGCGGCCAGAAGTCCTCCTTCATGAATGCTGCGAGATGATAAGTCGGCACTCTCACCACAAACGAATTAAAACTCGTCTTATGGCGAGGCACCAACCGCTCAACCCTCAGTCTGAAGGTAGACTTCTTCTGGACGTAGTCTACGACCTCCTCGACCTTCGTAGACCAGTGTAGGCGGGACACATACAGCGGCGTCGATGGTATCGCAGGACGCAACGGGTGGGTCGGCTCGGCCGGAGCAGTGCCACAGATGTTGCGAGATGAGGGCCTCTTCCTCTTCCTTTCGACTTTGATAAAGCCCTCCTCATCGGTCTGGTTCTTGCTCGAACCAGTAGGTGGCACCTGCTTCTCAGCTAGTTTGCTCCGGCTCTTCTTTGTCCCTCTATCCGAGGGACGCCTAATTGGCGGGGCAGGCGGTGCGGCGGGGGCAGGCGCGGCGGCGGCCGCAGCGTAGGCACGCGGCGGGCTCGCGACAGCGGCCGCTCTCGACGTCATCCGCTGGGCCGGGGAGCGGGCGGCGGGGCTCACTGGGTCGCGCAAATCGCTAACCTCAGCAGTGACCGGCGACGACGACAAACTACTGATTTGCGCGCCGCGATGACGTGTGTTGATGTTCGATGCTACTGGTGACCTACTTACGGAATTATTACTTTTTAACGATAATAATTCGGCACGCAGCCCACAGATCGTAGATTCAGAAGCCTCTAACTTCAGCTGTACTTCGGCCAGGCCCGCTTTCAAGGTGGTTATGTCCTTGAGCAGCCTGGTGACGTCGACGTGGTCGAACGTGACGGGCGGAAGCTTGTTCAGATCCTTCGCCACGAAGTGAGGCACGTCGTCTGGGTCGGTTGTCTTCAGGAGATTGATGACGTCCTGAAGACTTCTCTCCCCTGTCTCATCCCTCCTACGGGTGGGCATCCGGTCGACCTGGCCGAGGGTCTCGTAGAGCAGCACCTTGCTTCTGCAAATCTCCTCCTGCTTGAAGCTAGACTTGCAGATCTGCATGATGCTGACCTCGTCCATGGTGTCGATGGCGTGCTGAATAAACGCCAACAGCTCGTTGGCTATGAGTTTATCGGAACTCATAGCGGCGGTGTCCGGCAGCGGCAGAACCGCGCAATTCGCGAATATAAATTCGGGTCAATGCAGTTAGCAACGCGCGTCCATTACCAAGCGCGCATTGCAAACGACTGTTTCTATGTATATATACTTACGTCCTAGCAACATTCAAGAAAAGAGCGTATTCCTATCTTAACGGCCAGCAACGCGTATGTATCTGGTGTTGCAAATGTCTATGGGCGGTAGTTATTACTTACAGCTTACAGGTGAGCAACTTGCTCGTTTGCCTTCCACTAACGTAAAAAAGGCACTCGAGTCAGTTAGGATCCTGATCTATGTTACTTTGTCCTCAGAAATTCAATTCAAATGGGGCGAGAGGAGACCACCAGAGTCGGTGTGCAGCGCGGAGTGCGAGCTGGGGCAGGCCAAGCAGTACGTGGAGGGTGAGAGCTGCTGCTGGCACTGCTTCAACTGCACGCAGTACGAGGTGAGTTGTGCTTTATTAAGTTGATTACGTCATGAAGACAGGTGTATTATTGTAATGTTACTTTGATCAAATCAATAAGACACGTGACTTATTAGTGTTCAAAAAGGGGAACAAATTAAATGACCACCAAAAAAACCATCGTTAACCCAAATAGCCTCATCCAAAAAAAATATAATATGTACAAATAAATGAAACCTGTACCAAATTATTTCGGCCTATTTAAGTCATGCCTGCACTATAAAAACTTTTCGTCACCCAAAAAGGCCATTCGTCCACCAAATTTTAAGGCGTCACCCAGACCAAAAGTCTTGTTTTTAACGGCTCTCAACTCCTTATTTAATGCTTAAACAACAGTTTAAAAAATACGTAAATAATCTTTGTAGTTTTATCTTAAAATTCCACGTTTAAAGTTTGTGTTTATCTTTATTTATCACTACCAAAACTGACTTTGAAAATACGTCTAAAATAATATTATTTCATGCACTCCTCCTAATTTAAACGTGTTTTTTAAATTTGGCTTGCGCCAATCGATAGACAATCAAAAAAACTATAAAAAGGCTGCAAAAAATTTGGAAATCATCCTTTTCTTGATTTTTACGGATTATTATTCATAATTTCGGACGGCCATTTCTCTCACGCGCCCACAACGGGTAGCGGGCGGCAGTCGGTCGCTAGCTGTGCTACGGGGAACCCGTGTCGCTCGCTCACACACGTGACAGATCGGTGAGACAGCGACACAAACAAGCACTGACGTTTGCTTGCTTTGTTTACGCAAGGACGATTTATATTGTGAGGCTGAGGTGTGTCTTGTATTAAATGCGAAAGGACGATTTAATTATCTTGTTTAATAATAGTAGTGTAGTCAATGACGTTCAATTAAAAAACTAGACTCACAATCACGCTCAAATATTGTCCGAAGCAAAAGTCTGCCCACCCGACTATTGGGCAGAGTTTTCGTTTAGTTGTATACAATTGACATTAAACACTAAATGCCACGAGATAAGGTGTTTATTTGAACGAATGTGTTAATGTCATCAGTGTCAAAGCCACTCGGACGTTTTTTGAGGAATTTTTCTTAGAGATTGGGTGTCTAGTTTTATATTGAACGTCATTGAGTGTAGTAAAACTATCAATGGCGAATGCTACACGCTCGATTTAATATAAATATAAATATCTCTGGACATTATTCACACAGCACCATCTAGCCCCAAACTAAGCATTAGCTTGTGCAGCACTAAGCATTAGTTGTGCTATGGGTGCTAGACAACGGATAAACATTACTAATATACTTTTTTTTTGTAAATACATACATTATTATAAATAGAAAAACCCAGACCGATACAAACAAACATGTTCATGCACACAAATGTTTGTACCGTGCGGGGATCGAACCCGCGACCTCTGGTGTAATAGCCGACTTCTCGACCATTACACCAAATGGCTCGCCAAAATCGCGATAACTTTCCAAAAGTGAATGAATTTTACAAATCGATCAGTAGGTACCTACGACGGTAAATTTCACTGACTACACTAGGCCGCCTCCTCGGTTTCACTTCACCCGCGCGTAATTTCTTTTGTCAATAATTATCCTATAATCCTGTCGTATGTCACCCGGGCCGGGAATAGTACCCGGGTGACTTTCCAAAAGTGAATGAATTTTCCAAATCGGTTCAGGAGTTTCGCAGCCTATTCAATACAAACCAAGACTGAGTCATGAGTCTTGAGTTGGTGTATTACATTATCCAATGTAATACACCAACGAATGATAGTTAAAAAAAGTGAATAATAAAAAAAGAATAACTAAACAATCTCAAACCAAAAAAAATGTTCAAAAAGTTTTTTTGGACTACTTGGGATTTGAACTAATGTTTAATTATTACGTCAGCGTATTTGCACTCGGCCACCGAGCGTTATATAGACAGGATGAAATAAGCGATGAAGTATGGCGCGCACCAACAGACGTGAATAGGGTCCAAAGATCAGTATTGTTTGCTCGCAGAGGTCCGTTGGAACATGAGTCACTTTACAATATTATTTTTACATGCTTTATCCAATATTGCACTCGTAACCGTCACAGTTGGTTTAATTTTGTTTAAAAACATCCAAAATGTCAACTAAACGATTTAAAATTTACACCACAGGATGCGCTATTTCTTGCCGCACATTTTTATACAACATTTACTAAAAACTGTTTACTTTTTACACTTATTAGAATAATATTTAAACGGAGCAATTTTAATACGTGTACTTTGGTGAAACGTTGCGGACCCTCCCAATCGCTAGTGTATTCATCAGGGGGTGTTCTCCGGGAAGTATCATCAAAGGGTGTTCACCGGGTTGTTGCATCAGAGGGGTGTTTTCAGGGTAGTCACATCAGGGGGTGTTCTCCGGGTACTATTACCAGTGGGGTGTTTTCAGGGTATTATCATCATTCAACGTGCAACGTGGTCAGTCACGACCCTGAGGATTGGGATACGGAAACTGCGTGCTATTTCTCTCGTAGAATATCTACTCCAGTCAACGAAATTCTAACTTTGCCATTTTAGTTGTAAAGCTGAAACTGACGCTAAAAGGACAATGCTCAAAAAGAAGCTAGGTTGGAATCAAATTATTGGTAATAATATGTAATTAAATATTCCATAGGGGGCATCATCGAAATCAATGGTGGTATGTGTGAAATTGCTATTCAGATTTTTCTGGGGTCTCATAAAGTATCAGTTACATAGTTACTGAATAATAAACGCACTTGTTGACCCAAATCTATAAAAATTAGAAGGAAATCTCTTAGGGTGTATCGGAGGATGCATAAAAATCATTCCAATTGGAAAATATGAAAAAACCCCGTTTTAAATAGCGAAAAACATTGTTCGTGCTAATTTTCGCACATTGTACGCGATTTCCTAGCAAACGGGGCGCGATACGCGTAAAATGATTATAACCTTTTTTGTAGACAAAGTAATTCTCTACAGCTTTTGTCTAAAACTTTTTCTCTTAATTATGTTAGTTTTTGAGATTATCGGGAAAAAGAAATTTTTCACCCTCTTCCATTTTTTCGAATGACCCTGGTGACACCACCCCGCCCCGCATTTTTAGTATGTTATCATTATCACGGGGTCATTAACGAAAAGGACAATGCTCATCTAGTATGAAAAACAACCCAGGCTGGAATCAAATGAAAAGTATCTCTAATTATTGGTAATAATAATTATGTAATTAAATATTCCATAGGGGGCATCATCGAAATCAATGGCGGTATGTGTGAAATTGCTATTCAGATTTTTCAGGGGTCACATAAAGTATCACTTACATAGTTACTGAATAATAAAAAAATATTTTTATAATTTTTTATAAAAATATATTTTTTAGCACCTATTCAGTAAAGTTGTAGCTTCTCATTGGTGCAAGAATTTTTAGAATCGGTCTTGTAGTTCCTGGGATTAGCGCGTTTACAAAGACAAACAAACTGTTACGCTTTATTTTATTAAATAATAATAATTATATACAATTATATAATATAATTATATTAGATATAGCCATTTTATACACTTTTAAACCGCAACTGTATCTGTTTACTCCTTTAATTGATACTTTATGTGACCCCTAAAAATCTGAAAGCAATTTCACACATACCGCCATTGATTTCGATGATGCCCCCTATGGAATATTTAATTACATATTATTACCAATAATTTTACAGATACTTTTCATTTGATTCCAACCTGGTTTTTTTTTTAGCATTGTCCTTTGATTCATCTTTTCAGCTAAAATGGCAAAGTTAGAGCTTCGTTGACTGGAGTAGATATTCTACGAGAGAAATAGCACGCAGTTTCCGTATCCCAATCCTCAGGGTCGTGACCACGTTGCACGTTGAATGATGTTAATACCCTGAAAACACCCCACTGGTAATAGTACCCGGAGAACACCCCCTGATGTGACTACCCTGAAAACACCCCTCTGAAGCAACAACCCGGTGAACACCCTTTGATGATACTTCTCCTGGAGAACACCTATGATGTTAATACCCTGAAAACACACCCTGGTAATACTACCCGGAGAACACCTCCTGATGTGACTATACCTGCTGTAATTTTTACTCGTAAAACTTCTGATAATCCTCTAAGAGTTTTTTTTCAATCTAGATATCCGTTGAAAATATCGAAAAAACCGTTTGAATCGAATTCTTCTTTTGTATTGAAAATCTTTCATGTTCAAAAATTAAAATTAATCTTGTTGTATTTTATCGACAATATTATTTCCATGATTTTATCGTACTGAAAAACATTTCGATTCTACTTTTATGATGTGTGTATCTACAAGATACTTTTTTTTCTATGACAAATAATATTCAGTCTGCTAATAGTGGCTTTATAATGTTAGTAATAGTTTGGCGCTAGTTAACTAGATGGCGCTCATATTATTACCGATGGTTACGAAGTATGGGGTGAGGTGAGGTGGGGGTAAGTGAAGGTGAAATGCTCAAAGTCATTTGCTCTGGGTAAGGCCTTAACTAGCAAAGTTTTGCGTCATTACTACCCAAATATCCTCGTGGCGCCCAGAGATTTTTTGGCTCTTCCTTGACTACGGCCCGACTGTCCTTCATAAAGGACATAATTGTTATAGTCCTATCCGCCCAGGGTTTTGAGTTGAAAATTGTATGTGTTATAGTTATCGGTTTGAAATGAAACTTTCAGGGTATAGTTATGATTATATTAGCAAATGTTTTAAATTTCAATTGCTCGTTTATCTTTTGTCCTTTACAAAGGTCTCTGGGCCACAGTTACTATACCAAATTAAATGATTAAATGATGTAAAATAATACAAAATTAGTAACATTAATATTATTATGTTTATTTCAGTTCTTTTTAATGAAATAAAATTAATTTCCTTACATCTATTACAGTTTTTTTTATAATCAGTCATCAATATAAAGAGGAAAGATTTATTTGTTGTTTTTTTGTATTGAATAAGCTCCGTAACTACTGAACCGATTTGAATAATTCTTTCACTGTTGGAAGGCTACATTATTCCCGGGTGATATAGGGTACTTTGATCCCGGAAATTTGGGGGAAAGGGGGGATATTTGAAAAAAGAAATTACACGCGGTTGAAACCGCGGCGGGCGTAAGGTTAGTTCATAATATACATTTTCTTCTTTATATTAACTTCTCCTCATTAAATTCTTTCATTCTTTTAATTTTTATTAATATTTCACGAACCAACCAAACATAAAAACAAATTAAATCATAAGGTAATTTTTTTTTTCATACTAACTTCGGCCCAATGGGCTTTACAAAGGTCATAATATTTCAACACAAGATTTCGCCGAATTAAAGCTCTGAAAATGCTATGTAATTGATTTCATATATGTGTTACTTAATAATTATCAACTTTTTGCACAAAAACAAACCTAATAGTCACGGATTTATCATAAAAAGTACGATTTACTTACACGTCCTCGTGAGCCAGCCATAGCGCTGTCCATTTCCTTAGAAATGACGTCTGTCAACTGTTACAGCCAATGGTAGCATACCGGAAATTGTTCCGTAGTGTTTCGTTTACAAATTTAATAAAATTGTTTCGACAGCCCGCGTAATTTCAAAAATCTACACAGACTTTTTTAATATGTCCTTCTGAAAGGCGCGTGGGCGGTTATTAATAGATTGTGGAAAAAATGTCTGGGCCGGAGTCGCCATGTTTATTTTGTCCTTTCAAAAGGCTCGTGGGCGCCACGAGGATATATCACTACGTTTGCCATAAAATGTATTCATATAACCAAGTATATTATATTGATGGCAATTGGTTGAGTCTCGCGGCTTTATTTCCACCCCTCCCACCCGTCGCTACACCGCAGGCGCCGCGCCGCGATTCAGTCAGTTCAGTCAGTTCCGATTGGCATGAAACGTAAAAGGGGACGACCAGCTAAAGCCAAGAAAGCTTTAATAGTACAATAAATTATGTATGATTACCTAAAAGACTGATTCCTAATTAAGATTTTAAAATGATTATAACTACACAAAATAATTGTAATTCATGTTTATGAAGACTGATATTTTATTCGTTAAGATTTTAAAACAATTGTTACCATACAAAGGAGTGTGATGTTATGTTATTTGAAGACTGATTCTTTATTAATATTTTTAAATAATTATAACCCTACAAATGACTGTTTTAATGTTGGTTGTTGGAAGACTCATATATTTAAGTTTTTTGAAGATCCACTCTTCATTAAAAATTTTAAATTGTACTAAGGACTGCCTTATTAACTAAGTTTTAAGTATTGTATGTAGACTGCCGCTTTAAATGGTAGCCATTAATAAATGAATGCAAACTAATGTTTTGTTTTTTTTTGGGGGGGCCGTTATTTTAGTGAAAGCTCTAATATAAGAAGCTCAGCCTTTAGTAAAGTGTATATCCAAAAAAGGCTGAAACGTGCACCAAAATAAACCAAAGGCACACCAATAGGTTAGGTTATCAATTAAATTTTTTTGCTGCACGTTGCAGCCTTTTTTTGTGTACGGTTTTACGGTAGTATCGGTAAACCTTTAGAACTTCATTTATATTTTTTGGGTAAACAATGATTTTTTGTATATTAATTTACTTTATTAGGATAAAATTATGTAATATATTTGGATGACATTTTTAAATAAAATGCGAGTACAAATTTGGTGGACGCGTGGCCTTTTTGGGTAGCTCAGTGATTATTCTGACGATACTTACGTTTTTTAGGTTGGCAGACTTAACGTTTATTGGTGATCATTTCATATTAAAATGGGGATTAAATTCTGGTAAGTACTTAGGATTTTTTGGGCGTTATATTTCATTATATCTGGTGGTTGCTTAAACCTAAGCCTTCAAAAAGTTAACATTACTCAAAAACTAGTTGAAAACTAGTCCATATAAATGCAAGGACATGTAGAGTTCGTGGACGGGCCGGTTAACTAATTCTAGTCTATGCCTGCACCAAATGGCATGACTTGCTACAGTGTTTTGGCGTAAAAGCATTTTAACAGACTATTGGACAGAGATAGAGCCTTTGAAATATAATTATTACAATGGAATTGAAATGGAATAGTTTTACAGCTGAATTTGACAATCGCAGATTATTAAAAAAACAGGCTATCAATTTAGCAGTAAGAATACTACCGAACCGACGCGGCGCGGGCGGATTAAAAACAAACTACCTCCAACAATTGTAATTATTGCTTACTTTTTTATTGTGTTAGTTATAATTATTTGTAAGTAGCCTAACAAAGTGTTCTATGTGTCTTTCTCATGTAAGTGATTTTATAATCTTTATGAGAAATAAATATCTTTAAACCTAAACCAATGACGTTCAATATACAACTAGACTCCCATTCACGCTCAAATATTGTCCGAAGCAAAAGTCTGCCCACGTAACTATTGAGCAGAGTTTCCGTTTAGTTGTATACAATTGACATTAAACACTAACTGCCACGAGATAATGTGTTAATTTGTATAAAAGTGTTAATGTCATCTGTGTCAACGCCGCTCGGACGTTTTTTGATGATTTTTTCTTAGAGATTGGGTGTCTAGTTGTATATTGAACGTCATTGACCTAAACCTAATACTAGAGATAACAAAACAGAATGAATTGATGCAAGTCATGAACATAATTAAATATCTACGCACGATCCATATATAACAGTTCTAGTTATCTTCGTTTTGCATATCTAGTGCTTTACTAAACAAAATGGGTCCCCCGTACATTCACCGCAGCACTCTTTACTAGCCCCGGATGCATACAAATTGCCGGTTCTCGTTATGTTTGCATTAATGTAGTTAGAGCGTTGTGGTCTAATACCCGGAGGTCGTGGGTTCGAATCCCGCGGGAAACGTCACTTTGTGTGAATGTTTCTAGTTTGGTTAGGACATTGCTGGCTGAATCACCTGAATGTCTGAAAAGAAATGATTTCGTGCCTCGGAAGGCACGTTAAGCCTTTGGTCCTGCGCCTGATCTCTCTTCGGTCGTGTCAGACTGCTGTCCCACCGTGTTATGAGAGTGAGGAAATAGGGAGTGCACCTGTGCTTGCGCACTCACTTGTGCACTATTATATCTTGCGTAGTTGTCTGATCGTAAAAGATTGGCCGCCGAAGCCGAAAACTCGACTAGAGTACGATAATGTAAGCAGTAGGTTCGATTCCCCCATTAGAACCGCATAGTCTGACTAGCTGTAACCAACAACAGATGAAAGTGTGGCAGGCGCAGCACATTGAGCGACGCTTCCTGGTTAAATGTCCCTCAATGGAATGTGTCCTGGCCACTTAAAATTAGATGCGTTGATTGTCTGTCTACTAACACTTGAACGTTAGCCTCCCACTTTAATGAAAAATAAAAATAAGTAGATTTTTAGAGAACTTTATTTAACTAACTTTGTCTTAGTAGACTCTTAAATTATGTGATTACAAAAATACGTGTTATAGTTACTAAAATCATAGAATGCGTCATGTCTGGATTACCTCACCAAAGGTCGAGGTTAATCTTGCTCCATAACACATGTCGTAAGTCGACGTCTTTTATCCGGATATTTCCAACTTACAGTGAAGAGGCTCAAGTTAGTCGGATTAGTCTGGGATGAAACCCTGACGTATGTAGGATCCATATTTCTTCGGGAAGTTATGATGGATTTAGACATTTAAGTTACTTTAACATTTAGCTTCGTTTACTCGTCGATGTGATGTGTAAGCATTTATCAGTTGACCCTTTGAACTTGGGCTATTCTCTCCAAGGGAAAACGCATTCATGATACCCTGCAAAATCTTCTCAGTAGGTACTCCTAATTGGCCACGAGAGGGAGAGCAATGGGTATCTGGAAAGCCTAAACAACCCAGAAGTGGACCCACCTGCCTAACAGGAAAATCATGCCCCATTCCGAGGCGTCTATGAAAGCCAGGAATTTCTGTCTATTCCCATTCAAATAAAATGACGAAAACCGGAGGTGCGACCACAGGCACCTCCATCCCGCTTGCCAGACACGTGGCCAATGAACTAAAGTACATACAATCACAAAACAAATCAGTATGGCGGCAGAGGTAACGGAATAAGTGCCAATCGAAATAGGTCCGCTCAACGGGGGAAATATGCCCTCTCACAGAAGGCGACGTACATTTATGTAGCTCAGCCAATTGCCACTCTATATAAAAGAAACTCGAACGCTTCTTTATTGAATATTGTACTCAATTGTACTGCAGAATGTGAAATTTCTTTCATGGGATATAAAAAATTTCTGTACGTAGCTCTTTATGTATTTACCATCAACACGCGAGAGCTAAACTTTACCCGGAGTTGCAACGATCTCACGTCGACGAAATAGCGTGACACAAATAAAATGGGAAATGTAGATTGTTGGAATAAAGTTTGCTCAATCCCTGACATCTTGGGAACGGAGGAAATTTGCCTTTTGTAAAATCATGTACAGTACCACAAAGTTTATTTTGAAAGCTACTTCAGGTCCAATAGAACAACTTTGGCTTAGACACATTATTTTAAAGTAAAACCACCTGTATTTTCTACTAGCGGCCGCCTTCGCGGTTTCACCAGCGCGTAATTTCGCAACTATGTAAGGGTATTACCAGACCAATCGATCGATCGTCGATATCAATCGATGATAAAATGGATTAGTCGACATCGATCGATATTCCTTGCCATACCAGACGATCAACCAGACAAGTCGATCAACTTCAATCGACGTTGATTGAACTCGTCGATCTGCAGTCGATCGATTGGTTTGGTAACACCCTTAACACGTCTTGTTTTTTATCGATCCATTCAACATTTTCTCCTAGATCCGCTCACCGTACGTAGAGACAGCATGCATGGTGTGCCCCAGGGGAACCCTCCCTGACCCGACGCGCACGCACTGCAGGCCTATACCCGAGGCCTACCTCAGGCCTGACTCGGCCTGGGCCATCGGCGCTATGTCCTTCTCTTCTGTTGGGATACTGCTAACTGCGTAAGTGTTTTGCACAAATCTATCGCTATTTGTTTATGATCATTAAAGAAATAACGATGTTAGTAAGAGGACGAATTGAATATTTGTGTTGCAAGGATATGGATTTTTCTCAGCAATGACTAAAGCTAAGAAAATAAAATTTATTGGCAGGATTCATCATGTCTTTGACTTTGTATGGTCCATTTGAATACACGATTGGTCAACTTTTGTAACACAGATTAATTAATCAAAAATACCTCTATAAAAACAGGGATTGTCATTTTTACGACAATCGGAAGCGACTTAAGCCTTCAAAATTACTAAATACCTATAATCACGGAACCTTACACTATAATTGGGCCATATATTATTTAAAATACATTTATAGTTTTTAAATCACACGGATAAAACCATTTTGTCGCATACGCTCTTTTCGTTTAGAGCGGGTTTTCTAAGAGCGTCTTGCGTCGCGCGGCCCCAGCAGTACGCTCCCGGCTATTGCCAGAGACGGATCTATGACAACTGCTCTCCGCCCACGCTCGCTTTTGTTTTTCGAATATTTATTCAAACCACTGACCTCCATCATATACATAGTACGCTGGACTGGCTATACAGTCTGTTTGCCCAACCTGAGATATGTGTGGCCATATTTAGCTTCTAAGATTCACCATCATGTTTACAATATTATTTTTTATTGTGAATAAGAATAATCTAAAAAGATAGCTGACTACGCACAATCACTATCCGTTGAACTCGAGTCTTCAGAAATGCCGTCTGGTCTGATTCAGTATCAGATTAATTTTTTAATTCTCTTATGAACTTGTACATTTCGGCATCCATTAAGTACCTACTTCTGTTTCGGACAATTGGTCTTCGATGTGGATAACATGTTCACATTGTTTTTGCCATTCATCTGTAGTAACAGTGAGTGACCGATTGGAATGCTTCTTCTATTAATTTGATAATATTGTTTGCATCTTGTACCACATTTTAACTCTCAACTCGCCTTTTTAGTAGACTCCACATAAATTAAAATCATCCAATACAATTTTCTTTTATTGATAACTGGTGCTGTTTTTTTTGGATAGACCTAAAATAATGGAAAACGTTCATTTGAGTGGGTTAAAATAAATAAAATGGTTAAAATTTCATAATCGATTATTAAGTGTAAGCGAATGATAATAGCAATGAATATCTCTAAGTGGGCGGGACCCTACAATCATGAACGTTATTTCTCTTCATACATTTGACAGTCAAAAATTGTGAAATTTAACAGCTGTCAAATCGATGACAGCTGTCGCAGAGATCATCCAAGATTTAACAAACCATAGGAACTAGTTTAGGGATGTCTAAATTCATGTCGATATTATGTCATTTCTTAGTCGATAATTTTATTTTATTATTAAAGGGACATAGTGATCTCTCACAATAATAAACACTTGATATGACAACAAAATAGAAAAAAAACTGATTTGTGATGATTGTATAATTAATTATGTTAAATCAGTCCGATGATTTTAAACCATAATTATTAAAAAATATTACCAAAACAACACGTGCTAAGTATCTTTCAATTGTTGTTTGTATGCAGAAACAAAAAAAATTCTTTATCAATGACCGGTGAGAAAGTTAGACATTTTTTGACTCTGCAAATAATCTAGGCTAGATAATGAAATTTTATTCATGCATTAATTCCAGAATATTTTGGAGCATTGTCACATATTATCTCGAAACGTTGTTTTTAGACTAAAGCCCGTAGTTGTAGTTTTGTCTAAAAATAATATTTCAAGAGCCATTAAATAAAACAACTGAAACGGATAAAACTCGCGATTTATCCGTTTAAGGTGTTTAGTTAATGAGTAGTAACTACTATTATTATATTATTTTACTAGCTGTGCCCGCGACTTCGTCCGCGTGGAATAGTGACTTTTCGGGCAGCTTATTTTAAATAACAAATACCGTCCTTTGGGTAGCTAAAAATTTGAGTGTTTACCCGTGGTCCCGTTGGGTCGACCCATTAACGGGTCCACGGGTAATTTTCATTCCCCGTGGTCCCATTGCATCAGGGATTGCTTTCCGTTCTTATGATTTTATCGATAGAAAATAAAAACAGTTAAACACAAAACCTTACAGTATGCTTCTCTGTAGGTATACGATATGTGACATATGGCCATCGGGAATGAAATCATACAGGCTCCTAGGATTGCTAACCCGTGTCAGAGCCACATACAACTGACCGTGCGAGAAACAGCTGATACCTAAGTATCAGCTGTAGATCTAAATCTACACCCACAACTTTCATCGTCAGACCTTGGGCTTTATTAATTGTCATCGCAAAACATAGGCTGACTGCAAAAAGTGTTAAGATGTGTAAACTAAACGTACAAATTTTATGAAACAAAAGAATTGCTAGAAAAATTAATTAATAACCTGAGCTTATAAACTTGTACTTAAATAAAGAAAATCAAGAAAAGAATTGCCTAACCTATACCAAATACTTATAAATTATTCATATATTACAAACCCTAAATAAAAAATTAAGATAAGTGTACCAAAAATCAAGGAAAGAAATGCCTAACCTATAACAAATGCTTACAATATTTATTTACAAATTTTTAAAGAAAATTAAGAAAGACAACCTTACCTACAAACCCTTAAATATAAATAAATGAAATATCCAAACTGTCAGTATTCAAGTAAATCGCAATAATCGAATGCAACTACCTATTCGCCATACTCTCAGCGCGCTTTATATACGGACGCGCAGCTCAGGCGCGAGGCGTGTACCTTTATATTGACATAACTTTTTTATTTATGAACCGATTGACATGAAATAAACACTAAATGTTAAGTGAAGCTTACCACAATATATTAGTGAAAACCGCATCTCAATCGAATAAGCCGTTTCTGATATTAGCGTGCACAAACACACAGAAAAACAGACAAAAATTTTTTTAATTGCAATTTCGGGTTCGGTATCGATATAATAACAACCCCTGCTACTTTTTTTTAATATATTTCCATTGTACAGACACCACTTTTCTACAAATTTATTATATGTATAGATTTGTGGTAGTAACCGCGTAAACATCAGAAACCACTATTTCAAGAGTCATCTTAAGATCGATCTCATAGTTGAGATCTGTCTATAAATACGGGCCTTAGTGACATTTGGAATTATCTAAAAGTTATAATAATTATTTGGGGTCTTTAAAAAATTAAGAATAACTTTTTTCTTTTATTTAAATAAAATAAGTGACTTGAGAATACTTTCTTAAGGACCTATCCCTCCCCATAGAGAGTTAATAATAAGATACCTATGTACAGTCGCCAGCACATCAGACTACCCCAATCTGTCAAATTTCTACAACCAATTTTCAGCTTTATTCACTTCACATAGAGTTCTCTTTCAATTAAGATTTTTTGACAAATTAGGGTAGGTTGATCTGCTGCCGTCCGTACTTAGATTAGCTACACAAAGAGGGCACTTTATCTAAAAAAGTTTTTATCGATAACAAAATTCAGTCGTTGTATAGAACTAGTATTAGTTCCAAGTACACTCACTCACTAATTACTGCTCTCCAGCGCAGTTAGCGCCAATATGGCGATTTTCAAATCGGATCAAATAATAGGTAGCGATCGCCTGTCCAGCGTACTTGTATAATCGAGGTCAGTGGTTTCAGTGGACGCGCGGATCCAATGCGTCATACGTCAAATTATACCTATCTCTTTCATTTGCGTGCTATTTCGTATCTTTTGTCTCACTTATCTATCAGTTATATTTTGTCAATGTGTGCAATGGAACAGATTTAAATCGTAATTACTATGAAGGTAACATATCTATAGCATAAAACATCATTGCGCGGATCTCTTTGCTCCGTGCTCGTCTCTCGTCATAAATGTGCGGGGTGGGGGGGCGGCACGCGCCGAATTTCAGACTTTTAGTTGAACGCGGCGTCACCTTACGTAAACCTTATTGTTATGCAAAAAGCAGATATCTCTTAGCGAATACTTCACTGATAATATAATTATTGCTTTCAAGTGTTGCAAATTTTTACAATGTTAATAAGTATTGAATAATTTATTTCTCCCCTTGGTAAAAATGGTGATGTACATATTGTACATCCACAAACATTTCAAACGAGAGTCACGATAGTTGGATGAAAGTTCGTAACTCCTTGACACATAAAAGATTGCTTGATTCATAAAGACTTTTTATCGACTTACAACACTGCTGAAGCTGTTGATAGTAACTAAGGTAGTCTTTACAGAACCCCAGGTATAAATAAAATGTCTGTCTAGGTTCGTGTGTGGAGTGTGGTGGCGGCACAGCTCGACACCCGTGGTGCGTGCGAGTGGGAGGGAGCTATCGTACGTCCTGCTCGCGGGTATACTCATGTGCTATCTGGTGACGTTCGCGCTCGTCTTCCGACCTACGGATATCCTGTGTTCAATACAAAGGTGAGTATTTCACTAAACTATCCACATACCGACACAAACATATACCACATATTAGGCCGGGACTCCACAGAAGCGGAGATGTGTGCTGTGTTTTTAATGCGATTCTATTGGATGTTTGTTTTATTCTTTTATAATAACGCAATTCTATTGGTTGTTTAAAAAACATCTCCTCTCCGCTCGACTCTTCTCTGCTTTGGTGGATTCCCGGCCTTATCCATAATTATAATGTCACATCGAGTCATCCGATCCTCCGTTGTGTCGTGAAAAAAAGACAAATAAAAACACTCCTTTTTTTTACCCGGGTAATACGTTACGTGCCGTCGCCCTCCTTCGGGCGAGGAGGGCGGTGTGTGGGACTCCCACGCCCTGAAAAGGGCGAAGTTTACCCACTAAACCCTGGGGTGCTCCTCCTTGCCTAATCGTGGTGTCCTGGGAATAGACGACCCTTCACGTCTACATCACCACTGGCAAACAAAAACACTCCTATGTCTGATATTCTACGGAAACTGAGCTTTATCCCGAGATAAAAAGTGGCCCTTTGTCTCTTCTCAAGGTCTAGCCTATGTCTGTCCATAAATTTCATGAAAATCGGTACAGTTGTTTAGAGGATGGAGAAGATGTTTACAGAATTAATTCCATACCTTAATAGTTGATAGGTACACAGAAACAAAATCAAGTCTCAAATAAAACGCAACCTGGTGCTGCTTAACTAACAAAGAGCGAATTTTATTAACTGCCTTAGTTTTACCCCGAAATTTCCGTATTTCCTTACATTGGCTATAAAAAACAAATAAATCTGCCCCGGCAAATGGGGTAAGATGAGTACAGTAATAAAAACCCTGGCAAAGTAGCAACGGAGCGAAGGAAAATACGATATAGGCAAAACGGCGAAACGGGTTAAGATAAACTATTTTGTTAAAGCATCTACTTTATTATGTACATCTGTGCAAAATGAGGTTAACCACACAACCCTCCGTACTATTCATGTGGCAGCTAGTAAACTTTATATCAAGGGCCGAAGATACGATACTTTCTGGCTAAGTGTCTTTCAATGGAGTAGGCCGTAGTTGCCGCTCGCTCAACATCAGGTCGGTTAATTGTATGCCAACTGAACTATCTGCGTGTTGAAAATTAATAGAGTACCTACTTACAATTATTAAATACTTAACAATTACACCAGAAATTCGACTTAGGCGACTCATGTAACGCATAGATATATTTCGTTATCGATGGTAGAGTTCTAACGATGCTTAAATATCTACATTATCCAGGCTTGTCCGTTGTCCAATGTGCTAATTTCTTACATGAAACCCAAACCGACCTTCATCGTTTCTCTGCCTCTATGTACTTTATTATCTATGACTTAAAAATCGTTTGTCCCACTACCCACTAAACTCCCTCCACACTCGGGACGAGCCGGAACCCGCCTTGTGGTGACTGACCGACCCCTTCCTTGGCCCTGTGTTAATACACAAGCTATATATTATTTATAAGTCACGTCTGCGAGGTTATATACTCTCGAATCCCATTATCAATCTTAGTCAGCATTATTACGGAATCTTAATTGATGTTTCGCCTTTAAATTAATTCCTTGACCCACATCCAGGGAATGGGTCCCTGAAGGCGACAGGGCAGCCATTGTCTCGAACGTGTGAGGAATAGGCCTATTCAAAACCGTTCGACGCCTATATTAACAAACTAAGCAAGTAACACACAAATAGCAGAGCTATAGACACAAGGACATTCATATTAATTTTCATTATATACTTGACTGACCCGAATGGCGCATTTGGTATTGATCCACCTGACCCTATGCATCAGGGGTTGAATCTTGAATTCCAAGTCAGATATTCCTGAGATGAACATTTGTATTTTTCCTTTGATGTATTTAGGTTGTGTTTTTAATTAGCCACATATTATCTTTGACTGTGTTCAAACAATATGGATATAAGGACGCAGTGACCTTACCATCAGATGGGATACGTGCGTGTATACCAACTGAAGAGACATTAGGAAGTAATATGACTCGGTTCAAAAGTCATCAAAATGTTCAAAATTCCGTCTGACCTACATTAACCAATAATATTTTCTTTGTAAAGTATCTTATCTTGTAATTCAAAATCCCCTTTTGGTAATCTCTAATATAAATTAATATTATCTTTATTTTATAGCATTTATAATTTCATAGCCTCGCTTTGTGTGTGCATTGGTTTCGCTGTCACATAAATCCAAAACCAATGAATGCTATGGCGTTGGACGGAGCAAGCCAATCCCTAGTCCCTGTTTGTATATAATATATAGATGTAAAATATATGACGTAATAAATTTAATCAATGGGTGTACACATTCCATTTGCAAATGAACTTAACAACCGAGGTATTAACTCGTATAGTACTTTGTATTGCTCTTCAGGGACTAATGTAAACCCTTTCTAGAATTTTATGTAAGTCATATTCCGAGATCTTCAGATTAGGCACTTGCTTTCTTTGCGACATCAATTCAATAATGAAAAGATGCATTAAAGTTTAAAGGAAACAAAGATCGACTTAATTGTTCATATTGGTCGATATTTTTACCTCAAATAAATGTAGTTGCCTTTTTTCTCATTGCAAAGGAACAACAAATCAACGCAATGTTTGCTATGAGAATAGTCTGAGAACTGTAGAGTGAAAGTGTGCTTTTAATCCCGGAAAAATGTTACATTTCTAAAGGATAACGACGAATAGTCCACGCGGGCGAAGCGGCGGGCGGAATCTAGTAAATAATAAAACACATTGGAGGTAGCACAGTCTACTTAGTAACTTTCTACTTTTCTTATCTTTAATTCAATATCAAACTAATGGGTCAAAATGAATCCATTTTTTATTGGACCAAAAGGCAACTAAATAATCACGTTAATGGGATAAGAAATCTCAGCGTAGGTACAACGCGCGTCCACGCACAAACAAAATCAGTGCCAATCGATTTGATACCTTGCTCCTTTCAAATTAGGTTAAAAGTAGTTTTTTTTTTTGCATTGTGTAACAAGACGAGCAGATCGATCGTACACCTGATGGTAAGCGCTACGTCTACCCTTAGACAGTTCAGTCCCAAACAGTAACTAACTAAGCAGTTACTGTCTGGCACTGCCCTGCGCCCACTACCCCGAGACGACAGTTATTAGGTCTCATATACCCAGTAATAAAATAATGGTTTTGCCCACAGATTCGGAACAGGCTTCTGTTTCACGGTGGTATACGCGGCGCTTTTAACGAAGACCAACAGGATAGCGAGGATCTTCAACGCCAGCAAACACTCCGCCAAGCGACCTATCCTGATCTCTCCTAGTTCGCAACTGGCGATATGTGCTGCTCTCATATCCATTCAGGTAACTTTCATCTTACCTTGGTCTGAAAATCTTTATTATGATCTTCGAATTCCAAAGGGGCGAATTCGCCGCGATTTGCGTCTCCAACTCGCGCGATTCTTTCAAATAAAAAAAAATATCTAAAAAAACATTAGTACTCTCATTAATAAATTATTCTCAAAATACCAGAGGAAGAGGAAATGTACGTAACATATCCTAATAAAGTACCTGTGTGCTTATTTTTGATTTAATAACAGTCGTAATTTGTAATAGAAATTCCACGCAGCAGCTGAACTGAAATACTCATATTAAGTGAGAAAGAGAATATTAATATTAATATTCTTATCAGAAATTCGCAAACTTTTTGTGCCTTATTGTTTTTTTTTTACTTTGTTCATAAGGTTAGTTAGATTTTTACTATTGTAGGTAGATATTCTTATTCCTATACAAGATATAGTTCATAACCGCACAAATCACACCTTTTAAATTGATGAACAGAAAATTTACTTAAGTCTGATAACTGCCTTACCTTGATCAGTTTATTGTAAACCCTCGTTTGTAGTGGACTGACCTTCTAATTCTTTCCCAATCGGGTAATACGAAACATTTAACAAATAGTATCATACAGGCTGTATTTCATTTTTGCAAAGAGCATTTGTATAAAACCATATTTATTTATTTTTTAAGCAAGTGGGTCACCTGATGATAAGTGATCACCGCCGCCCATATGCACCCGAGACCCCATTGGGTCGCAGGCGCGTTGCCCGCCTTAAGAGACGACAGTTATTAGGTCTCATATACCTACCCAGTAATTTCGCTAGCTTCAGTGCCCTTTCCCCGAAACACAGAAGTGCTTGACACACTTCTATTTCACGGGAAAATATCTAGCACTGCGGTGGTACCCACCTAGACGGCCCAGTACCGGAACCTACCACCTGGTTTCTGTATTTTGAACTTCCATTTAACATTAACAGAGTGACCTCAAATTAATCAGACCATAATAATTTAAGACTGAGGACACTATTGGTTATAATTATAAGAGATTACACAGCAAAGCAGTACTTATTGCTTAAATACATTTTTTCTCCCTCAAATTGATGTGTTATCCCCAGGTGCTAATAGTGGTAGTGTGGATGATAGTGGCGCCAGCTCGTGCCATGTTCCACTACCCCACGCGCGAGGACAACATGCTGGTCTGCGACTCCTACGTGGACGCCTCCTACATGATCGCCTTCTTCTACCCCATCGTGCTCATCCTTGTCTGCACTGTCTACGCCGTTCTGACGAGGAAGATCCCTGAGGCGTTTAACGAGAGCAAACATATTGGTAAGTATCTCTTTTTATCGTTGAGAAGCAAAGGGGTATTTTTAATGCAACATAAGTTCGCAGATCTTAGTCGCATGCCTTGCCATCAAGTAAGCCCCACGGCTTATTGTTATGAAACGTTATTTTCACTTTAGCGTCAAACTAACGTAACCGTAACTGCTTACCATCAGGCGGGCTCGTGGTAAAAAAGTGACACCAAAGCAGAATTCGTCATTCAATGGACACTGAAGACACTGTACATTGGGCCACACATCAAGCTATACAAATCTATCAAATTCCTACGACCAATTTTTAGCTTAATGTCTATCGCTAAGTTTTAAAATATTTTTTTCAAGTAACAAAATGTTTTTTTGTTATGTGTGTATTCTTACATAACCGTTTTCAATACAATTCCAGCCTTTGGCATTTGCAATGTACGTTTTCTTTTTGATAAATAAAATACCCTGAGATTCACAAACTTGTAGGAAAATTTCTCTAGTATGAGGCTGAACTACTTTCCTGTATTTCTACAAAGCCAAGCGTCCCGGAATACTTGGCTTCGCAAGCACGAGTTCTTGCAATGCGAAATGGCCTATTTTGCACGTAAGTCTTTGTATCATTTCGACCGAAGTGCGCTCTGAATATCAATATGGGATAGAAAACGTGTAAGACGCTCTCCGAAATACCCACCTTTTAAAAGTTGGCAAACTATTTTATTTTTCCTTCTTGCTGAAAAGAAAATATAGAAATGATTTTCTCTTTTTGAAGAGGTACCTACTCGTAGTAGGATTGATAATATTTGTTCAGAATACACAACAATTTAATACAGCACTACAATCTGGTGTAGCAATTAAATGTTAATAGCACATATTAATGCGTAGACGCTAACTTAACTTCAATAGATGGCATTATTTATTTGTGAATCGAAATAGTGTTGTGATTTTCCTACTGCACTATTGATTAATCCAAAAGTACCTAATTAAGGTATATTAAAAATCATGCTGTACCACATATTAGCTTAGAAAAATTGATACTGTTTGCGTTATAAAGATCTGAATCTAGAATCTAAAATACCTAATCTGTAGTAGAGTAACTTCTGCTTTCGATTTTGTAGGGCTCCATTTCATTTAACAATATCAGGGAGTATTAAATGACCTGCCAGTCTAAGAGTGGTTTGGATCTAAACCTGTCAGTCTCAAAGGGTGCCTGTCCACCCCCTCCCTTGCAACTCCCTCTCCAAGGTGAGCTGTTGTGCAATGGGTGCGTTTAGCAGAAAAAAGCGCTAGGAAGCGCTTGTAAGCAAAATGGCGATCGTTAAGACGTAAGCGCTGTCAAATAGTAAATAGCTATTTTCCTCTAGGAAGCTAAGTTAGCTTTGACCGGGGAACCTAACCTAATTTTAAATATATGTTTGTAAATTATTCATATTCAAAAAATACCAATCATGAATAAAATATTAAATAATGTTGTGAATGATGAAGAAGAGATAAACTACTTCAAAACAAACAAAATAAATAAGCAAACTACTTTTAAAAAAGGAAATAAATAAGCAAATTAGCGGATTATGTCAACGCTACTAAAAAGTTAGCAAACGTGTCCTGGCCGTTTGTTTTTCAGCGCTAGTAAGCGCTCTCAAGCGCTTTTTTCTGCCAAACGCACCCAATCCTATTGGTTCGTGCCGGTAGGCAGGCACCCTAGACCAGTGGCGTAGCGATGGTGGGCGGGGGGGCGGTCCGCCTCGGGGGGCACTTTTTAGGGGGGCGGCAAAATTTCCTGGAGGAGCAAATAAAAAAAAGGCGGCAGAATTTTCCTCCGCCCTATGCGGCTGACTGACACCCACGCTACGCCACTGCCCTAGACACCTGATCACAAGTATGCCGCCTGTTCCAGGGTTCACGATGTACACGACGTGCGTGATCTGGCTGGCGTTCGTGCCGCTGTACTTCGGCACCGCGAGCCACGTGCCGCTGCGCGTCACCAGCATGGCCGTCACCATCTCGCTCAGCGCCAGCGTCACGCTCGTCTGCCTCTTCTCGCCTAAGGTATGTTCTTTACTCTAAGTCACTAGCTTCTGTAATATCTGCCGCCATAACAGCTTTGGCTGTGTTCCGGCAATATTAATGTGGGAGCCAGTACACTTGAAATCAAAGGCTCGGAGATCAGATGAGCCTACAGTCTGGCAGCACATTGAGCAACGCTTCCTGGTGAAGTGCCCTCAATGGAATAGGCCGCAGTGGCCGCTTACCATCAGGTGGGCTGCGTATCTGTCTGTCAACTGACGGGGTATAAAAAAAAATCTGCAATCTTATGATTTGGCAGTTCTTTCTTATTGGAGTTACAACACGAATCACGATAGCTTAGCTTACAATAATGACAAACCCCTATCCTTTTACATCTCTCTAGTCTCCATTTCCTTTCCCCATAGCACTTCTCCTTCTTCTTTCCCGTCTTTTATATTCTTTAGGGAGGGAGCAAGGGAAGGGATATAGCCAAATACTTCTTTTTCTTCTCTGTCTGTTGAGTACTGTGATCGTCTTTTAATTGTGCTGAGTTTAGAAATATGAAACTTCTAGGAAATAGTTTCATTGGGCGCTAAGTTTGTAATGTGTGACAGCTTAGAAACTTCTATTATGAGCCTTTTAATTTCACTAGGGTTATAATGGGTATTTTCTGCCCAATAAAAAAACGTCGCTGCGCGTGCCAAATTCCATTGTGCATTTTTTGGATTAATGTGTTTTGCGCTTAAAATAATCTCCGTTTAATTCTCCATGTGTCCGTAAAATCAGGTTTGTGATAATCGAAATAAAAATCAATCAAACAAATTCCGTGTTTAGGCCGTTAGAAAAATGTCATATTGTGCCGAAATAAAGGTACGAACGAAGATTTGATTTGACTGATCTGTCGAGCTAACTTATATTGTATTCCAGCTGTACATAATCCTAATCCGGCCGGAGCGCAACGTGCGGCAGAGCATCATGCCGGTGCGCTACAGCCGCAAGCCTGCGCCCGCGCACACGCAGCTTCCGCCGCTGCCCAACGCTAAGAGTGAGTCACTGTGATCTTAGTGCTTGTTCACGTTGAACACGCGGACGGGCATGGAGCGAGCACAAGCCCGCGCCCGCCACCGGCCAAGCGTTCAACGTGAACAAGCGCTTAGAGCCAGTTTCATAGCTGTCGGATAAAAAGGATTGTGGCATCCTTTTTTGAAAATTGATAAACGGATGAACAGTTTAAGTAGCGGGCCGAGATCTCGAGGTCCTGGGTTCAATTCCCGGGTCGAGCTAACTTTGCGTCGGTTTGTTCGGACACTGCTCCATGCAGTATCCATCATTGTAACGATAACTTGGTTTTAAGGATGGAGGCCTTTGCCGTGCAGTGGGACAGTAAAAAATAAGCTGATACGCATAACCGATTGTCTCTTTATTTGTTTTTCCAGCGAAATTTTGTAAATAAATTAGAAAATATTTATTACACTATCACTCATACATACGCCAAAAATAATAGAGCAAAAGTAACGAAACATTTCAATATTCCAGAAACATCTAGTGCCGATAAAGAAACACAGACAGAGCAGGCGGACTTCCTCAAACTGACCAACGGACAAACCGTCCAATCGCTCAAAGACAAGAAAGAGAAAGGTGATCAGCCCAAACCTGGGGACGACAAAGACGACAAACTTCAGTGCAACAACATCACTCCAGTAAACAACAACTCAAACAAACAAATCATCAACGCAAACGACAAAGTGAACAACGTCAGCGTAACAAACGAAAAGGCTGACACTTTATAGCAACGACATTCATCGAAATCACTCAACGAGGTTTACAAAAACGCCAAAAACAACAACAGTTTACGTAAGAAAAGTTGTTCTTGTAAAATGAAAGAACGAAAACCTATAGTAGTTTGAATAGGTATTCATTAAAAGTGATATGGACTGCATAGTTTGTGACTATTAAATTTAAGCGCTAGACAACAGTTTCCAATCGAATTATATTTATATCAAACTCTTTCGATTTTATAAACTATTTAAACAGCTTTGTAAACAATATGCTTTCATCATCTTCCATTTATCTAATATATTACCACGTAATGTACATACATTTTCTTAAAGTCATATTCGCACGAGCAGATCTCTAGAACAGCTAGTCACCATTGTAAATAAATATGAAGAAAACTGTAAATATACAGCAAAAGACAAATAGTGATGTGTACTGTATATAAACGATGTATTTATTGTACTGTTAAGGTTACGTTTTGGTATATCAAATATTTAAATTAAGTTAAGGAATGTTCGGAATGAACAAGCTCAGGGCGCAGCTTTGAGCCAGGACGGTAGGAGCAACAATATCTTATAAGAACTAGTGTTACGCTTGTATCAAATACACGGAAGCATTTGTAAGTTTACTTAAAATAATATAACAATGTAGAAACAACGGCTTCTTAGGATTTTGACTGAGGAATAATTCTAATGATTATTTAGATCTAGCCATAAAAATTACAAAGAATGGATGCAAGGACGTTTTCGAATTAAGTTAAAACTAAGATTACAACAATCAAAACCTTAAGTACTTATTTTAAATCAAGTGTGATTTTGATAACCGGAATGGAGATTCTGTTAATTATCTATGAGATCCTACTTTTAAAGAGTATCTGTATCTTTACGATGTTACTATCTTACGTAAGTTTTCTCATGGTTTGATGAAAGGTGGAAAGAAAATAAATGTTAGCAAGAGTCACGCATTATAGTTTACATTATAAAATAACGTAATCAATAGTAACAATGAGGTTTTTCATTCAACCGAAGAATTATGTGATTATAATACCTAGGTGCCATAAGCATGCAAAGCCTACACTGGAAATAAACACTTTAAACCTTTCGTCATGAGTTCTTATTAGATGATCAATTATTGTAGGTGTCACTCTTCGTTAACTTATTTTTCGACTGACATAAATTTATTTTGTATTGTATTAATAAGCATACCTCAACGACAAGGAAGCTTGGACTCGCGCCTTTGCATTGTATAGAATCCCGATAGTATCAACAATGTTAACTTTGCTATACAGTAACACATTAAATGTTATAATTCAATAAAATTAAATTTATTTTTCATTCAAAGAATCCTGAAGAGTTTGTAACCTTGGCGGTCATGCTCGCTAAAATGTGCTTGGGGTGGTGGCGTTATGTGTCGGGTGGTTACATTCCCTATAATATGGTTGAGTGAAATTATGGCTGGCACATACGTCATACTTGTGCTGCAGGTGCCACCTTTGGGCACTGGTCTTCCAGGGCTCACGGATTTTTCTCGATTATAGTCTCATTCTTATACTTTATACTGTATGGCTTGGTATTCTAAAACTAATCAGTAATTGTAACAAACAAATTGTAAACAAACATGGCGATGAAAAAGAGTAACTGTCGAGTTTCTTGCCGGTTCTTCTCGGCAGATGACTGCATTCCGATACCGGTGGTAGAGTCACTCTGTACTTGACGATTCATAATTACTTGATACAAGTTTACATGAATAAAGAATATTTTGATTTTGATTTTGATTTTGACTAAGTTTTTAAAGTATCATACACTATTCGTACACCACTTAAACTACACTCAGCGGCAAAAATAACCGCCCACTTGGATTTTTCCATACAAACGTGGTCACTTTAGCGTCTCATAGATAGAAAACTATTTGCAGCTGTGCAATGATTATTACGTCAATGGAGAGGCCAAACGCCCAGTTTTTAAATCTCAGTTTCAAAAATTGCCAAAAACCGCTCAATTTTCTCAAAAAGGAAAAACAATACAATAAACCGAATTCAACGCTCCATACATCGTAACATGAAGTTTGACTTGACTTTATTGTTTTTTCCTTTATGAGAAAATTCAACGGTTTTTGGCAATTTTTGAAACTGTGATTCGACAATTGGGCGTTTGGCCTCTTCATTGACGTAATAATCATTGCACAGCTGCAAATAGTTTTCTATCTATGAGACGCTAAAGTGACCACGTTTGTATGAAAAAAGCCAAGTGGGCGTTTATTTTTGCCGCTGAGTATATTTGTCTTACAACTCGTAGACATTTTTTCTAAGAATACGACAATGATTTCAATAGTTATTATAAGCTACCACGCCTACGTACGTAGAAACAATAAAAGACCATTTAAATCGAAAGCGTCCTTAAAAATATTAAGGAATATTTTAATAGTTACTTATACTTAGTTCTTAATAGTGTCATAGAAGTGCAGGACTTCTATACTTTTAAGAAATTATTTAAATAATGAAAACGACTTAGTTCAGCAAACGTTAAACTTATACCAATTTCAAAGTTTACATTTACGTATAGACTCTTCTGATCTTTATGCTGTATTATAATATGTTAAATAAATTCATTTGTTCCCTCTAAAAAGATAGCTAGAATATAATTCATATATGTAAACTAAGTGGAACAGATCTATGGCACTACTGAGAACGACAGATAATGACGAAAGTTTCAATTTCGGCCTACGTTATAAATATAAGATTTTATTTGTAATTGTAGTCTTCCTATGGTAGATCATCATCATCATCCCAGCGTATTTCCGATTGCATCCAGTATGGAGCTCAGGGTCCGCTTCGACTATGATCCTAGATTTGACAAGCCTGGTTATTACAATGGAGCGATTGTCATCTGACCTCCGTAACCCTTACAAGGGAAACCAGACCTACTTGGAACATGGTCGGGACCAACTGCTTAACGTGCCTTCCGAAGCACGGAATCATCATTATTTTCAGACATTCAGGTGATTCAAGCCTGCAATGTCCTAACCAAACTGGAAACAATCACACAAAGTGATGTTCCCCGTGGGATTCGAACCCACGACCTCCGGGTATTAGAGCCGAACGCTCTAACCACTGTACCACGGAGGTAGATATTTTTATTAAAAAGAATCTTATAATGAACTATGTATAAGTGTATGTATAATAATATTAATCTTGATCACCTGCTTGCTGCTACCGTCTTTTGCTCGCCCTGTGTTTGTTTCATCATAGTAAGTTATAACATATCTACATATTTACGAAAATAAACTGTTTTGATGTTTCACGTGTTTCAATTTTTGTAATCCACTTAAAAATAACAACTTCCAACATTTAAACAGTTATTCATTTTTGTTTACTAAGTTATTAATTTTTGTTTACTAAGTTATTAATTTTTGTTTATTTGGTTATTCATTTTTGTTCTAAAAAAAGTTTCGACTGCCCCTACTGGGGGCATATTTGGTAGGGGCAGTCGGGAATAATCCATGAAGTCTAACTTAGTGATCATAGTTTAACAAAGTGTACAAAAAAACAACTAAGTAAGTATGTAGGTATGTTCTGCCAAGTGCACAAATAATATCAAAATAAACATAGTCGAATAAACGAAACACGAAATACAGATTTGCTCGTCCTATGGTGGCACAATAATACGTGTCGGAAGGATTTGGTCCGTTTAGTTCTACCGCTCAGTTCTACTAGTATTAAACGGAGAAAATAATCCGAGTGGTGACGCAATGTTAGTCAAAATTAAATAAGGATATTCTGGGTTTGATTCCCAGTTTGGGCAGTTAGAAAAACTTTCCTTCGGTCCACAATACCCTGACTAATTCTTAGTAGTATTCTATACAATGATATTATTCATTCATTGATATTTTAAAATTAACACTCAGCTGCTAATAACTGAATTATGATGGTAATTTCACCACATTCACATTGTAACATAATTATTCACAGACATTTTTTGGAATTATAATAAGGTAAGTAATTAATTAAAAACTGTAAGCGCGTCTAAAGTAAGGAAATATAATATCTACCTGCTTCTTCATGAGATACAAAGTTACTGAAAGTTAATAGATATTTAAGATCTCTACTAATTAAAGAGCCTCACTAATTGAACGTCGTCGTCGTATAAAATATAGAGCTAGCGAAATATTCATTTTCCAGCTTTCTAATTTATCTATAGTTAAAAAAAAACAGCCTTGATAATATTATACTCAGCTTGTGACTTTGTCCGCATGATTTGAAGAAACGAGTTATGAATGGGGGAGAAATGAAAAAGGAGTGAGTCAGGATCGTAGAAAATGTCCCTTTCGGAAAAAAAGGATAAGTTGCAAATGGTTTTTTTTTCGCCCCTTCGGCTAGAGAAGAACCTATATTCGTAAAATCAATGAATGTCACAATCCTACTTAATATTATAAAAGCGAAAGTCTGGATGTTTGGATGTTTGTTACTCAATCACGCCTAAACGGCTGAACTGATTTAGATGAAATTTGGCACACGTATAGTTTATAACCCGGATAAGGACATAGGCTATAAAATTCCTACGGGAAACGTCACATTCCCGCGGGATATTTGAAAAAGAAATTACGCGCGGGTCCGCGGGCGGAAAGCTACTCGTAGTAATCTGATAAAAAGTAGCGAATTATGTATGTTAATTATATTATGGGTATCAAACTAATATCCATAATTTATAAGTAGCTACGAGTAATAGATATAAATATATAAAAAAAATTAGCAAAAGACAGCGTACGTGTATCTTCTTTTATTTAACCAGATACGCTTTAATCTGTTTCTGTACAATTCCCGTGATAAGTTGCTTTATAATAGTCATGGGCTCATCCGTTAAGAATGTCTCATTTCCAAAATCAGGCAAAATAAATAATAATTTAATATCCGTCAACAGCAGGCTTTCAGTCTCGATCCGCACTAAAGAGATTACACCTTGCGCTTCAAGAATATCGCTCACTAATCACTAAGATTGATGAATTTCGGCGGAACTCGATGTCGGAGTACCCACTTTACACGGACCCCTGTTCCTTCATAAATAGGGTTGTCTATTTACGAAGGACCAATCAAATTACCCTTACCTAAGTATACCTTTGAAATTATTTTTAAGAGGGTAGTCGAACGAAACACTTAGCTACTTTAAAATGTTTGCCATTTCATGGTGAAAGGTACGCTGAACAACTATTCTGTGGCTGAACTTGCAAGTCGCATTGGTGATATAAGTAGGTACGTATACCAAATTAATACTTTTGAGTGCAACTTTAAAATAAGGTGTATCTAATTGAAAAAAGACAAGTTTTGAGTGCAACTTTTAAATAAGCTGTAATTGAAAAAAGACAATAAGTGAGTAGATAAGAAGGAAGGTACATGTTATTATGTAAATACTTACTTAAGTTAAGATTAATTCTGAGAATAGAGAGTATATTTATGTTTATGTATTGTTCATTTGTTCTTTGAGAACAAATGACAACAAACGATATTTACACCTAAAATTATTGTGCTAAGAGTGACGTTTGTCAAATGTTTAGATATTTTTGGTGGTTTGAACGCTCAGATAATTTTGGCCCTGACTGTACCTATAAAAATCTATGAGGAACTGTTAAATTACTTGCTAACATCATGGATCGTGATGAAATTACCCTCTTACCGGGTAAGTACCCGGCAAACATCGTTATTGCGATACGGCCGCCGCGTAAGTGTCTGGCGACGCTGGCCGCATTACCAGTAATGGTTGCTTCGGTCACTATTAATCAATTTCCCGGTTTCCTTGCAAATTCTCGTCTTGATCCCAATCTGTAATCTTGCGTCTACTTTAAAGAGGATAAATTAACTGCCTCCGTGGTACAGTGGTTAGAGCGTTCGGCTCTAATACCCGGAGGTCGTGGGTTCGAATCCCACGGGGAACGGGGGAACATCACTTTGTGTGATTGTTTCCAGTTTGGTTAGGACATTGCAGGCTTGAATCACCTGAATGTCTGAAAAGAATGATGATTCCGTGCTTCGGAAGGCACGTTAAGCAGTTGGTCCCGACTATGTTCCAAGTAGGTCTGGTTTCCCTTGTAAGGGTTACGGAGGTCAGATGGCAATCGCTCATTGTAATAACCAGGCTTGTCAAATCTAGGATCATAGTCGAAGCGGACCCTGAGCTCCATACTGGATGCAATCGGGAATACGCTGGGATGATGATGATGACTTTAAAGAGGATAAATTGAAGGGAAGACTGATTTACATAATTAGGTAGCGAAACTTTTAGTCGGCACTCGGCTACTCGTGGAGAGTGTACGCGCGCTGTACTTATAATAATAAATATGATCGATTTAATGGATTTTTCGGAAACTTAATTTTTCCCGAAGATTAGATAGATAGATAGATAGATAGAAAGATAGATAGATAGATAGATAGATAGATAGATAGATAGATAGATAGATATACTCTTTATTGCACAAAATTTTAAAAGAAAAATATGTTACAAGATTGGATGATACAATGTAGGCGGACTTATTGCTAAAAGCAATCTCTTCCAGTCAACCTTAAGGTAGAGGAAAAGTTTTAATTAATTTTATAAAGTAGGCAGTGCAAAACTCAAGAGCAAGAAATAAATACGAGTTGAACCCAATTCAAACTTCTCAAAAAAGTAAGAGAAAAATAATAATAATAATAATCTAAAAATAAAATAAAACATATTATACTTACTTATATAGGCATACGCATACACATACTTATACATACATACATACATACCGACTTAGTATAATAAATACAAATAGAAAATAATAACCATGGATTTCACACAAAAGAAACATCTGACAAAAGTAAACCATGAAGATGGAACTAGAAGAAAGAAAGAAAACAATTAGGTGTTTAAAAATCAAGTTACTTCACTCATAACATTGTTTGTCTTTTTTTATAAGGCCCAAATCGAGCCGAGTTCGCTGCGAAAAATACGCGATGCTCGACTCGCGGACGCAATGTATTGAGCTCCAATACTGGACACAACTCCATACCTTTTTTGGGGTCAGATAAGTATTGTATAACTATACTTATATTTTAAAGAGGAAAAAAGCTACATAATTCCCAAGCATATTATGTAGCTTATAAAGTACCTAGGGTACTTTTGATAGGTACCGGAACTGTGGGGGTAAGGGGGGGGGGGCTGATTGACAAAAGATCTTGTGCGCGCTGGTGAAACCGCGGAGGTGACCGGACCGCTAGTTGTCAAATGTTTATTTATTATATTATTTATTTATTAATCATCTTCAAGAAATAATGACATTGGCGAACCTACTAATTTGTGGCTTTTGGAGTTTCAGTACAGGCACAGAGATAAAATAAATGTCTGTACATAACATAGTATTATCATTAAAATGTGAAATATCTTTCAAGTACGCTTATTTTAATAAGGCAGCCTCAGCTCTTTTCTTCACGAATTATTCTCTTTCGGACCGTACCAAAACTTTTGACAATATGAATAATTTTGTTTTTGACATTGACATTTGAGTGTTGCCAAAAGGTTACTTTTGTAACCTTTTAGGTGATTTTTGACTCCTTAAGGTTACTTTAAGGTTACACGACTCAAAATGTTTCTTTTAGGTTATTTTTTGGAATTTGCGTGCGGAAAGCATTTTTCAAATTAATCCGTCCGTAACGTCTCATTCGTTCGTATCTTGTCGACGTTTTTTTTTTTGCTCACCAAACAAAAATGGTGAAAGGTTTTTTCAAATCGTACTCGTTCGTATCTTGTCGTCGTTTTTTTTTGCTCACCAAAAAAAATGGTGAAAGGTTACTTTTCCTACAAAAAGGTTACTTTTTTGTACATCTCAGGTGACTTTCGACAAGACCACGCTGGCAACACTGCATTTGACACTTGATTGAACTTAGGGATGGCGATTCTTTCCGAAAAAAATCGATTTTTTGAATCGATTCGAATTGGGGCCCAATGAATCGATCCACAAAAAATCGAGGCCAAAAAGATCGATTTCTGAAAAATCGATCTTTTTTTCAAGTTGATTTATAATGTATTATAAATAAAGATCGGATATTCGGATGCATATTTACCTCAAATTGAGGTATTGTCATAACATGGAAAGCACTTTTGTATCGATAAAATCGACTCGATCGATAAATTTAGTTTTTTATTATTGAATCAAATCGGGTGTGTGCCGTGTGTAGCTATATTTACTTATTTTAAGGTGTTAATATGGAGTGCACTTTTGTATCAAAAAAAAATTTGGGGGTTTTGGATTTGACAAATAAAATTTTTTATAACAGAAATAAAGATTGCCTTATATTTTTTCTTTAATTTTCAAAAGATTTTTATCCTACGAATTCACAGACGACGGAGAAATGGCCGGGCATATATAAAAAAAATACATCCAATCGGATATACCTCCTCCTATTTTGAAGTCGGTAAAAAAAAATGCCACATGCTAAAGACGTCAATTCCCACCGTGATATCGACTAGATTCGCATGTACATACTAATTTCCCGGAATCGCGGGATTAATAAGGAAAAAATATTTTTAAGAAGGCGCTTCCATAATATTGTAGCAAAAATGAACTTTAGGTAAATAATTATGCATCCGAATATCCGACCTCTAATGATGACGCAACAAGAAATGTCAGTCACAGATACAGACAAAAGTCAAAGATTACAAACGTTACTTAAAGAAAGGCGCAGGAATCCAAACATTCAGCCATTTCGCGAGTTTTCGAATAATCCTTTAACCGGCAGCCGGCAGCACTCTTATAATACGCGTACTTACATTAAATTAATTGTAAATACTTTTTTGGTTTATACCAAAACATAAAATAAAATCGAATGTCGATTTTCAAGGGTGAAATATCGATTCACTGAATCGATTCAGTACTACATATCGATTTAAAAAATCGATCTTTTTGGCTCAAAAAATCGATTCTTCGATTAATCGATCTCAGATCGCCATCCCTAATTGAACTGAATTTCCAATGATTTTGTGTTTTTAATTTAATAATTCATATTTCATGATTTTAATAATAGTAAAAGTGTATTAAGTGTAACATAAAAATGGAAATGGAAGAGGCACCCGTACGAGTTATAAGGGAAACCACTCGAAACTTACTGAAATTAAACCGGCAAGTCCATAAAGATGAAATCAGCGACAGTTCGAGATCTCTTGACTCTGAAAGGTTTGTAAATAATATAATTTATTAATAACAATCATAGAAAGAAGCTACTAACCATAGCTTCTCATAATTAACAGTGCACGCAATAAAAAATGATTTCCGTATCGGAGAAATTGATAAACATAGAGTCAGTATACATGCCTCAAACTCTTCTGTGCATGCCTCCCATGGAACAGTTATTTATTCTGAACATATTCTGTTTTTTAACTGTGATTTTAACAAGGTACTTGCACCTAGGCTTTATTGTAGTAGATTGTGTGATGCTATCCAGCACGACCACGGATGATTATTTTAATTCTACTAATCACATCAAAGTGTATAATTAATAAGTACAGTCGACAGCACATCAGACTACCCTAATCTGTCAAATTTCTACAACCAATTTTCAGCTTTATTCACTTCACATAGAGTTCTCTTTCGATTGAGAATTTTTGACAGATTAGGGTAGGTTTATCTGCTGCCGATCGCACCTATCTTGATAAGTTTAAAAGATTAAGTTACTCTTTTTGAAATAGAATTTACTTATTAAAATATTATTTGAAGCCCTGCTCTTATTTCCTTACCTACCTGAGTATTGTTAAAATATATTAGTGATGTAACGAATATTCGTATTCGCTTTCGCATATGCGAATATTCGCATATTTTTACACATTCGCATTCGTATTCGCATTCGCGAAAATACTGCGAATGTTTTGCGAATATTACAAACAAAAATTTTTGATGTAGGTAATAGTTGGTTCATAAAACAAAATCCATTAATTTATTATGGTTACTTGTTTTGTTTGTGTCACCTTAAAATCGGATGAGTTCGTATTATAGTTCGCAAAATGTGAGATGATCAATGACTTATTTATCATATACCTGTATAATTTTTTTGTACCAAATGAGTATGACCCGTCTTTTTGTTAAACTAGCCTTCCGCACGCGGTTTCACCCGCGCGTAATTTCTTTTTAAAATAACGCCCCTCCCCCTTCCCCCCACATTTCCGGGATCGAAAGTACCCTATGTCACCCGGGGATAGTGTAGCTTTCCAACAGTGAAAGAATTATTTAAATCGGTTCAGTATTTTTGGAGCCTATTCAATACAAACATACAATCAAATCTTTCCTTTTTTTAATATTAGTATAGGTATTTAAAATCATTGAGGATGATACCTGCGACAGCTGCATCATCGGATTGAGAGCAATAAAGACCCCACCCACTTAGAGAGGTTGGTTGTTGTCATCTTTCGCTTACACTTAATAATCGATTGCAAAGATGTAAAATATTGATAAAATATTTTTATCACTTTAAACCCAACTTTTGACCGCCTCCGTGGAACAGTGGCTAAGCCGCTCGGATATTAAACCCGGAGGCCGTGGGTTCGATTCCCGCCTAGGATCTGGTTGGTGGTAGGCCTTTTTTAGAGTCCGACTGGCTAGCTACCACGCTCACAGGTGAAATCCGCCGCCATAATAGCTGGCTGTGTTCCGACAGAACTCACTTGTTACTACCGTCATTTTAAAACAACGCTCAAGTTAAAAACATAATATTATAGAATTTGTGGGTACTTTTGATAGTAGCTAGTATACTATATTTTACTAGCGTTGTTTTTAGACAACACCAATTTTCCGAATTTCTACTAAACATAGATTTTTATTTTTTATTTTATATATTTGGTATTGGAAAATCAACAATCAACACTTGAAATCAAAGGCTCAAGGATCAGATGAGTCTATAGTCTGGCAGCACATTGAGCGACGCTGGTGAAGTGTCCCTCAATGGAATAAGCCGCAGTGGCTGCTTACCATCAAGTGGGCTGCGTGTCTGACTGCCAACTGACTTAGCACAAAAAAATAATAATTCTATCTATTGATTAAAAAAGTCATCTTGGGTTTTTTTGGGGTAAAAAATCTAAATGGTTATGCGATTTAAAAATCAGAACAATTTCTTCACCTGCCACAGGTATCATCCTAAAAACTATATAACTGGGATATTCTCTAAAAAACCAAACGGAACGCACTTCGTTCGAACAAGCCTGCCGCCAAGGTCACCAAGCCAGACAAATGGCGCCAAATTAAAAAAAAACTGAATATTCGCATTCGCATTCGTATTCGCGAATGTTGGCAGCAGATATTCGCATTCGCATTCGTATTCGCGAATGTCCGAAATGTGACATTCGTTACATCACTAAAATATATATCTCAATATTATAATAGTACAACATTTAATTTTAATTTGTATTTGATTCAAGGGTCACCTGTGAAATGGTCGCTGACATAGCCACGAGGCTCAAGAACAAATCAACAGTATCTCTATCTGAACTCCACATGCTCAAGAACAGTCTCATAGAAGATACAAAGAACATTGAAATCGTCTTGAGCACACATGGATCTTTAAGAGGTCTCGTGAGAGAAATATCTGGTGAGTTGCGTTTTTTACTTGTTATTAGTTAGTCTATGGGTCCTTGACTCTTGAGATAAAAAAACATCCAGTGTCCAGTCCTATTCCAATGTCTGATGACTTTTGTCAATCTATACTAATATTATAAAGAGGAAAGATTTGTTTGTTTGTATTAAAACTACTGACACTTAAAACTAGTGAAGAAAGAAATCATTTATTTCAATATTTAGTTAGGAATAAGTAATATAATATGTATTTTGTAACCATGTATTGTAACTTTGGCAATAAAGGCTTTCAATTTCAATTCAATTTCAATTAAAACTACTGAACCGAATTGAATAATTCTTTCACTCTTGGAAAGCTACATTATCCCCGGGTGATATAGGGTACTTTTTATTCTGGAAATGTGGGGGGATATTTGAAAAAAATTAATTAATTGGGGGTGAAACTCAGGCGGATGACTAGTTTTTAAAACAAGAAGATAAATTATCATGAACTTATCTGACAATAGTGAAACCAGTCTAACCGTTGCAATTATTTAAAAAAATTAAATGAGTGCATAACTTCAGAATGACTGCACCTAAATATAATATTTTTTGTTGCATTTGTTATCTTTTTGCTGAAATGAAGTATTGGTCATTATTAGGCCAAGTTTTATAATTATCCAGTATCAAGTTGGGCAGGTAGCTAGTATACTTTAGTATCAAAGACAAAGAAGCGGTCTACTTTTTTGAAATGGTCAAAAGCGAAGGCATCTAAGTTGTCACCGATAAATTATTTTTCAATTATTGGAAAATGCTAAAATTGGCACTTATTATGGTTTTTTATAATTATTATTACTATTACTTCCAGGCACTGATGTAAAGAGACAATGCGCTGCTGCAGGGTGTTGTTGCAACTTAGCTCTCGGTGACTCCAAGGCCTGCATTGCAGTTGCAAAGGCAGCTGGGACTTACCTGGTCGCTGCACTTGACAACCTTAGTGAAGAACTGGCTGTGAGTATGTTGAATTAATACTTATAACTATTATAAGCAACTGAATGTATAAGAGACTTGAAACCAGTTCCGCCACTGACAACTAAGTTCCTGATTATTTATCTGCCATATAACTTAGATTAGATGCTACAAAAAAGATTCACTGCTCTCTGACTAATAAATTAATTATTACAAATAGATCTGTCAGTGATGTTAATGTATTTCGAAATAAGATCAATCAAGAAGAAAACATCCAGCACTGAGTAGGGACATTTAATTCGATTTGACTGAGCAATTGAGCAATATTTCAGCTCATAGTGATCCCACTGATCGCAGAAAGTTAAACAATAAAAAAAGGCACAATGAAGTTAAACAGAATTCATTGAAATGTTGACATGATTTGTTTTGTGTGCATTCAATTGGCTCTAAATGAAAAACAGCACTACACATGTTCCAGGTAACATGTGCATGGTCGCTCGGCAACATGGCTGGGTCCGGGGCGAAGGCCTGCGAGACGCTGGCCGCGCAGGGAGCACTGGCCAAGCTGGTGGACCTGCTGCAATCCAGTAGGGAGGAGGCGAGCGACGCTGCTGTGTATGCGCTTACGCACTTCGCTTATCAGATGGAAGATAGCGTTAGGTAAGTTACATGTTCCATGTAACATGTGCATGTGCTCTGGGTAACATGTGATGGGCTCTCGGTAACATGTGCATGGACTCTCGGTAACATGTACATGGACTCTCGGTAACATGAGCATGGGCTCTCTCGGTAACTTGTGCATGGGCTCTCGGTAACATGTGCATGGTCTCTGGGCAACATGGCGGGGTCCGGGGCGAAGGTGTGCGAGACGCTGGCCGCGGAGGGAGCGCTGGCCAAGCTCGTTGCATGGACCTGCTGCACTTCAGTAGGGAGGAGGCGAGCGACGCTGCTGTGTATGCACTTACGCACTTCGCTTATCGGATGGAAGATAGCTTTAGGTACATTTTAAGACTTTACATAATTATACCGGATACCCTAGAACACTATTGTTTCAATGGGCATATGGCATGTCTCGAGTTACTTAGCAAAACACGTAAATATTATCTTACATCAACAAAACATTTTGTGCAAAAGTAAGTTACATTGTTGTTCTGAAAAAATATCGTAGTTAGAATGAAATTTTTTTAATAATATTTTTTAATGCTAGCTGAGTTGGCAGACAGGCCCGCCTGGTGGTAAGCGACCACTGCGATCTATTCCATTGAGGGACACTAGCCAGGAAGTTAAGTGCTGTCACACTGCTCTACGATCTTTCGAGCAATTTTTCCAAGTGTACTGGCTCCTACATTAATATTACCGTACACAGCCAGTGCTGTTATGGCCCCAGACTTCATCGTGGGGACGGTAGCTTGCTAGTTTTAAAAAGTCCTATCACCAACCAGACACCCAAGGGGGGAAATAAACCCACTACCTTCAGGTTTTACAAGATGCCCGAGTTGGGCAGCGCTTGCTGATTAATTTCCAGATATTAATTTCTTTATTTCAATTTCTTACAGTTTTGACTACGTAAAAAAGATAATTGAAGCATACTCGAAGCTCGAAATAACGCCAGCCTCCTCCCAGCTGCTCTTCGTGTTGTCTTGTCACCACGAGTTCCCCTCCAATGTTCCTGAACTAGTCTTACACAGAATTCTAGACGCAGTCGCTGTGAGTACTAAGAAACATATTATATCGTGTAAAGGAACAGACATTTGCTGTGAACTAGTACATTTACTGAGAACTTTAGCTAATGTCAGTGTTCACAAAGAATACAGTGATATCATAGTGAATAAATTTATGTGTAAAGAAATTTGTGTAGATTTTAAGCGGATTATCTTAGCGGATAACGGTGTAGTGAGAAATACTCTGTTGTGGTTGTTGGGTAATGTTTATAATTCTTGCAGTAATGATAGCTTCTTTCATGATTTTGCATGTTGTTAATAAAATTTTAATATATCTTTGTCTTTTAATACTACAAATAATAGGAGAAAAATTTTACTAAGAAAAATATTTTAACATTTGGCAAAGCGATACTTTAGAAATCTAAATATATAAAATAAAGTTGGTGTTAGTTACACTATTTATAACTCAAGAACGGCTGAACGGATTTAGATGAAATTTGGCACACGTATAGTTTATAACCGGGATTAGAACATAGGAAACTTTTTATCCCGGAAAAGTGGGGGGAAGGGGGGATAGTTGAAAAAGAAAATTACGCGCGGGTGAAACCGCGAGGGCGACCGCTAGTTATGAATAAAAAAGCATTGTAACTTAGTTTTGAGAAACTAGGTATTTGAAGTAATTTTTTTTTATGAAAGACAAAATAATGATACAATAAAACAAATCAAATCAAATTTTATTTCATTTATTTCGTTTTAATATCTTGAGTAATAACGCATTACTCTATGTATGCATAATAAATGTAGTTAATTACTTATTTTTGTTACAGTTGTCTAATTATTACGACTCACTCACATAACCTCAAGCACGGTAGCGTTGCTTGCCAAGTTCCAATTATCTAACGAATTCAAAAAGCAAGAGTTTTCAAATCTACCAAAAGAATATGAAAAACAATTTTGAACAATATAGGAGTCTGATAAAAATCGACGAATCTTCATGTTTTTTTTTATATTAATATACAAATTCTTATAAATGTAAAACGATATATCACAGGACAAAAGGTACACATATAAATGTCTTCGGTTACTATAAAAATTATTGAAATTTGTTAATTTGCATCAATGATATATTTTAATATTAAAACGCGTCAAATTAGATTTACGAATAATATTTTTTAAATTAAAAGACGCAATTTTAAACTCTAATTTCACCTTATTCGTGAACATTATTATCACAACTAACGAGTGTTTTGTCTCTTTCTGTTCCGTTATAAATATATGGGGAGCAAAAGAGACATACATTAACACAATTAGTTTTACAAAATGCTATAAGATACGAACAAGGGGGTTAGAGCTATATCGGCAAGTGCTATAATAATGAACTTAATTGTTTTAAATACCTACTTTTATCTTAGATTCTCTCCTACGACACGAAATAGATCAAACGCCAGATCGATTCAGTATAACACATGAGCACAGATTATTAAAAAGTACTTTTAGCATGCTGCGGAGTGCACTCATCATATTGATACTATTGATAGCAATATTTGAGTTATACGAAGATGTTTAATACGCGGATCAGAAACGGATTATACTGAACCAAGCTTGTAACATCTATTTTGTCTCTACACAGGTGTTATTTTGTCTTTTTATCAAATATCGTCCGTCCATCTAGCTTAGTGTTATTGCAAAACAACAACAACAAAGTAAATTCATTTCTTACTTACATGTTTAATTGGTTAGGGATATTCTCAACTCATACAGAATTTGCTTATACCTACTACAAGTTTTTCTTAAGCGCTTATACTCACTTATTTCAAATTAACAATTTTATTTCTTTCTATTTTCAAGTTTTTTTTTTAAATCTCAATTTTTTCATTGAAAAGCGGTCAACTGTAATTATTATTAATGAACTAAATATTATTGAAATGAAACTCGAGTAATTAACATTGTGGCGTATTATGTCCCTGGGTTGCTAGATAGACGGACAAATAGTACAGCATTCGTCAAACTTTTATGCCAACTTGCTATCTTTAACGTCCGTTTTCGTTTCCATTACCTCGTTCGGACAATAGGCACTGCACCTCTTTATATATAAATTTCCTTGGCTCCAGCTTTTCCATTACTTATTCCAGTCAGTAACGCATAAAAGTTTGGCACGGTCCATACTTGTTGTACGCAGGGATGTCAAATAAACTCCGAACGAAATCCAGGCTCCAGCGAGAGGACTCTAATTACTCTTTATCTTTATAAAATAGTCGTAAGAAAGCCATTCGATCGCGACGTGTGGGGTGGGGTCAGCTTTTCTAGGGTACCTAAATGTTTAAAATTTTAAATTACTCAATTGAAAAAGGACTGAAATCCGTAAGACATTTAAATTTTTATGATTCTCTTTTGTTTTAGTTTTAAATGTACCAACGTCGGTAGGCATATTAATATTCACGTTAGTTGGATAACCTTGCATCACCAAACTGATTAGGTACCGATTCCTAATATAGCAAATTCGCCGGCCTAGTCGATATGCAAGGCTAAAGACGCTGCAATCCCGATTCCTATTAGTCCTTCGTAATAGGGATAAAGTAGGTGGCGTCAGCCTCGCTGTCCTCTCGATAGGCCTTGTCCAGAACGGCGATGTTAACGAATCGAGTCGATTTCGCCGCTAAACACGCGCGATGCTCGTGGACGCAATGTATTTAGCCCTACAGTGCCCGTCAAACATCTTGAAATCGGGTGGGTCATGCGCAAGTGCACAGGGCGCGAACTTTCCACCACTCCGTCGAACGAGGGTCAAGATGTTTACCGGCTTCTGTACGTCGTCAACGCGCGTTCTGTGTTCGGCCTTGTCCAGAATGGCGATTTTAACGCGCGAATCGAGCCGATTTCGCCGCGAAACACGCGCGTAGCTCGTGGACGCAATGTATTGAGCCCTTGTACATCGAATTCGCGCGTATAGATTCACGTCGAATTCGCGTTCCTGGACAAGGCTTTTTCGCGTATAGATTGGCGACGAATTCGCCTTCCTGGACAAGGCCATAGTGGGAGCATGAGCCGGGTGCGGGTCAGGCGGGCTCGCGGAGGGTAGTTATGTGTGGTCGGTGGCGTGTTTGCGGTGGTGGTGGCGGCGCGCGCGGCGGTTCTCGGCTGGTGGGCTTGTCGCACCTGCTGTAACAACGTCAGTTACAATTAGCTTGGACGCCTAGTACTCAACTCGATCTCTTCTCCTTAATGATAGAAGATATAGTATGTTATCAAGCTTTATTACAAGTTTTACGATCACATAGTAGTGTTGGATGGAAGTTGCTGCTGAAAGCAACGACCCCATGTTGACACGACCCTCAGTTATGAGGAATCAAGAAAAAAGAAGAGAAGATGTTGTGACCAGTGCTACTATCAGTGCTACCTGTTATTTTTTTTACTTTGTTATTGACGATTACGTAGACATCGCGCCCATTACATATTTTAGACTAAAGATTCCGATCACAATAATTTCAAAATCACGAATACAAAATTATGATGTCCTCTTTTTAGTAAATAATACAAAAAGCAATATACGTATCGCAGCCAATCATATTACATTACAAATACATAATATAAAAAATACCAGTTAGTAATATAACTGAAAAAAAACTTAAAACTTAAAAGTTATTTACAACCACTCAATACTAACTATAATAAATACGAGTTATAATAATTTGTATTATGTTCACTTTCCCAAACATGCACAACAAGACATGTTAATATTATGCTTTGTGTCTACTTGTAAAAACTGATTGCATTTAATTCGAAACAATTAAACAAAACCAAAAATATAAATATAAATAAACACAAATAATTTGAACATTCAAACACGGAACTTGGCCTAACGTTTACCGTGCCACCAAAATGCAAGCAATATCTTGCGTAGAACACATTGCGACAAATTCAAGTAGGTATATCCTCACCCTTTTCTTGCGGTATGAGTTTGGTTACCACAACTTTCAACTCTGGGTACGTGGCATAAGGGTCCATAATTGGTTTCGCAAATTCTTTCGTGCATTTTAAACGGTGCGCTTCTGAAACTAAACCAAAAATAAAGGAAACAATAATAAAAGAATAAACTTGTTGTGCAGTGCTTGAAACGGAATTGCAAATGAAATAATATCGGAAAATGTTACAGAAATACAAACAAAATAATAGCGGAAAAAGTATTTTTCTCGAGTAGAAAACCTAGACATATACATTTACGATACATGTATATCCATTAAAAAAGGTTTCATGTACATACTAATTTTTAAGGGTTTTTAAGGTTCAACTTCTATTAGGAATGTTCTTAGAGTGGAATGTTTAATATTTCGTTTTAAAGTACATTAAAATAGGAGAAACCTTTCGAATGAATCTGCCCCGTGCCTCTGATGGTATAGTTTTACTGGATCAAACGTTATTATAGCAAAGAAGGAGAGATTTACAAACAAAGAACTTAGGAAGGACTATGGAAGCCGCACGCTAAACGAAAAACTGAGACCAAATCTTGTCTATTTAGGAATTTAAGTAGTTTTCATTATTGCCAGCCAGCGCCAGCGCCTTGTATTGAATTTGATGATCGACGTGCGGCCTCAAGGTAGATTTTAAGCTCTTTGTTTCAAAGTGCAGCTATAGACCGACAAACGGACAAACTTATCTGTTCCGGTGGCGGCGTCGCTACTGTCTATTTAGAACTGTCATTAAATATCGTTTTTGCATTGCATTTCGCGTAGTTCCAATTTTGGCCACCGGAACAGATAAGTTTGTCGGTCTCTATAGTTTTTATAATAATGATTTCTAAACTATAAAACGTTACCTGTCTGTTCCTCTGGGCTCTTGTTCTCCGCCTCGCCGCTGGAGGCTTGCGCCCTTTTGTTCTTTTGTTCGTATCCGTTTGCTCGAGGCCGTGTATGATCTGGAACAAGAATCGTTTAATTTAATTGGACGGCAAAACAGACGACAATAAATTATAATGTTACAATATAAAATTTTAGTTTTTACACCAGATTCTGTGGTTAGCAGTACAATTATTATACCAAAACCACTATGTCCAAATATCGTGTCAAGTATCTGTTAGACATCTGGTGATCGTAGACGCTTCACCTCAAAACTTAGTAGCCACCAGTATGTTTAATTAGAAAAAGCATTTCTTTAATATTCTGTAGTAATCGCACGAAAAAAGAAAAAAAATCACCAACACCATAAGCAAATAATTCAATCAAGACTCAAGATGTTAGTCCCTTTTTAGCGAGTCAATGATGGCCATATTTTACCAGACCAGTATTCCTCCACCGGAACAGCATTGTTAGATGTTAGTGACCATTTACCTCAAGCTTTAGCAGAATACCTCCTCCAGAGTTGACGTCAGCACAAAACACTCACACTTGAAGCAGTTCAGTAGGGAGGGTTCGGGGAGGGGAATATGCCTCCGTACAGGCCGTATCCCCACGTCCCGGTAGGTCCAGTGGTGGATCAACGTGGGATAGTGGTAGGGCGGCTTACTGTTGGCATACACGGTGGAGCGGTGGATCTGCTGGCCGGAGAGCTCGGGGAGCGTGAGCGGCCGACGGGTGCTCCGGCCACGGGAGCCGACCATGTTGAAGTCTCTGGAAGTGTTACAATTTAATTTGACTGTCGGTTTTAGGGTGTTACGAGACCGATCGATCCATCGTCGAGCGACGGCATCATTGTTCAGCATTTATTATTTCCTGCCCCATAGTGTCACGATTTTTGGTATTTTCTTTAAATTATCTATTTATTTATTTATTTATTTATTTAAAGGACCACCAACATAAGATACAGCAATAAAACATAATTTAAAGATAGATTAATTTACCATTTAGGCTGACTGCTCTTAAAATAAAAGGTAGCCACAGCATGCATTGTAGCTTGAAAAAATAGTGATGTGATACTAAACTAAGATAAAACAAAAAACAAAACAATAAACCAAAAAACAAAATCAAAAACTTCTAACAATTCGACATGGGCTGAGGTAAATCAATTGACTTTAAAATATTCAAAAACTTGGGTAAACTTTGGAAGTTGATGTCTAATAGGGGATTTTTTTTGTTATGTCGTTGTACAGTCGAGGCAAGCGAATCACCGGTGAACAGCGGCCTAGGCGTGTCCTACAGAATTTATTTCTAAATAATCCACAGGGGTAGCGAGGCAATCTGATAGGTATATTAAAATCTAATTTATTGAGTAATCTAATTTATCAATTGGCAACACTAAAAAAAATGGCGTCTTTTCCCGCACGCGAGAAAAGTAAAGTGAACTGATTATTATAAAGTTTAATAGATATCTGTGTGAAAAACTGGCGAGAACGGATTGATAAGGTCCTTGGCCAAGCCTGTGTATCGTAAATACCCCTGGCTGGAGGGATCTATGTCAGTAAGATACCTACTGTGAATACAGATTAATAATTCCATAAAATCAGATTTTTATTTTAATAGTAATTTTGAATCTTTAGAACGAACGAAATATTATCACTTCAGAACGACTCCTACACCAAAGTCCAAATTAGCCATGCAACGTCCAAATTAATAACAAAAAAGTACGTGTCCCTCATATTATCATATCATCAACAAACAATAAATGATTACTTATGTAATTAGTTTCATACTATAATTAATAATTAATTTTAATAATCCATCCACTTTTTTAATATTTATAATAAAAGTAATTATTTTGACTCACTCTCTAAGTGGTTCCCGCCAAAACTCGGGCGTGTGCACTGGCGGGAAATGGTAGTTGTTTTGGTATCCGTACGGCGCGTCCAGTCCGCTTGCGCGCAGGCTCGCGTGGAGCGAGTTCTTCATGCACTGCAACTAGGTGCGTCGTTTCATTAATTTATTTATTAAGGCATTTTTTCACACAATTTTTATAAATGTAAATAACATTGACAAAATAATGTGCTGTAGATTTGCATCTAAATGAACATAAATTGAAAAAATGCAGATAGAGGTGAAAATATAAGAGGGGTAACTACTAAACATTTCTACAATATTATTTTTTCTGAAGATGTTTTTTTTTGATATTATTCGGGTTTAATATAAATAAGGAAAGGGTTGTTTATTTGAATATGTTATTACATATTATTGGTTCCAATGTATAATGCTTAAATATAGTACATATACAAACATGTATATTATAACTATAATGAATATTACATAAATATAGCTGAGTTATTCGTAAAAATTTCGTTTGTAACGAAAGTGTTTACAACACATTGTCATGTTAGTTAATAAAAAACATTTATTGTTTCCCAGCTATAGACACAACTTCACACAGTGCTAAGTGCAGTTCAACTACATCTAAATAGTTTGTATTGGGAAATTAAATTAAGGTGACAAACCACTAAAGCTAAGAGCAAACAAACACAGGACAGTCTAATTAAACAATTTGATTTCGCCATCTTCCTACTTCACCACGTCATCTTACTATCTACCAATTTATTAGAACACAGACTGAATTTCATCCTGTGTTCGTCAAGCCCGGTTTCCACATTGACCATAATTCGCCATTTGTTTTTCATTGTCCTGAAGCTATTTCATCAACCCAACGTCGTATTATGGTACCTACTGGTCTGCGACGCATTCGGTAGTGACTACGCCGGGGGTCGTCGGATCGAATGCTAATCAGGATTGATGTAATGAACAATTGTGTTTGCATAGTGTATGTTGTTTGTATTTTAGTATGTATTTATGGCATCAAGTGCTCTACTAATCTACTTATTTAATATTTTGGAATCAGGTCCACATTATGAGGTTAATCGATATTAATTTATTATTTATACCAGGTAGATGAAAAACAAAGGGCGGAATGCCAAGTCACTGTGTACCACGAAACAGGAGGACTAAGCTACATGACTCGTCGACTGTGGGCCGCCGCAGCTATAGCTGGCAAACGTCGCGTGACATACATGAGCGTGTCGCGCGGCCGCGCCGTCAAACAAGAGGTTAGTGACGGCGCCCCCCGCCGCCGCGGCGAGTACCTCTCTGCGCTGGCGCTCGGCATCGGCGCGCAGGCGGCGCACGAGTCGCTCGGCCTCGGCGAGCCGCGCGCGCAGCTCGGCGCGAGTCTCCGCCGCGCCCGGGCTGAGCGCCGCTGAGCGCGCTTCCGCCGCCGCAGCCGCTGCGTCCGCTTGGGTGCAACCGCACGCACTGCATTGCTGGGATTCTAGTTCGCGCAGTTTTCTGTTGGAGAATAAATCCAGTAAGAAATTTATCATCATCAGCCAAAACAAGTCTACTCCTAGAAATAAGCCTTTCCCAAGGATGAATAAGGAATTCATCATCATCAGCCAAAACAAGTCTTCTGCTAGAAATAAGTTCTCCCAAGGATACCAGTGATTTTAATTTGACCATCGGTCCACCTTATAGTGGGCCTACTACGGCCATTTCGTGGCCACCACTCAACACTCGAAGATCTCTAAATCAATTGTTAAATGTGTTCAAAAATAAATAAAAAATTGATGCCCTGCTCGTACTAGGGCTCAAAATTAAATGCTTGGGCAAAGTAGCTTAATAGGTAGATGTTCCATAACTATTGTAAAGCCTTGATTCAATTTTCATTACAACGTGAGGGAAGTACACATATCGATGTTGTTCAACCATGCAAACATGCATTTTCCACTGAGTTACTAATACTGAGCGACTCCGCGGGGTTTCTTATACAAGCATCGCGAGAAACTAAATGTAAGGGGGAATTTATTCGCCCCTCGCCTTGCGCAGTCCCGGACAGACGGTGGCCAAACTTCTTCGGCCATGATTGGCCAGAACAGGTTGGTGGTTTGTGCAGTCTACAACCATTTATTAAGATAGAGGGAACATACTCAGCCTGTGCGTCGAGTAATCGTTGAAGCTGCAGCGCCCGAGCCTCGGCAGCGCGCGCTTCGCTTCGGGCCGCAGCAGCTTCGCGCTCCAGCCGGCTCACTTCGCGCTTCAGATTGGCTTCCTGTCAATATAAGAAGTACTCGTCAACATCAGCATTGCCAGAGTTAGTACAATTATTATTGAGTTGCTGGGCATTGTTAAATGTGCCAAAAGTTTGTACCCTAGTTCTTAAAAGTCGTTAAATTACAGATTTTATATTAAGGCCAACTTTACACAGAGTTTGTTATTTATTAGCAAGAAGAACTATGCAATTATCCTGGTTTCTACGATACCATCTAATTGCTTCGCTCTATGTGCGCTAGAGTAATAAATGATGCGAGTTAATTTAGCCAATAAATTGTATGGCCATTGAATTGACCCGCAAATGCACATTCATAAAACGTTAGGCACCGTGAAGAACCACGACGTGGGTTTACGGTCTAATATACACCCAACTAGCAATTATGCTCGGATAGGATTTGATTGCATAAGCGTCTTTATACCCAGATTGGGCTATTAAAATTTTATCTCGAAAATTTTTAGCTGACTTATCATTGTAGAGTGACTTAAACCAATTAACTTTTGAATTTAACTTCAACATTAACGTTGCGTAACCTATTATTACACTTGCTTAGAATGTGTTTGCATTATATTTACACAATTATATTGCTGTACCCATTGTACCTTACCTCACTTTCACCGCTTTCTTCCTGAGCTGGAGGGGTACTCGGTTTCGGTGAAGATTCCTTGTTAAAGATCAATTGAAATTGCAAATCTGTGAACAAACACAATTTATTTGTACAGCTTAAGCTCTAAATTAATGTGCGATTGTTACTAAATATTCCAAAAGATCACTGACATGACAAGGTGTTTCACGTTTGTACCTACAAATAAAGCCTTTTCTAAATTGCGTTTGGTAGACAAACAACAAAATAGGTCAATGCATCTGAATTTTAATGTCACCTTATTTATAAGTGTGTCACTGAAATACTTGTAGGTATTACGCTGTTATCTAGAATCGTAAAAATCATCGACGTGGCTGTATGGATTTTAGTGAAACCTCGTATTTCGCTTTAATTATAACAATCATGGCAGAAGCAGTAGTATTATACCTACAATTTAAATGCAACAATCATAGCAGGGCAGTCGTTAGTACCTCTATTCCTCTCCCGTAAAGCCTCGATCTCTGAATGTAGACCGCTGAGCATCTGTCGGTGCTGTTCCTGCAGGAAGCGCACGCTGTGCTCCAGGTGAGCTACCCTGGCGGCAGCATCACCGCCACCGATGATGAAGCCACTGCCACTGGGGTCGGGAGGGGATTTCTTCACCTGGAAAAGGAAAATCTTGGTTTTGTAAAAAAAAGTCGGATTGCAAATGTCTATGGGCGGCGATGATAAAGTGACGATCGTCGCCCATAGACATTTGCAACTACTCTATTCGCTTCATTCAGTCTATTGATTTGATTGATATATTTTGTTTATTATTAAGTTTATAAGACAACTAAAGTGTAGGTAGGTAGGTATTTCAGTTTCATCAGCGTTTCTTACACAATTTGTTAATGAAACAATTGCAGCTCACGAACGAGTCATATCCATTAATTTAGGTACGTAGCCCCTTTTTAACCACGACAAAGATGTGATATATTGAAAGTAAAGTCAAAAACGGCACATGAAAAGCATTTTTTTTTATTTCTAATCGCAATTTGAAAAAAAAAAATATTTTCAAAAAATTTTGTTTAAGTTGTTACAAATTGTCTTTATTTTTAAAAAAAGGGTAGATAAGGCTCTAAATTAAAAAATAATGTCTTTATTACAAAACCTCTTTCGAAACAAATCATTTCTAATTAACGCGAACACCAATTCATTATGTTCACGCCAAGAGTTACTATAATACAACAAATATTAATAAGAACAACACAATTCAAATCGCGTGCTAACCCCTCACAAGTCCTAAGTAATTTCCGCAAGTACTTTAACATCGTACAGGAAATGGTGGGAAAAGCCCATGTACGGCACACAAGGACTTTTCCGACATGTCGTTGACCTAAGGATATCCTTTGTGTCTATGGGTTATATGTTTGTCAATTTATTATTCATTGTTTCACAGTACGCCTCTATCTTGCTATATGTATAAACAAAAATTATCAAATCTTACATTTAATTTTAAACAAAAAAATAATTATAGAACATATTTTTTGAAACAAAACTTGTCACAAAGGATTAATTAATACGAGCTGCATAAAATATAGCCTAATCTAGAAGGGCTTACCTGCAATTTTGCAAAAGGCGCTGTCGGCACAAGGACTTTGGATGCCATCGCTACAGCCTCCTCCTGATCAGATTAGAAACGACTAGCCGAGGCACCCAGCGCCAACTTCTTTGTTGTGAACCAGCCCGTAGCACGCGCGCGTTTGCAGTGGTGAATCCCACATTTGTGCACAACAAACACGACGACCTTGCCCACTACACGTAATAATTAAAAATAAAAATCTCGCCTGAACGCGTATGATAAACACCGGTATCACTTCAGCTATGTACGTTGAGGTAGACGTTTCTTAACTTAACCGAGGTCGACGACCGACGTGACCTTGAACTAGTAAACTACATGTAATCAGAATTGACGTTACACAAAGCACTGATTTTGGGGGATTGAGGATGTTTTTCTCGGATTTTCTTTTGTTTTTTGTCGTTGCGGACGGCGAGCTGGGGCTGCGGATGCCCGGGCAGGTGCAGGCGGGGCGGGGGCCGGCGGGCGGGGGTGCAGTGTCTATCGATCGCGCCGCCGCACTCAGGTTCTGCGTATCGCTGACTCACGGGCTTCGCTTCTGTCACTCGGCTACACTGCTGTGGCACGGGGCCAATTCCTCTGATGGCTTTATGTCATGCCGTCAGACTCTCTTTAAATTACTTAATTTTAGAGAGCGAACACGTAAGCGAGTATTACTGGAGACGCGCTACTTACTCATCGTAGAAAATTACAGAATGCTATAAACAAATATGTTTATTGTTTTTGTAGGGTGAGTGTACCAGTAGCAAACCGATTAAGCGACATTTTGAAAGTTATTTTGATATTGTGACTCAATTATTAGAACAATCATTGCAAAAAATGAATTAAGTACTCCTTGTCTACCATAGAATCATGTAGCTTAATCAAGTTTTCTTAATAGCTGTTAGGTTTCTTTTTATTTAACAATCAATGTGGAAAGTCGCAATGTGCCTAAGGTTGACCAGATTGTACCAGCAGTAAACCAGACGTTGAGCCAATAGTAAACCAATAAATAAAATAATTTCTCTTAATGAAGAATATTTAAATTTTAATTACTTAAATGTTTTGTACATAGTAATCATTACAGATTTTCATCAGGCTACAAGTTTCAAGTAATACTTAATCCTGCATCCGGTAGGCGAACTTTTTTACGCCTTTTCTGGTTGCCTATAATTGGAGATTCAGAGGACCACACAAATGCTGATGCAAATGCAGGGCTTATTGGTTGATGGTGTTTTCTTGTAGAAGGATTTTCTTGATCAACGTGCATCTTCAATCTTGCATTTTCTATAAAAAAAAATGTAGGTGGTCAATTACTGGAACAAACTCTTAGTATAGATATTACCAGTAATAAACCACTGGTCTACCACTGGAACATTGTCGATATTGTAATCGTTTGTCTTATAATATTTTACTGCTATATTAAATAAACATACATGTAAAAGAAAAAGTAAAAATAATTTCAAAAAGCTAAATCACCAGTAGTAGACCAAATGGTTTATTACTGGAAAATCATTAAAGTCGTGTTCCATTAGTTGACCAATGACAACTTTTGGTTAAAATTAGCATTTTCTGATAAAATAAGACGTAATATTATTGCTTTACAAACCATGTTACTCGATTAATTAAAAAAACAGTTACAACAATTGATATAAACAAAGATTTAAACGAATTTAAAAAAACTTACCGTCGACGTGTCGCTTACTATAATGGCCGCCCGAAACGAAGTGCACGATTGTCGTTCCGAATTTTGCTTCTAAAACTGATGTAAATGGCGTGTTTGTCGCTTTTATCTATGACTATATGATTCGTAGAAGTACGGCAGTGCTACCAAACGTAAAAATAGTTGCGGGAAATTTGACAGAAGGTTAATATTTTGATGTGAAATTAGAAATGGTTTACTACTGGTACCTGGTTTGGCACTGGTGCACCCACCCTATATCATGCATGGTGTTTTTTTTATAATTGTATCTAGATAAATACCTATGACATAAAAAATATTTTAAAATAATTACAAAAAATACACATACAATTACAAAAAAATATAGAAAGCAATAAACTTTCCTTGAAACAATTTTTAGTAAATACTTATCAGAAGTCAATTAAAATATGTAGTTTGAGAAACCCGCCCTGTAATGTTTATTCACGACGATAACCGACTTGGCAACCTAATAAGGTACAACAAAAAAACACTAAATTGAGCCCGCCATCTGTTTCAAAAAAAGGGAAATTCTACAGGAGTTTCCCTCACTGAATTTGGAATGCTAGACGCATCATCATCAGCCTGTGAGAGTCCACTGCTGGACATAGGCCTCTACATATGCTCGCCACGCTGATCGATCCTCGGCCACACAGCTAGACGCATATCTGAAGATAACTAATAATGAAATCACGTTCCGTGACTTGGCTAGACCAGTAAATAAATTATGGACCTGACGCGTCCTATACTTCTTATACTTAGCCACTACGCGCACCCATTTGAAAAGTTTTCAACCAAAAAAAAAAACGGACTGTAGCTAATATTTTTAGTTATTGTTACATAATGTTACATTATAATTCTAGAGTGATGAAACTCTAAGTACAGGCCCACATTCCGTATCGTATCGATTTCGTAGTTGCATGTAGAACTACCTACATATAACATTACAAACAACGGGTGGGTTAGAAAGTTCGACCTCATTTCAAAGTTATACGAAATAAAAGGTCTTTTAAAATTAACTTTTAACGTAGTCGCCTAGTACTCTAGCTGAAGGAAAATAGCTAGCACAACATGGGTAGTCTTTTTACGAATCTACTTACTCATTCACTACTATTACTGACTACACCACATTCATAATCTGACTCCGAAGCTTCTCGAGTGGGATTCGAACCCACGACTCTTATTGCACAAGCCTTCGAATGGGGTTTTTTTGTTTAGAAAAGAAAACTATTTGCCAAAAGTAACCCTTTAGTTATGGATCTAAATACACTCGGCGTTCAGTTGCGGCATATTATTTGCCATACTACCTACGTCGGGATACCTACTATAAATGAATAAAAAAGCTTTGAAGTTATTATCAATATAATTATTATGAATATGTGGTTAGACTGACCTAAATCTTGTGCTTGCGTGCGTACAACACGCCTAATATACCGTAGTGACCGCTCATTATCCGGTTGGCTGCGTGCCGGTCTGCTAACTAAAGTATAAGTACCTACACGGGTTCGATTCCCGACCTTACCGATATGTCAATAAAAGATTCCTTACTTACTTCACTAGAACTCTCCTCTGCTGGATCAGTGATGGTTAAAAATGCGGTTCTGCTCCACTGCGGAAAATGCCTCGATAACGGTCGAAGTGCCGGCTGGAGAGCCCCCATTCCCGTCAGCGGTAGGGCACTGAATAGCATCGTGTTACCGATTATCTAGCACGTCATACAGATAATTCACCGAGATAATTAAGGAACGCACTTGCATCGAACGAACAGTTTGTAACGTGCAATATGTAATATACTTCGAAATCGTTGACGTACTTATTTTTTATAAACTTATGTAGTATCTACAATAATTATTATTGAAAATGTATTGCCATATTATTTATCTCCAATGACTATCATAGTATTAACTAATAAATAAATAAATGTCATAAAATTAATCGCGCAATGGCGCACGTTGTTTACATAAAAAAGACTTTGAAATTCGTTGCTAAGCAACAGAATGCGTTGCTATGGTGCGCAAAAATGTAAATAAAGTTTCTTTTAAACTCCAAAGTTTAAAAGTTTATGGTATAATCATTATCCATTTTAACTCAAAACTTGTTGCACTTAATTAAATAAGTTTGTTGAAGCATTGTGTACAATAACTTCATAATAACGTTTTTAAAGTTAATAATTCTTCAATTGACTTCCGAATGATATATTGTCAAGTCAAAACTCAAAAGTCAACTGACTGATTGTCAAAATTCGAACAAAAAGTTGTTTAATTATTTTCAGATTATTGCCCCGTATCTTTCTGCAATATTTCTGGCATTGTATAGTGAATGTTCTTGAAACATGGAAACTTGTCTAAGAGGATTTTCTTTCATGCCTGAGCAGAAAGCTGACGTAAAGTTGGAGGTGAGTTACCTAGATCTATTTTAAATTTTAGAGAAAAAACTAAGCAGCCTTAATCGAGGCGATGACAATAACTAATTACCTACGTAAAATCAATACTTACATTAATAAAATTATATGGGTGCTCTTAAGTGGGTACTGCAATAGGTTGGTAGGTAAGTAATAGTTGTTTTTCAAAAGTATTTAAGTATGTCTGTTTAGTAGGTAGTATTGAAAAAAAAATGGTGTTTAGCATACTTAAAATTTGTCTATAATTCGGTCAATGGCAGGTCCTAGGAGCCATCTTATATTAACAGAATTAAGAACTATTTTTAATTAGTCAAATCGGTTCAGCCATAAACGATGAAAAAAAAATATAGAAAAATTGCAAGGAAAATACTAAAGTATGTAAGTGATCGAAGTTCACCAGGTCAGCTAGTAACTAATAATTTATAGTAAACAATAGGTGCATAGTGTGGATATAGCCACAGCTAGGCATCTACGTACTAATTTTATACAGTTACAGATGTATAATCTGTTTTCAGTACATTGAAGGCGAGGAATTGGAGCGAACATGGAAGACAACAAGGAGACAGCGTCTCAAGGAACGGGAGCAGAGGATTTGGGATGAGTTTGTGCAGGAGCAGGATGTTTTGAGCTCTGTTTGTAGAGGTGATTGTTTACATTTTTACCCATTTTTTTATTGCAATGTGTAACATGAGCATAACGTACACCTGATGGTAGGCGCCACGTCTGCCCTTAGACAGTTCAGTGCCAAACAGTAACTTAGCAGTTACTGTTTGGCACTGCCCTGCACCCGCTACACCGAGATGACAGTTATTAGTTCTCATATACCCAGAAATTTATATTCTAAGGGGAGTGTTAAAGTACTTCAAGATTATAATGAGCATTAGAAAATATTGAAAATTATCTTAAAACTTCACAAAAATATTCCGAATACTATATAACAATATAACTATATTGAAACAGCTGTGTAAAAACTTTATGAACATTGATACAATAAAATATTTGTAAAATATACTCACCGGCAATGAAACTTGGCAACTGGGCTTTTTTCATACATGGTCACTTTAGTGTTCCATAGATAGAAAACTAACTATTTGCAGCTGTGCAATGATTATTACGTCCATGGAGAGGCCAAACGCCCAATTTTTAGGGTTCCGTAGCCAAATGGCAAAAAACGGAACCCTTATGGATTCGTCATGTCTGTCTGTCTGTCTGTCTGTCCGTCCGTATGTCACAGCCACTTTTTACCGAAACTATTAGAGCTATACTGTTGAAAATTAGTAAGTAGATGTATTCTGTGAACCGCATTAAGATTTTCATACAAAAATAGAAAAATAATAATAAATTTTGGGGGCTCTCCATACTTAGAACTGAAACTCAAAAAAAAAAATTTCATCCAATCCTTACGTGTGGGGTATCTATGGATAGGTCTTTTAAAATGATAATAAGGTTTCTTATATCATTTTTTTCTAAACTGAATAGTTTGCGCGAGAGACACTTCCAAAGTGGTAAAATGTTGGTCCCCCCCCCTGTAACTTCTAAAATAAGAGAAAGATAAATCTAAAAAAAATATATGGTGTACATTATTATGCAAACTTCCATTGAAAATTGGTTTGAACGAGATCAAGTAATTAGTTTATAAATTTTTGGGGCCTCCCATACTTAGAACTGAAACTCAAAAAAAAAATTTTCTTCAAACCCTTACGTGTGGGGTATCTATAGATAGGTCTTTACAAATTATAATAAGGTTTCTTATATCATTTTTTTCTAAACGGAATAGTTTGCGCGAGAGACACTTCCAAAGTGGTAAAAAGTTGGTCACCCCCCCTCTAACTTCTAAAATAAGAGAACGATAAAACTAAAAAATATATATGATGTACATTACCATGCAAACTTCCATTGAAAATTGGTTTGAACGAGATCAAGTAATTAGTTTTTTTTTAAAACGTCATAAATCGTAAACCGCAATTTTCCTCTCATTCAATCAACTCAAATATAAAAACGTCGATCAAACTTACAAAGAACTACAAGAACTTTTATATTATGATGATACTTGCTGCTACGGAACCCTTCATGGGCGAGTCCGACTCGCACTTGGCCGGTTTTTGAATCACGGTTTCAAAAATTGCCAAAAACCGCTCAATTTTCTCAAAAAGGAAAAACAATAAACCGAACTCAACGTTCCACGAGCGTTGAGTTCAGTTTATTGTTTTTCCTGTTTTATAAGTTTAAGTTTCATTGCCGGTGAGTGTATTAACCCTGAACCAAATGTAGTTATTATTATTTTTTAGATGATCCCTACCAGTTCTTGGAGCAATTGCCTGAGGCATGCCTGAAAGAACTTATGGAGATTGAATTGCAGAAGATGAAGAAGGAGAGGGAAATAGAAAATCAAGAAAAGGTGTGGCCATTATTATCCTGATTTGAACATACTTTTTTACAAAAATAATATTTTTTTCAATTTTAGGGTCAGTACCACTTACAGCACATAACTCACAAAACCTAAATCTCTCTTTTATCAAATCAAAATTATTTATAAATTAATACTGTTCCTAATGATAGAATTTAATATACCTAATAAGTGTTATAATTTCTCAACCAAATAGGCAAACTCTTCCCTATTACGAATCAAAGTACAAAAGTGTTTAAATTCCAATCAGAAAATTCTAGTTCTAAAAAAAGAAAAACTATATTTTAAAATTGTTTTATGCAATACACAGATATGTAGTGTGAAATCATGAAATGACAAAGAGACAATTTAAAACAATACAATTCTCACCATAATTCCCAGCTAACCCAACATAATTCCAACTTAATTGAAGAACTTTAAATACGTAATTAATTTAAAGAACCATAATAAATCTACTGTACTTTGTACAATTTGTTAATAGCAAGAGCAGAAGGGCGACGGAGACAGTCCCCGCAACGTAGAGGAGCCTCCGCAGCAAACCGTCACATTTGCGGATGTCGATGGAGACGACAGTGACGTGATACACATCTTAGATGATGACCATGATGAAGACCAGTCAGGTGATTTGGATATTTACCAATAGCTCGGCGATGACTAAAAACATCGTGAGGAAACCTTTTTTTTTCTCGGAGGAGAATGCGTTTATGCACCATAACCGCAGGCTAGCTTGACCCGCGGCCGTGTGTGGGACTCAAGCCTGAAGCGTCCACTACCCACTAAACTCCCCCGGTTTCTCCTTCACACCCGATTAGGACGAGCCGGTGCTAGCCTTATGGCTATTGACCAGCCCATATCGTGCATTATCTAATAGGTGTGTGGTTCTTCGTTGCCCTGCATCCATTGTCTTACTCAATAGCCGCATTAGCCAAGGACTTACGATATTCTTGACAAACCATTTAGGGCCAGATGAGGAAGCCGTCAACGACTCCCCCGGCAGCCCGTGCACAGTCCGGGAGAAATTCGAGGACGAGAAGGAACTGTCGCCAGTCTCGCCGCCACTCAGCCCTGATAAGGGGTCCAGTAAGTATCTAATATATTCGTAATATTCGGCGCTAAAGCTGAAAATTCGGCTAAATACACATTTAAGACACGCCCACATGACGTCAGTGATATTTAAAAAAATATCCTGTGGAGAAATTTCTTGAAGAGTATTTATTCTAATATTATGTGTTTTTATTTCCGTAAGAAATTCATAGTTACTAATAATAATTATAAATGCAAAAGTAACTTTGTCTGCGCTTTAGGCAAATCATCGGAGAACGTGACCAACATGATCGAGAGCAGCATCTACTGCGCGAAGGTCAAGGACCTGAGGATGAAGATCAACGAGGAGATTATGGCTATCGTGTATGTATATCATTAACATCACACTACAATTGTGTTCATTTTAATTTATTTTGTGATTTGGGACTGATTTGGGACGGTACAGTACAAAGGGTATACTTGCATCATCAGATCGACCCTGGAAAGCCGCGACATCCTGGGCATCGACCCCGAGGAGCTGGTGAAGATGTGCCGCCGCTCCACGGAGTTCTGTGCCCGGTTTAGCCGCATCTACATGTACCAGCTGCATAGGCAGGTTAGTAGATGAACCTGGTTATCACTGGTGGCTGTAAAATTAGGTACTATAAAGCCTCGGCCTCGAATTTCGCAGAAGCGGGGCGGGTGCGGAAGGGAGGAGATGTTTCATTTGGAATCCCTTAGACCCGTCGTCGAACACAGCGGAAGTGGGAGTGGTAGCGCACGCAGGCGAACGGCGGTCACCGCTTGACAGCATCGTACCGCTTTTGACAGCTCGTGACGGCCCGCGTTAAGCGGACACCGCAGTGCGCCGCAGCAGTATATATTATAGGTACATAATTATGATAGTAACTGTTTTGGTCGTCTTGTGTCTGGCAGATCCATGACGTGAAGCGCAACACGAGCGTGTCGCTGCCGTTCGCGCGCTACACGCAGTTCCAGTCGCAGATGGTGCGGATCGTCTCGCTGCATCAGAATCTGCTGCAGTCGCTGCAGGTACGTCATGATGATGGCAGTGGCGTAGCGATGGGGGGTGGGGGGGGGGAGGGGCGGTCCGCCCCGGGCGGCACTTTCGGGGGCGGCAAAATTTCACAATAAAGATGAAGTGTCCCTTAATGGAACAGGCCGCAGTGACTATGTACTTACCATCAGGTGGGCTGCTTGGCCAACTGGAGGAGCAAAAAAAAGGGCAGCAGAATTGTCTTCCGCCCCGGGCGGCTGACACCCACGCTACGCCACTGGATGGTATATTTATTTTTTAAATAAATGTCACACTGCCCCATTGTATCCAACCGAATATACATTGCCATGCAGCTTCCATTTCACGCCTGAAGGCGCGTCGAGCGCACAAAGCGATGGGGCGGCTATAATTGCGCGAATCGGGGCCGATTTTTGTTTCTTACATCAAAGTTTGAGTGTTCGTAAAAAATGGTGTATAAAGATTATTAACACTAAAAAAATTAACATTTGACACCAAGATTTCAGTGGGAGTATGGCCCACACTATCTCACAATTGAGATAAGGCCTGTGTCCCAGCAGTGGGAACGTATATAGGCTGATGATGATGACCAAGATTTTAAAATTGTTTTTTTTTTTTACTATCAATTTTACGAAAACTAATAATGGTTATGATACCCTTCAGTAAATGAGTGATGTGTTTTGACGTGACAACGTCTTATAAATTGGTTTGCCGGGTGACACTTCAAGAAACTGCGTTACGCTCCGCTCACGTTATGCGCTCACAATGAGAGCGAGTGAGAGGCACGCGTCCCGCCTAAGAGCGAGAGAGACAGACATAAAAAGTCGTTGTCACGTAAAACTTTCGCCCGTATACCGACTTTACAGGCAACCAATTTTTTTTTTATAATAGGTCAGTTGGCAGACATGTGTCATTCTCACTGAAGCAGTGATTGAGCGGTTTTTTTTCAACAACTCAAAATTTTGTTCAAATCATCCGCTTTGTTGATTGTCAGTTTACCTGAATCCAAATTGGACGGTCATTTCTTGACAAGGAATTTGGCAAATACCCAGATGTCCTCTACTCATCTGACGAGCTATTTGGTGTTATGGTCGAGAAGACCAGAGGTCGCGGGTTCGATTCCTGCACGGTACAAACATTTTTGTGCATGAACATGTCTGTTTGTATCGGTCTGGGTGTTTCTATGTATAACATGTATGTATTTACAAAAAAAAAATATAATTATAAGTAATGTTTATCCGTCGTCTGGTACCCACAGCACAAGCTTATGCTTAGTTTGGGGCTAGATGGCGCTGTGTGAATAATGTCCAGACATATTTATTTATCTATCAAAAAAGAGAGCCATCCGCGCTATATATGGCCTCAAAACCCGTGACTCGTTACGAGAATTATTCCGGGAAATAAATATATTAACTGTGCCATCACAATATATACTGGATTGTGTTATGTATGTACAAAAGAACATACAAAATTTTTCAAAGAAATCAGATTGTCATCAATTTAACACAAGAAATAAACATAGGCTTGCTATTCCAAATATTAGGCTTCAAAAGATTGGAAATTCTTTTAAAGGATTAAGTATTACAATGTATAATAAATTGCCAATGGATGTTGTTAGCTTACCCATAAATCAATTTAAGTCGTGTATCAAGACCCGTCTGATGAAAAAAGGTTACTATAAAATTGAAGATTTTCTTAATGATGGAGATCTGTAGATACTGGTAGTAGGAATGCTTCGCTCCCTGTCCGCGCAAACTGTATTATAATCTGTTGTCATTGTTGTTATATCTACACTACGTCCTACAGTTATAATTTTTTTCTTTATTATTATTATTATTTCTACATTCACACGAAAAACTGTATGGCTTAGTATAGATAGATTTATTATCAATGTTGTATAAATTTCTTTAAAAAGAGTAACTGTCGAGTTTCTTGCGGGTTCTTCTCGACAGATGACTGCGTTCCGAAGCCGGTGGTAGAGTCACACTGTAATCGACGATTCATAAATACTTGATACAAGTTTACATGAATAAAGAATATTTTGATTTTGATTTTGATTTTATTGTCTGTTATCAGCTGTTCCACAAGTCCACGGAGCAGACGGGCTGCGTGCGCGAGAGCGCCGCCATGCTGCGCTGCGTGTGCTGCGTGGTGCGCGAGGCCAGCGCCGCCGCCGCCGCAGTCCCCGCTCCGCCGCACTGCGCCGCCGCCGGCTCACTCTACACAGACGTACGTACCGCCAGCTGCCCCGTCACTAGCCTGCGCCATGCTGCGCTGCGTGTGCTGCGTGGTGCGCGAGGCCAGCGCCGCCGCCGCCGCAGTCCCCGCTCCGCCGCACTGCGCCGCCGCCGGCTCACTCTACACAGACGTACGTACCGCCAGCTGCCCCGTCACTAGCCTGCGCCATGCTGCGCTGCGTGTGCTGCGTGGTGCGCGAGGCCAGCGCCGCCGCCGCCGCAGTCCCCGCTCCGCCGCACTGCGCCGCCGCCGGCTCACTCTACACAGACGTACGTACCGCCAGCTGCCCCGTCACTAGCCTGCGCCATGCTGCGCTGCGTGTGCTGCGTGGTGCGCGAGGCCAGCGCCGCCGCCGCCGCAGTCCCCGCTCCGCCGCACTGCGCCGCCGCCGGCTCACTCTACACAGACGTACGTACCGCCAGCTGCCCCGTCACTAGCCTGCGCCATGCTGCGCTGCGTGTGCTGCGTGGTGCGCGAGGCCAGCGCCGCCGCCGCCGCAGTCCCCGCTCCGCCGCACTGCGCCGCCGCCGGCTCACTCTACACAGACGTACGTACCGCCAGCTGCCCCGTCACTAGCCTGCGCCATGCTGCGCTGCGTGTGCTGCGTGGTGCGCGAGGCCAGCGCCGCCGCCGCCGCAGTCCCCGCTCCGCCGCACTGCGCCGCCGCCGGCTCACTCTACACAGACGTACGTACCGCCAGCTGCCCCGTCACTAGCCTGCGCCATGCTGCGCTGCGTGTGCTGCGTGGTGCGCGAGGCCAGCGCCGCCGCCGCCGCAGTCCCCGCTCCGCCGCACTGCGCCGCCGCCGGCTCACTCTACACAGACGTACGTACCGCCAGCTGCCCCGTCACTAGCCTGCGCCATGCTGCGCTGCGTGTGCTGCGTGGTGCGCGAGGCCAGCGCCGCCGCCGCCGCAGTCCCCGCTCCGCCGCACTGCGCCGCCGCCGGCTCACTCTACACAGACGTACGTACCGCCAGCTGCCCCGTCACTAGCCTGCGCCATGCTGCGCTGCGTGTGCTGCGTGGTGCGCGAGGCCAGCGCCGCCGCCGCCGCAGTCCCCGCTCCGCCGCACTGCGCCGCCGCCGGCTCACTCTACACAGACGTACGTACCGCCAGCTGCCCCGTCACTAGCCTGCGCCATGCTGCGCTGCGTGTGCTGCGTGGTGCGCGAGGCCAGCGCCGCCGCCGCCGCAGTCCCCGCTCCGCCGCACTGCGCCGCCGCCGGCTCACTCTACACAGACGTACGTACCGCCAGCTGCCCCGTCACTAGCCTGCGCCATGCTGCGCTGCGTGTGCTGCGTGGTGCGCGAGGCCAGCGCCGCCGCCGCCGCAGTCCCCGCTCCGCCGCACTGCGCCGCCGCCGGCTCACTCTACACAGACGTACGTACCGCCAGCTGCCCCGTCACTAGCCTGCGCCATGCTGCGCTGCGTGTGCTGCGTGGTGCGCGAGGCCAGCGCCGCCGCCGCCGCAGTCCCCGCTCCGCCGCACTGCGCCGCCGCCGGCTCACTCTACACAGACGTACGTACCGCCAGCTGCCCCGTCACTAGCCTGCGCCATGCTGCGCTGCGTGTGCTGCGTGGTGCGCGAGGCCAGCGCCGCCGCCGCCGCAGTCCCCGCTCCGCCGCACTGCGCCGCCGCCGGCTCACTCTACACAGACGTACGTACCGCCAGCTGCCCCGTCACTAGCCTGCGCCATGCTGCGCTGCGTGTGCTGCGTGGTGCGCGAGGCCAGCGCCGCCGCCGCCGCAGTCCCCGCTCCGCCGCACTGCGCCGCCGCCGGCTCACTCTACACAGACGTACGTACCGCCAGCTGCCCCGTCACTAGCCTGCGCCATGCTGCGCTGCGTGTGCTGCGTGGTGCGCGAGGCCAGCGCCGCCGCCGCCGCAGTCCCCGCTCCGCCGCACTGCGCCGCCGCCGGCTCACTCTACACAGACGTACGTACCGCCAGCTGCCCCGTCACTAGCCTGCGCCATGCTGCGCTGCGTGTGCTGCGTGGTGCGCGAGGCCAGCGCCGCCGCCGCCGCAGTCCCCGCTCCGCCGCACTGCGCCGCCGCCGGCTCACTCTACACAGACGTACGTACCGCCAGCTGCCCCGTCACTAGCCTGCGCCATGCTGCGCTGCGTGTGCTGCGTGGTGCGCGAGGCCAGCGCCGCCGCCGCCGCAGTCCCCGCTCCGCCGCACTGCGCCGCCGCCGGCTCACTCTACACAGACGTACGTACCGCCAGCTGCCCCGTCACTAGCCTGCGCCATGCTGCGCTGCGTGTGCTGCGTGGTGCGCGAGGCCAGCGCCGCCGCCGCCGCAGTCCCCGCTCCGCCGCACTGCGCCGCCGCCGGCTCACTCTACACAGACGTACGTACCGCCAGCTGCCCCGTCACTAGCCTGCGCCATGCTGCGCTGCGTGTGCTGCGTGGTGCGCGAGGCCAGCGCCGCCGCCGCCGCAGTCCCCGCTCCGCCGCACTGCGCCGCCGCCGGCTCACTCTACACAGACGTACGTACCGCCAGCTGCCCCGTCACTAGCCTGCGCCATGCTGCGCTGCGTGTGCTGCGTGGTGCGCGAGGCCAGCGCCGCCGCCGCCGCAGTCCCCGCTCCGCCGCACTGCGCCGCCGCCGGCTCACTCTACACAGACGTACGTACCGCCAGCTGCCCCGTCACTAGCCTGCGCCATGCTGCGCTGCGTGTGCTGCGTGGTGCGCGAGGCCAGCGCCGCCGCCGCCGCAGTCCCCGCTCCGCCGCACTGCGCCGCCGCCGGCTCACTCTACACAGACGTACGTACCGCCAGCTGCCCCGTCACTAGCCTGCGCCATGCTGCGCTGCGTGTGCTGCGTGGTGCGCGAGGCCAGCGCCGCCGCCGCCGCAGTCCCCGCTCCGCCGCACTGCGCCGCCGCCGGCTCACTCTACACAGACGTACGTACCGCCAGCTGCCCCGTCACTAGCCTGCGCCATGCTGCGCTGCGTGTGCTGCGTGGTGCGCGAGGCCAGCGCCGCCGCCGCCGCAGTCCCCGCTCCGCCGCACTGCGCCGCCGCCGGCTCACTCTACACAGACGTACGTACCGCCAGCTGCCCCGTCACTAGCCTGCGCCATGCTGCGCTGCGTGTGCTGCGTGGTGCGCGAGGCCAGCGCCGCCGCCGCCGCAGTCCCCGCTCCGCCGCACTGCGCCGCCGCCGGCTCACTCTACACAGACGTACGTACCGCCAGCTGCCCCGTCACTAGCCTGCGCCATGCTGCGCTGCGTGTGCTGCGTGGTGCGCGAGGCCAGCGCCGCCGCCGCCGCAGTCCCCGCTCCGCCGCACTGCGCCGCCGCCGGCTCACTCTACACAGACGTACGTACCGCCAGCTGCCCCGTCACTAGCCTGCGCCATGCTGCGCTGCGTGTGCTGCGTGGTGCGCGAGGCCAGCGCCGCCGCCGCCGCAGTCCCCGCTCCGCCGCACTGCGCCGCCGCCGGCTCACTCTACACAGACGTACGTACCGCCAGCTGCCCCGTCACTAGCCTGCGCCATGCTGCGCTGCGTGTGCTGCGTGGTGCGCGAGGCCAGCGCCGCCGCCGCCGCAGTCCCCGCTCCGCCGCACTGCGCCGCCGCCGGCTCACTCTACACAGACGTACGTACCGCCAGCTGCCCCGTCACTAGCCTGCGCCATGCTGCGCTGCGTGTGCTGCGTGGTGCGCGAGGCCAGCGCCGCCGCCGCCGCAGTCCCCGCTCCGCCGCACTGCGCCGCCGCCGGCTCACTCTACACAGACGTACGTACCGCCAGCTGCCCCGTCACTAGCCTGCGCCATGCTGCGCTGCGTGTGCTGCGTGGTGCGCGAGGCCAGCGCCGCCGCCGCCGCAGTCCCCGCTCCGCCGCACTGCGCCGCCGCCGGCTCACTCTACACAGACGTACGTACCGCCAGCTGCCCCGTCACTAGCCTGCGCCATGCTGCGCTGCGTGTGCTGCGTGGTGCGCGAGGCCAGCGCCGCCGCCGCCGCAGTCCCCGCTCCGCCGCACTGCGCCGCCGCCGGCTCACTCTACACAGACGTACGTACCGCCAGCTGCCCCGTCACTAGCCTGCGCCATGCTGCGCTGCGTGTGCTGCGTGGTGCGCGAGGCCAGCGCCGCCGCCGCCGCAGTCCCCGCTCCGCCGCACTGCGCCGCCGCCGGCTCACTCTACACAGACGTACGTACCGCCAGCTGCCCCGTCACTAGCCTGCGCCATGCTGCGCTGCGTGTGCTGCGTGGTGCGCGAGGCCAGCGCCGCCGCCGCCGCAGTCCCCGCTCCGCCGCACTGCGCCGCCGCCGGCTCACTCTACACAGACGTACGTACCGCCAGCTGCCCCGTCACTAGCCTGCGCCATGCTGCGCTGCGTGTGCTGCGTGGTGCGCGAGGCCAGCGCCGCCGCCGCCGCAGTCCCCGCTCCGCCGCACTGCGCCGCCGCCGGCTCACTCTACACAGACGTACGTACCGCCAGCTGCCCCGTCACTAGCCTGCGCCATGCTGCGCTGCGTGTGCTGCGTGGTGCGCGAGGCCAGCGCCGCCGCCGCCGCAGTCCCCGCTCCGCCGCACTGCGCCGCCGCCGGCTCACTCTACACAGACGTACGTACCGCCAGCTGCCCCGTCACTAGCCTGCGCCATGCTGCGCTGCGTGTGCTGCGTGGTGCGCGAGGCCAGCGCCGCCGCCGCCGCAGTCCCCGCTCCGCCGCACTGCGCCGCCGCCGGCTCACTCTACACAGACGTACGTACCGCCAGCTGCCCCGTCACTAGCCTGCGCCATGCTGCGCTGCGTGTGCTGCGTGGTGCGCGAGGCCAGCGCCGCCGCCGCCGCAGTCCCCGCTCCGCCGCACTGCGCCGCCGCCGGCTCACTCTACACAGACGTACGTACCGCCAGCTGCCCCGTCACTAGCCTGCGCCATGCTGCGCTGCGTGTGCTGCGTGGTGCGCGAGGCCAGCGCCGCCGCCGCCGCAGTCCCCGCTCCGCCGCACTGCGCCGCCGCCGGCTCACTCTACACAGACGTACGTACCGCCAGCTGCCCCGTCACTAGCCTGCGCCATGCTGCGCTGCGTGTGCTGCGTGGTGCGCGAGGCCAGCGCCGCCGCCGCCGCAGTCCCCGCTCCGCCGCACTGCGCCGCCGCCGGCTCACTCTACACAGACGTACGTACCGCCAGCTGCCCCGTCACTAGCCTGCGCCATGCTGCGCTGCGTGTGCTGCGTGGTGCGCGAGGCCAGCGCCGCCGCCGCCGCAGTCCCCGCTCCGCCGCACTGCGCCGCCGCCGGCTCACTCTACACAGACGTACGTACCGCCAGCTGCCCCGTCACTAGCCTGCGCCATGCTGCGCTGCGTGTGCTGCGTGGTGCGCGAGGCCAGCGCCGCCGCCGCCGCAGTCCCCGCTCCGCCGCACTGCGCCGCCGCCGGCTCACTCTACACAGACGTACGTACCGCCAGCTGCCCCGTCACTAGCCTGCGCCATGCTGCGCTGCGTGTGCTGCGTGGTGCGCGAGGCCAGCGCCGCCGCCGCCGCAGTCCCCGCTCCGCCGCACTGCGCCGCCGCCGGCTCACTCTACACAGACGTACGTACCGCCAGCTGCCCCGTCACTAGCCTGCGCCATGCTGCGCTGCGTGTGCTGCGTGGTGCGCGAGGCCAGCGCCGCCGCCGCCGCAGTCCCCGCTCCGCCGCACTGCGCCGCCGCCGGCTCACTCTACACAGACGTACGTACCGCCAGCTGCCCCGTCACTAGCCTGCGCCATGCTGCGCTGCGTGTGCTGCGTGGTGCGCGAGGCCAGCGCCGCCGCCGCCGCAGTCCCCGCTCCGCCGCACTGCGCCGCCGCCGGCTCACTCTACACAGACGTACGTACCGCCAGCTGCCCCGTCACTAGCCTGCGCCATGCTGCGCTGCGTGTGCTGCGTGGTGCGCGAGGCCAGCGCCGCCGCCGCCGCAGTCCCCGCTCCGCCGCACTGCGCCGCCGCCGGCTCACTCTACACAGACGTACGTACCGCCAGCTGCCCCGTCACTAGCCTGCGCCATGCTGCGCTGCGTGTGCTGCGTGGTGCGCGAGGCCAGCGCCGCCGCCGCCGCAGTCCCCGCTCCGCCGCACTGCGCCGCCGCCGGCTCACTCTACACAGACGTACGTACCGCCAGCTGCCCCGTCACTAGCCTGCGCCATGCTGCGCTGCGTGTGCTGCGTGGTGCGCGAGGCCAGCGCCGCCGCCGCCGCAGTCCCCGCTCCGCCGCACTGCGCCGCCGCCGGCTCACTCTACACAGACGTACGTACCGCCAGCTGCCCCGTCACTAGCCTGCGCCATGCTGCGCTGCGTGTGCTGCGTGGTGCGCGAGGCCAGCGCCGCCGCCGCCGCAGTCCCCGCTCCGCCGCACTGCGCCGCCGCCGGCTCACTCTACACAGACGTACGTACCGCCAGCTGCCCCGTCACTAGCCTGCGCCATGCTGCGCTGCGTGTGCTGCGTGGTGCGCGAGGCCAGCGCCGCCGCCGCCGCAGTCCCCGCTCCGCCGCACTGCGCCGCCGCCGGCTCACTCTACACAGACGTACGTACCGCCAGCTGCCCCGTCACTAGCCTGCGCCATGCTGCGCTGCGTGTGCTGCGTGGTGCGCGAGGCCAGCGCCGCCGCCGCCGCAGTCCCCGCTCCGCCGCACTGCGCCGCCGCCGGCTCACTCTACACAGACGTACGTACCGCCAGCTGCCCCGTCACTAGCCTGCGCCATGCTGCGCTGCGTGTGCTGCGTGGTGCGCGAGGCCAGCGCCGCCGCCGCCGCAGTCCCCGCTCCGCCGCACTGCGCCGCCGCCGGCTCACTCTACACAGACGTACGTACTTATGCTGGCCATACACCATCCTGCCTATCGTCAAATCGGCTTGAAGCGATCGATTGGATCAAGCCGATTTGACCGTGTTTGACAACACTGGTTGTCATGCGGATTTGACCGTGTGTGGGCGTTGATTGGCTTGACAACACTGGTTGTCATGCCAATCCACGCCCACACACGGTCAAATCGGCTTGATCCAATCGATCGCATCATGCCGACTTGACGATAGGCTTGATGGTGTATGGCCCGCATTAGGAGGCCGGCGCTGTCCGGTTATGTCGCGCACTACTATCTGGTTCAAATGCTGTTAGGATACGACCTTTTTTTTTAGTTGCGTGACGCGACAGTGATGATGACACACTCACACACAGATAAATAATGCGTTGCTTGCTATTGGTTGCTAACGTTACGGACAAGACAAGTGCAGTTGACGTCATTTTTCGCTCAATTCCAAAAGGTATTATCCTAAAAGCATTTGAATGACAGTGTAAAAAAAAGTTGTGCAGATTTGGGACATAGACTACAAAGTAGAATAAACACCTTTAACTTTTATTATGGCGGCGACGAAATTGGTCCTAGTGAAAAAAATATATTTATTATGTTAATTATTTATGTTTATATAAAAATAATAAATTAATATGGACGATAACTTTCTCCCCCTGGGACCGACTATGGTGTCATCATATTAAAAGTTGATGAAAGTCGCTCATATTAACTCTCTCTCTCTCTCCCTCTTACATTCAATCCAGTGGGATAGCAATCTGACAAAAACAGCATCGTCAACTACAGACACGACTTTTGACTACTTTCGCGCTTTTTACGACAGGATTCTTATACAAAGACAAAGACGTTTTGTTTTTATTTATTTTATGATTTATTCTCATCCATTCATCACTGTTAATTTGGTTTACAGGAAGTACTAACTTCCTGCGACCGGCTCGATGAAACTATTAACGAATATGAAACGAAAATGTCCAACTACATGAACAGTACTGTCAACACTGTAAGTACCTAAATATTTTTATAAACATACTAGATTTCTGCCCGCGGTTTCAGCCGCGTGTAATTTTTTTTCAAATATCCCCCCCTTTTTTTTCGGAATCAAAAGTACCATATTATTATGTTCACCGGGGATAGTGTAGCTTATCAACAGTGAAAAAATTATTCAAAGCGGTTTAGTAATTTCGGAGCCTATTCAATTCAAACAAACAAACAATTACATCTTTCCTCTTTATAATATGAGTAAAGATAAATCACATGGGATTGGTAGCTTCAACACTTTTCATATTATTATATTAGCAGCTGTATGTGTTAATAACTATAATATTCCGTGGTGACTATTAATTTTCCTGCTTACAGAATTCTTCACGTTCTAAGAAAAGCAAAGGCAGTAGGGGAAAGAAGTCAATTGGCACGTGGTCCAAGTCAGGCTCAAAGATGAGTAAGTATGCTTTTATAAACTGCTGGAAGTACTCACTCACTTTTAATTTCCTCTGTTTCATGGTCAATTTCAAGTGCTTGTGTTTCGGGGAAAGGGCACTGAAGCTAGTGAAATTACTGAGTATACGAGACCCAATAACTGTCGTCTCGGTGTAGCGGGCGCAGGGCGGTGCCAGAGAGTAACTGCTTAGTTACTGTTTGGCACTGAACTGTCTAAGGGCAGACGTGGCGCTTACCATCAGGTGTACGATCTGCTCGTCTTGTTACACAATGCAATAAAAAAAAAAGGTTTGAATTGTTTTTATTCTGTACCAAAAGATGGCGCTACACGTACTTTACATCACAATATTGCTTGAATTCTCCATATATTTTATGATTTTTAAATGAATGAGAGCGCCACTTGTTTATTGTACGGGATCTAATATTATACCATGGTTTATTTTAATGCATTTTTATTGTTTTTTATTACAGAGTCTGTGGCGGAATCTCGGTTATCTATGTACTCTCTGGACACACTTCGAGTACATCCTAAATCATCGAGTTCGAAGGACAATCAATCTAGGTAGGTATTTTATTTGAATAACAAAAACATAACATGTAATTTATTTATTTATTTTCACTTTCACGGATTAGCTAACAAACCTAACATTTAAATTGTTTTCTAAGCTGTTTCAGCTGATAGCTAGGGAAGCAGCCCTCTCGAAATTTAAATTAGTGGTCACAGTACGGCCTATTCTATTAAGAAGGATGTTGCAATGGTAGTTGGCTTCCCTGGTCTTTGATTTTAAATTAAACTTATAAGCTTTGAGTGATCACATAACGAGATACTGTTTGTTTTCAGCGGCACAGGCACAAGCAAAGTTCATGGCGGAGTGAATGCGCGCAACGAAGAGACCGCGCCGCCCAAACAGACGCCAAGGAAATCGCCCAGGTTGCTACTAATGTTATTAACAAACAGCTTTCCGCCGGCGGCGGCGGAGGCGGTATTGGTTACACAAGATAAGTCAGCGTGTGGCGTTTAGTCTATATGTATATAAAACTCAAAGGTGACTGACTGACTGACTGACATAGATATTTATCAACACAGCCCAAACTACTGGACGGATCGGGCTGAAATTTGGCATGCAGGTAGATGTTATGACGTAGGCATCCGCTAAGAAAGGATTTTGATCAATCACGCGGGTGAATCCGCGGGCGCCCGCTAGTTCTAATATAAGTCCGTTAGTAATGTATTAAGCATTTGTTTTGTTCAGGTCCCGTCGGCCGCTGATGCGAGACCCGCACGAGGGCAGGCCGCGCGGCCGCCGCCCGCCTCGCGAAGCTGATATACGCACTATGGTGGAGGCCGTCGAAGCGGTAACATACCTACTTCGTTATTATCAGTAATAAAAAATATATATCTCTGGACATTATTCCCACAGCGCCATCTAGCCCCAAACTAAGCATTAGCTTGTGTTATGGATACCAGACAACGGATAAACATTACTTAATATATACTTTTTTTTTGAAAATTCATACATATTATACATTTAAACACCCAGACCGATATAAACAGACATGTTCATGCACACAAATGTTTGTACCGTGCGGAAATCGAACCCGCGACCTCTGGTGTAATAGCCGACTTCTCGACCATTACACCAAATGGCTCGTCAAATTTTGTTATTGACAATCGGTTTGCTGTAATGATTGGAAAGTCTGTCATTACACCAGAGGTAGCGGGTTCGTTCCGGCTCGGTACAGTGGGCCGCATTCCGCAATTTGATAGCCTAAATGTTAGTTAATTTCACAGACTAAATACTTATTTCTCAATGGTTAATTTCATATTCCAAATGGACGAATTTATAAGGGTCCCATTAAAAGAAACTCTCCTCACCATCAGTTGTGGAAAGATGCGAAAATGATTTTAAAATCTATAAAAGGACAACGCAAGAAGTTGTATGGGCTCTGTCCCCACCCACCAACAGACTTGGCAATAGTTTCAATATAATTATGACATTCCATATAAAGACAAATAACCATGTTTAATCCAAAAAATGACGGGGTATTCAAAAACAATAAAACCGTGCTTATGCCGTACGCCTAAGATTCAGAATTGCACTGTAAGTGTCTAGCTTCAAGTAGACTCGGCTGTATAATATTTTCTAAGATTTTTTTTGATTGAACACTTTTATTTAGGCCAGGGGGGTTACTCTTGATCGCCTGCACATTATTTTCACAATTATCTGTGTCAAAAAAATACGACATTCAAATTCGATTTGCGTGAAATCCCCATTCCTACGGCGGATGTCGTCATACAAAAAAAAGATCAGTATGGCAAGAGGTATAAATAGAGATACGTTTGAAATCTGTTGGTGGGTGGGGACGCTCCTTTGCATAGTCCTTTACAACAATAAAGTCTTCGAATAATCAAGTTCGAAAGATCGAGATGTCTGTACCGTCTGTGCAAAATTTTACTAAAACAATAGCAGGCATGGAATCAATTTTTAAAATTTTAGTAGAAAAATATCATTTTGATGCTGTCATGACTCGAAATTTTAATCAGGACCCGGTGGAAATTTTTTTTGGGAACATCAGAAGTTATGGGGCAAGGAATAACGCTCCAAATACTGTAGCATTCGAAGGAGCGTTTAAAGCGTTGCTATTAAATAATTATAGCACACCGCAATCAAGCCGAGCCAATTGCGAAGAAGACACAAATAAATGTCTTCAGACATTAGAATTTTTTATTACAGAAAAACCAACGACTTCTGATGTTCCCATGGAAATTGACCCTGAAATCTATATAAAAGAAGATATTTTTACAGCTGTAAATAATATTCATGTTGCTGATGCAGGACAGAAAAACTATGTGTGTGGCTGGGTCCTGACAAAATGTTTGAAAAATATAATAAAATCGTGCAAAGAATATCAAAATAAATTTTTGGATACAGCAAACAAAAACAACTCATTTATCAAAGCCAAAGAATACTCCAATAAAAAATGGCTATGTTATCCTAGCAAACCTCTAGAAAATTCATTCCATGACCTGCAAATGATTATAACAAATTTTTTGAAAACTAATACTCCAAAAAAAATATTAAAAAAAATATACCATTGCGGACATCTTTGTACAATTTCCATTTGAATGTCGAATTCACAAAGAAGAATTAAAAAAAAAATTAAATGTTTCGATAAATGCTGGACAAGATCAATAAACCGAATTTTGGCTGGAAAAATAAAATACGATGGTGAGGATGAGACCAAACTTGCTGCGCAGAGTTATTATAATAGGCACAAACATTGTAAAAATCGAAAATAAATAATTTTAATAAGTATTTTTTTGTGTTTCTTTTGAAATCCTTTGCCTTACAACATTTATTGCAGTATGCAAGTCCAATTAAAATTGTTTTGTTGTCTTTTTTGACTCTAATAATATAGTCAAAAAAGACAACAAACCAATTTTAATAGCAACTCAATATGTACGTATTTACAATTAAAACCAATTTTAAAAACCCGCGCCACAATCCATAGTTTAGTTGAGGCAATACTCAATAGATAGCGCTGTCAAACAGGTTGGCCATGATTGGCTGCAAGAGGGCACTCTTTTCCCTATGTATAACTATTAATTAAGTAAATAATATTGTCTATGTAACCGGAATGATATCTTAAAAAAATTGCATTTTTGAAAATGAACACTATCCCAACGCATTAAAGTTTATATTTGCTTGCGCCTGACGCGAGGCAAATCCGAGACGAGAAAGATATCAAGACGGGAGTAGCTTGTCTCGTTCTTTCACATTGCCAGCACGCAATGACAGTTCATTCATAGTTAGAGTGACCATGAATACTAGGTCTATGGCAAGGACGGTCTCGATTCTCGTTCTTTCATATTGTCAGTACATATAAGAAATGTTTTTGGGCAACAATTTTGCCTGACCAAAAACTTAATTTAACGCTTGTATTTTAATGTTATTTTTACAATAATGTACAATTGTATATTTACTTATTTTTCGTTCAATGTATTCTTAAATTTGAAAAAGCGTATATGTTATAAATTGTCTTTTTTTATTTCTTAAGGTAGTTACCCCGTAAAGCATTATGTGATGAATAAGACCAGGAGCCTTTCTATCACATTTTTTGCACTGTCTACATCATTTTATAACATCGTCTTAAACAACACAGGTCTCTATAAACTTATATCAACGGTTGAATATGAAGTTTTACTGCCGACACAACCGACTGTTGAAATATTTTAACATGAATTAAAAATACTATTATTAGGCAGATCCGCAGATTCCATGTTTGAATTTGTCTCACTTAACCGAAACTTATTGTCACCCTATTGGAAAGGGACAAGCTGCTCTGTCTGACTGTTTCGCTCGGCTCGTTTTTTAGCCACGAGAGCACAGTCTAGTTAGTTATATTACGTTTATGATTACTATACTCTTTGGCCGCAAGTGCCAGTACCACAGATCGTTCACGATAAGAAGTCCTCTAGCCGCTATATTGGTACTACTGTTTTTCAATACTTTTAATCTGTTTTTTGACAGATTTACAAAGCGTAATATAGCGGCCAATATAGCGGCTAAAGGACAACTTATGGTGAACAGATGACGTTATCAAAATGTCATGTTATCTTATTGTCATGGAAATAAGGTTGTACAGTAATTTAAAATGTGTGCAACCATTGCGCTTGACTGTACCAATATTTGAGTCAGCGAACATGTCTGTTTGTACTGTCTGGTGGTTTCTGTGTATGTATTTACGAAACAAGAATGTATGTAGTGAATCCGCTGTCTGGCACCCACCCATAGTACAAGCTTAGTGTTTTAGGCTAGATGGCGCTGTATGAGCAACCGTGAAAACGAAGTTAGTGCCTTAAAGTAGTTTTTTAGACGAGCCATTTGGTGTAATGGTCGAGTAGTCGGCTATTACACCAGAGGTCGGGTTCGATCCCCGCACGGTACAAACATTTGTGTGCATGAACATGTCTGTTTGTTCTGGGTGTTTCTGTATAATATGTATGTATTTACAAAAAAAAAGTATATAAGTAATGTTTATCCGTTGCCTAGCACCCATAGCACAAGCTAATGCTTAGTTTGGGGCTAGATGGCGCTGTGTGAATAATGTCCAGAGATATTTATTTATTTATTTTTAATTTATGTCGCAGTGTACATCGTCGCACATCAGCCGCGAGCCGTCGCCGCACCAGTCGCTCACGCCGCGCCGCCGCAGCCGCAACAACACGCCGCGCCTCTCCGCGCGCCCGCCCAACAACAACAACATTAAGAACAACGCCACTGCTACTGTTGTCGCGGACGCTCGCTCGCCGCGCAAGCTAGCCGCCTCACCACGGCCGAAGCTCAGGAGCATCAGTCCTAGGAAGGTGAGTGACTCGCTAGGGCCAGGACTAAAGAGCTTATAACTCATCTAGACGCCGCAAATCAAACTAAGAAAGTTAGTGATTCGCTAGCGCCAGAACTAAGGAGCTTATAATCTACCTAGAGGCCGCAAATCGCAATGTGTTTCTGGGTATATAAGACCTAATAACTGTCGTCTCGGTGTAGCGGGTGCAGGGCGGTGCCAGACAGTAACTGCTAAGTTACTGTTTGGCACTGTACTGTCTAAGGGCAGACCTGGCGCTTAACATCAGGTGTCTGATCTCCTCGTCTTGTTACACATTGCAATAAAAAAAAAAACGAACTAAAAACTAAAGACCAACAATTTTACATCAGAATTTGTTAGTGCCCGATTTCTCCTAACTGGCTTTTTCATATTTTTGGCACATTCATTTAGTATTGTTTAGGTCTTTCAATAATGGAACATCTATTAAGTACGGCTAAATAGAACTTTCAAATATAAGCAATACGAAAATTATCAAGGAGAAAAGGTTTTAAAACCGCTGTAAATAACTTGTAACATTTCCCCAGGCAAGACGGACCAGTCCGAAACCCACTCAGATCCTCAAAGCCACCATCAGCAGTATCAAGAGTAGCAACCCCCTGGCCACTGCGGAGAGCTCGCAGGGCCAGATGGACCAACTCCAGATGAACCCCGTGTCCATGATACACTGCGCCAAGAAGGAGACGCCTCGGGCTGACGCGGAGACTGTCGATGCACCGAGTGTCTCCGTGGACTCTCCAAGGCCTTCGCCAAGGGCCTTAGAGGAGATTGAGAAGTCGGAGAGGGAGAAGAAGAAGGTAAGTCTAATTAGTCCAGGTGAACCCCGTGTCCATGATACCTACACTGCGCCAAGAAGAAGACGCCTCGGGCTGAAGCAGAGACTGTCGTGGATGCACCGAGTGTCTCCGTGGACTCTCCGAGGCCTTCGCCAAGGGCTTTAGAGGAGATTGAGAAGTCGGAGAGGGAAAAGAAGAAGGTAAGTCTAATTAGTCCAGGTGAACCCCGTGTCCATGATACACTGCGCCAAGAAGGAGACGCCCACGGCTGACGCAGAGACTATCGATGCACCGAGTGTCTCCGTGGACTCTCCGAGGCCTTCGCCAAGGGCGTTAGAGGAGATTGAGAAGTCTGAAAGAGAGTAGGTAAGTCTTGTTCAAAACCTCGTATGAATTGGCAATTTCTAGCAAATTTAGTCTATAACTTATATTACTGTAAAGTTTCATCCAAATGTTTTCGGTCGATTTTGCGTGAAACATATCAAGCAAGCATACGAAATGCATTTCACAAACTTTCGCATTCATACCTCTAATATCAGAACGACATTTATTATAAAGGTATATATTTTGGTAACAAAAACTAAATGATCTTATAACGAAAATAATTTATTGAAAATTGGTACAGTTAAGCATACAAATAAAAAATCTAGCAATTTCATATGAATGTAAATACATAAAGTTAATAATAATTGAATAAATAGTTATCCGAAAGCTGGCCATGCCCGTCGCTTTGCCGCGACAATATAATATTTACAACATGTCTTTATGTACTTTTGAAATTATTTATATAAATAATCTCTAAAATACTGTCATAGATTGTCAACATTTGACTTCATTTAATAAGGCATTATTTTCTCGATGTAATTATAGTAAAACAGTACTGAATCTAATGACTGGTGCAATTTGAAGCCTTAATTTACTCATAGTTTAATAAATAATATTAAATATTTTACTTATCACAATGATAAACAGTAACACATGTAATCTTAGGGCATATCCATATAGGAATGAATCACGCGCAGGTATTCGGCACAGGATTCTATTCTCTATGTCGTACTAATGAGCGCTGAATTTCGCCAACAAACTAATAATGGTTCTGGTTGATCGAGCCCCCTGCTTCCTATATAAACACACCCTTACCCTTATTGACTTATTTATTAATTTTTGACTTTAAGTCACGGTCACAAAGAATGACTTGAAAAGACTTGTTCTTGTCTTAAGGATCAAATATGTTTTGTACATGTGGATTAAAATATAATTTTATAATTCATATTTGTACATGGCTTTAAAAATGGCTGCGTCAGCCAGTGTCCTTACGCTATAAACATAAAGTTTAAAATGTTACACAGTTTTGGTAGTCTTAAGGACTGTAGTTTAACTACAGAAGGTAGTGTGATGGATAGTCATGTAAGTGCACTTTATCTTAGGTTTGTACGGGTGGATAGTTGAACGGTGGCGTGTTTAGGCGCATTTGCCGCAGAGAGGCTTGTTGTCCATCACGGAGAACGTCGAGTCTGTGACGGGGTTGCTGCATTTCTGGAAAGAGATAACGAATATTATAATCTTTGTCTCCTTTTCTTTCTCCGAGCGATTGTTACAATCTAGCTAGGTTACGTTTAAGAAATGATCCAAGGTTCGGCAATTCTAGTTATTACATTGGGGCGACTGCCATCTTATCTTCGTGACCCTTAACAGGGGGACTTATTGGATTATGGCTACACAGCGATTAAACTGCGCTGGTTCGACTGTGAAATATTCCCCCCAAATGGTCCATTATCTTGTAGCGTTGAAGGCGTTTAGAAGCTGGGTCGTAGCGTTATTTTGCTCCTCGGTGAACTAAATGTGACCCAGTGGTCGAAATGTCATAGAATCTGTGTCTGCGACACGGGGACGATAGACAGTGTGGTCATCGCTGACTCCGCCTTTTCTAGGGCATGACAGCGCACTTCTCCGCCACAACGGAGGGTACCTTACGTATTCACCTAAATGGTCGAGTGAAATACTAGTATACAAATGGCAAATATAGTGTCAAATATATAAGCAAAGTGTATCTATTGAATGTCTTGCCAGTCATTAGTAGTCAGTTGGCAAAACTCAAGCAGATAGAGGGCGCTGTACTTACATTGCAAGTGAAGCAGTCGCGATGCCACTTGGCGTCGAGGGCGATGATCGCCTTGTCGACGATGGGCTTGGCGCAGCCGTTGCATCTCGCTGCGAACTTGTCGGCGTAGCACACTGAGCAGTACGGGCGGCCGGCCTGGAAACAACATCGATTTGTTGTTAAAATACTAAAAATTAGGACTGGCCTTTAGTCCCAAGCCTTACGGGCACAGGCTCCGTGTACGTACATAATTCAAAACGGACACGTTCTTGACCCACAAAAGTGTGCGGGGATTAAACCCACAACCTCTGGCTTCTAACTTCCTAAACCATAACATCCATACCGGCCACTCGACGAATAAAGATGTTATTATCATTTAGCTCACCTGCTCCATGAAACCACCACCGCCGAGTTCCTTCTTGCATCCGCCGCAGACGAAATGGTTGGCGTGCCACGCCACTCCAAGGGCTTGAATCACGCGCTGTAAATAGAAAATAGACCTTATTAGCTATGACAGCTCGGTTTGGAATAAATACACTGAGTTTACCAGTTATCATGTGTGAATTAGAGCTGTATGAGAACTAATTTTTCCATAAATCTTTCTTCGAGCTATATCGACTGTGCTCGGGGTATCTTTGGTGTGTCGTGATGATTTCTTTAATTGCTTGCGCGAAGCAGGATTCCTTACTAAATCGTATGGCAGCGCCCACTGTCATCACTTTGTTGAACTGTTTGTTGATCAAGACGGAGGTCGCCACAAACCCACACCCAGATTGATTCAATCCCCTCCTCGCATGGGAAAAGTTGCAGTTTTTCTAGTGGGTATAATATTGTATATTGAACGCTGTCTACCTCGACTTTGCATTTTACATTATAGGATCGAATATCAGAGACTAGTTGGTAGACCGCAGGTGCATTTGAAAAGTGATATCCGAAGGATAGCGGGCAAATATTGAACATTGACAGAATAAATCGAGGTGAAGCGGGCCGAAAGAGGACTACATCAAACTGGTTGAAGAAGGCTTGAGATGACGATGATAGGTACATAAAGCCTGATTAGGAATATAAAAAACCTCACCATATTGCGGAAAAATATTGGAACTAATTTCTTCAAGTGGGAACAATCAAATAATAGAAAAAATAAGATGTCATTCATTGTTATTCTGTCAAAGTGTGATGTCAATTGTCAACGGTGCCTTGTTACTATTGGTTAATGTGAGTTGTTTGTAAGAGTAACCATAGCGACCCAATGTTGCAATAACCATAGCATATGTGGCGCCTCCGGAGCAGGTTTTTTTATATTTCTGGTTGGGCTTTACTTTATTATAAATAGCCTTCCGCCCGCAGTTTCACCCGCGCGTAATCTCTTTTTTCAAATATCCCCCCTTCCCCCACATTTTCAGGATCAAAATTAAGGATGTTCACCGGGGATAGTGTAGCATTTCAACAGTGAAAGAATTATTCCAATCGGTTCAGTAGTTTCAAAATTGATATTCCCGCGGGAATGAGACGTTTCCCGTAGGAATTTTATAGCCTATGTCCTATTCCGGGTTATAAACTATACGTGTGCCAAATTTCATCTAAATCCGTCCAGCCGTTTAGGCGTGATTGAGTAACAAACATCCAAACATCTAAACATCCAAACATCCAGACTTTCGCATTTATAATATTAGTAGGAAGTAGGATAGCACATCAACTCTTCTTGTGAAGTGTATCTCAATGAAATAGACAATGATGGCAGCTTACCGTCAAGAGTATGTTACAAACATTGTGTGCCTGAAGTAGTATAAAAAGATCGAGACTTATTTTGTATCTCCGTACCATAGTGAAGTGTTATTCTAATGTATAGTTTATAAAACACCCACGCGCGATTTCTCGATGACCAATCAAATTTTAAAATACTCGAGCTTAAGAGCTTATTACGGGACATCCTATTTTCCATTGTGTGTGTGCAATTGATTTAAAGTTGTTGTAGTAGGCGTAAGTGGTCTGTCCCGCTATCTCCGCCTATTAGTAAGACCTATTTATGGGTATCAACCATTAATTAAATTAAAAAATATGCGCCTGCGGATACTCACTCAACGCTGTTTCTTTTTGAACATTATTTTTTATTGTTTCAGTCCAAGCTATTTTGCATTCTATTCTAATGCGTTAGGACACAAAAATATGTTCCATTCCTTTGTATTTTCGATATATACTTGACTAGCTGACCCGGTGAACTTCGGATCACTTACTTTAGTATTTTCCTCGCAATTTTTCCATATTTTCGTTAATCGTCATCGTTTAAACCTTCCCTGGACTTTCACGAATATTTCAAGACTAAATTTGTCAAATCGGTTTAGCCATTCTCGAGTTTTAGCGAGACTAACGAACAGCAATTCATTTTTACACGCTTTATATTAGCTTCACTTGTAACTATGTATGTAAGAAAATCTTGGAATCTTGATTTGACCCACTTCCCGGTCTTATTTATATGGATACATTATATTATGCTAGATAGGAGTGGAGAGAATTATTTTAAAAATTAGCTTTAAGGGTCGTTGTACAATATAATAATTCTTAAAATGTAACGAAAATACGCCATAAAACGATTTCTTTAAAATAATTATCTTGTTGTTACTGTCCATCTTTTGTGAAAAGCAGCGAAGTGTCTAAGGCATAATAATATTTTGTGAAGCGACATCACTTAAAAAATCAAGTGTGTATGTCAGAAACTTTTATACCATTAAGAATCTTCATTAACTGAGCCCTAGAAATTAGTATGGTTATTAAAACAAACATGAATCAACCTGTCCCATTGTAAGCAATGCCCAGACTAAACTATGGACATTCTTAAACTGATGTCACAGTACAGTTAACAGAAGGTTAATGCGATTGCAAAAAAATAATTAGCGATAAAGTTGATTTAAACAAAATTGCCATGTTTGGTCGCCAGTTACTTAATTTTGTATTTATCTGGTAATCCATCATGTTTACATAATTTTTCAGGTCAGCAGTAACCATAATGCTAGACGCCATTTAAAATTCTTACTGGACAATCTCTTACTGGAAAATTAGAATGCAGCAATTATTACTTTCTTTTTCACTTTGATTGATTTTACACTTTGGTTACACGGTTTTTCTTATGTTAATGGTAATAGTTCTTCAGAATTGCTTCCGCCCGGCACTTAATCTACTTTACAAATTAATCGAAATCTTTTTATTCTGATACATATACAATTTTCACCTAATTTAGGTCTCAGTATACTTGAAATGAAAGACTTGAAAGTCAGAGAAGCCTGGCAAGTATCCCATGGCCCTTTACCGACTGTGTGGTTGTCTGCTCTTTGAATTGAAATTTTAAAAATCTAGAGTTTTGGTATCAAAGAGTAACTTTCGTATTTTTAATATTAGAAGGAAGTTTTTTTCCCTAAACTCGTTATACTGGTTACTATTAAGCTGTGTCGAGTAAATGCAAGATGTTTTTCTCCAAACGCGGTGATGTCATCTCGGAACAATAGCGGCCGTTCAGCGGCTGATCGCTTCCATTTGTGGATCTGATGAATGATCGTTTTTTGCCAGACACATTATTTATTAGGTAAGGAAGCGGTGAGTCCGCCGAGCCGGCTGGTACGGGATTCCGCTGCAAATTCTCGCATTATTAGCATTTCTCGTTTGATTGTTTTATATTTTCTCTGTATTTTTGATGTGATGTTAAGGTTGCATCGGGGTAAATAAACATGGTTTTTAACCTAACCAATGAGTAATCTCTGCTTCGAAGACTTGTTAATGTTATTGCTAGTTTTGCGCTTATTGCAAACTGTGGACACTCCATTTCTAATATATGGAAAGGCGTACCAAATCGATAAGCCGCAAACTCAGTCTGCCGCTAACAGTTTGCCTACTGGGGACGCAGCCTAAGACGGCATATTGGGTTGTAGCGTCACGTTTTTAATAGAATAGCGCCAATTGAAAAATCTATGTTAATTAGGACACTGCAATTTATATAGTTTACGACTAAAAACGATGAAGAAAAGCAAAAGACTTGTCAGCTAATTAGCAGGCTCATTCAGGCAATAAAGCGTGTGATGTGACCGTAAACAGTCGCTTGTTTGTTTACATGCGGTGCGCGCGCAATTAACGCGTATACTGACGTATGTGCAAGGCCGCCAATGAGACTTTGTACTGTGGTCCTTTTAATGAGTTCTGGGAGGTTTGATAGGGATCTCCGTCCTTCGTGTTTGAAGAGGTTATATATCGCTGAAATGTAACATGTCTCTGGCGCCTGGTTTTGTTCTTATATGGACTGGACAATCGCCTCAGTGTGGGCATCGGCTCCGGCCCTTTAGAATGTGAAAGGAGTTGCTCCTTTTGATTGAGATTAATGGGTATAATAATAATCGGGACCGTCCAGTCCCGAAACCTAATGCCACACTTAATTTAAATCTAGTTGTTGATCTGATGGTTGCCGGCCTTTAAAAGAATATGGAAGGACGGGGTTATTGGGCAATGGAAATAGGGATGCACCAGCACTCACCAAAGAATGCGGAATTTTTTGCAGCATGGCTCTACCAATTTTTTTTATTTTTGCTTTTATGCACCATAACCGCAGGCTAGCTAGACCTGCGGCCGTGTGTGGGACTCAAGACTAAAGCGTCCACTACCCAATAAACTCCCCCGGTTTTCCCTTCACTCCCAATTAGGACGAGCCGGTGCCAGCCTTGTAGCTTTTGACCAGTCCATCCCTGGGAGCATGGCTCTACTATACTTTTTTGACGGAATAGGGCAGTTTATATTGAAAGGCCGTCTAATTCTTATTTCCTGAATTCACTTGACTGGTATTCCGATCTGACCGTCCGGTTTCAGAGATCCTTTAATGACTGCTGTTACTGATATGTCATTTTATACTTATAGACATTAAGATCAGTAGCGCCATTTTCCCTTCCATATAAGGCTGTTTTCCGCACCACTCTCGCGCAGTGCGTCACGAGACAGCCCACGGCGCTACGCTCTATGAATAATGACTCAAATTAATGACATTGATCCTTTTTTGTATTGGGAAGTAGACGTGGTGTATTTGTGAATCATTTGCTTTACGATGTGGGAGGTCCCGTGGTTTGATGGTGAATGTGATGGACTGAGTATAGGCAAGTGGTTGACTTATACATAATTGAATAGTTAGAAGAGATTTTCACCAATGACCATTTTAAATGTAGTTGAGCGTATTCTCAGAAATGGTTTTTTTTTTTAAATCTCTTCTTCGGAGAATGACTAGAAACTATTTAAGACCGGCAATGCAAATGTGATGTAGGGGACTCCCTTCCCAAAAGATTGACCACTACACGTAGTTAATAGTCAATTTTTGTATCATAAAAGGGTAATTTTACTGTGATAAACTATACTAGCGTGTCAGAAAGTGGCACTGATAATTTACACCAATATTTGGAAACGCTAATGTGGTTTATGCAGTTGAACCTTTTAATATAAGGAAATAAATGTCATGACACTGACCTTGTGGAAGTAAAATGAAATTCGATAATATTATTATGTGTGTGCATTAGCCAAGGACTTCCATCTTTAGTATGAATGATGTCATTGCCACAATGGGAAAATTGCCTAATCAGATAAACCAAGCAGTTTAACTTATCTCGTAACACCACCTGCGCCGTCTGATATCATCACCATTAAAAGTCACTTTGCTAAGTAATTAGGTATAAAGTGTAATTAGTTGCTAATAATCTAGTATTTAACATGTCCAACGAGTGTGAGTACGACAGGCAAGTCTAATAACTTGCCTTCCTTATGGCCGCTGTAAACAAACACTGAGTAATGTCAAAGCTAATGTGTGATGATTCATATGAATGGAAATGGAACATTAAAAAAAAAGGAACTTATTTTTTGACTTGATTGATTGAGGTATTTTTTATTTAGGTTGTTTTTTATTTCGGATTAACTCCTAATATATCCAAACTAGAACTAATATCCTTACATAATTTGGGTTCATATTTCGGTCTTTCGAGTCGCGATTTTTAGTACGCGGTCGTCACATTGTACTAAGCTGGTATCTCTCATTTTCTTCACACCTCTGACGGTGATTTGCCTCCCAAATGACTTTTAATATCTTTGGCTACATTTCAAAACAGAAGTTACTCCGTAAATAATGACTCTTTATTTGTAAATGTCCAACTATTTACCTTTGTTTATTGACTTGCATAGTATTTCCATTTTACTCGGCGTGAAGTAAATACAATTCATTACATTGTGTTCTTAAGAACGTTTGACAATGTTCATTATATTTTACTACTACATAGTTTGCTCTTGACTGACCTTTATCTTAATTTATTATTCTTGTATTGAACATATTGTATTGGTCATACAACAGTGTTTTTAGCTTTGGGTGAAGTGAAAAGAAAAAGAGTAGCATGATTTGAAAAGTTTAATGCTATTAGGATCACTGAAACGTATACGTAAAATACTATGGACCGTTGCATCCATCCAAAATTCATGTCTCAAAAGTTATTTCTAAATGTATCTATTGAATATTTAATTAATTTACCTCATTGACTATACATACGAGTATAATCCTACAGCGAAAGATGATATTTCCTCATCTATTTAAGAGCTGAGTCACACTCGATTGTTAATACGATTTTTTCTATATGGAGTTAGGTTCAAGGTCGCCAGCTAATAGGCACATTTGGTTTTTGAAACTTAATTGATAAATGTAGTTTGTTGTCGTTCTTTTAACAAGTATCTGATTTACAAGCTATTAAGTCATTACTGCCGTTGCAAGATAGATGTGCGGCCACTTCGGCCTATTCAATTTAAAGAAATACCAGAAACTGAACTGTGTTTTAACATTTATTAGATGGAGAAAGATTGGTTCTATTAAGTTATGTTAGTAAAAACATTATCATTAGTGTACATTATTACCAAAAATCTATCGTTTCAACTAAAAACTAATGTTTGTGTACTGATAAGCCTTTCGAGGGTTCCAAAATTGTTTTTCTTTTTGTCAATAAAAAAAGACAGCATAATTTTTGTCAAAAAATATCCTTGGACACATTGGGACCAGATTTTCGATACAATTAGTCATCGTTTGGGACCAAATGACATGTTTAAAAACGTTTCAACCTTATCGTATTTACATAAGACACCACGTGTGCACATTTTATTGCACGTGATTGTAAAAATACTCGTATTTTTTGACTGGGGGAGCAGATTTTAATGAAGCTGTTTTATGGGGCAATTATCAGGAGTTCAAATATTGACAACCGAGAATCTCCCTATTGGGTCTGTGACGTCATTTGATGACCAGTCACTTCCCAGGGCTTAGTCATGGCATCTGAGGTGGTTGACTTGGGTTGACCGTCACGCTTGTTGTTTCCGCGTATTTGGTATACACCATTATTTATAATAATGAGCTGGCAAAAATCAAAGATCGTTGAAAAGGTAGATACGAATTTATCATAATATTCTAGTTGTTAGTTGTCCTTATCTTAATTTTTTTATTGATTAATTATTGTTTTAAGTGATAGTCAAAACAAAATATAAAGGCTTTTCCATAATTTCCACTGACATGTCACTACTAATCTAGTTTATGTACGCATTGTTACTAACCTAAAAATAGATCTATGACATCTGATAATAAACTTTTAATAATTATGAGTCGCTTGTTATGGTTGTGGTTGCGATGGTATCGCACGTTCAAAATCGCAAATAGTGGCGCCCAATGGTTAGCGGTTGTCGTAGCCTCTGGACGCTTTCAACGCCTCGCTGAAACGATCTCATGCTGTCTCTAGATCTGTCTTTTGAGAAAACGACGCCAGTTTTCACAGTCTAAGCGTAAGCAGGAGAAAGCGTCTCTCAAACCGTACAGTACGTGACCACTGTGGTTCTAGAGTGCAAGGATGAACAAGTAGGTACTTACGTCAGTGATGGGCTCCCCGCAGCCGTGGCACCGCGGGCTGTGGAACTCTGCGAAGCATGGGACGCAGTGGACGCCGCCGCTGTGCTGGTGGAACTTGGCGCCGTCGATGGGCTTCTTGCACGTGTTGCACGTGAAGTGCTCCGGGTGCCACTTCTTGTCCAGGGCTTTCACGATCTGCGGAGATAATACTTGTTGTAAAGCAGTCCAGAGATGTTTCTTTCTGGCTACAATTAGTCTATTGACATAGATTTCTTTATGAATGTGAAGAAATCTTTATGGATACCCCAGCCAGCAGCTGAGGTTATGTCAGAGTAGCCTCTAGCAGAGGGGTACTGACTAAAACTCAACTGCGACCATATCCAGCCCAGTTACCCCTTAACTGGTCGCCACATTGGGCAAGCGTGGCGGTAAGCCAGTACCTATCTATCATTGGTGCTAGAGGTCTTTGGCTGATGCCAGCCCAGTTACCAATTAACTGGTCGCCATACATCGAGAGATTAGTCTTTTTTGCGGAGGGGAATGCTCTTTCTTGCACGTAGCTAACTTCCCCGGTTTTTCCTTTCACGCTATTTGGACAAGCTGGTATCAGCCATAATGGCTATTTATTGCCTATCCCCATATAGAGATTCCTCTGCTACTGGGAGCGTGCCACAGGGGAATCTTCCCCTTAGGCACAAACCACGGGAGAGGAAGTTTCATAAGTGTGTAATAGTAAGGATGATTCAATGAATATAAATATGTATACGTTTGTTTTTCCTAGTGAGTAACGCTTATTTAAAATCCATTTATAAATATTTGGTCAACACTGAGGTCTGTCACGTACGAACATTCCATTCAGTAGTTTCAATCTTCTCAATTTGATAGTCGACCAAATAATTACTCGAATATAAGTCAAATTTTATGATAGAAGTAGCTTTTCGTTCAAGGTTTTAGAGATGTAGTTTAGGTATTTTAACTAAGTATAAACAGAATTTTCCTTGAATATTTTGACCCCCTATTTAATCTTTTTAATGGTAGATTTTCAGAAAGAAGGTACTAGGTATTATTTGGTTAAAAAGAGCTCGGGACTTAAAACCCGCCCAATAAAGATTTTAACAATAAAATATCCTATCTAAGAGCATATAGGTAGAAGTGCAGCGGCAGACTGGTAGTCTGAGCAGCGGAATCCTCCCCGCCTTGACACTGGCCATATGTCGCGGCTTTCGATGCGCGGGCGCAGTATTAGGTAGCGGTCGCGTTTTCGCCTCCTTTAATGGCGCTCGAGGTGCCGTCGTTGCATTTTAAGTAGGTTGACATTTTTTATCACCTGCTATTAATAATTTAATTGGTTTTTAAAAAGGATTGTTATTTATTGTGCGTTATCATTTTATGGTACGCCATCAATTTTTCTTAGCCGAGATACTGAGAAGCAGTGTTGGGCAAAAATACAGTCATTTCAATTACATGATATTGAAATTAAAGTAATTTAATTACTAATTACATTACAAGAGTAAATAATGACGCCCAACACTGCTGAGAAGGTATGTAGGCAGGTTTATAGAGTCACCTGTCTCCCTGGTTACCACCATTAAGCTAGAAGGAACACCCCAAGGCTTAGTGGGTAAACTTTTCCCTTTTCTTATGTGGGAGAGTCGCACACATCACTGAGGATGACGGTACGTAACGTAATATTAATAGAGGTAGACAGGCTTGTAAAATGACGCTCATTATAAAATGAAGTCATTATTTCACTTTCAATAATGTGAAGATAACAATGTACTATCGCATTTATTCCTATTTTAGTTATAACCGCAGCACACATTACTTGAATTGCAAGTTTTCCTCGTCAATTTTCAGTTCTTGGCACAGTCTTTGTACTAAAGTCGTGAGTAATTAGTTGATGAAAGTGTTTTATGCCGTTAATTGTTCGTCATAATGTTGTAATATGGGTCAATGTTGGCACAACTTTGGTCATTTTAACAGTGCTTTTCATTGTTACTTCCAAATATGTTTGTCAACATCTCCATTTATTTGGGGTATCAAATAAAGTGCGTTTGAACTATGAGCTTTCAGAGCAAATTAATTTGTTTTTTATGTTTTAATTTATACTTAACTAGAATTTCTGTAAAGTTTCATGAAAATCCGTTCAATAGCTTTAGCGTGAAAATTGCAAACTAATATTGCATATTATTTTCATAATACAATAACATGACAATTCAAACAAAATATCATAAAGTCAATATAAGCTAATCATTGAACCCGTTTGTAGTGCAATTGCGAATTTATTAGTTATCGAGATAAACACAGGAAAATTTATCGGTGCGCGATAAAATTTGCGCCCGGCACTCTTGCTTGCGGTTATCCGACCAATCGGCGTAAGCGATAAAGCTCACAAGTCTGCTTTTTTGCCTTTCCTTATTTTTAGGAAAGGCTTAATTTTAGCTTTGTGGCAAATTATCTGTGCCATATTTGTTAAACTTAGTATCAACAATGTTAACTTTGCTATACAGTAACACATTAAATGTTATAATTCAATATAAAATTAAATTTATTTTTCATTCAAAGAATCCTGAAGAGTTTGTAACCTTGGCGGTCATGCTCGCTAAAATGTGCTTGGGGTGGTGGCGTTATGTGTCGGGTGGTTACATTCCCTATAATATGGTTGAGTGAAATTATGGCTGGCACATACGTCATACTTGTGCTGCAGGTGCCACCTTTGGGCACTGGTCTTCCAGGGCTCACGGATTTTTCTCGATTATAGTCTCATTCTTATACTTTATACTGTATGGCTTGGTATTCTAAAACTAATCAGAATTGTAACAAATAAATTGTAAACAAACATGGCGATGAAAAAGAGTAACTGTCGAGTTTCTTGCCGGTTCTTCTCGGCAGATGACTGCATTCCGATACCGGTGGTAGAGTCACTCTGTAATTGACGATTCATAAATACTTGATACAAGTTTACATGAATAAAGAATATTTTGATTTTTTTTTTTTTGATTTTTTTGATTCTATATTTCTGTATTATTATTTTGCTCCGGTACAGATTTCCACAGAAAACAACTGTACGTTACTTACCTACCTGTTTTTTATTTAAAATGTCGTTGTATGAATCATTAATCGTTCCGATAAAACAATCATGTTAACGTATTAGTGGCAAATTCTATTTAGGTATTTTCAATAAACTCTTTTTTACGGCCGTTTTATTATAGATATTAAATAAGAATGAAACTTGCTTCTTATTTTAAAAATGGAAAAAGGTGCTGCGTGCGTCTAAGTAATCTGGCAGATAACTTATCTGCCAGCCGTGAAACCTATTGATCTGATAAGCTAGCGTTAAAAGTTGTCTATCCTGTGGTTTATTCGGTAGTATTTTATGTGCATTTAATTATTTACGTGAAAAACGTATATGATGACATTAACCTATTGACCCATGCAAACAGGCGGTGCGATAAAATATATGACATAATACCTAAATAGTACTAATTTGTAAATAATATCACCGCGCAGATTTATTTACGTATTTATCCAATTAATATTAATTGTATGTGTACAAACAGACAGAACTCCGACTGTTATTTAAATAACTAAGCAATGATAACCGATGTATTCGATAGCTATTCGCAGGGATGACGTCATCCTTATCTACAACAATGTTTGTTCTCGCTGCACTAGCACATTGACCCGGTTTTGTTTTTTACAAATAAACAATTTCATTTAAATGTCACGGACAGAATTTATTCCTTTTTTTGCTGACCACTTTATGTTTACTCACTATCAGCTGATATACCTACTTGTCATCAAACTATGGTCAAGTATATCTATCTATTAATTAATGCAGTTCAAGAGCCTTGATCTTGGGAATCAATCATGATTCATAGAACAGTGATGAATAAATTAGCATCAATTTAAAACTCTGGTAATAAAGCTGGTAGTTATTCCAGAGTTCTGATAGAAAGGCGTTCTTTTGAATAGTAGTCAAAGGATAGTTTTTAATTAATTATTACACTAACACACAAATTTTATTTTGTTGAATATATAATATAAAAAAACTTACCCTCCCTGTGATGACAGCATTGCAGCTGTTGCAGACGGCAGGTTCTTCTTTGGTGGACTGTAACAAGCAAAATAAAATGTTACTTTAATAAATTAAAAGCAAAAAGAAAAACATTTCATAAAGTGCTAAATAACTATAGTTATATCAGTTAATAACACTGCCAGGATTCGTTTGCATTAAATCGGTCAATCGGTGAACCGAGCACCAGGTCGTCCCTCTTAGGGTGGGAGTTTGGTGGGTAGTGGACGAATAGTCCTGATTCCCACACAACGAACACAGGTCTTGCTAGTTAGAATTGTGGATATTAACTTATGCTAAAAAAATCAATTGTAGTTGCCAAAAGTTATTTAAGTATTGTAATAAAATATGACGAATTCACAAATCAAAATTTTGAAATATACTAACAAAAAGACATAACTTGCCAACTTTAAAATATGATAACAGTTCGAAGTGCCTAAATCCTAACGAGAGGATTGGTTTAAGTAGTTAATCCACCTCATGATACGGTTGACATTTTTCTTTAGGTATTGCGTAATGCGTACAGCGTTAAATTATATTTTGGACCTTATCTCAAAGTCGTAGAGTACATAACGCAAGTCGCCCACGTCTTCCTGCAATTCCAACAGGTATCCAACAAATGGGCGTGACGTGAAGATTCTTCCGACATACTATAGCCCAAAACAGTATAGTAATTGTACATATAATTTTTTTATAAATCGATAACAATTTCTCTAAATTCAGTTCACGTGAGAGATTTTTGAGCTTAATGAGATTCATGAGCACTAAAATTATTAACATGGGATAGACAAAAGGAATTGTTAATCAGTCTTTGTACATCCGTCTACATAGGATGCAAAATAAGAGGCATTTTGACGCACTCAAGTAATAAAGAACGCATTTTCTAAACCCAAAACTTCGCAACGTGATATGTTGGTATAGTCATCAACGATTTCACATACATTAAAGCTCATTTTAGTCTGTGGTGAACACTAACAGATATGCTCGTGATAATTATCAGTCAAATAAAAATTATCCTGACTTTTTTTTTTAAAGTGACAGCATCGAAATTATCTATCCGATAAATTATCAATAATTTATGTAACGTTATTGAAACTGGCTTTTAGTGTGTTTACATAGAATATTTTAATACTGGCGACCAAGACAAAATAGTTCATGGTCAGAATAAACATGCTTTTCTGGCGTTCGATAGATTGTATTGTAATGTCAACAGATGACCCATCTGTGTAATGTAACTATATTGAGTACACTAATGAGTTTACTTAATTCCAGTTCGTACCTAGTTATGTTAATTAGTAAATGTTTCCACTTGATTCTACAACTCTGTGCTTATTAGTTGAATGATTACGTCGCACGTGTATGTAACGTCTCTTTTTGTTGAAAACTTCGCGACCATTATCATGATTGTGGTCAAAATTGTAAAATTTCATTATTACAAAAACTGATAGAAAATCATTAACATCACTCATAATCTTTCCATGAAAATGATGATTCCGTCCTTTTATCCCTATCAGACAAATAGGGCTAGCAAAAGTATTTTCTAAGTGGTTCAATTTTCAATATTTGTCCCTGATCATAAAACGTGTGCGGATAAGAACAAATGCATTGCGATCAATAATCTTTCCAGCTTAACTATTAAGTTTCAATGACGTTTGTATTGGGTTCAATAACATGTCATGATTCTTCTTTGATATTGTATCGTTGCTAAATACTTCAGGCCTAATGGCCTTGCCTTAAGTTTATGACTGACCATTTTTGTCTCCAGTAAAGAGATCATCTGCATTATTGATATGAATGCTCATAAATAAATATTTCCAAACATGATCCTGGTGACGTTAAAAGTACGTGCTTATATTATCATCGCTTATCGAACTTTTGCACAACTGAAGGTTACTTTTGGATCGATTACGATAAGATTACCTACAATTCTGGTTTGCTATTGTTATTCGCCTTTCGTTTACTTTGAATTCGCATCGAATATAACATTTATTATTATCAAACTTTGTCATGCGAAGTTTCTTTTTAGGTAAAGTGAGAATTGATAATGATGGATCGCTTTATTGCATTTTTTATCATAAACATGACATTTTAGAGTATAAATGTTAACTGAATCAAATTGATAATGAAGATGATAATGAATTGATTTCCAGTTTTAGACGAAATGTTTTACATTGTTATGACTTCAAATTTTTTGTTGTCTATCTTGATCTATTTATTTAGCATGTTAAAGAGAACTGTCAACCTTTTCGGATTACACGACGGCATTTTTTATCTCGTAAATCAACGAATACTCCTAATTGTAATGTTTTCTTTTACAAACATGGAGCCTTGCCAATTTTTCGGTGGTCAGACTTATCTCTTGTCATTCAAGGCAGTTATAGTTAATCTGCGCTACAAACCATCGTTTCGCGCGAAATAGTATTTAGCTTCTTATACATAGTGTATTTGCCAATTTATTTGTTTATCTTGACTTGCAAAATCCTACCGCTTCATAGTAACTAAATTTACAAGACCTTCATCTTTGAGGTTATTGGTTTAAGGGTACAGCTCGTATTTACTTAATCATAAAAGTTCTATGGCAGCTAGACAGTTGGACTCTTAAGGAATAAACCATCCAAAAAGTTTAAAAGGAGAAGAATAAATGTTGTTATTTTGTTTATCTAAATTGTTTTGTAACATAAATCAAAGACGAGCTGAAATGCTCGGTAACAGATAGTATCAGCATTTCACCGCGCGTGTTTCTCCTGCATAAACAGGCAGACAATGCGTTCCCTTGTAGGCAGCGATCCATTCGCAGGAAAGCGGCAGAGGCATGCCACGCAACTGTGTCGCGAACGTATTTGGAAGCTTCTCGTGGTGCATGTAGTAAGCGGTAGCGGATTGCCATGCCAATCAGGCCTTCTAACTTCAGGAATTTGATACGGTTAAATTACAGAGTAGGGTAGTGACACCGGTTTGCCGACCAGCACCAGTTTCCGACCACTTCACACGTTTTTTTGAATAATAGATAGACTATAGACAGCTCATTTCTAATTTCGCGCCAGTCGACCTGGACAAACTCCACGGTTCTTAATCCAACAGCATGACTTTATAATTTGCGAACTGAGCCCTCAGTCGCCATTTCAAAATTTGGTGTGTTGACACGTGACAAATTTAGCAAAAATCATTGCAGGTGGATCGATTTTCAAATGTTAGATTTTGAGTGTTACTATTATTTTATAGGGGTTTGATTTGGTTTGTGTGTAGGATAAGATGTTTAATTTCAATATTCAAGTGCCCAAACTCACCAAACATTTCATAATTTGTAATATTTTTGGTGGTCGGGCAATAGGTTATCGATTCATATCAAAATCTAGTTTCCGACCGGGTGGTCGGAAAACCGGTTTATTTACGTCATTTTTCTTTGCCTTCATTGCGGAAACCTTAAATGCACCAACATAGATTCATTTACATTTGTGAACAGATAGGAATTTGTGACTTGACAACCAGTTTCCGACCGCCAGTATACCTCATAGTTTCAAAGATAATGAACTTTAAAAATACCAAAAGTTTAGCGGCCGACAACCGGTGAAAACAAACCCTGATAACGGCCGTCTTTAACAGGCAGTCGATAACTGGTAAAATTGTACCTGTTTTCGGGCCGTTCAAAAAAATCCTAATTCCTACTATATAATATTATATATTATGTATATATTATGTATATGTATGTATATAATATATAATATTATAAATGCGAAAGTCTGGATGTTTGGAAATTTGGATGTTTAGATGTTTGGATGTTTGTTACTCAATCACACTTAAACGGCTGAACGGATTTAGATGAAATTTGGCACACGTATAGTTTATAACCCGGATTAGGACATAAGGCTATAAAATTCCTACGGGAAACGTCTTATTCCTGCGGGAATAACAATTTTGAAACTACTGAACCGATTTGAATAATTCTATCACTGTTGGAAAGCTACACTATCCCCGGTCAACATAGGGTACTTTATTGATTTCGGAAATGTGGGGGGGAAGGGGGGGTGATATTTGAAAAAGGGGATTACGCGCGTGTGAAACCTCAGGAGGAAGGCTACTAAGATAATATAAAAAAAATAGAAGAGAAGAGAGAGAGAAAGAGAGAAACGTAATTAGTAATAAATAAAACTTTATTAGAACTAGGAAATTAAACGCACCCGATAAATACTAAACATTTAATTAATTTCTGTTTGTTACATTTTTTGTTTGTGTTTTTGTTTTTTCGCGCCTCGATGGTCTAGTGGATTAAGTACCGGGCCGAGATCGCGGGGTACTGGGTTCAATTCCTGGGTCGAGCTAACTTTGTGTCGGTTTTTTCGGACACTGCTCGGGTTTGTGATCACTAATCCGCATTTGGCAAGCGTGGTGATTAAGCCAGTACCCATAATTGTAACGATAACTTGATTTCAAGGATGGAGGCCTTTGCCCTTCAGAGAAGCATGCCGGCAGAACGGAGTTCCAAGATCCACTATAGGATAGGCTTTTCGATCGTGTTCAAAATCAAAGGAAATCAACAAATATGACCTTTTGGTTACTCAATTGTATTTTTAGGTCGCAAAAGAGAGTAAAAATATACCGCTTTTTTGATTTCATTAACTGTTTCACTTTCATACAATAATATACCCTATGGCTATTGAATAAGACTCATTTTTCTACCGTAAATTAGGTGGTCGATAACCGGTGCACAGGTGGTCGATAACTGGGCCAAACGGCCGATAACCGGTGTTTTTGCTAGTTTTACGAATAATTCATTTTTTAAAATTATGTATCACTGCTACGTTTATAAACGTTAGGTTTTATAAAACTAGACTATTGTAAGATCAAATGTTAATTTTTTGGAAAATCTTGACGTACAGCATCATGATAGAAATCAACTCTGAAGTCAACAAGTCGCTTAAGTGGTCGCAAACCGGTGTTCCTACCCTATGCTCACAAGGAATAGAATAGAATTTATTTGCTTTAAATGTGATTGTTTTAATATTAATTCTAACTCTTGATTATGCAAATTTACCGGACAGTTTGTAAGTTTTTTTATGAATCATACTTGCAGTATTTCATTTTTTCATTTTGCTAACATTCCCGACTGAAGATAACCTTTTCGCAGATTGTTCAGGAAAGTCTTCAATGTTGTCGGTGTGGTCATTGGAAACAAAGGTTTTAAAATATTTGCTTAATTTACTAAATATTAATTGTTTCTTCACCAATCGTTAAACCGAGAAATCAAATTTTTTATTCAATGTAATTTCCGCTTTCGCTTTTGAGTTGTCCTACTGACGTGTGTTCGGTCGGATGTAGGGCGCGTGCAAGGTCAAGGCAACTGGGAGCTAATTGTTTTGCGTTTTTTGGACCCAGTCATACTGTAAGGAGGAACAAGTGAAGTAACTATCGTCTTGTATATCGTTTTATACTTACAGATGCACATTAATTTAAGTGTAAATAAAAAACACCGACTTAAAACAAAACATGTTGCGCCGACTTAGAACGGGATAACAACAGGAAAGCGATGATAATGTGCATGTCAACATTTGTTTTAACTCGGTTGAGAGAGCAACACACGTAATGTATGTTTTAGATTATGATATTACGATTAGATTATACAGTTTTATTGGTGTCACTTTATTTGGTATACCAATCTACTTATTGTGTTTTAGTACCTATACCAATATTCATAACTTATCTTTCTGATATCTGCGATAAACTCACATAGTTGGATAAAATAGATTAATAAAAGCATTATACAATGAGTCATATAATATTTTGATCGTCAGAGCTTTAATTGATCTATCAATCTGTACGCTTACAGTTTTAAATAATGTCTCAATTATGGGTAGCGATTGCAGTTATGGGTGATTATTCTTCATTTGTTCGTTCTTTTTAATCAATCAATCGTTTATTTATTCGTAAACATAGGTTACATGGTGTCAGTTTGAAAAAAGCTGCCATACGAATTTTACATATTGATATGTTTCACACAAGTCATTAGATACATCATATTAAATGTCATAAAATAAAAATACAGAATTCAATTTAATTAAATTGAAATAAGAAAATTCAGTTTTTTTTTAAACGAAGGCTTAGTTCCTCACTGTTTCTCATCGCTATAATCATCTCTTTAGCCCATCGAAAGGATGCGTGCCCCGTAACTCGCTGTCTATTGTGAGGCTGACTTATCAGGGGGCTTCAATTGTCGCCGGCGTATATCAAAGGATGGTTCTGGACGGTGTGTGCTGTTTGTACGGTCACGTACACATTCGTCATGTTTTGATAGTTTATCGCCACCGAATGTTATTGTTTTTACATTTTTATTTTAAGATCAGACGTGTACCCACGTTTTGTGGAAAAATTTGCTATCTATACTGTCGCATACGCAGACATATTAAAAGTTACTCATTATCCTAAAAGGAATTTGTAAGAAAGCTCCAACCTTTTTTTTATTTTATTTAAATTGAAAAAATATTGTAGTTGGATAGATTGTCGACTTCCATAAATCTTAATAGTAACGCATTTAACCATGTTGTAAATTCTTTTACGATTACTTAGAGTTTTGGCACGACTGCTGTTAATTTTTTCTAGTATCTATTGAGTTCAATGAATGAAAAACTCATTAATTCAAGCGAACTCAAAAATGGCGTGAGTAAAAACCCAATAACAGCTCAATCATAGTAACTGAGTACTGACCGTTGACCCCTCGGATAACAACAAAAAATATTATAAGTAGTACGAGTAATAACTCTTGAAAAAAGTTCACGGGACTATTAAACATAGAACAATCTATATCCAATTAATTGCTGCTTCTGCTCAAGTTTGCCTAATTGTTAAATTGGGAATGGCTTTATAGTTTTTTTTTGGGTTCATAATTGTATTAAAATTTACCAAAACAATTAACATTTTAACAATTGTTAAAGTATCGGTACGACTGCCCTTATGTTGACCCAAGATTGAACCTAGATCGTTTAAAGTTATAAAATCATCTTTATTTCTTTAAAATTCTTAAAAATTTAGAAAAACTATCAAAACGTAAGAAAACTAGAATCGTAATTGAAATGACATTCTCGAAATAACTAGATCGAATGATGCTTTCGTAAACAGTGACATCGAAAATAACTTGATGCAATTAGACGAGTGATTGTAGAATAGCGACACCTATGACGAAAGATCGGAAATAGTACCTACTCGTACATGTTTTGTTGACCATACTGTAACAATATTACAGTTCAACAAAACATAACTCTGATGGTATACAACTCATTAATCAGGAGTCCTGAGTCAGGACCTACCAACCAAACCTTCCATTTTTTTTTTCGGAGGTGATTGCGTTTATGCACCATAACCGCAGGCTAGCTTGACCCACGGCCGTGTGTGGGACTCGAGACTTAAAAAAAAGCGTCCACTACCCACTAAACTCCCCCGGTTTCCCCTTCACACCCGATTGGGACGAGCCGGTGCCAGCTTTGCTATTGACCGGCCCAACCAAACCTTCCCTGATATGTCTAAGTGTCTTTTGGAATAGAAATCTATGCGCTAGATATCACGCAGATTGAATTTTACAGATTAGGCCAGGTGGATATGCTCCTCACTGTACACTGAGAATTTAAGAGCATTTTGCCTACTAATGCAGAAACAGAAAAGTATCATCTTTAAAATATTGTTTACTAGCGGCCGCCTCAGCGGTTTTACCCGCGCGTAATTTCTTTTTCAACTATCCCCCCCTTTCCCCCACATTCCCGGGACCAAAAGTACCCTATGTCACCCGGGGATAGTGTAAGCTAGGTTGTGACGCGAAACGTCACTTTCGCAAAATGTCATCTCAAAAAAATTGGTTAAGGCCTAATACGACGCCATTGACATTTGCTCATTTTGCTGCAAGTCGCGCGCCATCTATTGTCATGTACGTACCTTTGCATACGTCACGGGCACAAGCGTAACACAGAGTACAATATTAATAGAGAGGGCATTATTGCTTTTCCAATTTGATTTTTTATACAAAAATAAATTATACTATGCATGATGTATGTAGGCGTGCTAGGTAAGATCGAGGACTTTCCCGCGTGATCACTTTTGAAAAAATATACCATGCACGCGCATCGTGACTTCTTAGGAGCGGCGCTTGTAAACGTGATAGTCAAAAGTCAAAAAATATCTTTATTCATATAGGCATTCTTAGAAGCACTTACGAATCGTCAAAAACTAAAATATTCAAGTATAAAAGTAGTTTACATAAAAATACATATAATATATTTCGATACATAGAATATACTAATAAATATACATAGATGTAATAGATTCTACCACCGGTTCGGAATGCTGTCATCTAGTCGAGAAGTCACCGGCAAGAAACTCGCTAGTTACTCATTTTCATCGCCATGTTTGTTTACAATTTGTTTGTTACAATTACTGATTAGTTTTAGAATACCCAGCCATACAGTATAAAGAATGAGACTATAATCGAGAAAAATCCGTGAGCCCTGGAAGACCAGTGCCCAAAGGTGGCACCTGCAGCACAAGTATGACGTATGTGCCAGCCGTAGTTTCACTCAACCATATTAGAGGGAATGTAACCACCGGACACATAGCGCCACCACCCCAAGCACATTTTAGCGAGCATGACCGCCAAGGTTACAAACTCTTCAGGATTCTTTGAATGTAAAATAAATTTAATTTTTACTGAATTATAACATTTAATGTGTTACTGTATAATACTGCGATAATATAATAATACTGCACAGGATTTTAGCCATAAGGGTGATCACGCGCGGGTGACCGCGAATACCGCGATCGTACTATACAGCGTGGAATTTTAGTCGTTGTTTTCCCGCAGTAAAATGATTCTATCTTAGTAGTAAAATAGATGAATAAAGTTTTTTTTAGTTAAATCAAAAGTTTTACTATTATGATAGACGAAACTCGAACCAATAGTACTAGCTGCGTTGCGGAGGGTCACCGGCAGGGGTCATTGCACTTCGCGTTTATCAAAAAAATGATAAATTACTATTTACTAACATTTAGTTTCCATTTTCCCATCAAACTCTAAAAAAAAAATTCAAAAAAAAAGTAAAAAAAAAATTAAAAAAAAAAACTTGCAAAAATCGATAGTACTACTGAAGGTGAAGCGTTATGCTGCGGGAAAACAACGACTAAAAAAACACGCAGTATATCATATAATTATTTATTATAAATTCTGTAAATTTTACATTATCGTCGCTTAGAATAATTAAATTATTATATTTTAGCTACGACGTCATAGCAACAGCTAGAGTTTTTAACCGATATTAGGTCTTATTTGCGTACCGCAAATTTTTCTTTCGAGTGTTGATTTTTTTAAGGTAAGGTAAGTCCTTAAGGGACTTTTTACATTGAAAAGGAAATCATTCAGGCTCTCCATACATTTTAGCCCTTTTTTCAAAGTGCCGGCCAACAAAAAATAATGGTACATATCGTTAGAACTAGCCATTTCAAGCAATACTTATTATGGCACGGAAGTTATGGGATCGCTCCAAAGTCGAAACCAACTTATACAAGTTCAAAGATTCGCTATTTTCATATATTTAATGATTGCTGAAAGTGCTGGAAAACATAAAACTATCTTTGATATGGCTATATAACTAATCTTATCAGACGTCACCACATCGGAAAACTGGCCAATTTCAAGGTCATACCGGGGGGCCAGTCTCACGGCTCAACACTGTCAACTTGTCAGGGATCTGTGCGACGTGCGTTAAGCCCAAACAGGACCCACTGTGCACCGGAGTAGACAGAGAACCAGTCCAGAGCCACTAGGATAGGATTCAAGCTGCCATGACCGAAGCGGCAAAAAGAGTGGACGTAAGCTTGACAAGGAGACTTGTTGGTGAAACGACTTAGAACCCGTGGAGATTCGGGGTAAGAAAGAACTCTTCAAAAAGTGGAAAGTGTCCCAATCTCTTTTAGACTGCGATTCTTACAGAGCTGCTAAGAAAGCTGTAGCTAGAGGTAGGCAATACCTAAGAGGTGTACTATGGGTCAGAACAAGTGCCCCCGTAGTCCACCCAGGTGAACTTGCTAGGTGTACTACGGATCAGGAACGCCAATTGCAACCACAAAATGATAAGCTGAAATCATCTGAGGGGCGGAAGTTTATTTACCCTAGAATGTAGCAAATTCTAGGGCCCAACCACACAGGACACTACCAAACGCCGCTGTGTAAAAGACCTTCATGGTATTCTGTTATGCGAGGACCACGTGGTGAATAGTCATTTGCCACCTCTGTACTATTACTACTCTGTGCATTATTTGGTTCGGTTGCAATAATATTTATTTTTTTATTACTTTACCGCTTAGATACTTAATATTTTTTGGGTTTTCCTCCCATGTTACATTCTAAAATCACATAAATGCACGCAACGATATTTTAAATAAAATGTTTGACCGCATTTAGGATTTGACAAGCAACAATTACTGTCACCTTATAGACCGACAAACTTATCTGTTCACTACGGTCGGTTTAGTACTTCCATAAAATATCGTTTTAGAGTACATTTCACGTAGTTCCAATTTTGGCCACCGGAACAGATAAGTTTGTCAGTCTATACATAAGTCATCATAGTGCCTGATAATTTAAAATATCAAACTTTTCTTTCTGTGTGTTATGTAAAACTATTTAGGCGGTTTTATTAAACATTAATTAAATAAATAATAAACAGTCTGCTCCAAAATGAAGCAAGCGAGCATCTTCGGAATCACAATGCAAATATTTTTATATATAAGAATAACTTTTTCTCTAGTAATATTCACCGCGTTTTGGGAGCAGAAAATTCTACATATTTTGTGACAGATCATTTTATAAAGTTATGTTTATTTATTGTAAATTGATTTATTTGAAATTCTAAAAAGACCAGCATCTTCTACAAGAAACAAGCTTACTTTTAAAGGTCGATTTAGTACATGTAAGTATTTCAGGTCAAGGTATAATTGAACCAAAAACATTAAATTTTGCCGTTTCACTTCGTAGTCGCCTTAAGCTACACTACCAGTGAAAGAATTTTTCAAATCGGTTCAGTATTTTCGGAGCCTATTCAATACAAACAAACAAACAAATCTTTCCTCTTTATAATATTAGTATATATTCCATTTAAGTCGCATTAAGTAAAGTCTTGTTTTTTTATATGCTGTCTATATAAATACCATTGTTCATACTTTTGACTGTTCTAACAGCAGAAATGTTTACATATTATATTATGAAACGGAAAGTGTACAACGGTCATTAGTATTCGTTTTGTATCTAAATACAATGCCAGGTGCAGAAACCACAATTGATGAATTATGCAAATATGAAAATATTTAGTCAGCGCTATTTATATTTGTAGTTACTATTTTCATCTGATGTTGTTTTTATTTGACTCGCGTTTGTAGTTCATAAGTCTGTTTCTTATTCACGAGACCTCATTTTCTTATTATCAAACATTGCCTTAATCACTTTCTAGTAAAATCAGGATGAGGAATCTAATTGTTTCATTAATTACCGAATGACTACATCCATTATCGATTAGGAATATTGTGTTTTGGTCAGATTGAGCGTGGTTTAGATTGGTAAAGGAACTAACTATTGAAAATTATCCTTTAAGGATTTAAAGTCTTTAAGATTTTCCCCGACAAGTTAACAAAAATTTGATAAGAAAGATTCTCAGCAAGTATTTTTTTATCCTGTCTGCCGGATTTGGTACGTAAACGCTCCTCCACAAAAAAAATGGTATAAGACATATGGAATAACTAGCGTGCCGCGTTTTCACCCGCGTGGTTCCCGTTCCCGTGGGAATTGATCAAAATCCTTTCTTAGCGGATGCCTACGTCACATCTACCTGCATTCCAAATTTCAGCCCGATCCGTCCAGTGGTTTGGGCTGTGCGTTGATAGATATCTATGTCAGTCAGTCAGTCAGACACCTTTGAGTTTTATATAAATATAGATGAAACTCTACCACTAAAAAGAAACGAAAGAAGTGTGTCATTGACTTTATTAGTAATGACAAATTACTCGTAGATATAACAAGTGAATTGTCGCAGGAAGATGCTATCATCATTGTGTCATCTCTAGCCATCCGACTAATCTTGACCTTGGTGCAGCGAGCCCTGCATTGCCCGCGGCCTCGGTTATCCCAAAACTGAAATAGTCGGCGCGTAGGCGGCATTGTGATGCCGCAGTCTCCAGAATTAATTCCAACGTTTTAAGAGCCACTAGCGCGTCTGCTCTTAATATACGCATTGTGATCGTTTTTCTTACTGTTTCACTGTGCTCGTCTCTTGCAATGTCCTAAATTTTCGATATCATCGGTTTGTTATAGTCCTTAGTTTTTGCATGATTTAAAGATTTTTTGTGTTTACTATATTTACTACAGCTTTGATAGTTACTGTTTGGTCTAGGTTCGAATTGTGGAAAAGAATCACATGTGCTTTAACCTGATCTGATCGAACCTAATCAGGATACTGTTCAACCATTATCTAATTTAAGTTATGAGAGACTACCGTCAACCCTTTATGTTTTGTAGCGCTAGTAGTTAGATTGATAACAACTTCCACTTTTAAGTTTAACATCATAAGCGTAGATATTTTTATAATTTCTAAATTCCAAGTAATAATTACAACTTCATGTGACCCCTTACCATTATTACCTACATCCACATTATTATTTTTAGCTCTACACCTCGATCAACATACTGGTAACATCGCACGATGAGTTACAATAAACTTGCAAACCACGGAGCAGCACCCACTTCATAAATACACATTCAGAACCACGATTCTGTTCATAAATTTGTAACGCGTCGTACTCCCACTCATGGACCATCTACACCTCAGATTTTTGCATACCGCGTATTTAAATACTTGCACCTAGAGGTAATGTGATGAAATCTTATTTTATTTCTGAACTTTAAAATCGGAGGCCTTTAGTTTCAACAGTGTTGGATTCCTACATTGTTACAGCCAGGAATAATATTGCGGTAGATTTGAACTCTTCCTTGGTCGCTCACAAAGTTAGATTCTGAAATACTCTTACCACCAACCAGACCTAATGCGAAATTCAAGCTTATTACTACCGGGATTTGTAACAAGCACCGGCAATGTATTTCAATGTCGTATGATCAGTATAGAAATTAGCGAACTCCAGTTACTGTTTGGTTCGTAAGAGTATTTTCTTTGCCGAGTTGTGTGCTTATGGCGTGTGTTCATGTCGGAATGAGAACTTCCAGCTCAGACGGGGTGAAGTTGACCGACAAGCAATTAATATCAGTTTCCTTATAAAAATGGACTAAGCTTTCATTTAAAATTGTGTTTTTCCAATGTGATATTATTATATTGACTGGCCCGATGGCGCATTTGGTAGTGACCCTGCCCTATGCGCCAGAGGTCGTGGGGTCGAATCCCACGACAAACATTTATGTGATGAACATTTGTGTTTGTTCTATGTCTAGATGTTTATCTGTATTTAAGTATATAAACGGTGTACCTTCGTTGATTCTAATACCCGTAACACAAGTGCTTACGCTACTTACTTTTGGGTTAGATCACTGTATGTGATGTTGTCCAATATTTATTTATATCTAGTATCCTGTTCAAGCAACATCACCTACATTGACCTGATCTTTGGTAAGTAATTTAGGCACATATGAAAATGATATTGAAATCAATGCTGGCAACGCCAAAGTTTGAACATATTTTCTAAAGGTCGCAGGAAATCACAATTTAATGTAATTATTATAATAGGATTCCTATTTTGCATGCAGATGAAGTCGCAGCTGGAAACTAGTGTTTATAAAGTCATTATTTCACAACAAGCGACCATCCCTTGATATCATATCGTCTGGTGTGCCTGCGCCAATGTTATCTCCTCTGACTAAGTGGAACGTGAGTAACAATACGATTTTCTTTGCGGAATCATGATCTTTATTTGCGTTACGTATTCTGGCGATTCTGGTGTCGTGTGTATACTCTGTCTGCCGTTTCCGAAATAGATTCAAGCTTTATGCGACATTATAATAGTTTATTGCCTGTAGGTGAACACCTTTCAATTCGTCTGGCTAATGTTTTCAAACGATAATCCGATTTGACTTTTTTATAGATAATTAAACATATTAAAAAAATCAGAATTTTTTCGTGTTTTCGCTTTGGGATCTGTAAAAAAAAATCTGCAAGAACATAAATATTATTTTTTTAATGAGAGTGGTGTCGTTATTGGCTTCCGTATAGTGGCTGCTATTCGGTCTTTTTTTTTTCATTTAATAAATTGCTTTCAAACTGTTAAAAAACTGCTAAACCCCCTAGTACAAGCGTTGCTTACTTCAGGGGTCGACGGTGCGCTGTGTCAGTCTTGTCCAGAGATACCTATTCATTAATTTATTGATTTATTTAGAAACTCGACATATTTTTTTGCTATCAATGCTCAAGTAATTGATCTCTGTTCGAATCCTCGAAAAGTTTTAAAAAGTTACTTCGTCAAGTAGTTAAACAAATATTACCAATAGATTATTTTTATTCAATGTAGGCAGTTTTGCGCAATAAATACTTTATGGTAATCTAATCTGTATAACAATACTTGTTTGTTGCTCAAGTGTATTATCATTTATCTAACAAATTATCTACACAAACATAGATCATAGAAACATTAAACATAATCCATATTTTATAATCTGCCTTAAAATTACTTGTTTTTTAGTCAGGTACCTACCATATTATCTAGATAACCCAGCGTTAAGATTTGTATAGGCAGTTTTATTTTTCGGACTTCGTTTTACATCTTGACAGCAATATTTTGACTACTCAGCTAACTTCTTGTTTCAATGTATTTCCAAACCATCAAAGCAATCAGATTATGCATGTTTACTTGCTTGAATTTTTTCCTCTTGGCTTGTAAATAAAAACAGTTTATTTTTTGTATAATTTTGTTTTGCGCCAATGTCAGAGGTAATTTTTAAGAGGTAGCATTGTAAAAAGTTTAAGATATCGAGAAAACTGGGCGATAACATTAAATGCTACGTTATCAAGGCGCACTGCGTCGAAAAGTACAACATTAACAGAAACGAGTTTGCAAGCTGCGACCTCGCTAAGTTCACTTGGTAAAATTGCGGTCAGGTCTTTAACAAAATCAACATTCTTCTGTTGCAGATGATCACAAACCGGCCAATTGGCTGGAGATTTGCCAAGGTTCTATTACGTGAACTATGTTATGACTGATACGAGATACACATTACACAGTTCACCAATTCTCGGTTTCGACTAAATACAATGAGGATTTCGTTGAAGTTATTGACGATTCAGTAGTTGTATTTGATCTCATAGCTCGACCAACAGCATAAACAATTTTCTTAGTTAGACCACTTTGATGACATAACATGACAACAACAAGCTCTAATTTGTTGTTTCTATAACTGTACCCTGCATTATAATTATTGACATAGTCAATATACAAGATATTCCTGTAATTTAATGGTAAATGGCAGCAACTTCATAATAATTTACAAGATAAAATGCATGTGACACATGAAACGACTAGAGGCATTTTCCCTCTGATATAAATCTAGTAGGATTGTTATCTTCCCTTCTTGAGTTAAGTAACTTATAATTTATTAACAGTATTTTCCTTGAGCGATTTATCGTAATCTGTCGATCTAATCTTTTGGACGAAATTCTATGAAGCTTTTATTATTAATTTTAGTATTTTCAACGCCATATAGATAATTGCCGCCAAACGCGGCCCTGCAAGATATGTTTAGTGTTTTAGATTGATTCTTTATTTTTTTATATTGTTATAATGTCAATGTAAATGTGCTTTAAAGATCTCTACAACTAAAAACTTGACGAATGAAAAGAGTACTATCGATTTTCTTGCCGGTACTTCTCGATAGATAGCAACATTTCGATTCCATTGTTTGAGTCATTCTGTAACATTGATATCACAATGTGCGATTCATAAGTGCATATTTGAAGCCTATATCATCATTTACCTGACCTTACCCCATACTATGTAAGGTCGGCGCAACATTTGAAAGCCTTTTTTTTTTGAAAGCCTGTGTGAATGAAGAATATTTTGATTTGATTTTGAAGCCTAGCATTGAGCAATTAATATTTCGCTGTTTCGCACTCATAATTTTATATTATGTCTCAAAATAATTGAGGCAAAGTTTGTGTTCTACACAGTATGACAGGAAATGCGAGGGACATATTTAAACCCCAAATAGTTCATGCTTTCATATAACGAAATAAGTATACCTAAACCAATGAAAACTCTGGTAAATATCTGTCAATAACCTTAGTCGAAATTTTCCTGAAAATCCGCGTAACGTGCGGGCACTCTTCCTTTCACAGTATTTCGTGCACTCGTTCAGGGGTAAACCTATTGTACTCGCGTACAATTTGAGTTTGAGGTATAACCGGCCGGCCGGCACACGGGATTTTTAGGTAGGTCATGCATATTAGGATAAAAATGCAAAAAATTAAGGATATATTTTTTTATAGCGAATTGAACTCCTAATCGGATTCTGAACATATGACCCTCGGGTTACCTAACACGCTGTATAATTCTACGGATAACTTATGGGTAGGTTTATACGATAAAGGCTCTATTCTATTAAAGTTATATTGCAAGAGACCATACCCCGGTCATTATGCTAAACGAACATGATATAATACCAAATAAGTGATCATTACAGATTGATCGAGAAAACAAATTGCTTATATTGTTGACGCCGTGTCTGTCTGCGCATAGTAATGTGTGATTGTGCATGTTAGGTGCACTTTAATTGTTTAACTTCTAGTTTTGAAATGGAAAATGCAGTTTTGTGCAATCGCTTTTACCATTGTAGATTTACTCATGGACTTTGAACTAAAATTGTACTTTTAGGTACATATACGTTAAGATTTTGGAGCTAAGAGAATTGTTGGTCGTATCTGCTTGTTTTATAAACTTTTAACTATGCAGTTGTACCTATGTATATCTCAATACAGACCGCTGCACTTCAACTTTGTAAATACGTTTTTTTTACTTCCGTATACCTTGGAAAAGAGAAAAGCCGGCTTTGCACATGTTATCATAGTAATCGTATCTTAACACGTTCAAACGGCCACTGAAAGTCAGAAAGTAAGGTGGGATCCTGCTTTTTCTGGAATAGCTTTTAAACAACCGTAACTGCAATCCAATGAGACCTGAGGCTGTGTGTGGTGTGGGACTTAAGTCTTTAGATGTACCTACTTCATACATACTACATACTGCCTTGTAGCAATTGACCGGCGCAAAAAGGAAGTAAACATGTTTGTTTATTCGTAATGTTATATTTCGCGTCGTTTACAACAAAAGCTTTACTTTCAGCGATAAAAGTTTAATAATAATGGCTGCCGATTTGACCTGCCGTTAAAAACTCAATTAGCAGTTACAAGGAAAAACTTGCACCAACTAAAACGGTATAATCGTCCCACAGCCACAATATGTTACGAATTTTATAACCGATGATGTCATTTTAAGATACGTCCTTAATTTGACAAGGCCCGTAATATTCTTATTTAGATGACTCGCGACTCTTTTTGGTCATGTCACTAACACGTCGCTGACACATCCAGTGTGGGTGTCGCAACAAATTGGGAGACAGCTTTGACACTTGACACGTAACTTGTAGAAACGATTTGGTTGATTGTTTTTCCCCTTTTTGTAAAAAGCTTGTATTGTTTCCTGGTTTTTATAATTAAGTTTTTATTTCTGGTACTACAGTGGAATCTGACAACTTATATTAGCAATGAAGGATATTCTTTGATATCTCTTGAAAAACCTCCCAGTTTAATATTGTATAATTGGTATAAAAGACAAAATCTATCGTAGTAGGTCAAAGCATTAAAACTTATGATCAGCCAGTCTCTACCAAAATTTCCATATAAATTGCGTTTTCTTCACGCAAGCCCATAAGCAAGCTTCGAATTCTCAAGTTCGAGTGCACTATGTATCAGAAAACAACATGAATTAAGGACAACGTTTGTTGCACATACTAGATTCAGGTACTCGGAGATGAACCCATAGAAACATCAACACGTAGTGATTAAGAAACAAAGAATAAGCCGAATAGAAATACATCAATGATCAACCCAATGCATAATATTATATCATTTGTAATTTAAATAGAACATTCTGATGATTCAATGCTATGTTTTAAAATACTGTTCTTAGATCGATGAATTGCAGAATCTATAATGTGTGTTATCAATGCGATTCAAATTCATTGCCCCAAATATTATTAACTTTAGCACTGGTGAAAGAAGTAAGAATAAGGTCTGTTGAAGTAAAACATTGGCGTGGACCTTGAAAAGTATAATATATTAATAGTAATAAACAGCCAAATAACAATAACTAATAATTAACTAACACTAGTAGAAAACAGAACAATTTATTATCTTGGATGTTTGTTACTCAATCACGCCTAAACAGCTGAACGGATTTAGATGAAATTTTGCACACGTATAGTTTATACCCCGGATTAGGACATAGGCTATACAATTCCTACAGAAAACGTCTCATTCTCATGAAACCGCGGGCGGAAAGCTAGTAATAAAATAAACACAACAAAAATATTTACAATCTATTCTTAACTGAATAGTACGCAACAATGAACCATCTTGTAAAACGAGGCGTTTCGCGGAAGAAAAAATGTTTCACGTTACAACATGAGGAAATTAAGAGTTGCCAAATATTAGCAAGTTCTTTGACTTTAAAGATATGATGCAAGTTCTATATTCAACTAAAACTATTCGTTTGTTGATACTCGTTTACATTTGTCTTTTTTTCTTGTTCATTTGGCACAATATTTTGTTTTTACAATGCCCGTGTTTTGTTGTAATAATACAGTTAGAATTTTAAACACCTCAGACCAACCTAGATTCTTGTTTTAATTTTTCACATGAAAATAATCATTTATAATCCTGCCTGATGAAACGAAATTGGGGCATGCTTGTGTTGTTAGTAAAAATCTAAATTGGCTTCGATATAGTACTTAAATACACGCGACACAGACAAAAAGTTTAGATAATTGAGATGTTAGAAAAGTTAGATTTCCACTACCTCTTATAGAAGACCAGATTGACAGACTGAAAGATGCAAAAGTTTTTACGACCTTGGATTTAAAAAAAGTATTTAGATTGAAAACTCTTTTACCAAATTTAACAAAGAATTACTTACAATTGCATTGCATATGCCAAAGGTTCATACGTGCAAAATTGTGAATATGCCCACCTGGCAACGGCGTTGATAAGAAATATAGCGAAGTGCATTATCAAAATGAATAATCCCTATAAGTGAAAAAGTGTGCATGTGTGTTTGCACGTTTTGATATCACGTCAAAACTAGCAGTTGGTCTGGAGATATTTTGCTCCTCTAGAATGAGTAAAAAACAATAACGCGATGGTCTTACGGGATTCCAACTAAAACTTCCTGTGAGAGATCCAACTCGGTAAGCAACAGGACCAGTACAGCAGGTTATATCTAAGACACTAAATATCATAACTTCCTCTGTAGGACATTGGATAGAGCTCGTTGGGCTCTAAAACCGGGTCGTAGTTTCGAATCCCGCGGGGAGAATCAATTGTTTTCTGTTTGGTTAGGACATGACACGCTTGATTCACCAGAATTTTTGAAAGGAATGATGATTCCGTGCTCCAGAGACACTAAACCGTAGGTCCCGACAATGTTCCAAGTAGACCTGGTTTCCCTTATAAGGGTTACGGAGGTCAGATGGCAATCGCTCCACTGTAATAACCAGACTTGTCGAATCTAGGATCATAATCGAAGCGGATATTTAGGCGGACCCTGGAATCCATTCTGGATGCAATCGGGAATACGTTGAGGTGATCATGATGACTAAATATCACAACTATGCCAATTGTTTGACATTGTTAGAAAATTCCAGGGATCACCTGAGCTCAGATGGTAACCGTTGCTATGACTTGAGTGCTTACGAATTATAAACACGTTTATTTATAAACAGCAGTATTTTCGCGCTATTATTGCTCTCAGTAAATTTATTACCGTATGAACTGAATAACAGGAGTTACCTAAGGTTTCCAGTAATAACTACACCTCACGATTTAAAAGGAAATGCTCGTCTTCATTTCTGTGAAACTCAACGAAATTTCAGATTGCAAACATTGGGTCATCTGTTTTCAGTCTTTACAAAATAATGTTGTATAGATAACAGCAGTTCAAGGAAACGAAGACTTTCAAATGTTTGCAATCAATGTTAAACCAAGTTCATAGTCGGCTTACAATAGAATGCGATTTTTGGAAGTTTGTGGAAATCTAAACTCGCTGACGATTCGGAAACAGGGTGATGTATGTATGTATGTAGGTATGCAATATTAGTGCATTATTTGGAATTTAACTTTTCTACGTATGTCCATTGACAGGACTTTATGTATCCTTGCTAAGACTGCTCAGGTTTCCTGTTTACTTAAAATTGGAGTCAGTGTTGATACAATACTTAAAAATAAATTATTTCAAATGTCCTTGCAGTGCAATCGATATTAGGAAACGAAAAAAACGTATTATTTTATTTAAATGAAACTTGGATCTAATCCCAAAGTTAGTAGTTTAACACTTGTGTTATGACTATCAAAATTATAGTTCGATTGTTATCATACCAGGATATATTATATTTAATCAAATAGGAAGAGACTAAACACAAATGGTCACCATATGAATGTATGTCGATCCTAGAAGGGATCCACGTCCTTTGTATGGCAGGGTCACTAACAAATTCACGATCGAAACAAACAATATTTCCATAATTGACTCTATCATGTAATATATTCGAAACAATTTGAACCGTAACCGAATTCCAACACAATATGTAACACTAAAAACGGTCTCCGTGATTAAGAGTGAAGATCTAAAAATACCGGGTGCAGAGTTTATAAACACTGACAACACTCACCATGATCGCGGGGTTACGGTGTCAGACGACGCGTACGCACTGGTTGGTGTCGCGGAGTGGACTGCGGGCGGTCGGACGAACGCTGTTGTCGCGAGGTTCGGCCGAGATACCAGCTTTCTGTTGCGTGTATTGGAGTCGGGAGAACTGTTGCGCTTGAAACTTAGGAGGTTTTGGAAGATAGGAGAGATGGTGCTTATGTTATCTATTAGACTAGGTATAGAAGTTACTGATACATAAAAAGAAACGGTTAGCACTTTGTTTTGACTACGTTTTATGCTTATGTAGGTACTTAAGGCTGGTCGTGTTAAAATTTCCTAAAGACGAATTAGAAAACTATATTTAAAAATTGCCATATTTGACTATAAAATTAATTAAAAGTATGTAGGTATAAAATAATTACAAGCAAGTCAACGTCTATTTCAATTTATAAATGCCTTTATTTTTTTTCTTTTTATATTTCTAATGTCAATTGCTATTTATCATCAACATTTTTAGGCCGTTGCACTGACGCTATTGTTGCAAACTGTTCAAAATTTAATCATCTTAATCATCATTTCTCTAATCAAGGTGCTCATAACTATTGTTATTTGTGATTGATTGTACGCTAAGTGAAAACAAAATGTTAACTTCCCAATTCTGATTCCATAATAACTTTATTTAATAGCTGAAATTATACACTTGAAGAGCAAAACAAATGTCTAGTGTTTTCAACACTGGCTCGCGTTATCGCCATGACGTAACCGTTGCATTCGTCTCGCTCACAGCTACTATGGGAGTCCAGGGGGTACAGGCGACCTTGAAAAATCAGTGATTTTCGTTATCTAAATAAAATTCTAGCTTACAGCAAATAATTGCATTCGTGTTATCTACGGTTGCTATAAAAATTCATGCTGTTTCACACTTTTTTTGGTGGAAGAGAACACTTTAAGAACTTTAACAAGACATTCATCCCAATAGCCACAAAACTTCCCTGATTTTTCTTCACACCATAGAAGGAAAAGCTGAAAATTGTGAAAATTTGTCCTTTTGTCCCACTTCCCACGGAGCTCCCCGGTTCCCCCTTTAGGCCCACCAGTGCCTGCCAAGTGGCAAATAACAGCCATTTTTTTAAATTGTACCGCTTCTGACATTGCTTATGTCGCAAAACGTCCGGAGTTTCAAAACTTCCAAATCTTGCCAATTGAGTTCTTACCTGTTAATTCCTAAAATTAAAAATAAAAGTGGAGCGTTTCAACACCGGGTCGCGATATCGCGATGACGTCATTGCAATGCTTCGCCCACGGCTATGGGTATCCAGGAGGTAACCTTGGCGGATCGATGCGTTGCCTTAGGGATGTTTACATTCACTGTCGTGTTTGCGTGCCGTACTAGGTATAGGTACTATTGCAATCTTGATGTACCCAATTGCGTGATGGATGACGTTCATCGTTCGGCGACATTGTAATTTTTTATGTTTGTTTACGATAGGTAGGTTTTTTCTAATGCTGCTTTACATGCTTGAGGTCGGTTAATCGAATCTCAGGGGAAAACCTCATGAGACATCAAAGGCCTATTAGAATAATTGGATATTTGAACCTGGTTGGTTACCCATATGAAGGTTACGAATTCTGGCGGTAGCCGTTTCTATGTTTTCTTAATTATATTTTTTTTTCTTTATTTTCTTAATTTATATACATTTGTTTTATTATTTTCAGATGACAAATTTGGCTCCGGGAGGCAGGTGCGAAGTGACCAGGATCGTGAGGCAGCTATGCGGCGGTGATGCTGCGGGGTGAGTCTTTCACTATAATACTTAAAAATACTTTGTTATAAATTAGCCATCCTACTAATATTATAAATGCGAAAGTCTGGATGTTTGGATGTTTGTTACTCAATCACGCCTAAACGGCTGAACGAATTTAGATGAAAGTTGGCACACGTATAGTTTATAACCCGGATTAAGACATAGGCTATAAAATTCCTACGGGAAACATCTCATTCCCGCGGGACATTTGAAAAAAGAAATTACGCGCGGGTGAAACCGTAGGCGGAAAGCTATATAAAATAATTATTGAACGATATCATGGGTACTGAAAACAAATGTTTTAACAAAAAAAAAAACACTTAAGTAAAAAATAAAGTCTTTTCGAAGTACTTATGTACAGACGTAATGTCATTTTTGGAGTCGGTATCGGTTACGTCGGTATACCTACTATGGCTACTGGCGCTATCGTAAAAACTAAGTAGTCAGTATTTCTTTTTTAATTTTTTAAACATTTGCCATCCGCCAGAGTTGATATTTTCTCCTAGATAAAAAAAGCTTATGTCACCCTTCAACTCGCAAACTAAATAACTATACCTATATCAAAAATCACATAAATCCGTTGTTCTGTAGAAAGATGATCAAACGATCAACGATCAAAAACACTTCTACTTCTGTTATCCAAGTGAACTAAGCATTATTCCGGGATAATAATTAGCTATGCTATTTCCCAAGACCTCATGAGGATTCAGGCGACTGGGACCATTAGATCTCCTACAACTACATAGCTGGGACCGCGGTGCCTGTTGCCTGATTAGTTTTTATTTATTTATTACGTCAGGCGAGTGGGACCACCGGTATTTTTTAACCACAAATCCATTGTTGAAATACAAGATTTAGTACAGTTTGCAGAAAAGGTGTCATAAATAAAACAAAGTTATGGTCCCAGTCGACCGATTCAAAAATGTTATCAGGTAACTGGGACCGCGGTTCCAGTTCTGCCGTGTCAGGCGAATGTCAGTTAACTTAAGATACATGAGTTACGCGTAACAAGTGTTTTTCGTGGTTTTTATGGGTCTTCTATCCCGGTTATAAAATATTATTTAATTATCTCTTACCGTTATCTCAAAAAATGCTCTAGAAGAAATTACGATTGACTACGATATTATGGTTAAATACTGTATCTTAAGTTACAGACAACGCTTGACGAGTCGACAAGACGCGATTATGGCAAACTCAGTTATGTGTCTACTAAAATACATGACTTAGCCACGATAGATACGTAGTTTACTTATATATTATACTGTTATGGGGTAATTACTAAGACTTATGCAACTACATAATATTTAGACTGATTTAGTAGACCGGTAGGTAATGTTTTGTTGATAAATGAAAAAGAAATACATTTTAGTTTATTTGAATACCATTTCCAGTTTTGTCATAATATACTTGTTATTTGATTACACCTATGTTCCTAATTAAAATATGACTAATTAAAATTAAGATTCTTATTAAAACCTACTTTTATTCTACCTCTCTAAACAAAATAATGCAGAAATGCATGTATGGCTAAATAATTCTTACTCAAATTGTCACGGCTAAGTCATGTATCTTAAGATACGGCCCTTCGCGTAACAAGATTTGTATGAAATTCCTATCACGCCTATCTCCGTTTTTGGAAAGAAACATAGAAAATAAAGATAAAACAAAAAAGATAATTACATCACAATAATATGTACATCTTTACAATTCTTATGATATGAAATAAGTTTGGAAAAATCTCTTGAAACATAGATATAATGGCAATAAATGCAAAAAAAACTTTAGGAGTCGTTTACTCAAAACTAGGTTTTTTGAGATAACGGAGATAGGCCTGACACGGCAGAGTTCCATATGGTCCCAGTCGCCTGAATCCTCGACCTCATCTTTAATGGTTTAGGTTTGAAAGCTGTGACATACCGACAAGTACAAACAGGGTTACTTTCGCGTGTTTGTAATAGTATGGATGTCAAAATTGTAACTGTTCTATAAATAAAACAGCAATATACGTATTAATTGTAAAATGCCAATCTTCTAAAAGAAAGTGGTGTTAGTTACACTATTTATAACTCTAGAGCGGATGAACCGATTTGGCTGAAAATTGGTGGAGAGGTAGCTTAGAACCAGGAGACGGATATAGGATACTTTTTATCCCGGTAATATAGTTGAAAAAGGAAATTACGCGCGGGTGAAATCGCGAGGGCGACCGCTAGTGTTTTTAACCGACTTCAAAAAAGGAGGAGGTTCTATGTTCGACTGTATGTATTTTTTTTTTTTTTTTTTTTTATGTATGTCCGTCGATTTCTCCGTCAATTGTGGACCGATTTAAATAATTCTTTTTTTATTTGAAAGTGCATAGTTCTGAGGTGGTCCCATTGTCACCATGTCAGGATCTGATGATGGGATCCCGGGAAAATCAAGGGCAAACCTCAAATTTTATAGGCGCACACTACGCGTTACTTGTTTTTTTCTGAAGCCATTTAAGTTTTTGCGTCCTATAGACATCACTTTATGTTGATGAGCTGATGATGGAAGGTACAACTCCTTAACGGTTAGGAGTTAGGAGATAATTCTTTCAGTATTGTAAGAATATGTGGACCGTTATTTGTATTTCATGTACTTTTGCAGCTAAGCTGATGATGGAAGGTACAACTCCTTAACGGTTAGGAGTTAGGGGATAATTATTTCAGTGTTGTAGGAATATGTGGACCGTTAGTTGTATTTCATGTACTTTTGCAGCTAAGCTGATGATGGAAGGTACAACTCCTTAACGGTTAGGAGTTAGGGGATAATTATTTCAGTGTTGTAGAAATATGTGGACCGTTAGTTGTATTTCATGTACTTTTGCAGCTAAGCTGATGATGGAAGGTACAACTATGATGATGGAAGCTAAAGGGTACGACTTCTTAATTCTTATGTCCCTCTTGCGGGCTGCATCTTTAGTTGGTCTACTGAATGGTGCTGAACACTTAATGAATACCTAATATTGTCAAATAATACAATTCTACTATTTTACTCGTATTTTCGTTATCAATATTATGAGAGAGTTTTACTCACTCCTACGTATTATTCACACTAAAAATAGAAAAATAAACAAACTTTTTAAAAAAAAAAATTAAACCGACTTCAAAAAAAAAAAAAAACAAAAAAAAACTACCTAAAAACACTGAAAAGCAAAAAATAATTTTAATAAGACATTCATCAAATGCGCTTATTGTCTAAGCCTATTAATAACATTAAATTGTATTTACGTGCTAGGTAGGTACCTACTAATCTGTTTGAAGTCGGTGCCAAGCCAAAGGTAATGAAAAATGATACATACCTAATAATTTATGTATTATACAGGGTTACAAATAATCCACAGACGTAGGTACGTAGTCTGGGTACCTACTATTTGGCTTGGCACCGACTTCAAACAGATTAGTAGGTACCTACCTAGCACGTAAATACAATTTAATGTTATTAATAGGCTTAGACAATAAGCGCATTTGATGAATGTCTTATTAAAATTATTTTTTGCTTTTCAGTGTTTTTAGGTAGTTTTTTTTTGTTTTTTTTTTTTTTGAAGTCGGTTTAATTTTTTTTTTTTATAAAAATAACCTTTTATTGGAATAATCAAAATAATAATACAATAAAGATATAACAGCCCAACATCCTCTTCCTAGCAATGAACTAATCAATCCTTAATCCATTGATAATATAAGTAATATGGTAATTTCCATGAAACAGTAAAAGATATAATTTAATACTTAATTGTGTAAACATGTTAAAAATTCGTGACCACATAAACTTCGAATTAACTCTGTAATTGGTCATGAATACATTAAATATATAAAACGCCTAAAAATATATATAATAACGCCTCGATGGTCTAGTGGTTTGAGGACCGGGCCGAGATCTCGGGGTCATGGGTTCAATTCCCGTGTCGAGCTAACTTTGTGTCGGTTTTTTCGGACACTGCTCGGGTTTATGATCACAAATCCGCATTTGGCAAGCGTGGTGATTAAGCCAGTACCCAACATTGTTTCAAGGATGTAGGCCTTTGCCCTGCAGTGGGACATTAATAGGCTGATAATTTTTACATAAGATATTGTGTCGTTCGATATATTCATTTCCTCATTGCTCATCCTGGAGTGAAACCGTATCGCGTCGTGGTTGTGCATTCCCGCCTTCGGTCTGGTTGATGGTAGATTTTTTTCAGCATCGGTCTTAAAAGCTACCGTCTACTGGTGAAATAACATTTCTGGATGTGATCCGGCAACATTCTAACTGAACCGAACTGTCTACCTAAGGGCAGACGTGGCGCTTACCATCAGGTGTACGATCTTGTTACACATTGCAATAAAAGAATCATTATTGTGGGAGACAGTGTACTAGAAGCTACAGGTTCAGCACGGGCAACTATGGAAATGTGATGTGAAGTGATGGAAATATTTTGTATGGGAATTATATTAGTTATATTAGTTTTTTATTAAATTATATTAGTTCCTGTACTCATGAACAAGTGTGGCAGCACATTGGGTGACGCTTTCTGGTCAAGTGTCCCTCCAAAAGATAGACTGCACTGGCCGCTTACCATCAGGTAGGCTGATATAGCATAAAAATAAATCCTGTTTATCGTGCTACTGAACTTATTTCATAACCAGGTCAAGTTCAAAGTTAGAGCAGTATCACTTACTTGGTATCTAAGGATACCTATAGTCAGATATTACGTGGTTTTATCAATGATATATCGACTTTCTGATATTACGTATCGACTGTTATCTGGTACTGCGTCGGAATTTAGTCGATTCTTCATCGCCGGGAAACAATAGGGCGTGGTGGATCACGTTGTCAATGAGTATGTTCAGATAATATACCTATTTTCCTTTATATACTTATCTATATATATAAAACTCAAAGGTGACTGACTGACTGACTGACTGACATAGAAAGATATCAACGCACAGCCCAAACCACTGGACGGATCGGGCTGAAATTTGGCATGCAGGTAGATAATATGACGTAGGCATCCGCTAAGAAAGGATATCTCGATATTCCCACGGGAACGGAAACCACGAGGGTGAAACCGCGGGCGCCCGCTATTTATCTATATTCATAAACAATAGAAAAACTTAGCTGAAAATAAATATACCTACGTCCTTATTGAATCAAAAGAAGATTTAGTTATCATGAGGAAATCGGTTGCTGCCCAATAGATTGATCATCAATGACTTAAATATTTTTTCTTTATGAAAAAGGGAGGCAAACTGTCTTGTGATACACCTGATAGTAATCGCTAATTGCCTATGGACAACTGAAACTAGGGTCTTGGTGCGTTGCCCGCTTTTGAGAAAAGGTGAACAGACGAAAACTAACGAAGCGAAATAGCAAAGCTATAGGTATTACTCATACGTTGATCTTCTGTGATAGAGTATTGCATCCCCAGTCGTTATACTGCCTCAGAAGTAAGATATTTGTACATCAGTAAAATAAAATACATAAAAGTTAACGGATGGCACGATTTGTCTGAACAAATAAAAATAATTTGCTACGTTAATTGAAGAGCTGCTTAGTGTTAAGGGGGGGTGGGAGTACATAAAAGAGGCATAGACCGACAAACTTATCTGTTCCGGTGGCGGCGTCGCTACTGTCTATTTAGAACTGTCATTAAATATCGTTTTTGCATTGTATTTCACGTAGTTCCAATTTTGGCCACCGGAACAGATAAGTTTGTAGGTCTGTATTATGCGACGTCCAAATATGGCGCCGCGCTCGCACATTTCGTAGTTTTTTAAACATAGTAAACGAGACACTAATTTTATCAAGTCAAACTCTGCGAATTTATCTGTAAATATTTAGTGGCTATAATTGAGTGAAAATTCAAATGTTAATTGGCAGGAGCTTAGACATAAAATACTAAAATCGTTAAAAAAAGGGGTAACTTTGGGATTTTTTTCTATCGAGTGAAGTTTATAAAAACATGTAATTGAATGCGATTTTAACTAGATCAGATCCTTAACTGATACATATATTTTTTTTAGAATTGAAAACACTGATTTGTATGTCTCAGGTGGCTTTTAAAAACCATACGCGCGGCATCTGCGGAACTACACAGCCGTGGACGAGTCGAAAGTACAGCTCCCCAAGGACCTTGAACGATCCCAACACATCACTTCCTTGCTTATTTCAACGCTAAGTATTCCGGTCGCGTGGGATATTAGCGCCCGTTCCGTACTATCACGTAGAGTTGCGTCGGCGGTTTATGTGGCCCATTGTGCGGACACAGTGCACGGAACTTGAGGTCATCGCTGCACCGGTGGTAACTGCGCAGCTTCGTATCAGACTAATTATACACATTTCTTTGGCTACGGTTATCGGTGCATACGAGATTCTCGTCATAAGTGGTAACAACGTGCAGGACTTAGACAACATCACACTTATAGATCTGACCCTAAAGTAAGTAAGCACTTGTTTTATGCGTCAAAAATAGCAAAAGTACCGCAAACATATACTTAAATCCATAAAAATCCAGACACAGAGCAACCACAAAATGTTAATCACGTAAGTGTTGGTTCTGCGTGAGATTCCAACCCACGACCGCAGGAGCAATAGGGCAGGTACACTACCAAAAGTACCAAATTCGCCATCAGGCCAGGCAAAAATTAAAATAATGTAGGTAGTAACTTGTTATGTAATTCATGTAGAGTTAACGTTTTACTTTTATACATTGTCATTAAGCCTGTCTGATATCTGACAGACATCCCCTAATTGCTTATGACATCACCGCTAGCTGCAATATACATCTAAGTCGATGCATGCTCGCTTTGTAAGCTGCAACCTGTGACAACAAGTTTGTGTTAAAAGATAAGACATACTCGTAATTCAAAATGAATGACCGTCGAAGTTTTACATTTATCGTATTATTTTGTCTTTTTATGAAGCCCTCCTGTAAAGTGTCCCTAATATAAATTGACCGCCATAGCCGCTTACCATCTGGTAGGCTGCGTGCCCGTGTGGCAACTGATATAGTATGAAAAATGTTTTCTCATTCTCAATCTATTTTATTTGCCTATTTGAAATTTTCTCGAAAAATACGTTCTCTTACTATTATTAGTTGTCTATTTTCTATACCTAGTTTTACTTGACTTTGCGCCTGGTTCGATAAGTGGCAGACATAGCCGGCCGCGAAATATCCCTTATCTTGCAAACTCACGGTTCCCCTCAGTGCCACCCTCCCCCGTCTCGAAGTTGTACAGCCGTACCACACCGTCCCTTCCGCTATCTCAAGTTCAAGGTCACCGCGTCCGACCCCTGCGCTATCTGCTGTTGCATGTAAGCAGCTTTCTACCACGACACGGCACGGGAAAATATGGTGAAACTCTGCTATTCAGCCTACTGGATAACACAAACAATTTCTACAGATAATAATAAAAATGATTTCCTTTAAACCGAGTTTTTGGCTACGGCCAATCATTATGATCAACGAACTACGCCGGATATATTTTAATACACAAATGAGTTTGCAAGCACTCCCTATTCCCTCACTCATTGTGGGACAGACAGCATTGTGACACGACCGAAGCTATTAGGCACAGGACCAAGAAGAAGAATGGCTTAGCGTGCTCTCCGTTGCACGGGGGCATATTACACCGCCAACCGACCCGGGGTTTGATGTCTGGCGTGGCCGTGCGACTTATACACTACCCATGATCCTGGGGTTCCGAGTTCAGTTCCCCAGTTAGGTGACATTTTTAATCTGCAATTAACGAGCGTACTTGATTTCTTGATTTCAATGACGATTATCTTTACAGTGGGACATTGAATAGGCTGATACCCTACATTATGCTGTTTCTTTCACCTTCTTGCTCAATGGAAACACACCGGCTGCCGTGACATCAGTTCGTTCCGACACGTACAGCGTACTAGATTACGATCTATAAAAAGCTGTTTAAGCATGCAATTGACTTTACGGATTGTTTGAAGATTTACGAGAGTGGGGTAATTGAAATTATCGATGACACTGGTTTTATCGTTGTTTTGCTTGCTAGAAAAAGTTTTCCCTGAATTGACATTTTTTTTATACTCAGTCAGTTGGCAGACAGACACGCAGCCCACCTGATGGTAAGCGGCCACTGCGGCCTATTCCATTGAGGGACACTTAACCAGGAAGCGTCGCTCAATGTGCTGCCAGACTGTAGACCCATCTGATCTTCGAGCCTTTGATTTCAAGTGTACTGGCTCCCACGTTAATACTGCCGGAACACAGCCAGAGCTATTATGGCGGCAGATTTCACCTGTGGTAGCTAGCCAGTCGGACTCTGAAAAAGTCCTACAACCAACCAGACCCTAGGTGGGAATCGAACCCACGACCTCCAGGTTTTATACCCGAGCGGCTTAGCCACTGTTCCACGGAGGCGGTCAACGAACATTATGTTCTATCTTAAGTTGGCACTAGAAATAGTTTAATTCTCTTTGTCTAATGTCTCTTGTAGTATATTAATTGGGTAAAATTTTTTTGTGCCTCATTAGACAGTCATTGTGACTGACAGGCACGCAACTCATATGATGGTATATGGCCAGTGCGGCCTATTACATTGAGTTATACTTAAACAGGAAGCATCGCTCAATGTGCTGCCCCCTAAGCACACTGGAAGTTCCTCTGATCTTTGCATCTGTGTGTGTAAAGTGTACTGTCTTATACAATTATTATTGGCGGAACACAGCCAAAGTTGCACGAACGGCTAAGGCACCAGATTTCACCTGTGGAGATGATAGCTAGTCAGTTGCTGGTGAACCGGGTTTTAGGACAACACTGTTCTACGGCGGTCAAACCTTCAACCGCTCGACTGACTTTTTTTTATTGCAATGTGTAACAAGACGAGCAGATCGTACACCTGATGGTAAGCGCCACGTCTGCCCTTAGACAGTTCAGTGCCAAACAGTAACTAAGCAGTTACTGTCTGGCACCGCCCTGCGCCCGCTACACCGAGACGACAGTTATTAGGTCTCATATACCGAGTAATTTCACTAGCTTCAGTGCCCTTTCCCCGAAACACAGTTTCTCCAGTTCTCTAAATATTAGTGGGATTGTTTTAAACGTTCTGGAGATTGACTCGCGGCAGACAAGGAGTGACATCAACGGCGCATTCGGCAAGGCCGACTCAATCTAAAATGCATTGCACGAATAGAAGCGTTGATTATCTGACAGCCGCTTTACTCAGTTTAACGGATTTGACATTTGATCTGAAATTTATAAGATCGTAAAGTAAGATGTTCTGGAAAATGTGCAGTCACTAAAATATGATGACTAAATTGTTGCTGATGTCGCATTAAAAGCCGAAAAATATCTTAAAAAAGACACCCCTCTTCTCTTTTGAAATCAAGAATGGGATAGAACGTAACTCTCTCAATTTCTTTCACTTTAACGGTATAAGACTAAATAAACTACTCTGTAGATCATCCTTCAACAAGACCCTTTTCATAGAACAGTGATCCAGATGACTAAGTCAAAACCTGCAGTTCTGAACTTACCTGCCTGCGTTGGTACTCAGTCGTTCGGTTTTAGCCGTAGCCGAAATTCGGCTGGAAAGACTCAGGGCAAATATAAACAAAGCCTAATATCAAAAAATTCAAATATGATTTCTCTCGTGAATACCAACATGAAACGCATTATTCATTAATGGTGTTTTTATGTAACTCGTCTAGACGACGCGCCCAGGGGTTGCACCCTCTGATGTCAACCGCTCCTGTCCCGCGGAGACGACATTGTTATGCCCTCTAATAAATGCGTGAGATGAATGTCATTTGATGAAATGCCATTCGGCGATTCAATTGTATTTGTGTGAAAAACTGTAAAGTAGATAGGTAGGCTTAATTAATGTGCCACTGCAGGGCGAAGGCTTCCATCTTTATAATCAAGTTATCGTTACAATGTTGGGTATTGGCTGAATCACCACGCTTGCCAAATGCAGATTGGTGATTACGAACCTAAGCTGTGTCCGAAAAAATCGACACAAACATTGTTCGAACCGGGAAATGAAAGGAGCACGGGCAGATGCTAAATCTACTAGACCAATCGAAATGTTAATAAAGTAACGTGTTTTTTTTATTGTTACAGGAATAGAAACGAGCGTGTTTCCGGAGCTAAGAATGCACAGTTGCTGTGCATCAATGGTTCGAGTCCCCGGCAGCCCAGCACTCCGCAGTTACTCAGGGTAAGTTATACATTATTGGCATTAACATTATAAAGCTTTGACACGGCCTCTGTTCTCCCGTTCACATTACACGTAGGTATTCGCTTTTTTGCGGAGTTGATGTACCTTAACCGCAGACTAAGCTAGACCTGCGGCCGTATGTGGTACTTGGGACTATTTCATCTCACTACTCACTAAGCCCCGGTTTCCCGATTTAGACGAGCTGGTACCATTCTTGTCGCTATTGAGCAACCACCTTAGTTGCCCATACGATAATCCAATGAAAACTAAATAAATAACATGAATAAGCAAAGTTGATTTTCAAAAGATCATAATTATGACTAACCAACCATGAAGTTCGATTAATGAAATCAATTTGCCAAGTCATTTCGTCAAATGGCCCGTCTGCAATGTTGACAAATCATGAATTACTTTCGTGATGTACAACTTTTTATTCGGCTTAAGTCTGTATAATATACTATGTAGTATATTATGACTACCTAAAACTTCAAAGCAAGATAAAGGAATTACAGAATGCAAAAAAGATTTTTATTTATTATGTTAATTAAGTTATAGCATACTAAATCTACAACAACCCACCATCTGGTTAAGCATGATTGAAACTCCACGTAAACTAAGTTGCGGGCATCCGCTAGTAATGTATTTATGTAAAACAAATCAATTTATTTATAGATCTCGATCTGATAAATCAATTTAGCCAATGGTTTTGAAATCATCAATCACAGTCTTATCGATGTCCTTGCACCTGACCTGTGCATGCAAATCCTCGTGCAAGTTTTTGCTGTTATCAATTAGCAGGTCTTGCAAACGAGACAGTTTACATGTATTTAAATTTACTTATTGAATCATCGGTGACTCCTCATTGTCTGATGGAGTAAGCAGATGCAAAGGTCAAGTCTGTAGCAATTTATTAGGAACTAGCTGATGAAATATAACCTGTGTTCTGACAAAAACATGCATAAGATAAAGAGTAGCACACCTCGAAATAATCCAAAATAGAGTTATTGTTAAATTTGGGAATCAGCATAATGAACTACATTAACTCCAAAGTCACCTGTGTATGTTAACTATGAAGATTTTTACACAGGTGTCTTTAGAGTTAACGAAGTTCATTACGCTGATTCCCAATTCTGCAATAACTCTTGCATTGATGCTCTTGGATTATTTCGAGTTGTGCTACTCTTTATCTATAACTAGCGGCCGCCCGCGGTTTCACCCGCATGGTTCCCGTTCCCGTAGGAATTGATCAAAATCCTTTCTTTTTTAAGATGTATTCTGCTATTCGGGACGGAAACAAATCCAACAAATCAAAACCCATGGCAATCGGTCCAGCCGTTCTCGAGTTATAAGTGTTGTAACAAACACGACTTTCTTTTATATATATAGATAGGTGTGCGAATATATTATGTATGTTTTTGCGCAATCGTTCTGAAGTTATGAACAATTATATTATTGGTCTAGTTTCCTGTCAAGAGTTATGGGGTTAGATGGTAGTCGCTTAAATATTTTAATAATAAGACTTGCCAAACCCTGGATCATAGTGCAAGTATACCCTGACTAGCGGGCGCCCGCGGTTTCACCCGCGTGGTTCCCGTTCCCGTGGGAATATCGAGATATCCTTTCTTAGCGGATGCCTACGTCATAACATCAGATTTTATGACGTAGGCATGCAGGTAGATTCTACCTGCATGCCAAATTTCAGCCCGTCCAGTAGTTTGGGCTGTGCGTTGATAGCTATCTATGTCAGTCAGTCAGTCAGTCACCTTTGAGTTTTATATATATAAATAAATAAATAAAATAAATAAATATCCCAGGACATTATTCACACAGCGCCATTTAGCCCCAAACTAAGCATAGCTTGTACTATGGGTGCCAGACAACGGATAAACATTACATATATACTTTTTTTTTTTGTAAATACATACATATTATACATAGAAACACCCAGACCGATACAAACAAACATGTTCATGCACACAAATGTTTGTACCGTGCGGGGATCGAACCCGCGACCCTTGGTGTAATAGCCGACTTCTCAACCATTACACCAAACGGCTCGTCAAAATAATAATATAGATTAGTTTTGCGACAAACGCTCAGATAAAGAACCCGACATTTCTATAATAATATGTCACTTAAACCATCTAATTTGGTACTTCATGTTATGCTCCGACAAAGTCAACATGAATTATTGACGAAATCTATCTGGCAAGAGGTAAAAAGTAAAACGAAATACAAGAACTAAGTAATAAAAACTTATCACACATCCAACTCATAGATTCTAGAAGAAACGATTCAAAAGAAAGTGCCAAAGACGCTGTTCCAAAAGAGCCCGGCAGCGAAGAACACGGAGCGGTTCCGGCTGACGTTCAACATCCCGGAGCGGACGGCGGAGAACCTGTTCCTCTACCGGACGAAGTTCGTGCAGCACATGCTGGCCAGCCCCATGTACGCCAACTCCCTCGTCGGGAAGCCCTGGGAGATGATTGGCAGGTGAGGGAATAGAATGAGGAGATTCACATATTATGTAGTTTTATCCAAATACTTCTCATCAAATCGATTGCAAATGACGTCGGAAAAAGATAAAATGAGTTGTCGGATTCAAAAATTGCACTAGGACAACTCATCCCGCGGGATGTGATTGAGCGGGAAGAGTTGACTAAAACCTCGGCGTTTTTATTATTATTTGTTGTACATACCTACGTTTTCTTTTGTTATGTTCACTCTCATCATTGTATATGTATTTCATTTTCATATTTCGCATCTTCACTGCATCTTTCATTCCTGCATTGTAAGCTTTCTAAGCTATGCTTTATAATTATTTCATTTCATATTTCGCATCTTCGATGCATCATTCATCTATGCATTGTAAGATTCTATTTATTCTAGTCTTTCCTGGTATCCTTAATGGAATAGGCTGCAGTGATCGGTTACCATCATGTGGGCTGCGTGTCTGTCTGCCAACTAGAGAATTACTAACAAAATATTTTGTTGAATATTCCAGCATATCGGAGCAACTGATCGACGATCTGCTCCTACAGTGTGCGGAGGAGATGCAACTGCGCGAGGTCGTGCAAGACTTGTACCGGACGGAGACGCGTTGACTTTACTATTTTATACCTTGTTGTGTTTAATAAAATTTACATTGTTGTTTGAATTTGCATTTTATTATCAGTATAAGCAGCTTTAGTTTATCCAATGTGAAGTGTGGTACAGACAGTCTGTCAGTTAAAATGGGCTAGCGCGTCCAGGGAAGTACGAGTACCACCCACAAACAGAGAAGATCGAGGTATGAGTAGGTGGCTAGGAAAGTAAAAAAAAATATTTTCAAGTAGCATAACGCGCCAACTTTGACTTGACTCTGTGATTTTTTTTGCAAAATAAATCAATAAACCTTTTGTATGATGTCTTGCTTGGTTGCTATTAGAAAGGGATGTCATCAAAGAAAATACACTTGAAATTTATAATTTATTTTAACTGGTTAGGAATTGTTTCTGCTATTTCTGACTTTCAGTCTTTCGTAAACATTTATTTAACATAATTATTTTAACTTAAAAACTAGAACTTAATTTGGTTTGAAGGCCTAATTACTTAATACTTTTTTAAACAGTAAACAGCTTGCAACTGGTCAACGTGTGATAATGTGGAAATAATTAAAGCATCGGTAATCATAGTAAGGCACTTCATATAAAATAAATATATAAATAAGGCACTTATTTTAAGACTAGGTACATAAAACCCGAAATCAGTCCAGAATATTTTGGTTAAATTACAGACGCACTACACAGCCTCGTCTTTATTAAAACTTAAACGAAATGAATTTAATACTTCACTGAATTTATCTTTTTGTCTCTTCATTGTATCGTTTTTCTCGATTTTAGGGAATTTGGCGATGCTTTCTGAACTTGAAGTATCCGTCTGATAAGCCTCTTCTGGCGTAGGCGGGTTGGACTTTAACGATTTCGGTCGCAACATTTGTGGACCACCGTTTTTATATAAGTTCTCTAATTTAGACTTTAATAAATCTCTGCTCATAGAAGTATCCCCGTCTTCACTTTCGGCTTCATCAACGCGTATTTCGGGATTTTCTTTTGGTTCTGTGCTAACTGGCCTCAATTTGTGTGCCGCTTCTTTTGATGTTATCTCTTTTTTCAAATCCATAAGATAAGGTAGTGGTGGCCGTTTAATAGAGAACTCGACGTTCTGTCCAACGTGGCCAGTGGAGTTAGACCTTTTTCTTTGGTCTGTCTCTTCTTTGTCAATAGGAACTGATTCCATTCTTTTCTGCATCATAACATTTAATTTTGACATGAAATGAACCTGTCTGTCGCTACCAAATGTAATATTACCATCACCTTGTTGAGATGAATTTGATTTTATGCTCTCTCTAGGTTTGTTCTCTTCCTGCTGTTCAAAGGATCTTCTTCGCGAAGGACGTGACGGTACTGTGTATGATTTCTTAAAATTGGTGTTTGCGAAAAATGTCTCGTCAAATGGAGGTGGTGGTGGTATATTATAAGGCGCATCTTTTACGTCTTCCACGGAATCATTAAATGCGGTCCTATCTAGAGTATCTGAGTACCCAGACTCGTCTGTTCGAGAATTTGTTTCGCTGTCGTTGAATGCAGTGACCAACTCTTGTTCTTCAATTTCATTGTTATTTTCGAGTATGTCAGCTTCTCCTTTGTCCGGTTGTTCTTCTGTCAATTTTGGTAAATCTTCTCTATGAACTTGAGCTATGACGTCATATTTAGATAACACTTGAATGCCTAAGGATGCATCTGAGTCTGCGTCAGAGAGTTCACTAAACGACTTCGTTTGCCTGATAGTATCTGACAATGCACTGTTTTCTTCTGCAGGGTCTTTCAAGCTTATAATCTCCCCGTACGAATCTTCTTCGGCTTGCAACACTTTATCTAGCATATCTATTATTTTGGCTTCTTTCTCTTCGTTGTTTTCTAGGACAGATGCGTGTTGTACAATTATATCTTCTGTTTCATACGGCATAATTTCGTTTACACTCGCTATTTCCTGCATTTCTGCAATGTCGTAATCATCTTTTAACGGTACGCTGCGAGCTCCTCCGCTGTTACTAGTTCCGTTCATAGTATCCGGAGGTGTGGGCGATTCAACAACAATTTCTACTGGAGTCTTCCCATTTTCATTTGCATGTGATATTTTTAGATTTTCTTTTAAATTATTTTGTTTTTTTGGTCTGCAGCAGCATGCAAACATGATATAAAATGGAATACCTGCAAATAAAAGTATTACGATTAGAACTGACAGCTTTATTTTAGAAATGCCTATATTACCCTATGCTAAGAAAAATGACTAGGAAGTAGCCTTACCAATTAACATCCAAATAGCGACTCGAATCCATGTGTCGGTGCTGATGAAAATCATCAGATGAATATTGGCGTAGATGCTTAGGCAAGGGATGATCGGGACCAGCGGAGTCTGTAATATATTAAATTATTTGAACAACTTCAAGATATTTAAAATTAAAAAATTGTCGTAATAAATAAAGGGCATGGGATTCACTCGTGTTTTTTTTATGACATAAGGCCAAACACAATAATAAAAACATACTATGTTTATTTATAGCATGTGCAATGCCCGCATAAGTGACAAGTGTGGACACACAACGAGCCTGCACTGCGAGTGCGATGCAAATCCCTTTGTGTTCGTCAAAAAACCGACAATGGACGGAGCACAGACTAACACGAGCCAAATGCTCGAAGCGCGATTAACGTTATGTCTGAATTTCTTGTTTTGCGCCTCGATGGTGATCTTGTGGTCGTATTTAAACGTTAAATTCCCGTGTCGAGAAAAGATAGATTTTACGAACACAGCTCCGATTTGTGATCACCAATCCGCATTTAGCAAGCGTGGTGAAGTCGATGCAAATCATTGTGATGATGACTTGATTTCAGTGATCGAGGTCTGTGGTGTAGTGGGACATTGAAGAGTCTGACTTTTAAACGTTATAAATACTAGATGTGTCAAATGTTGGGCTTATTACTTCCGTGAACAAGTCTGGTGATTGAGTTTCGATATTTTTCGGTATATTACTTACCTTAAAGGTAAAGTCCGGCGTGACCCTCGGCTGCAGCGTCATGACGGCCAGCATCAATAGTGCGAGCACGTTGATGATGATGGCGGGCACGGCGGGGCTGCGCGCGTGCCTCACCACCAGCGCCGACGCCACGCACGCCACCACTGGGGAAGATGGAGCGGTTTCATAAGCTTGAATGTAGAGGTGGGTCTACGCTAACGAGCCGAGCACGAGCGGAGCACGAGCCGACCCAAAATTCGTGTAGTGTGGACTGACTTCGAGCCTCGAACGAGCGCGCTTCGAGCATTTGGCTCGTGTTAGTCTGTGCTCCGTCCATTGTCGGTTTTTTGGCTTATTCCTCGTCGTGCCACCAACTTGTTCCACCAGTGGCACGACAAGAAATTGTCATTCCTCGTCGTACCACTGAGTGCAGGTACATGCAGGGATGGTAGCTCTACTTAATTTCCCTTCAGATATCTATATATCTATACGCTCCGCTCGTGCTCGGCTCGTTAGCGTAGACCTACCTTAAGACCCACCCCCTCAGGTGAAATCTGCCGCCATTACAGCTCTGGCTGTATTCCGGCAGTATTAATGTGGGAGCCAGTACAATTAAAATCAAAGGCTCTAACAGATGAGCCTATAGTCTGGCAGCAAATTGAGTGACGTTGGTGAAGTGTGTCACATTGAAATATGGCCGCAGTGACCGCTTACCATCAGGTGGGCTGCGTGTCTGTCTTCCAACTGACGTAGTAGAAAAACAAGGAAGATGGATGGAACTCTCGCGCTTGCGTTACTGCCCCACCTTACCACCGCCCATATCCCCAGAGTGGTACGATGGGTCTAAAACCGTACCACTGAACAAACAGGGTTGTCGGAAGATTTAGCAGGACAGGATAAGATAAGTAAAGCATAGTGAATATTCTTCTCGAATAAGCCTCTTGTCTGGGGAAGTACTTCCACTTTACAAATTAAAGTTTCTGTGCAACAGCTTCGTTTCGGGTTAACAGCAAGATATCGCCACAGTTGAAAGGTGCCTTTGTTCGCATTGAGTCACACTGGATCCTGTCACAAATAGCACTTCCTAAATGTAGTGTTATGTTTCTGAAGCCTAGTTGAGGAGGGCATGGTGTAGGAAGAACCTTTCGGCTAAGATCATATGACCGCGCGAAGCCGCGCCATTGGAGCATTCACATGACGACATATGTACGGAAGCGCACCGCGCGTAGACGCGCGGTACCGCGTGGTAATGTAGACGATATTATACCGTTTACTTTGGTCTTGTACCGCGCGGTTAGTAGTTCCGCGCGGTACCGCATGGTCATATGAACTTAGCCAAAGGAAGAAGGGGTATAATGCACAGACTTCGGTTAAAGTGAGGGATGCCCCTACAGTAGCAGCGTGTGACGATGAGTGGAGCGCGCATGTCGCACTACCAACGCTGAAGATACCCGCTACCACTGGGGACGATTACGCTCCGTTATAGTTCACAGGATTTAGGCTTGCGACACACAACAAACATAATTGACTACTATCAACGAAAGCTGCTGAACATTATGTGTATAATAAATAGTATAGCTAAGTATCTGTAGTGGCCAAATATTACAGTGACTTCAAGTAGGTAACTTCGTTTTTTCCTCTTCCTTCTTACGCGTTGTCTCAGTCAAACCAGGGTTTGCTTGCATCAGGAACCAGGATTTGGCGAGACCAGTTATTAAATTTGAGAAACTGTCTACTTTCCTCAGTATCCCTCAAGAGACCAGAGGAAAAAGATACTGACTGCCCAGCCACTATCAACCCTATTGTTTAGGTTTCCTTTCGATATCTTCACAAATACTTACGCAGTAAATTGCATAGGAGTTCGAACCATCAGCCTAACGCGACTACAGCTTCCACACAATATAGCTTCATATGGTTTACAGCACAGTATTCATATTGAAAGTCTTACGAAATAACAGCAGAATTCCCTCGACGATGCAAGTCGTCGTCTGAGACGGCGACTTCTGTCCGAGCCCCACGATCTGTTTGATCTTACTCGGCGAGTTCTCGCTCTCCGGAACCACATTAGAGCGGTATCTGTAATGGTTTTCATGAACATTGGTTAATTATTTGGTTTGTAAACATAAACCCTCGCTGTTACTGAAGAATTTCATAACTTCTTACATCACAAGGACTTATCGAATACTCGCTCAGCTATGTGCCCTCGTTCGGTTGTCGTCGTTGTATTTATTTAATTTAATAGAAAGAGAAAACTTGAGGCCATCAAAATACTTTTTGTCAACAACGCAGCTGATCATGAAAGATTTGCGTCGTGCACTTGTCTGCGGCCAGCCTACAGTAAAGCTAATAGGCTTAGGTGCAATCGGGTGCAGTTAAATGCAATTACCTGTGCAACATGACGCAGATGGCGACCACGGTGTAGGATATCAGCGTGCCGACGCACATCATCATGATGAGCTGGTCCAGCTCGAGGATTGCTGCCAGGGACGCTGGGAAATAACGAAAAATTTTAACTTTATTGCCGCGTAAAATATAGCAAAGACATGTTGGTTTTGAGGGTTGTCCTACGCAAAGTATCCTAGTACGGGATTTGTCCTCCCACATTGGCTTCATAAAAAGTCAGGTGCACTCCCTATTCGATTACTTTCATAGCATGATGGGAAGACAACAAAGACAAAAGACTGGTGACTGGTCTGTGTTTCAGAATTGAACAATTTAATTACAAATTGTTACGACTCGGGATTTGAATTCATAACATCTGATCAACTGTGATCAACCATTTCTTTAACGGCGATCCACTAGTCACTGTACCTCAACTTGTCAAGAAAGTATTATCATATTATTCAAAAAAAAATACCAATAACGGCAGTAGGCACGACGGTGGCAACAAGCGGCACCTGCTTCCAGGAGTGCACGTGGCCGAAGCAGCTGAAGAACAGCCCATCGGAGGCCATTGCATACAGCAGCCGCGGCAGCGGAAATAGGGCGCCGAATAGGCTGGAATCACAACATTTTAAAACTATGGACAATTTTCTTCTACTTACATACTTAGCGGCAAAGAAGAATGTCTCAATTTTTCTGAATCATGATCCGAAATTCAACCAATCTAGTTTACCAGCTCGTACTTATCGAGGAGATTTCTGGGGAGTTAAGTGGGTAATGGGACGCTTTGATCTCGCTAAGCCTGCGGTTATAGTGCATTAACGCATTCTCCTCCGAAAAATCCAAAAACAAAAGACCTTAGTCACGAATGCCCTCCGCAAAGGCATTGATACCAATCATAAAAGCTGAACGCGTCAAGCCGAAGACGGAGCGGAATGGTGCTCATTAGGGGAGAGGCCTCCACAGTCCAGCAGTGGACTGCTATAGGATGACGATTATAATAATAAGGAGCTTATGGTATTTGTCACAATAACCGTAAGTTGCTTAAAAATTACGTAAAGATTAAGGGCAGTCAAGTGGCTACTATCTTTTAAACTGCAGTATAAAGAACACAACGAAAATTTTGGTTTATTCCCGATTCGGCACCTTCCCGTTTCGGCACGTCCATGAAATTATGAACTTTATAAATTTTAATTACGGTGGTACTGTCACCGACAAAAAAGAACGAGTGCTCTTTAAATACATATTTTGAATAAAAATGCTTAGTGTACTGGTAAACAACACTGGGTAATCAAAATTAGACCAAAGAAGACATGCAGCTGAGCATATTATTCAAGCTGCAGAGACTAGAAAAAGATGTGCGCTATGCAAAAGTAAAACTGTAAAAATGTGCAGCAATACCTAGAAGTGATACCAAAGACGGCTCCAACGACGACAATCCACTTGGCCCAGTCCCAGCCCACGTGGGCGAAGACAGCCGCCACCGAGGCCAGCTCGTAGTACGGAGCCATCATGGTGACCACTACGGCAACACTGCAGTACCCCAGGAACGCGGTAACCAAGACTGTGATGATGGCGGTGGGGAGGGCGCGACGGGGTTTCACTACCTGGAGAAAGAAAGTCTCAACTACATCGAGCAATTGCGTTTTTATGGACGGAACGGCAGCAGATCAACCTACCCTAACCTGTCATAAATTTTCAATTGAAAGAGAACTCTATGTGAAGTTAATAATAAAGCTGAAAATTGCTTGAGGAAATTTGACAGATTGGGGTAGTCTGATGTGCTGTCGACTGTTCTATGCTTGGTTTGGGGTTGGACGGCGCTGTGTGAATAGTGTCCTGGCAGGTTTATTTGACATAATTCCGTGACTACCGAACGCCTTACCTCTTCCCCAGCAGCGCTGATGCTGTCAAACCCCACGAACCCGTAGAAGCAGATGGCGGCTCCGCGCAGCATGCCCCACACGCCGTACGGGAGGAACCCGCCGCTGCCGAACCCTTGAGGCACCACTTCCTCCGGGATTCTCCAGTTGTCAGAATTTGCTGGAAACATGGAAAGAGTATGTGAGAACCTTTTTTTATACTAGGTTAGTAATCTGAATGAATATGGAAGACATGCTTTCCGCCCGCGGTTTCAACCGCGCGTAATTTCTTTTACCAAATATCCTGCGGGAATGAGACGTTTCCCGTAAGAATTTTATAGCCTATATCCTAATCCGGGTTATAAACTATACGTGTGCCAAATTTCATCTTAATCCGTTCAGCCGTTTAGGCGTGATTGAGTAACAAACAAACATCCAGACATTTATATTATTAGTAGGATCTTCGCTCGATCGCAATCTTCTTTTTACATTGACAAAAGATACAGGATATTATATTATCTGACAGAACAAAATTATCAGGAACTTGTCAGATAAGTTCCTAAGTGGTAAAAAGTTAAACAGCGGGATAAATCATCTCGTATCATCATTATAGAATAACGATGTCAGGCTTACATATTCAAAGTAATTGATTCTCCGAGACAAGATCTAGTGACAGAAAAAAAATTCAGTAGAGCGAGAATTCAATGGAGACTGTAGGAAACTAATCTTATTGTATCGATATCATTGATAGATTTGTTAGCATGGTAGAAAGATCATTACTGCATTCGTTTTGTGGAAAGAGCTAAATGGAAAAGCAATTTTATTACTACACAATATCATACCTTCACTTGTTTTCGTATCATTGTTCTCGTCATGTTTATTCAAATTATTGAAACCTAGATGATAGAGCTGAGATGCCTTTTTAGTGGACATGTGTTTTATGGGGTCGTAAATGTGCAAGTTCATAACTACATACGAGTATATTTGGTTCCAAAAGGCATTTGAAAATAAACACATTTTCAAGAACTTATTGAAGGAAACACGTACCAACAGTGGCGCCGGCGATGACAATGAACGCAATCGTGAGCATGTTGACGGCGGCGAACACGTTGTTGACAGAGGCCGAGAGGCGCGTGCCCACCGCGAGCAGTGCTGGAAACAAACAAACAATATTATAGCTATAATATGTAGCTGGAGCTGGAATTTGGGCCCTTCAATAGATATATGTTTCGACATTATTTCCACAACGCCATCTAGCGCCAAACTAAGAACGGACACCAGGTCATTTCTGTTTTTTGTTCCGTACTATCACGTAGAGTTGCGTCGGCGGTTTATGTGTCCCATTGTGCGGACACTGTGCACGGAACTTGAGGTCATCGCTGCACCGGTGGTAACTGCGCAGCTTCGTATCAGGTCATTTCTGTTTAAATGGGGCAAGGATTTATACAAAGCTGGTGGTGGTGCTGAAACACTCACAAAACTCCTTAAACTTACCTCTTTACACCCAAAGGACACGGCTACTGGTCTCGCTAGTCTAGGGTTACAGTCCGTAAAAGCATTCCCATCCAAAGAAACCTAAGCACATTTAGCGACGCTTCCTTATTAAGGGGATATTTTTAAGTGAACATCAAAAAAATACTGAAATGTACATCTAAATAACTGATTGCATACCAATTTTTTTGATGCAAGAACATTTTTTTTTTGATATGCATTTAAATACAACCCGAACCCAAAAAGTGTCCCTAATCTTAAAATTATAGGCTTTGCTTCTGTCTGCTAACTTGATAAAAATTATAGGAATAATATCCGAAAATGATGCTGATGGTAATACTAAGATAAACCCTTACACCCTACAGCAACGACGAGCAGGAAGGCGAACATGTCGAAGTGCGGCGACATGGGTGACCCTGCCGCGATCGGCATGGTGCTGTTGAACCGGGCCGACATGGCGCCCTCTGCCGCCCAGTCCACGAACGAGCTCAGGCCTCGCGCGACGCTAGCTGCGCCTGTATGCAGTAAGTACAGACATTTTATTTATTTTCTGACTTATAGAAAAGTGGCGATTCTTCCTTTCGAACGTCGCAACCGGTTTTGCTGGGAGTCGGCCGCTTACTGAGATAGTCGACGCTCGTAACGCTGCAAACTGCGTACAGTGAGAGCAAAACTAGCAAATTGTGGACACTTCATTTGTTATACAGCGTGGAATTTTAGTCGTTGTCTTCCCGCAGTAAAATGATTCTATCTTAGTCGTAAAATAGATTAATAAAGGTTTTTCTTTAGTTAAATCAAAAGTTTTTCGATTATGATAGACGAAACTCGAACCAATAGTACTAGCTGCGTCGCTGACGGTCACCGGCCGGGGTCATTGCCCTTCGCGTTTATCAAAAAAAATATAATTCACTATTTACTTACATTCGGTTTCCATTTTCCCATCAAAGTTTGTAAAAAAAATCAAAAAAAGATCTGAAAAAAAATTTCAAAAAAAAATATAAAAAAAAAATTACTTGCAAAAATCTATAGTATTACTGAAGGTGAAGCGTTCTGCTGCGGGAAAACAACGACTAAAAAAACACGCAGTATATGGAAAAGCGTACTAAATCAATAAGCCGCAAGCTCAGTCTGCCGCTAACAGTTTGCCTACTGGGGACGCAGCCGGCTGAAATCGTAACCACGACCTCCGGGGTTTTATCAGCGCGGGATTCACAGCTGTTCCACGAAGTCGGTCAAAGCAAGTTGTAAGAAATGTATCAGTGCGCATTTTGTTATTTGTAGGAAGCAGCTTATATTTTATGGTAGAGTGTACGAGTGTCAAACCTCGTAATTTTTCGAATACTGTCTAATGTTATCTATTGGTAACCCTTCGGCCGTTATGGAAACCGAAGTTTGGAAACCAGTTTCCTAAAAGGCATTTTTTATAAAATATTTAGGGAACAAAAAAAACTTAAAGCTCACCGATTGTGTATTCGAATATGTTGATCCAGCCGACCCAAAACGCGGCGAGCTCTCCGTCCGTCACATATGCGTAGATGTAGGCGGCGCCCGCGCGCGGGGCTCGAACCCCGAACTCTGCGTAACATAACCCTGAAAATGAAAGAAAACATTTTCTTATACTAATACTAATGACCTGTTGAAGCCGTGTAGTATGAAACATTGCTTCACATGCTTAAAGTTGATAGTTTGAATCTCGGTTAGAAACCGTGGATTTTTATTAATGTGCGTTTACGCTTGCACAATTGAATGTCGGTAAAGCGTGATCCAATTGGTCTTGTTCTCTTAAAAGTAAGAGATCTAAAATTTGAGGATTCGGCGAGTCCAGTGACGACATTGGATCGACTGCCATTTGACTTCTGAAACCCTTAATAGGAAAACTAAACCATTTGGATCATGGCTAAGTACCCAACCCAACCATTTGACTGAGCCGGTTTTCTCACTATATTTTCCGTCACCGCCAATCTAGTAGTAAATTAAACACAAAAATAATTTACCATGAGACTTACATCAATAAAATTAAAAAGTTCAATGACAAAGGGGTTTGAAGATTTTTGTATGGAGGCTGGCTTACCTTGTGGTACGCCATTTTGATTTTTTTTCAAAATAGCGTTCACTTAAAAATCTATGAAAAATCGATACCTTACATTAATACAAACATAATATGTTATTAGACAAAAACCTGTAAAGTGTCACATTTTAAAGCTATAAGCAACTAAAGGTTTACTTCTTTATTTTAAGATTTTTTTGTGTCAAGTTATAGTTCACATAAAATTCATTTAAAAATGGATACTTGACATCAAACCAAACATAAAATGTCATTACACAAAAACCCGTGAAGTGTCACGATTTAAAGATATAAGCAACTAAAGATTCATTTTGAGTTTTTTTTTTGTCTCAAGTTATTGTTCATATAAAATTCATTTAAAAATAGATACCTGACATCAATATAAACATAAAATGTTATTAGACGAAAACCCGTAAAGTGTCACGTTTTAAAGATATAATCAACTAAAGTCTTATTTCTTTATTTTAAGATTTTTTTGTGTCAAGACGTCATAGTTCACATAAAATTCATTCAAAAATGGATACCTCACATCAATACAAACATAAAATGTCATAAGATGTCATTATTACTATAACTTGAGAAAAAAAAACTCAAAATAAAGAAGTAAAACTTTAGTTGCTTATATCTTTAAAACGTGACACTTTACGAGTTTTTGTCTAATAACATTTTATGTTTGTATTGATGTTAGGTACCCATTTTTAAATGAATTTTATGTGAACTATAACTTGAGACAAAAAAAAACTCAAAATAAAGCTTTAGTTGCATTATATCTTTAAAACGTGACACTTCACGAGTTTTCGTCTAATGACATTTTATGTTTGTATTGATATCAGGTATCTATTTTTGAATGAATTTTATGTGAACTATAACTTGAGAAAAAAAAACTCAAAACAAAGAAATTTTACTTTGGTTGCTTATATCTTTAAAATGTGACACTTTACGGGTTTTTGTCTAATAACATATTATGTTTGTATTAATGTAAGGTATCGATTTTTCATAGAATTTTAAGTGAACGCTATTTTGAAAAAAAATCAAAATGGCGGACGCGTAGGAAGGCCAAAATCTTCAAACCCCTTTTATCAAATTGTTGGAAAAAAATCTGATATCGTTTTTAATCGGAGTAATTTAAATAGCAATCTTATCAGATCTTACAGTAAATAAATGGATTCTTTGACATTGATTAGGTAATATAAATAGGAATATAATAATATGTAGTGGAACATGATCTACGCATGCAAAGCTGAAACCAGCTCGTCCTAACGTGTGAAAAGGGGAATCCGGGGAAGTTTAGTAGGTAATAGTGGGACGCTTTAGTTGCCGGCCCATTTCCCCTGACTCCTGATGCCCACCAGATCCACCCGAGAAACTCGGTGATCCTCAGAAGTAAGAATTTTATGGTAAATCAAATTGCAAAATAATACTTACTCTAAGTTTGAAACACGGTGATCTTGTGCAATACTTAAGCTTTACACATGCGCACGCTCTCTCCGGCTAAAGTCCAACTCCAAACACGTATACCATCTACATCAGCTCTTAATAAGCCTACCTGCGAACAGCGCTGCGACAGCGGCAACCAGGAAGGAGAGGACTATCGAAGGCCCAGCCAGCTTGAGGGCCACTGAGCCCACCAGGACATAGACCCCCACGCCCAGCGTGCTGCCCAGCCCTAGAGCGGTTAGGTCCCATGTGTTGAGGCATCTGGAACAAAGTTAGTAGTGGAATCAGTCAATTGATTTGGACTTGAGATGATCTGATCCAAATATTTAAAATAGAAGGACTTTCGCAGAGTCCTACGTCTAGCTACCACGTCTTCTGGTAAAAATTGCCATAATATATAGCTTTGACCTTGTTTCGGCAAAATTATTGGTAGATTTTTTTTTATATACCTAGGTACCACAAGGGTGAAACTCATGCCCCCGTCTGGGTTAAAAGTTTTGCCTATGTCCTGCCTGTCTAGTGGTCTAGTTTTGTAGTCTTACTACTCCTGGGTTCTGGTTTAAGCGCAGAAACATAAAAGAAAGAAAGAGTTACTTTCGAATTTTTATACTCCCGATTGTAGCCGATTTCGGCTACAGTGACCACAAAATCTTTTCGAATTTATAACATTACTTTAATTAAAAGGTAATCAACAGTTAATGTCTGCCTTTCTTACATACCTTCTTAGTTTAGTGTCTTCAAGCTCTTCCTCCTGGTAGACACGCCTCCTCCGCACGACTCTTTTCATGCGCAGACGCCACTCGCTCGCCATTGGTTGATCGCGCTACCCTCCCGCCACATTGGGACAGCTTGAGCCGATGTCCTAATAGAAGAGAAGAATTTATTGTTATGTGAATATTGGTAAATGCAGTAAGCGCGTTTGGTCATATAAAACATCCCTTTCACATCGACACCGTCAATGAAAATTGCAATGAAGCAGCAGTAATGAGTGAAGCTTCTCGGTTAAGTATCCCTCAAGGGAATAGACTAAAGTGGCCGTTTACCATCAGGTGGGCTGCGTTCTCAATTCGACTGTATGTAATATTATTATTACTAATATTATAAAGATTATTTTTTTTTGTTTTGAATAGGCTCCGAAACTATTAAACTGATTTGAAAAATTCTTTCTCTGTTGGAAAGCTACACTATCCCCGGGTGACATAGGGTACTCTTTATCCCGGAAATGTGGGGGAAGGGGGAATATTTGAAAGAAGAAATTACGTGCGGGTGTAACCTCGGAGGCAGCCGCTAGTTGTGTAGCGTGTCCATGTGATTTGAAAACAAGTTAAATCAAGTAATTTTTAAATTATCTTCCTGTAAAGTGCTTAAAGTAATTCCGCATGAAAATAATGTTACATATAAGCAAAGCGGGGTCTACCCATATTCACATCACTAAAAATCCAGAGATGAAACAAACATTTCGATCGAATTGAAGTCGTTTTTTTCTCTTATCCTTTAAGTTAAGTTATGTGTAGTCAAAGGTATGACAAGTAAATATAGACGTTGTTTTTAACTGAAATCTCTGATAAGCAAGCAATCGTATTCCTCCTGAAACGCCATAATCTCGGGCGAGCCTTATCGCGGTAAACATGACCTTTCGTTCCATTGCATTACCCAATTTAAGATTAATAATAATGTTTTACTGCTAAAGTATAATAGTATAGTATGAATGGGATATTAGTTTTACTGGGGGCAAACGTCTCCATTATTTTAATCAAGTTGTTGTTACAATGAAGCCGGATTACTGTTAAATAATAATGCATACTAATGTTATAAATGAATGGAAATAAATGGAAGAGCTCGTGGCGCAGCCGTGACAAAATTCAAGCTACCCTCGCCGCGGTCGGTCAAAAGATGAGTGACCATTCTGACAACATTTTTTAAATAAATAAAAAAATAAAACTTCAAGCTTTGCAAGACAACATCACATACAAAATAAGCTTTCAACTATTGAATCCTTTCAATGTGTATTATAATTATACATCGTTATCGCGCGGGCAGTTTGGGGGCGACGCATAGATGACCGAAGGGCTGTCACACGTATATAACGAGTATTAGAATATTTGCATGTTTTTTTATTCTTTAAATTAAAGCCTTTCATGTTATGTATATTCCTTATGAGGATTGTAGTGTATGTGAATATGATACGTAAAAGAACGATCGTCTCATGCCCACACGCCGCTTACCTGGGTAGCGGCGAGTGGGGGCCTCTCCCTATAAAAGGGCATACAGCCCGCCCGCCGAGGCACTTCATTGGTGGACACGGAGCGGGACGGACGTGCGAGTGACGTCAGAGCAGTGAGCCGATATCATGTAATAAGCAAACAGTACATTTTGGCGACGAGTCCGTGAGTACCCAGTGTTTATGTTATTACTGAAAAATATTAAAACAGAAATACCCGTAAAAAAAAAAAAAAAAAAAAAAAAAAAAAAAAAAAAAAAAAAAAAAGTCATAGCGAATGCTCATTAAATAAAAACAACTTTAAACGGATGAAAACTCGCGTATATGAGTAGTAACCGTGTAAATATCAGAAATCACTACATAGCAAATGCTAGTATTTTATTTGTTATAAGGTCATAAAATATTAAAGTAAATATGATTATTTAATTATTCTCAAGAATTGATAGAAAAATATATGATTAATGTTTCTGATCTTAAAATATTTTTGTAATGGCGGCTATTTCCGGTACGGAGTAAATATATTCTTCAATGTTTGAGTAATCTGAAACTATAATAGATGTTCGATAAAAAATTAATAAATATACAGAATATAATCTATTATAATGCAATTTATATAATAATATTTTTTTTTGTAAAATAATTTATTAACTAAAACGTACCTGAAGTACATTTTGCTTTGTATACTTTCCCGCCCGATAAGCGGTATTTAAACCAAGGGAATAAGTTGCGAATTCACTCTCGATTTGTGTGTGGCGTGTAATTACTCTCCGTTTACAATATATCGGTATCAAAGTTGCATAAATAATTAATTATCACATAGAATTGGAAGCGCAAGTTGTATAAAACATAAACGTAGTTATTTCTATGTTGCATAATTATGACGTATAAAAGTAATGAAAAACTGGAACACAATTTCAATTTTGTAGTTTGTGAGTAATCGATTAAGATTGGCTTCACGTATGTAAAAATAATTGGGTGTACAATTATAAAGAAGTACTAAATAACGAAGAAAGTTACAGTTACTGTTCAACTCCAGTCTCAATGCGCCGGTTTGAAAGACGGAATATTACAAAGTTATGTAAGCATAAACTGCGGGAGAGATCAAAGTCATGTAAACAAAAAGTTGCTGAAGCTTCCCCTGTCAACTTTCACTTCGTTTTGATCTAAACTGAACCTAACTCTTATCCCGAATAGGCCACCAACCTGCTAATTACTATGATATGGAACAAACTGTCGGTTGTCCATTGACTAAAATACATAATGTGAACTAGAACAATAAATAGTTCGAATTCCGTGTTTATTGCGGGTAAAGAAAAATTATACCACTGAATTTATTAAAATTAAAATGTAAATATTGCTTTGTAATTTAACAGTAAAATTACTATTACTACAAGTAAACCAGTATATTAATTTCTGGGGCGCGGCCCGGATTCGTTCAACTTTTAATAATACGGAATTGGAAAAAAAAAAAAAAAAAAAAAAAAAAAACATCAGTCATAGCATGGATGATGCCCGTGTTATGGCTAGATGTTGTCGGGTGACGCCCGTTGAAGTGTCATAACACGGATGATGCCCGTGTTGTGGTTTGATGTTGTCGGGTGACGCCCGTTGAAGTGTCATAACACGGATGATGCCCGTGTTGTGGTTTGATGTTGTCGGGTGACGCCCGTTGAAGTGTCATAACACGAATGACGACCGTTAAAGCGGCATAACGCGGGTGATACCCGGTTATGACTGCAAGTTCCGGGTGACGCCCGTTGAATTGTCATAACACGAATGACGACCGTTAAAGCGGCATAACGCGGGTAATACCCGGTTATGACTGCAAGTTCCGGGTGACGCCCGTTGAAGTGTCATAACACGAATGACGACCGTTAAAGCGGCATAACGCGGGTAATACCCGGTTATGACTGCAAGTTCCGGGTGACGCCCGTTGAATTGTCATAACACGAATGACGACCGTTAAAGCGGCATAACGCGGGTGGTACCCGGTTATGACTGCAAGTTCCGGGTGACGCCCGTTGAAGTGTCATAACACGAATGACGACCGTTAAAGCGGCATAACGCGGGTAATACCCGGTTATGACTGCAAGTTCCGGGTGACGCCCGTTGAATTGTCATAACACGAATGACGCCCGTTAAAGCGGCATAACGCGGGTAATACCCGGTTATGACTGCATGTTCGCGGGTGACGCCCGTTAAAGCGGCATAACGCGGGTAGTACCCGGTTATGACTGCAAGTTCCGGGTGACGCCCGTTGATTAACCATTGATATTTTATTTACAGGTGCCCGTTTTGTGGTTAGATGTTTTGCGATAGCGAAATTCAAGCTGTATCGCCGCGGAAAGTGAAGGGATGGGTGGCCATCCTGACCGCATTTAGTGACATTTGTTTGAGTGTCTCCGTGTTTCGGAGGACACGTTGGGCTGTTGGTCCCAGCTAATATTTGATATATGTATGTACATAGATGTTGATCGTCGGGCTTGGGCGGAGGTCGTCGTTTGGCGTTTGGTCATTTGCGAAAGTGAATGTTGTTAAATACCTGTCAAGTTCAAGACTTTTGTGATAGTGGTTTAGTTTTGATAGACACAGATGTTTCCCCCGATGTAAGACCTCAACTTGATGCTATTACAGATAAATTTAACACCACTTTGCTTCCGGTATCCCTAATCACCGTGGCTAGACTAAACCTATGCAGATTGAATTAAGGGATCCAAATAAAACCGTTTGTCGACTGAAGAACGGAGTGTGGTACGCGAACGTATTGATGCCGCAGGCCGGTGTAGTTCGCCTCAGTTTATCGCCGTTGCGAGCCCCATTCTCCTTGTAAAGGAAAATAATGGAAGTGATAGACTCTGTGTCGATTATCGAAAACTCAACGATAACACAGTTCCCGATAGGTTTCCGCTGTCCTTAATTTCCGATCAGATAGCTCGTTTGCATGGTGGGCTACTTCACTACTGTGTTAGTGCTGGCCACGACCGCTGAAGAAGCTCTTGAGGGTCTTTCAACTGTTCTTTCGATTCCTACTGAGAGGAAGTGTTCCTTCTTAAAACGGGAGGTAGAATACTTAGGATACGTTATCAGTAGTGGAGAGATAAGACCAAGATGATGTTCTTTTTCACGTTTTTCTGGACAAATACTTACGACAAATTATGTTCGATTATTGACATTTTCATTTTACTATCATTAATAGTTAACTTTTGTGTTACTTCTAGCTCTAGTATAATTGATTTTAATAAGATAGGCACGGGTGTTCCCATAGAGTCCAAGCCTAAACTTGTGAACCTACTAAAGGAGTTTCAGGAATATTCGTCTCTGGAACACCTTATGGTCATGCTTACGTGAACCCGTTAGAGATTCGACTAGTAGATACAAATAAGACCGTGTATCGTATGCCGTATAAGTGGAGTCCACAAGTACATGAAGTCGTTAGGAAAAATCACCCTTTTTTATTTGGTGCCCCTAAGCGTATCATTGCCGATCAGGGCCGGTGTTTTGCGAGTACTGTTTTCAAGGAGTTTTGTAAGTCTTATGGTATCACCTTGCATTTCATTGCTAGTGGTAACTCTTGTGCGAAAGGTCAGGTCAAACGGGTCATGAGCACTCTGAAAAAAAAAAAAAAAAAAAACGCCGACCGCTGTCGAGTCCAGCAAAGAGCGTCATGGCAAGATACTCTCCCTGATGTTCAGCTTGCGTGGAGTTAGTTGTACCATCAACAGGGTCACTAAGTCAAGTCCCCTTGAACTGTTTATAGGAAAAGTTGCTAGGCCTTTGGAACTTCTTAACGATGAGCCTATCGTAGACACCGATGCTGTTCGCGAACAAGCTGTTACTAGCATGGATAAAAACTCTAGCTATGACAAGTCTCATATTGACAGCACAAAGGCGAAAGTTCAACGTTTTGCTGTAGGTGATTTTGTTCTTCTGCAGTATTTATCCACTGCCTGAGCCAGCGTGGCTGAGATCCAGTCCCAGAGAGAGAGAGACCATGGTTAACAGTGTTGGTAAACGGAGTACTTTACACTTAACTCTGAATTTTCGAGGGGTGTCTGTACCGGTTAGTGACCCCCTGAAGCTGCTGAGCGTAAAGGGCTTAATGCCTAATGTCAAAATTATTTGTCCCTTTCTTCAACCTGGTTTCATAACTTCTAGCTGCATATGTTGGTGTGTAGTCGTAGCTCCGGTACAAACGAAGAGTGTGCGGCGCACATCCACTATGCAATCGATCTGTTTGCAGATAGTTTAGGACATCTCTTTTATCAATTTTGGAAAATATTAAATGACAATTATTGACTATTATATACTTTTGACATATTTATTTGTATGACATGAAAATTGATTGAAATGATTTAGATTGACATTGTGCCTAAGTATTATATTTTATTCTATTTTAATTTCAATTGTAATGTAATTTATACTTTTGACATATTTATTTGTATAACATGAAATTAATTGAAATGATTTTGATTGACGTTGTACTTATTATATTTATTTTAATTTCAATTGTAATATACGTTCTAATTTGATTTAATTTAATTTGTTAATTTAATTCAATTTAATTTAATTTGTAATGTCATTTATCTTTAAGCATTTTGGAATTAATTCTGTTAGCTTTAAGATGTTTGATAAATAAATAAATAAATAAGTCCAACAATACAACCTATTACTGGTTATGTGGTATCGCTGGTCAAGTGAAGTTTTTAAAATAATCGCTGATTAAGAGACTACAAGATCGTGCGGAACGTCACAGCCGCCACCAACACCATCGTGCAGTGGGCCTCCGTAGAGGAGTTGCGGCTTCGTACCACGGACAACGAAGTCCGTAAGCTGAATGCGGCTCCAGAGGGAGTATCAGAAGTTTTGCCGCGAAGTCGAGGCCTTTAAGGCCATCCGATCAGAGGTTCCGTCCGGGCACATGCTTATGGATGTCGGCGTGTCTGAGGCGCCCACGGAGCAGTCCAGCATTGTGTCCCAGATCGGGGCCATGCTCGACGTCCGGTTCGAGGTGCTGGAGAAGGACGAGAGACTGCTCCTGCCAGTCCGGCCAGCGAGCTGTCGTCCACCTCTGCAGCGCGGCAGGCGGGGGATGACCTCGGAGGACACCTATGCCCCGTTCCTGACGAGGCCAAAGAGAAAGGCCGCTGCCCGAGCTGCGGTAGCGCAGCAGTCCGTCGCTGCATGGCAGGGAGGTTGTGGTTTATTCAGATTGAACACCAACGCGAGGACGCGTGACGCTGTCAGAATGGCCGTGTCGGAGAACGTCCACCTTGATGATTACAAGACCGTTAAAATTTTAATCCTATAATCGATTTGATTTCTTATTTTGGTTCCAACTCGATTGTAAAGATGGCGTGATAATCGTTACTTTTAGTTCTTTTTAACTGACAGTAACCGGAAGCCAGTGTAATTCCCTTTTAACTTCATGGTGGCAGCACTAGTACTAACTAGTAGTCACTAACCTAAAGTTTAAATTCTTTTTAATGGTAGTATTGGCTTGCCGGACGTCGTTAAAATTAATTAAAATAAGAAAGAGGACGTCCGTTCATTTTTGATTTTAATTTGAGGGGCAACACTATTGCATATCTAAACGGAAGTCAGTTTAGTTTCTTTTTTTGAGAATATAACCCATTTTGCGGACATTCTATTTCCAATCACCGACGAGTGAATACATCCAGCGACATCACGCTCATCTCCATTTTGAGACGGAATTGGAACGAGAGATCTCCTGTTTAAACCACAAACTCATGCAATTAATTCAAATTCATTAAAATAAGGAAGAGATGTAGTGTATGTGAATATGATACGTAAAAGAACGATCGTCTCATGCCCACACGCCGCTTACCTGGGTAGCGGCGAGTGGGGGCCTCTCCCTATAAAAGGGCATACAGCCCGCCCGCCGAGGCACTTCATTGGTGGACACGGAGCGGGACGGACGTGCGAGTGACGTCAGAGCAGTGAGCCGATATCATGTAATAAGCAAACAGTACAAGGATAAATACCTTATGAGTATAAATAGAATATTATTTCTATTTTGATATTGTATTTAAAATTGGGACAAAGTAGTGTAGAAGCGTTGTTTAAGTTAGCAACACTTTCTCTGAGGGTTGATTCAGTCCAGTAAGTCAGAAACTGACATCATACAGCTATAAATGAGTAATTAAGATAAAAATAACATTTTCATAAAAGTGGTTAAGTTATCGAAACCGAAAAAAATTGTAAGGTAACATTGTTGTGTCAGTGGTCGATTTAGGATTACAAATAGATTCAATGCATAATATCGATTTAAAAATCGATATTTTTTTGGTCAAATATAATTTAAAAAAAAGATCCATGCGTGGCAACCCTATTCATCAGTATCCACGCGTCGCCCCGAAACTGCCCGCGCGATAACAATGTATAATTATAATACATGATTCACGATCACTTATTAATTCTAATCTATGACGAAACAATTTCTTAGATGCGAGAAAATAATGTAAAAAAATAATAATATTATTATGATTAATAGACAAAATCCATATACTTATTGGCAACTACAATAATATTAATGTCTTAAGTAATAAACATAAAGCATTCATTGTGATGATTCACCTTATTTACCTACCTACACATAAGTATACAAAAGTATTGGCTTTGTACGTTTGTAAAATAAGATGTTTGCAGTTGCAGTTATTGGTGTAATAAACTCAATCTTAAAAACATCGTGCTCGCCACTTCAGAAGATAAGATACAGAAAATAAAATAATGAAACGAAACATTTTCAATATCTACTAACCGTGAGGTAAACAATTGCATAGCCGAATTTCTAAAAATATGCAACTTATACTCGTACTTATACTTATACTCGTATTAAACAACGTCGGTCGTCGTCGCGGGTTCAAATATTTTTGTTCATAAACGTATCTTTTTCTAGGTATACATAATATTTATATGTATACAATAGCCTTCCGCCCGCGGTTTCACCCGCGCGTAATTTCTTTTTTCGAATATCCCCCCCCCCTTCCCCTCATTTCCGGGATCCAAAGTACCCTATGTCACCCGGAGATAGTGTAGCTTTCCAATAGTGAAATAATTATTCAAATCGGTTCAGTAGTTTCGGAGCCTATTCAATACAAACAAACGTTTACATTTGGAATAATACAAATAATATTTTTATGCAATTTGGCGTTGACTGTTAGATTTATGACACAGTGGATTTCCCACAAGTTTCTAAGATAAAAGATAGTTTAAAGTAGCATTGAAGACGAGTAAATTTAAACAAGGATTTAAGCTTATAAGTCCGGGTTGACGTAAATTCATTCTCAACGTAACGTAACGATTATACAAGCCTGAAACATGTTTGACGTCAAAGTTTTCTAATTACGATGACATAACAAAGATCAACTCAGGTAGTAAGATTGATCTATAGCGAATCTTGATTAAAGGGCTAAGTAAAAGGTCAAAAAATAAAACCGCCATTTTTCAAGAAGACATAGTTGCCAACATTAAGACTAAAGAAAGAAAGTCTGACCACAACAATAACAGAAAATCAACTAATAATAAATAATGCAATGCATACATTAACAGAACCGTTAATTTAAAACATTAAGGTTAGATCTTGGATATATTAGTGGCCAATGCATTTCACTCCTTACTCCTTACACGGTTGGTTTTCATGAATACAAGAATAGCAATCTATTCCTAGTTACTTCTACAGACGCATACAGAATACAGTTACTTAAACGTAATTTACAAATTCAGTGACGTGAACCAAACCTGATTCATCAAGGGACACACCTCACACTTCGATAGGAAACATTCCGTAAATTCTCATAATTATCAAACCTTCAAAATCATAGCTTATATGATGGTGGAGGTTGTTGCTCACCATGTCTGGTGACTTGTCTGGTAAATTAAAAAAAAATACCACAAGCCTTGAGCAGAATCTTATATAAAAAAAAACAACGTTTAGATAGCAGCGTTAATGGTACTCGTAGCAGTCGTAAGATCGTGCTTAAAGACTGACCGAGTGGCCTAATGGCCGAGTGGTTAACAAAGCTTCACATGCGTGGGGTCGATGGTTCAAATCTTCTTGGCGCGCACCTATGCATTTTTACCTCGACACTTGGCAGTGATGGAGAACATCGTGAGATCTGCACAGTCAAATGGCTATACTATACCATGATCATATTGATCTCCCCTGTCAAGGGTGCCGGAGATCAGATTGCAGTCGCTCCAATGTAATACTAGACTCGCCAAGTCCTGGATCATGGTGACATCATCATCATCATCAGCCTATATACGTTCCCACTGCTGGGACACAGGCCTTATCCCAATTGTGAGAAAGTGTGGGCCATACTCCACCACCGCTGGCCTAGTGCGGGTTGGTGGAGGGTTGAAAGATCATGGATCATTGTCGTCACTGACACCCTAACTAGATCAGGACAAAACTGGATTCAGAAATTAACACATAACAAATAGAGCACATTATACTAGTAGAAATGATGTCGCAACGCAGCGTTAAGACATTAGATAATTTGAACTGAAAGGCACTCCTATCATTGCAAAAGCGAAGATTCTACAATCAAACGCAGATAACATCTTGATCCGTATAAAGTCGGCGACACTTACGAAATGTTTCCAAGGCTGTATTCCCAAATGTTCACTCACATCACATGGCACTTAGCACGGAAGACGCGGGAGCGATGACAGACCACATCGAGCGACGCTGAGAAACTAAACACTTGATAACAATGAGGTTTCTTTGATAAGATAAAAAAAATAATCGAAAGATCTTTTCTGTTGTTATAAATGAGTGCGTATCTGCCATAGTTGTTTTAGTAACACGAATCCATTTTCGGTAACGTTTCAGGTAGAGAGATTTCTAGATTAGAAATTACATCGGTATGTCTGATTAAATACAACCCTTTGAATAACCATAATCACATGCTAGCGAGACCCGCAGGTGTGTGTAGGACTAGGGACTCATGGTGCTTGTCACACTGCCCACTACACTTCCCTGGTTTCCCCTTTCACCCCAGAAGGGGTAGAACCTGTCTTGCGGCGATTAACCAGCCCATCTTTACAAAGAAAGGCACTACAAATTAATGCGTCCTTTTTGTTCTTTATCCATACTAATATTATATTATATACGTCAATATAGCGTGGTTTTTGTTTGAGGATAGTTTGAGATGGGTGGTGAAATAAGTTACTTTATGCCCGGAAAATTAGCACATTCCTACAGGGTAGCGTCGTTCTTAGTCCAACAAATGGCTAGTCATAATTTTAAGTTGTATACATACAGTAATATGTATTAGTGTCTACACTCAAACACAAATGAGTTGTGTTTGTGTCTGTTATCAAGGATTATTTCGAGTAGAATACAGCATTAATAATGCGATTGCGTAAGCGCCGTCTTGCACTGTATTGTGGTGATTGAAATGTTTCCTACAAAGCTGGACAAGTGCGAACACGGCTCTGAGTTCCGTACCTACGTGTGAATTCTTGTATAATCCATACCAATATTATGAGTTAATGGGTATCAGAAAGTCAGAAACAACGACGGTACCAAAAACATTCAGACACACAACAAACACAAATGTTAATCACATATATGATCCTAAACCCGATTCGAACCTACAACCCCTGGCGCATTTTATACTAGGTCAGCGGTCAGATGGTAAGCGGTCACTGCGCCCTATTCCATTGACGCTTCACCTGGGAACGTACCTCAATTTGCTGCCAGACTAGGCTCATTTGATCTTCAAACCTCTGATTTCAAGTTTACTGGCTCCCTCATTGCCGGAACACAGCCAGAGCTGTTATGGCGGCAGATTTCAGCTGTGGGATGGTAGCTAGCCAGTCGGACTCTGAAAAAGCCCTACCACCAACCAGACCCAAAGCGGGAATTGAACCCACGACCTCCGTGTTTTTGTACCCGAGCGGCTTGGCCACTGTTCCACGGAGGGGGTCAAAATAGGCGCATGACCGAAGTTGGAATGTAGATGCCAGAAAATAGAATCAACTGTTTACTCGCCACCTCGATGTACGATAATAGGCAAATGCTAATCAAATGATTCGCTCTTATCTGATAAGGCTGGCGCTGATGACGAACAAGCGGTTACAAGTTGTGATTGTATTATGTACTTTATGTATATCAGAGTTTACTTGACAGCTTCTTTTTCTTTAGCTTTGAGCTAGGGAATCTGAGAATGATCTAAGAATCTGATTTCAAGTGTATAACATCCACTTCTTTTTTTAACGTGGGGAATGCGTTCTGCTACCATACACACACAGTCTAATAGTCTATCAATGCAGTTTGAAGTCATCATCAATAGTATCAATATGATTATACTCGTAGTGCAATAGTACCTATCAATACTATCTAAACTTCTAAAGGCCCTTTTTGGATAACATGTTTAGTGGTCTAAAATTTCAATAGTTTGTCAATACTACATTTAAGAAAAGGTAAAGCCCTACAAAACAGTAATCAGTGTCGCAAAGCCACGTTTATAGCGAATAAAACAACGTGCACTTAACACGTTTGTCACTACTTGCGGTTATCTCCTAGAGCAGTAGATTAGATGGAAACGACCCGATATGGCCGTCGCAAGCAGATACCAGTGCCTTACGTCAGGTATTCTGAATTCCATTGACATTATTTTAATGATTACCATAAGATAACAGTTCCCTTAACAGATTAGCGCGTCTCATAATTATGATTAATTACGTTTTTAGGCTGTTCAAATGATCTGCTATTGTGGAATAACGCCTGGTAATTTTTTTGTCGCAATGTTGCATATTATTTAAACTTTGTGTGTTAATATTTCTTGCAGGCACTTTGGTCATGGCTTGCGCCTGATATTTAAAAGAAACTATAAGTAATATCTACAGTATAATCTAATTCTAAAACAAAGGCGTTTTCGGCTACGGCGACCAATCTTTACAATTAGCCAACTACGCAGGATATATTTTAATGCACAAGAAGTGCACAAGCACAGGTGCACTTCCTATTCCCTCACTCTCATAACACGGTGGGACAGCAGTCTGACACGACCGAAGAGAGATCAGGCGCAGGACCTACGGCTTAACGTGCTTACAGAGGTACGGGGGTATTTTTACACCGCCAACTTTTAGACTCCGGGCTGTGACTGAGTATTCTGAACAGATAAACCCAATCACAGTTTTTGGTCCGACCCGGGACGGACCCGAGACCCCGATGCGGCCGTCATTTTAAAGTGCGACCTACAGCCAGTGCACCACGAAGGCAGTCGTTATAACATAAACTATCATAAATATTCTTTTGTGTGCACAAAAGCAAATAAAAATTACAATAAAAAGAACAAAAAATTCACAATATAGGCGATCTTATCACTAGAAGCGACCAGCCAGACAACCTTCTTGTTCTTGTTATGTACCAAATAAGGAGGAATAAAATTAAGGCCAAATAAAATTTGAGGAACTCTGTAGAAAATTAAAATTCATGAGGATAATTTGCAAGACCTTGATCGAATTCTAATTTAAATAAGTATTTTCTGCACTGCATTGATTTGCTGCACAACGACCCCCCATGTACTCTTTTGTAGTTTATAAACAAACTAGCTTTCCGCCCGCGGTTTCACCCGTGCGTAATTTCTTTTTTCGAATATCTTGCGGGAAAGAGACGTTTTCCGTAGGAATTTTATAGCGTATTTTCTAATCCGGGTTATAAGCTATACGTGTTCCAAATTTCATCTAAATCCGTTCAGCCTTTTAGGCGTGATTGAGTAACAATCATTCAGATTTTTTTGATTCGCATTTATAAAAGGTATAAGTAGGATTACTTGTTGTTAATTAGAAGCCCAAACCAAATGCCAATTATGTATATTAAATGTACTTAAACGGTTATGCGTTTCATAATAAGGGCAAATAGGAATAAAAACGTTAAGAGTATTAAAAGTTACGATTTCCATGCAGATTAAATGATCGGCGTGCGAGTGAGTGATGCCTTTGGTGCATGAGCAATGAGCATGCATTTCTTTTTTTGTATATCTAACCATGTCATTATGTCGGGGATAGAATGACACATGACTTGCCTAGTCTATGTCAGTTCCCCAATTTCATCAAAATACGTTTACTTATTTATGCGTGAAAAAGAAACAGTTGCACCGACAGACTAAACGTATTTAAAAAAGGAGTAAGGATAGGGTTTCCATCTCTAAAATTTGGAAAACAGGACAAGACGCATGAAAACCCCGGATTTTAGAGTCCAAAAGCCGGACATGCCAACAAGATCTTTTAAACATATTAAATGTAATAAAAAACATCGTGGTGTGCGTGTCTCGCGGGGGCGGCCCAAATTTTTTTTATTTATTTATTATTTTAAACTCGGTCTACAAATGAAACCTTTCCCGGACGCTCCCCGGATGCCCTCTAAACTAGGACAAATCCGGGGAAACCCGGACGGATGGCAAACCTAAGTAAGGATGACCTTGCAACAAATGGAAGTTAACATTTTATTAATTCTTTTATGGTTTGCCAATACTTGACGTTTGAAGTGAATAAACTCTTGAATCTACCTACACTGATTGCATTATTTTGCTGCTTACAATGGAACAATTCGTTACATTCAAAAGAGGTTCATTCGCTCGACATATTCATTTGAAGTCCTTGGGTGTTTTTAAGCCAGCTTAGGGGGGGAAAATCCTATACCTTTTCAACCTCGTAAAGAGCAACAAAAAAATTGTCTCATGAGTGCGAAAACTCGGCTCGAACATTATTTATTAATATTATGTTGAAATCTAAGATAAAATCAAAGACCAAGAAGAAACTACACACAACAGCTACAGGTAAAAGTTAATGTTAAAACGTATAGGGAAGTGGAAGTTGCTCCACCGACAAGAGCGATGCTCTTAAATTAGATTAGATGTTAAAATCCCCAAAGAAAATTACCTAAAAGAGAATGAAAACAACACAAAGCTTAAGACATGTAACTGCATTTAATAATTACAACTACGGTATATTATTTAGTGTAATTGCACTCATTTTCCTAAACGCATTACGTAGAATGAATACGTTCGAATATCAAACGAGGTGAAGGATGACAACACTCGTCGACAAGGCGACTTAATAAGCGGACACTTTGTATTATCCGTCTATTATAGCATATTATACCAGTTTCTGTTATATGGCTGGTCATAGCACAGATGTAATCAAAGACATATACTACCAAACAAAAAATCATCTGACTAATCTTCTATCTTGTTGGGAATCGTCAGCTGTACGATCCTTTTTTGTATATTGTTTATGTTTTTATACTTTTTATATTTTTTGATGCTTTTTTATTATTTTTATTGTCAGATTGGTTTTTTGATGGATTGCAACACGATTTGGAGAAATCCCTAATTGTTTTATTTCTCCACCTCCGGCATTCATCGCCTACATTTTGGTCCATCGACCCGCAGTAAAAAGAATTAATACAGTCCACAATGTTTACAAGATCCAAAGGTAAGGTCGAGGAATCTTCATCGGCGCTCCCCGTGGCTGAGATTGAGCGTCGGGAAGATCCCTCGACATCGCTCCCGCAGGTAGGTGAGATTCCAAGAGTCGTACGTAGTGACCTCCCGCATTTTGCAGTGATTCATCCGAAAAAAGGAAAGGTTAGGGTTGTGTGTGACGCTGCCGCTAAGTCTGAGGGAGTCAGTTTAAACTCGCTTTTGCTTACCGGACCTGATTTATTACAATCGCTTTTGGGAATATTGATGCGCTGGCGAGAGGAATACGTGGCATTAATGGCGGATATTAGGGAAATGTTTCCTCAAGTAAAAATTAGAGAGGCTGATAGGGACATGCAGCGTTTTTTGTGGCGTGACAAAAACGATGGATCTCCCATTAAAGAGTTTCGCATGAGTTCAATGATTTTTGGCGCAGTGTCTAGCCCATGTACAGCGATTCATCTTTTAAATAAAAACGCTAAAGATTATGCAGGCCTATATCCAAACGCGTCAGAGGAGGTTCAAAAGAACACCTACATGGACGATTATGTCGGAAGTGTGTCCAAGGTAGAAGATGCCGCGATGCTTGCGCGTGATATAGTCAATTTACATAAACTTGCTTGTTTTGAAATTCGGGGTTGGACATCCAATCATCCCGACGCTTTGAAATTAATTCCACCTGAATTACATGCAGTTCACCCACAAGAAGTCCCAGTTATCTCGTTACCGACTACTGTTCGAACTCTTGGTCTCTTTTGGAACACCTCTGACGACGTCTTGTGTTTTCGTCCGGTCCTGCCAGAGGAGATTCCTACTGTATTGACTAAACGCATTGTATTGTCTTATGTGATGCGTTTGTTCGACCCGTTGGGTCTACTGTCCCCGATAACGATTCATGGGAGAATTTTGCTTCAAAGAGCATGGATTTCTAAAATCGACTGGGATGAAACGATGCCCGCGGAACATATCAAAGACTGGCAAAGTTGGTTTAACAATTTGGAAACTATACGTGATCTCAAAATCCCCCGTTGTCATTCTGTTTTAAATTTTAACTCAGTGGTTTGTGAGCTACACGTATTTGCCGATGCTAGCGAATCTGCCTATGCCTGTGTTGCATATTGGCGTTTTGTGGACACTATGGGCAGAGTTCACGTATCGTTTGTGGCAAGCAAAGCTAGAGTAACACCTAATAAGCCTGTTTCTATCCCGCGGCTTGAACTACAGGCTGCATTGTTGGCAGTAAGATTGGCAGGCACTATAGTTGGTGAACACCGTTTCAAGCCAACTCGTAGGTATTTTTGGACGGATTCAATGAATGTTCTTGGTTGGATACGAACGGAAGGTCGTTGCTTAAAGACGTTCGTAGCTAACCGAGTGGGTGAAATTTCCGAGGAAACCAAAACTGAGGAGTGGCGTTGGGTGCCGACGGTTGATAACGCGGCTGACGATGCCACACGAATAGTCGAAGGAGTTCCTTCAAGGTGGCTTCGAGGTCCATCTTTTCTATATTTAACTCCTGAGGATTGGCCCTCCGAGGTTTCATCAAGTTTAAGTGATGAGTGCCTACAGGAATTTAAAACTTCTGTAACCACTCACACCATTCCTGAATCCATTCACGTTATCGTGGATGAATCCAGGTCTCCACGTTTTTTACCTGTAACGATTACAGCTGAACCAATGAGATTTTCCTCTTGGTTGAGGATGGTGCGCGCGACCGCTCGTGCTCATCAGTACGTTCAGATTCTCATTAATCGCGTACGCTCTAAATCTCATCTCCATCACTCGTCTGTCATGCATCAATCAAAATCACCCACTGTTGTCACACCTTTGTTAAAATCATTGGAACCGGAAGATTTAATGAAGGCAGAGATGGAAATATTACGTAGAAGTCAAAGAGAGTCCTTTCCAGAAGATTTTTACTTGCTTCTAAAAGATATGCCTATTGAAAAACGAAGCCGTTTATGGAGACTGTCACCCTACTTAGATTCGGAAGGAGTTATCCGCATACGAGGACGCATTGGATCTGCAGATGTGCCGGAAGAGTCTAAGTGGCCTATAGTCCTTGATGGTCGCCATCCTGCGATTCGTCTTTTCCTGAAATTTTATCATCAGAAAGCCGGCCACGCCAACCCAAACTTTGTTATCAACGAGGTTCGTCAAAGATTCTGGATTCTTGGTCTCCGAAATGCCATACGTTCGATAGCTCAACGCTGTGCCTGGTGTACCCTTAATAAAGCCAAGTCCCTCAGTCCTCCGATTGGTGACTTGCCCCCGGAAAGATTGGCTCATCATCGTCGCCCCTTTACTTATGTGGGACTGGATTATATGGGACCGATGCTCATCACAATTGGCCGAAGACACGAGAAACGATATATCGCCCTGTTCACTTGTTTCACTTGCAGAGCCATTCACCTGGAAGTTGTGGCCAGCTTATCGGCTGATAGCGCGTTAATGGCTCTCAAGCGGTTTATAGCCAGGCGAGGAACTCCGACAACAATCTTTTCTGATAATGGGACTGCCTTCGTTGGAGCCAACAACATACTAAAGGCCATGGCAGAAGCTGGGGCCAATAGCGGAATCTCCTGGTCCTTTCAGCCACCAGCTGCGCCTCACATGTCAGGAGTTTGGGAGAGGCTCGTACGATCCGTCAAGGTTGCCCTTCGAGCTATGTTAAAGGACAGGACTCCGAAAGAGGAACTATTTCACACAACGCTTCTGGAGGTGGAAGCTTTAGTAAATAGTCGGCCTCTTACCGACGTTCCAGCGGACCCTGGCTCCGAAGAAGCGCTCACCCCATTCCATTTTTTGTTAGGTAGCTCATCACCATACCACCCCGTTCCAAAAGACCTGGATAACGGAGACCTTTTGAGCAGAAGTGACTGGCGCAAGTCTCAGCGTCTAGCTGATATGTTTTGGAGTCGATGGGTTCGTGAGTACTTGCCCATGCTTCTGCCCAGAGGGTCTTCTGCCAAAGGTCAGCGTTCAGTGGCCGTTGGAGATGTCGTCCTCATCGTGGACCCTTCACTGCCCCGAGGAACTTGGCCCCGTGGCCGGGTCTGCAGGGTGTTTCAAGGGCGTGACGGGGTAGTTCGTGTGGCCGACGTATCCACTGCCGGGGGCACTCTCCGGCGGCCGTTGACGAAGCTTGTTCAGTTGACGATTCCCTCACCTTAATGTGGCTTCGCCACAGGAGGGGAGGATGTTTGGGAATCGTCAGCTGTACGATCCTTTTTTGTATATTGTTTATGTTTTTATACTTTTTATATTTTTTGATGCTTTTTTATTATTTTTATTGTCAGATTGGTTTTTTGATGGATTGCAACACGATTTGGAGAAATCCCTAATTGTTTTATTTCTCCACCTCCGGCATTCATCGCCTACATATCTATATAAATAAAATGAATTGCTATTCGTTAGTCTCGCTAAACTCGAGAATGGCTAAACCGATTTGACTAATTTTAATCTTGAAATAGTCGTGGAAGTCCAGTGAAGGTTTAGACGATGAGAAAATATGGAAAAATTGCGTGGAAAATACTAAAGTAAGTGATACGAAGTTCACCGGGTCAGCTAGTTTTAGATATAAATACGGACACATTTATCTTAATTTAATGAATTTGAATGAAAAAATGTCAAAGCCTTACGATTGGGTTGGACACTTTTTGCACCTGTTTAATCAAATGCGGTTCAACCAAAAAAATATTAACATGCCTTCCGTCCGAGAAAGCACGTCAGACTATACACTTTGGACTTTGTACCTCTCTTGTCTGGGGCATAAGTGCTATTATCGAACTGCAAGTGTTTACCGTGATGTGCTGTTGACCGTACTATCGACCGGCGCAGTCAAATTAATTTGAATTATTTATTTACGTAATCACGAGAAAGAACAAACTATCCTCGATTCAATAATTCCGATTATGAATCATATTATAACCATGTCCCACTTTGAAATAAATATAGACAAATAACACAAAAATCACACACATTGCCTAACACATCGGCCAATACTCGTATTATCAACAGAAGTGCCATTCACTTCCAATATTGTGAAACGAGGCGTCACGGTGATAATACTGGGTTTGATAATTGTGACTTCTACACCTAAGAAAAAGAGAAACTGGTCTCTGGTTCTAGTTTTAGACTGGGACGAGACGTCCCCTTAGCTCATACCTAAAGCAAAGGGTATCCGCCAAAATTGCCCCAGTCCCGGCGCAAAAGAATTGTATCTCAGATTTTAGATAATTATTAGTTGAAACAATATCAGGTGTCACTATTTCCTGATTCGGTGGCTAACATGTTTTTTTTGCCCAGAGAAGTTTCATAGACGCTACATGCAAACATGACACTTTTTAGGAAAAACTTCATTTTACTGTACTAATTGACATTGAATTGGCAAAAAATGAATAAAACACATGATATAACACATTATCACATATGTAATATAATGCACCTATACATATGCCATTTTATGAAAAACTTTATTTTACTGTATTAATTCACTCATTAACAACACAAACGTGTGGGTAATTGAAAAAATGAAATAATAGGTACATATGCGTACACACTGTTATGTATAGCCTGCATCATAAGTGGTTTTATTTTGTCTCTTTTGGTACACCAAATAATTACATTAGGACCTATATATTGTTTATTATACTTCACACAATTACATAAGAAGATGATAAACTACCAGGATTTATTATTTTTTGTATTTTTATATACATTACATTCGATAGAAACATGTCCCTCAAACAACACAGAAACACAATATAACAACAATAAACTCAATAACAACATTATTTACTAGGGTATATGTGTGTGTTTTATTCATTTTTTGCCAATTCAATGTCAATTAGTACAGTAAAATGAAGTTTTTCCTAGAAAGTGTCATGTTTGCATGTAGCGTCTATGAAACTTCTCTGGGCAAAATAACCATGTTAGCCACCGAATCAGGAAATAGTGACACTTGATATTGTTTCTACTAATAATTATCTAAAATCTGAGATACAATTCTTTTGCGCCGGGACTGGGGTTTTTTTCTATGGGATTTGGCGGAAACCCTTTTCTGTACATCTGCAGGCAACTGAAGAAAAGCTAATTTCCTCACAATCCATGGCTGCTAACAGTTCTTGGGGCCTAGAAAAAGTAACATTTTGACAGCGATAGCGAAATTCGCTAACTTCAAATTGTAAGGATTTGACAGGTGTCTTAGAAAAGTCACGTGTTCAATCGATATTGAAAGTACGGGTTTTGACATTCGCTATCGCAAATTGAGCGATAACGAACGTCATAAGTGCCGCTTGTCTAGGGCCTCTTGTCTAACAGTCAAAATGGGCCGGCACGAGCGGATAAGACTGTTTTTCGCCGGTTGAATACATTGAACAATTCCCGGTCGGCTGCTTCTGCTACCTCAGTAGCTATGCTATTGCGTTCGTTTGGTGAGTGAGGGTGCCGGAGACCTGAACCCCCCGTAATCTCCCACCCCGTAACTCAAAGGCAGGTAACGCTCCTGATTCCGTAGTCACAGGTGTCCATGTGTAATTTAGAAATGAATTTTGTGCAAAAGTGACATTTATTTTGAGCGTCTCCGTGCTTCGGAGTTGGTCCCGGCTGATATTTACTATAATGTAGATATTAATCGTCAAGCCTAGTCAGAGGCCATTTGGCGGCTTGATAACATCTGACATTAAGGTTGGTCACTTGTGCACCCCTCCACCAACCCGCACTATACGCCAGCGTGGTGGAGTATGGCCCACACTAACTCACAATTGAGTTAAGGCCTGTGTATAGGCTGATGATGATGATGAGGTGTCCATGTGTGTAAGTGATCATTTACCATCAGATGTCATACAAGCTTGTTTGCCTTTCTCTTTCTAAAAAAATCCATTTGAGTAATTTTGAGTGGTGGTCATGAGCATTTTGCTTCTCGATGTTTCTGGTACTACAGTTCTTTCAAGGTTATTGTTCAATCTACAAAGTCTTATGCTGCTTGATTTAACTCTCACCTTGATAGTTTTTACGGCGGTTCCGTGTTGTGTTGTGTTTCACTGAACGTCTGATACCTATATGGTGAACGTTGATATTATTATTCTCTTTGCTATGATATTTTTGATGATGGATTTTATGTGAAGCACAGCTGATAATAAAATATACAATATACATATCCAAAAAATAATACGTTATATCATTTTCGGTATAGTAACTACAAGTAAGTGATTTTTTGGGTTCGTTTCTCCGTATTTATTTATTTATTTAAACTTTAATGCACAATCGGGAGAAGGTACATAAGGCGTATGTAAGTAAGTATTTTTGTCTTACGTATATAATGGTATGCTTTGTCCTAATGAATAAACCTATTCACTGATCGAATTTAGCATGGTTAAAAAAATCTATAGTTTTTATTTTATCAAATGTTAAAGTGCGATTAAAACCTACTGCACCATAGCAGCCATTTTAAAATAACCAAAGCAATCAATAACAACAAAATCATTCTCAATAATAAGTTATTTATAAACAACCTACTTTCAAATTAGGATATAATAGTACGTAATGTAAACAAATATTGCTTAACGAAATATTAGAAGTGTCCGCACAGCCTTCAGCTCTGGCCAGGGTGACCATCTGTGACTGATTTCTGCCGCTTTGGCATATTTGGCCCCTAATTTTCAGCTGTAGCAGATTATAGAGCATAAAGAAAATGATAGATTTTGTAAATTCATGTTTTTTTTTTTATTATTGCAATGTGTAACAAGACGAGCAGATCGTACACCTGATGGTAAGCGCCACGTCTGCCCTTAGACAGTTCAGTGCCAATCAGTAACAAGCAGTTACTGTCTGGCACTGCCCTGCGCCCGCTACACCGAGACGACAGTTATTAGGTCTCATATATCCAGTAATTTCTTTAATTCCGTGCCCTTTCCCCGAAAGACAGAAGTGCTGACACACTTCTGTTTCACGGGAAAATATCTGTTTCTTGATAAAACTGTTATTGTGCCTTGTTTCTTGCTCTTCAGGTTTGGCAAAAGGCATTTACGAGACCTTTTTTTATCACCAGCTAGTCAAATGGCGCTCAAAGCCAAATCTATCATATCACCGATTAGTTTTGGCACATCTTTGATGTTATTGTTCTTTTTCTTTTTTTGTGTCTGGTCAGGTTTCTCCAGAGTGTGATGCTAATGTTACTCTTTTTTTTTAATAATTTGTACCCTTACGGCTTGTTTTGGTCATTTTTCTATTATTAAGATCTTAGTGTACAACAAGAATAACAAATAAATTTTATGTGTAGGCAGATTCTTGTCTCCCTGAGTAGCACTTTTGAGTGGGTCATCTTGATCCCCACAGCCTTCAGTTGTAACGCGACGCGTAGTGTCAGCGAAGCATGCGCGGGCGCAAGTCGTCGGCTCCGCGGTTATTTTAACGGTTAACGATCGATAAAACGTTCTTGATTGTGCTGTGGATTTTTATTGCATTTTGTGAATTGTGTTACGTGTATTAAAAAAAGTTAAGGTAAGTTATATCTAATTTTAATTTTCTTTAATTAAATTTTCGTTTGGACGAAAAATTTATAACTTAATTTTACTTAAAAGTTATAAAATTAATGCGATATTTAAAAAGATCGTGTGAAATTTTACTAGTAAAATATACCTACCTACAGAAAAATGGGTGTTCGTCAAATATTTTATCGGTGGGTACGTGTGCGTCCTAAGGTGGGGTTTGTTATAATTCACTTTTATCATTAAATTAGGTCTATAGATTAAATTAAAATAAATAAAATAATAAAAGTGACTATAGGTTTATTTTCTGCTGGTGTTTAATTTATTGTTTAATGATTAAAATATGTGTGAGTATACGTATCGAACTACCGACTAGCATGTAGAATTATGCAACTTAGCAAACCATCCAAATATAACCGCATACTTCACATTTCTAATTATCCTTTTATATTGTTTATATTTTATATTGTTTTCCAGTACTGTCAATTTTATTCCAAGATTTTTAAAACAACCTTACGACGATTGCGTCTGCACGGGGCTAATGCGTTGCGGGTGTCCATAAATATTATTTTTTGCGTGGAGGAAAATGGTCAGCTATTCTGATTCGACAGAAAGCTGTTTGATTTTAGCGATTATCAAAATCACACGACCACTGCATCGGGCACTGACCTTTTCAAATGCTAATTATGTAGAAACATTAATTATATCGAATTCGTTATATTATTGCCTTAAACGAATAAGATACAATTAAAAATTAAGCAACATACTGCGGGTAGTTTTGTAACATTTATCATTGCGACTGACCTCGATATAGACAATTTTGTTTTTTGGTTGCGCAGAATATTTATAGAAGAGTTATATCATAATTGAAAATTGGCATTTGAAAGTTCTTGCATGAATAAGATTCTGAAGTTCGGTGTGCAATGCATTCTCTGTAGAATGTTGTTTATTTGTATCTAACAGTTTAATGGTTAAAACCCTTGACCCCATCTCGATTCAAATATCAGGCCGTACCTTTCTCACGAAAAAACTCTTCCGGCAAATTTTAAACGTTTTCCTATACAATGTTTCAATAAGCCTGGTTTTCTGTTACTAGTTTTGAAGACATTGACAGATACACTGATGTGACAAATTAGGCATGCTATATTTTCCTTTAGTTTGCGACAAAACGCTCGAGCAAATGTTGAACTACCCGGCCTGTAGGATAAAAAAAAATCACGTCCAAAAGGATGTTATAAATCTATTTGCAAAGTAATGTCCCACGGCGCAGGTTAAAAGCCTCAATCATTGACATTATGGCATACCATAACACATAATCCGGCACTTCGTTGTAATCCCATGGGAACTGGTTAAAAGATAAAAGTAGCCTATGTGCTTTTCCAAAGTCTGCCTTTTGACGTAAAAACGTAACAGACAGAGAGCCCATAAAATGGATTGCATGATCTTTAAACGTTATTTAGAGTTATGCAAATATGAATTGGTGTCACGGAAGGGGAACCTAAAATAGGTACATATTATGACTTGATTCTTACTACCTACCAGAATTACTAACGTAGAAGCTACATAATCAGCTCTTTTAACACTAGCTTGCCAAGCAGTGTTTTGGTCACTAGATTTTCTTAATCTTTTATTAATGAGTTAGTTAATGTTAAGAGGCATTTACTACAATTGATTAGTTACTGGTATTTTTTTTAAATCTAGGATTTCTTTGAGATTGTTTTGAAGACTTAGGGCTGAAACTGCGTTAAGCGGCACCTGCGCGGGTTTATACAAAACACCCGCGCGGGTCAGTCCTTAGAACTCTGGTAACCAAGTAGTTGAAATTGGCCGCACTAACTGGAACTCTGCGAGGAGGGCATTATTATTGTTGTAATGTTATGTTTGAATTATGCAGCCAAAATCCGGCTACACAAAAAGTAAGTTTTTGTTGGTACAAAAACTAAGACGTCATCTCATGACTTGTACTTAGCAATGAAAATATATAGCATTACGTTTTTACATTACATAAGTTGTTAATATAATATAGGTATTCTCACGAGTTTCGCTACAAAAAATGCAAGGAATGATAGCATATATTTAGCTGTGTCTCCAAGTGTATCGTGGAGGCCATGGCTCTCTTCAAAACTCAGTTTTTACTTCGTGACGTCAAAGTACTCAAGACAAGTGGAACAGTGGCTAAGACGAGTGTAAAACCCGAAGGTCATGAGTTTGATCCTCGCCTTAGGCACAAAATATATACTAAAGTACCTTAGGTCTAATTGGTGGCAGGACTTTTTCAAAATCGGACTGGCTGTGGCTCTGGCTGCTCCTGTTTCCACTTGATGAAGAGGATTCAGGCGACTGGGACCATATGAAACTGGGACCGCGGTCCCAGTTACCTGATGACATTTTTGAATCGGTCGACTGGGACCATAGCTTTGTTTCATTTATGACACCTTTTCTGCTAACTTTAATAAATCTTGTATTTCAACGATGTATTTGTGGTTAAAATTACGGGTGGTCCCACTCGCCTGACGAAATAAATAAAAAGAAACTAATCAGGCGACTGGGACCGCGGTCCCAGCTATGTAGTGGTCCCAGTCGCCTGAATCCTCTTGATGAAATAAGTTCCAATATTTTTCGGCGATATACCTACGAGGTTTTTTATTTTAATGGTCGAGCCACAGAGATGTTTTTAATCTCTGGTCTGTGGGTCGAGCTATAGTTAAACCACTACTCCATTATGGAAGTACAAAGATGACAGTTCACACATGCCAAAGGTTGAGGCAAATTACTTGAGAACGTATTGATGAATTCTCGATCATCCTATTACGCTAACGGAGTGCGGTTTGCGGTTTTAACTTGAGTTATTACATAACTATGTTACCAGTCTGTCAATTTATATTAAATCTATTCTTATTTTGATGTCTCGTGGAATGCGGTGCGCTAAATTGTTTTGCGGAGATACCTATTATCACGAACTTATTTCTTTATATTGTATGTATAGTCTATATGCCGTCGTATACCCACCGTCCTGAAAAATGAAGGGGTTACTTCCATAACTCTAGGGCATTCCTCCTCTGGTCGCCTGGCGAGGGGGCGATTCTAGCCACTAATATCTTACTCTACTAAAAATAATGCACCTATCTTCAGTTAATTTTCACGGCGGTCTTTCGGTCTCGTAATAGTTCTAACAGCTCTAGTAATTCCTTCGAATATTTATCTTTATTCAATGATAAGAAGGCTTAAATAAGGCGGTCTTTTAACCATTATCATTCAAAGAGAAGGCTCTTCTGGTCTTCGTGCCTTCAAGGGAGCTGCTTGTTGATTTCTTTAAAACATCCATGCTTTTTACTTATGTAGTTATTAAACACTGCAACTCGGAATAAGTGCAGTAACCAGTGCATTTGTTAAAGCCACGAGCGGTGTAACAATTATGCTCATTTAATATTCATAAGCCATTGACAACACATTGTGGAAATGAAGCTCTTTCGGTATTTGCATGGTAATTTGTTATTATTAATGAGGTTAGAGCCACTGCGTTCTACTTATCTACCGATCTCTTTGTCCTGATCTTGTATGATCGTCGTCCAAGATCTGGAGAGTCCATATTTTCTCCTCCCCATTCCCATACCTCATATAGCTTTTCCCCTTCCGACCCAATGTTTATATTTTTTTTTTTCAAAAGCACAGGCATTGCATCTGAGACCTTTGTCGTTGGTATCCGAGGAAGGTAGTGATTACTTACCATCCATTATGAATTTCTTTTTCAAATATCCCGCGGGAATTAGACGTTTCCCGTAGGAATTTTATAGCCTATGTCCTAATCCGCGTTATGAACTATACGACGTGTGCCAAAGATCTAAATCCATTCAGCCGTTTAGGCGTGATTGAGTAACAAACATCCAGACTTTCGCATTTATAATATTAGTAGGATAGTAGGATTATCACCATTTATCACAAAGGAAATTGCTAACATTAGATGTTTGCAATTTTCATAATTAGGACTTCGGTATATAAATTGCAGAATTTGTGTTATCACTGTCACATGTTAATTAATGTTTTGTTATAAGGCCGCCGTCTTCTTTTGTTTTATTGCGACAATTTACCCAAAGTTTGCTTGTATAAAATGTATAATTAGCAAATACTTTAAAGACGTGTACGTAGGTTCCTAAAAATCTTATTATGATATAAAAAAAAATATTGGACCATGATAACTACTGTCAATATTCAACATAACATTCAGTCTATGGAAAGTATTGTTTCACTTCATATTTTTGTTTGCATCTAATGGTTATGGTGCCTTGCAACATGAATTATTGTAGATTGTAGTAGCATGTTTTTTTTTTTTTTTTTTTTTTAATGGACTCTATCCCGCGCCTGTTTTCGGCGCTGTGATTCTGCCAATGTCAAGTGAAAATAAGGGAGATTCTCCTTGCGTTAAAACATTGGTGTTAAGATGTTTTAACGCTTCATGGAAACACTGGAGGATACTCTCAAGGTCACGGGGGAATGGACGCCATTGCGGTAAGAGCGTCTCATCTACCGATGAGACACACTACACGCAATACCCGTCCATTCAGTCAATTTGTTTCAATTTTCTTATTTATGACACTTCGTTACACTTTACTGAATGAAAATCACACCACTTTTCAACACCAAACTGCACTAGATCACAAATAAAAAGATTTAAAACTAAAAGACGCGTGGACCCATCGCCTACCCTCCAGTGAATCGTAGTAGCATGTTTCAGAATATTGAACCTAGCTAATAGCGGTAAAGTCATTCAGCCATCTTTAGTGTAGAATGACGAAGTCTATTGACATACATATGAAGACAATTATTTACGCCAGCAATTCCCAAACTGTGGGTCGCAATAACAGAATACATAATAGATAGTACATAAATAAAGGGGTCGCAAGTCTTATAGTAATCAATACAGCATACTTATGAATCCCTTTCGACGGTAGGTATAGGTCGGTTTACGGGGGATTACATAGACCTTTGTCCCTCAGTGGGACAATTACTTAGACATCTCAAGAATTAATCAAGAATTGCTCAAGAATTTAATTAAGAATTGCTCAAGAATTATATTAGAAGAGGGTAGTCCGCTCGTCAGTTTCCGATGGTCAATGTCTCGTCAACTTTGGGAAACAGTGATCGGCAATACGATGCAAAATTCCTTCCTTGTTATTCATATATCAGGCTGAAATAATAAGTTAAAATTTTTCGATGAATTTGCACGGTTGGTGCAGATGTTTCCTAGGTCACCGTCGGTTCAATTAGCATTTTGCTGTTTTAGGCATCATTTAAAAAAAAACATTACTTAGCTCAGCTATTTTCAGTAAGTAACTAGTTTCGAAAATGTATTAATATCCGATTATGATGGAACATTTTCAATAGCAAAATACAAACTGTATTGATGATATTGAACAAAACAAAAAGAATTAATAAACTAAATAACAATTGTTTTGAAGATATGCCCACTGTTATGTTATGCTTCATGTTAAATTTTCAAAAAAAACAGATTTTCAAATTCGTAACTTATAAATTGTTTCCTTGAGAATAGGTGACAGACCTCTGAAGACATTTAATTAAAAAGCAGTATTTAACATACAGTTTCAGGGCTAATGTGGAATAATTATCACCTCTCCACTGATCACGATTGTAGTGACGATGACGTTAGTATTTTTCGTGACTAACACAACCTTTTAAAGTAACGTCACATCACATGCTCGTAGTTTTAATATAGTGATCAAACTTTTGCCTTTTTTTCTTTTGTGTGAGCATGCTAGCTCATAGTTTCCCAAAACATCAGCATGCTAGTTTACACATTTGTCAATAGAATATAGATTGAATATAATGTCGGAGAGATTGAAAAACAACAAGTGATATCAATACAATAGGCAGTACATATGTATATTTAAACAGTTGTTAGTATATAGTTAATTAATGCCTTAATTGCCGAATTTTTCAATAAGTTAAATTCATTAACTTGTTTTGTTATGGTAAAATTTTTATGTGTATTTTTTCATTACTGCTTGAAATCCTTAAAAAGCTATTTAAAATAAGTTACTTACAAACACAAAATAGGACGAGTCTAATTCGAAATACAGTGCATTTTATGTGTAAATTTTCTTTATGAAAATTCAACATAAAAAACGGTAATTTTATAGCAAACCTAATACTGTGCCTATAGCACTCAGCTTATTGCTTGTGTCGTTTACGCTTGCTAGTAAGTCCCCGAAAGTATTTTGTTTTCCTGTAGACAACGTCATAAGGAAAGTATGTTTAAAGAAAAAGCATTTGCGTAAATAATGATGTAATTGTAATGAGCAACATGTTTACTCATAAACTAACGAAAAACTACCCACAAAAATACAACGGCTTCCCAGGCAATCAACTAATTGTCACAATGATGGGAACTTGCTTTATCACCACGCTTGCCAAATTGGTGATCACAAATCCGAACTGTGCTTGAAAAATACGACACTGCGCTTTTTTTTTTATAATTGGCAGTCAGGCACACAGCCCACCTAATTGTAAGCGGCCACTGCGGCTAAGTCCATTGAATGACACTTCGTACTGTAGGCTCATCTGATCTTAGAACTTATGATTTCAAGTGTAGGTACTCACATTAATATTGCAGGAATACCTACAGTCAGAGCTGTTATGGCGACAGATTTGGGGGGAAACTAGCCATTGCATCAGAACCATCTTGGTGACCTTTCACTTAGTATTTTTAATCAATGTTTGTGATTTTTCAATAAATAATGTAATCTACATTACGTTACGGAACCTTAGTTTCGCAAGGCATCTCTGGCTTGTTCCGGCACGTTCCGCGGACAATAAACACGTAGTTTATTTGACAAACAACCCATTGTGCGACCGTGGGTACGTATTGTTTGACAGTGACACACTCCCTCGAGAACTTATTGAGATTGCCTCTTTCAAAACTTTATTGCAAATCAGGACAAGTTCATTTTGTTTTTTTTTTGTTTTTTCAACATAGAAGAAAAATATAGACATGAGAGCTGTAGTAGGTAGTAGCCCAGTAGTATGAAACGTCACTTCAAATGGGGTCGTTGGTTCGAATAATACGCGCACCTATACTTTTTTTTATGTGCGTATTTTTTACATCTAGCTTGGCGGGGACGGAAAAAATCGTAAGGAAATCGGCAAAGTCGAATAGCTGTGTAACCATGACCCAATTGGTCTAGTTCCTCTTTCACGGTTTACGCAGGCCAGGTAGCAGTCGGCACTGTGGTTGGGGGCCTCAAAGTACCTCCACCGTACTCCCCGGCGTGGGCTAAGAACCCCCAGACGGGGATCCCAGGGATGTTGGTGCGAAGGGTGGGGAACCTTCGTACCTTTAGAGCATCCCTGGGTATGTTGGCAGGGTGGGGTGGCCTCACACTGCCAAGTGCCATGAGGAAACGGGGGAGGCTATGCTCGCTTCCCCTGAGGAGCGCTGCACTAAAGCAGCAGAGCTCAGCTGGTGGGGGGCAATTGTGTGAATCTTGACATAGAGCAACCCGGCCCCCCAGCCTGTGCTTGAAAGGCCACAGTGGAGTTTTAGTCAGTACCCCTTAACATAGGACAACTCTGACATAACCACAGCTGCTCCCCCAAGCGGCTGGGGTATCCATAAAGGATTTTTCCACTAAAAAAAAAAGGCCAGGTAGCAGTCGCTCCAGTCAATGTATTATTAAAAGTGGGTCGAACATTGGTAGACGATAATTCTATTATGGCCGCAGGTTTTTTTTTCTGTTGGGAAGTAACAATGTGTATACTTCTGTACATGCAAAGTTTCCCTTACTTGGTTCTAGGCATAGACTATGGATAGTCTACGACGTTCTAGAATTTAGACTAGTATTAACATAACTACTTTCTATTGGATTGGTCGAGGTCCAACTTCGACTCGTCTGACCAGTGTTGTCTCTGGGATGAAACGAAATAGTTGTCGATAAAAAAATACACCTGAATCGAGAACCTCCTCCTTTTTGAATTCGGCTAACAAATACAAACGTACGAACAGAATCAACATTTTCTAATTTTGTAGGCATATAAAAAATCACATAAAAAAAACGAATACCCGCACAAATGAAACTTAATTATAATTTAGTACAGTCAGTACAGTACAAATAACTTGGCCCGAAATACAAAATGCCGATAATCCAACAAATTATTCATTAAATTACTAACTAATTATTCTTTATTTTCCACGAGTTTATCAGTTTGAGTTGGCTTTATTTCATGAATAGTAATCATGTTCTCAAAATAAATTTTATCGGCTTTTAATTAATGGAATATGACGTTTGCATAACCAAAGTCAATAGATGCGCTGTCGATATTTTGGCAACTCTAGGTCCGAGTTTGCCTGGTAATGAGAGGATTTTGTTAAAATGCATCGCCATGCTGTGAATTCCAAGTGAATGAATTCTATTTGATCATTACAGAAAATGTTGGTCTATCAATTATAGTTATTTTTTAAGGTATTACATATTACTTTATTGCTACTTATATCCCGGCTATGTACTGGAAGAATCCTTCCAACCCAAGGCCGGGGTATGCCTTTTCGTCAGGGCGGACGTCTGCTGTGACCGTCTTCGCTGCCTTGAAGACCCATCCTTCTCCATCCTTTGTGTGCACGTGGATTTTGGCTCTTCGAGCAGAATCTACGTGTGCATATACCGATCCCATAAAGGAGACACCGAGACAACTCGACTTTTCGACCACCTGAGTCAGGCGGCAGATTCCGCTCAGGCGCGGTTCCCTGATAGCGAAATGGTGTTTCTAGGGGACTTCAATGCTCACCATGATACCTGGTTGGGTTCCCCTAAAACTGACCATGCTGGCCGGACCGCCCACGCATTTGCTCTTACGCACGACCTGACCCAACTGGTACTCCAGCCCACCCGGATGCCAGACATTGTAGGTCAAGCGCCCTCCTTGTTGGACCTTTTGCTGACGAGTCACCCATCTGGGTATCAAGTGTCGGTTTGCGCCCCAATAGGGTCTTCCGATCACTGCCTGGTTGGCGCAAAAGCGCCTTACACTGCTCCCCCACAACCTGTGGAGGTGACGCGGAGACTATGGCGCTACTCGTCGGCAGATTGGGATGGTATGCGGGAATACTTCGCGTCCGTCCCTTGGGGGCAGAGCTGCTTTAGAGAAAAGGATCCATCTAAGTGTGCAGCGGCTATTGCAGGTGAAATCAGTATTGGAATGGAATACTACATTCCTTTTACTGATGTCACCAGCGGTCGCAAAGATGATCTCTGGTTCAATCGTGAGTGTGCTGCTGCCGTTAAACTGAAACGGGCAGCGTACGGCGCTTGGGCCAGAGCTCATGCCTTGCGGGATCCCAATATAGCCTCCCTTAAAGCAGCCTACAACAAAGCCACCAAGACCGCCAAGAGGGCCTACATCAGAGCAGATGCCCAGCGAGTTGCACGTGTTGGCCAAGAGCTCATCACGCGCCCCACGGGTAGCCGTTCTTTCTGGCGCCTGGCTAAACACGTGCAATCTAATTTCTGCCAGCCTTCGCTGCCCCCGCTGAAATATCCCGATGGATCGCTGGCCCATCAGCCGCAGGAGAAGGCTGATCTGCTAGCCAACCTCTTTGCCGCCAATTCCTGCATCGATGATTGTGGAGCACAGCCGCCTAAAATTCCTGACTGCGGTACCACAATGCCTGAAATCCGAATCAGGCAATGTGATGTCCGTGCTGAGTTGCAGTCACTCGATGTTAGGAAAGCCAGTGGCCCCGACGGTATTCCAGCGTTGGTTCTTAAAATATGCGCAGCCGAGTTGTCTCCAGTACTCACACGCCTGTACCGCCTCTCGTACACCTCTGGTATTGTGCCCCAGGCTTGGAAAGAGGCGAATGTTCAACCTGTTCCCAAGAAGGGGGATAGGTCCGACCCTGCTAACTACCGGCCCATAGCTATAACCTCTGTACTTGGAAAGGTGCTTGAGCGGATAATCAACTCCCAACTTGTCCGCTACCTAGAAGATCACTCACTACTACATGACCGACAGTATGGTTTCAGACCAAAACGGTCCACGGGTGATCTTCTAGCGTACGTATCGCACCTCTGGGGGGAGGCTATGGAGAAGCATGGTGAATCTATGGCTGTTAGCCTGGATATTGCCAAGGCTTTTGACCGTGTTTGGCATCGCTCGCTTCTTTCCAAGCTTCCGGCATATGGTCTGCCAACTCGCTTATGCGACTGGATTGCAGGATTTCTGGAGGGTCGCAGGATTCGTGTCCTCTGTGATGGACGCGCTTCTCGCTTCCTCCCAATAAATTCCGGAGTGCCTCAAGGTTCCGTGCTGTCGCCGACTTTGTTTCTTCTGCATATCAATGACATGTTATCACTAGGTAATATTCATTGCTATGCAGACGACAGCACTGTCCACGCACGTTATTTCGGAAGACCTGCGGCTAAACAGACCGAAACCGAGGAAAAGAGGAATCTTCTTGTCGCCGAGCTTGACGAGGTCCTGGACTGCATTGCCAAATGGGGTGCCAGCAATCTCGTCGAGTTTAATGCCAAGAAAACACAGGTGTGTGTGTTTTCTGCGAAAGCTTCTCCTTTCCTTTCCCATCCCACTCTTCAGAGCACGCCCTTACCAATACAGGATAGCCTTAGCATCCTTGGCATCGATGTTCGTAGCAACTTGAACCAACGGGAATATATCGAGAGCGTCATCAGAACAGCTTCCCGTAAACTCGGAATCCTGAACAGAGTGAGACGATTTTTCACTCCGGCGCAGCTTTGTCTCTTATACAAGGCACAGGTTCGCCCGTGTGTGGAATATTGCTCTCATCTCTGGGATGGTTCCGCTAAGTACTTATTGGAGGCTCTCGACAGGTTGCAGCGACGTGCTATCCGTATTGTCGGTGATCAAGAGGTGACTAAGACCCTAGAACCTCTTCAGTTGCGTAGAGACGTTGCCAGTCTTAGTGTTCTCTACCGTCTCTATAATGGGGAATGCTCTGAAGAGTTATTCCAGCTCATCCCGTCCTCCCCTTTCCACTCCCGTACAACACGCGCCGGACTGCGTTGCCATCCTCATACCATCCAGACACTGGTGGCCCGTACCAAGAGGTATAGTTCCTCTTTTTTGCCCCGTGCCATTAAGGCATGGAATGCCCTTCCGGCTCACGTGTTTCCTTCCTCCTATAATCCTGGGCTTTTCAGGCGGGGCGTAAAGCGGCATCTATGCAGGCCTTCAGGGTGAGGGTGACTGGCTCAATGGGTACTATGATCTATTGTGCCAGTCAACCTTATATTTGGACCTCACTTCCGCTTACCATCAGGTGGAGTGTGGTCATCCTGACAGCCTCTTTCTCAGAATAAGGAAACCAATGGAAGTGTAACAAAAACATATATGTTTGTAGTTATGGAATAGATTAGAAGAAGAAATGAGAAACATAATAGCGTCTTTGTCTAACATATGCACAAAAGTAGAGACAACGATATACCTGTCAGTTTTGTTTGTATTGGAATTTTTTTTATGACGTAAGACGTGTGCCGTTCCGCCATTACTTGACGCTATGTACTTACGTTGTAAATTGTGTTAAAACCATCAATATGAAAATACTTATACGCTTTTGCTGAAATATAGTGAGAAAACAATCCTGTTTAGTGCCTAATAAGTGCAGCATAGTGTATTGTGGTCGAAATCGGCCAAATTTAACTTTTCACCGGTAAGGTTATTTTTGCTATTTATCTTTAATATCATGCCGTTTTAGGCTTGTGGTCCCGTAGCTCGTAATAAATCAACAGTTAAAATCAATAAAGGTAGTATTCAGTCTAGTTTTCTTTAAAAGCAAAACATTTTGTTTTGTTTACATTGTGTATGTATAAAAATAGTTATGTTTTAACCAGTTTTAGCCGCCATGTTTTGACGCGTAGGTATACACGCTTTTTCCGTAGGTAGGGCACTTCCATATGTTTCCTTTTTCTGAGGCCTCTTTATAAAAAAAAAAAAAAAAAAAAAAATCTATTTTTACAAAATAGAAGCTCGGATATCGGCACGCATACCTAATATTACGAACCATAATGGAGTCTAACTATAATCTTTCGACCGCGGCTTCGCTCGTGTGTAATACACCTACAATTTCCACGGAAATTGGTAATTTTCTCGGGGTGAAAAGCAGCAAATGACACTCTTTAGCTCCCACACTATCCTAGATAATCTCGCCAATACCCTGCTTCATAACGAGAAGCACGAGGGACATACAAAAACAATTATATTTTTGTTATCCTATGGGAACTGATCGTTTTCCCAAGGTCTCATCTATGTTTGTGCCCAAAATTCATTTAAATCTGTTCAGAGCTTTAGACCTGACTGCATAACTGACCTTACATACTTTTGCATTTATAATTCTATTAGTATGTACGAATTTTGTATGTACAGTCAACAGCACATCACGGTATACACTTGCAGTTCGATAATAGCGCTTATGCCCCCGACATAAGAGCGGTACAAAGTCCAAAGTGTTACGTCTGACGTGCTGTTGACTGTACAAACGTCATGTAGGCATCTATTCAAGAGTGTTAAAAAAATTAGACGTGCAAAACATTTAAGACATTAATGTTATAACAAAAACTTATTGTTCGAGTAATGGGATGAACACGATCATTACAATTGACATATTACTTATTGTAATGTATGTCTGAGTCGCCATTAAAAATAAACTAGAACATCAAACTAGCGATGACATTTGAATGAACATGAAGATAAATCACTAGTTCCTGAAATATGTTTGTTTCATATTGCCTCGTGTAGTGTTTTTCCTATTTCGCGTTACTAGTTCATACTTCCAAACGAATGTTGTATTAAACTTTTTCATGGTCATTGTTACAATTTTCTTTGCAAATGATAACTTTTTCAGTGAAAATAGTATTGACTTAACGTCTTTCTTGGAATTTTTATTAAATTGATTTTTTAAAAAAAACTAATTTAGTTTATGATCTAGGGGATGGAGTAAAGAAGAGAAGAGAAGGGGTGGATTCCGTACTTTCACTTAGTTTGGTGTTTATTTTTAATACATACCACACGTACGATCGAGGTCTCTCAAATTAGAAAGGGTGGAACTGGTCCCCGGGCCCAGTTTTGGACTGGGACGAGTTGCCCCCTAACCCTCCCGCGCGTGATCACTTTTGGAAAAATATACCGGGCGCGCCCATCGTGACTTCAAAAATACTGCACAGGATTTTAGCCTTAAGGGTGATCACGCGCGGGTGACCTCGATAGTACCTTAAATACAGGTAAACACCCAGACACAGGTAACAACAAAATATCTTCACCGCATAATCTTGTGTCCTCGATCTCAAAACTCAACGATCTCTTATAAGTTTTTATGTAGATCTCGGTGCATATGTAAGAATGTTTATAACTCTTACGGTTTGAGGAAAATGTCGTGATAGTGACCTTCCTGAGGAACCTTGAGCAGACCTTTGCCAACCAGCGCGTACTAACCACACCGAACGTTTGGAATTATAATATTTCTTTGGACAATTTATTTGTAACAAATTAGTGCCGTTTTCTCTCGTAAAAGATCCACCGCTTTTCAAACAATTTTTGTCCAAATGTGAAAGTGCCGGCTAAACACCGAAAGTTCTACAATTCTTAAAAAAATATGGCTTTCTTAATATTCAACTTATTAGTTTACTCGGTCAAAAAATCAGTTATCACGAGTTAAATTTCCAAGCAGGACCAATCTAGCGAGACCTGCGCTCGCGTGCGTCTACGGACTATGCGTTCCTACCACTACCCACTAAACTCCCCGGCTTCCCCTTTACATCCAGGAAGGGGACTTGCTGGTGCCCGACTTTCGGCGATTTACCTCCCAAGTTTGAAGACGTAGGCAATAAAATTAAATAGCAGATCATGTTTCAGCTACCGCCCTACCCTTGCGTACTTACATACTTAGCAACAAGTGCTTACGTGTAAAACATTAATCCTCGGACTATTGTTGTACGTATCAGCTATTGTTTAGATGGATTACCTACTCGTATCTCCAAGACTGGATCCGCACTTATGTTATCAGGCTGCATTGTAATAATCGAAGAAGTCTAAGAATTACTTTTTCATCCCACCATCTCGGAAAGAGTATTTTTAATCTTCAATATCTGAGTGGAAAAGCCGTTTTTATTCTCCTAGACTCTCAATTTAACTACTTTATCCTCTAGGACCTAGAGGATAAAGTAAATTGAATTTAGAACATCGTGTGCACTAAGTTTGTGAATTAAAAAAAACATTAAACCTATTTACTGCTACCTCTATGGTGCCGAATATATCATACAACTTTTTTTTTTTGCATTTAGTCATTTCCTCGCTGAGGTGGAATGAAAAGTTACGTGTTGCACTCGAGTGCAAAGATTTTTCACTATTCTTCGCTTGCTCGGTCATCAAAATTGAACACGCGGGTAAAAAGCAACTTTGCACTCTTGTATAACAAATAACTATTACGAGAGAAAAACGACACTAAATTGTTATACTATTACTACAATGTATAACGAACGAGCAGAAGTTTCGCAATTCTATCTACTAGCAAAACCAACTCGAAGGATTAGGCTAGAAATATAACTCTTACAAGAACAAAGGGTGGCTACTTTTTAATGCCTCTTGGAGGACATCAGCTTGTCGCTTCTGTGTGTGAAGGGACAAACAGAAGAGTTTAGTGGGTAATGAATGAGCCGAACGTCTTTAATTCCCAGTTCCACACTTGGTCAAAGGACTTGTTAGCCTGCGGTTATGGTGCTTCAAAGCTTTCCAAGACCTGACACCTTAAAAAAATGCAAAACAATGACTTTACATGCTTCCCGAGATAATTAAATATTCCCATATACTCGTATAATGAACTAGTTCAATTTTCTAGAACCAAGGAGCGACGTTACTGTCGTGTCAAAGTTTGAGTGTCTACTCTCCAAAACAACACTGATGAAATCGACAAAAAATCTAGGCAAACAGATTTTGTCGACAACTTTCAAAGTCACTTGATAATAAAAAAATAAACACAGGCGCGTCATCGCACAGGACATGCATAACCGTTATGCAACCGACAGTTTGATTCCGGGTCAGGCACACTGCCTGCGTTACGATCAGACAGACTTAGATTAGAACGTTATTTAGTTTTTTCATAAAAGAGGGAGGCAAACCAGGAAGTGACCTGGTGTAGAAGGGGCAAGGTGAAGGGCTATGGAAATGGGTAGCAGAGAAAAGAAGGACGGTGTTTCGGACCTTCCGGTATTTTGATAAAGATCCCCCGTGCTTTCGCACAATTGCTGTCCTATCGTCCAGTGAAAAGAAAGAAATAGGAAGTGCACCTGTGCTTGCGCACTTTCTTTTGCACAAAAATATATCCTGCGTAGTTGGTTGATCGTTAATATAGGCTAAGAGCATTTAGCACCGGCTCATCCCAATCGGGTGTGGATGGGAAACCGGGGAGCTTAATGGGTAGTGTACGCTTTAGTCTCGAGTCCCACGCACAGCTGCAGGTGTAGCTAGCCTGCGGTTATGGTGCACAAACGCATTTTCCTCCGAAAAAAAGGCTAAGAGCACATTATTAAATTTTGTACATCGTTCATTCCTTTCACGAGATGGCGCTTTTTGAAAGACTATACCGACAGAAAAATACTGAAGAAGTTTAGTATTTAGAAGGTTCTCTAGTCTCAAGCAGAGTATCTTTATACCACTGCTAACGGTCATTGCGCACGACACCGGCGGAAGTAGCACGTGCCGCCAGGAGGCGCTAGTATGCAGTGCGCGTGCGCAGTGAAAGTGCTCACGCATACTTTGCCTATTGCCACAGGATGAGAGGAACTATGACTAATGCTGTCCTTCTTGCCCTACAAATATTTTAGATGCGAAGGTTTGTGGGGACCTAGATCAAAATTTTCCCGACTTTACCCCTTAGGGTCGGCTCAATATATTTTGATATGGATTAATAGCAAAATCTGGTTCAATGGATTTGGATGAAAGTACATTGAACTTGATATCCGGTACAACTTAAATGCATTTTCAACGTTGATATTTTGTATACAAATCCAGTTCGATTTTTTAATCGCCGCGAATCTTTTTTTACCTTTTTTTAATTGCGTGTAGTTAGCTTTTAGATAAGTAAACCTTTTATGCTTTAAGGGTTGGTATCCATGGCACTGACTTAAACCGAGGAAATGCCCATCACAGAATTATATTAAATCAGATCCGTGTTCATTATATTGTCTAATATATTTTATTTATAGTTGCATAAGAAATATGTTTGTTCCGTAAATATCAAAAATGACCTTTTCTAATTTTGCAATGACGAGTTCTACAAGGTCTGCCGAAATAAAATAGACGACATAAGATTAACGTGATTTGTTATTGTTTTTTATGTCCATAGTCGGATTGGTTGAAATGTCAACGAGGCAGTTATGGATGGCTTGCATTTATGTATGAGACTTAGGGCAGTAGGTTTTTGGGTGAAGGTGGACGAGTATGCACCAAAGGTCGCGGGTTCAATCCTTGCACAAATATCTTTGTTTGGACATGGTGTATAAAAATAACTTTTGTTTTTTATACTAGGTCAGTTGGCAGACAGTCTGTTGATAAGCGGCCACTGCGGCCTATTCCATTGAGGGATGCTTCACCAGGAAACGTCCCTCAATGTGCTGCCAGACTGTAGACTCGGAAAGTAATATGTACTTATCGTTATTACTTTGATGATACCTGATGTTTTTATTCACTCTATATAAACAAAAATGCCTTAAAATAAATAGAAATTGTTAGTGGTTGCTAAGTTCCCGTAGTGCGACAAACATGGTTTCCTTTTTATGGCAAGACTAGCCATCCGCCCGCGGTTTCACCCGCGCATAATCGCTTTTTTCAAATATCCCTCCCTTCCCCCACATTTTCGGGATCAAAAGTACCCTATGTTCACCGGGAATAGTGTAACTTTCCAACAGTGAAAGAATTATTCAAATCGGTTCTGTAGTTTCAAAATTGTTATTCCCGCGGAAATGAGACGTTTCCCGTAGGAATTTTATAGCCTATGTCCTAATCCGGGTTATAAACTATACGTGTGAAAAATCTCATCTAAATCCGTTCAGCCGTTTAGGCGTGATTGAGGAACAAACAAACATCCAAACATCTAAACATCCGAATATCCAGACTTTTGCATTTATAATATTAGTAGGATTGTATAATGTATTTAATCATTGACTTAAACTATCGCTATCCGTTTGGAGTATTCTATACCAACATAAAATGAGCTCACCAGTTACCTGGGGGTTTAAAGGAGAAAAAAATACTCATCCCCCATCCATCCATCCAGAAATAGGCATTGCCTGCAGGTTGCACGCAATGAATGGCGGAAAGCTAGGTCGACGACGGTATCTTCAGCAAATAAGCCGCTAAGCTCACACAAATAATGATGAAGGAAAAACACAAAAGATATTTTTATTTTTTATTGCTAAGAGAAACATGCGGTTTTGTTTAGATATTTTCATTGTAATAATGTTCTCCTGACTGAGTTTTCGGCTAGCGGCCTCTTTATGATCAATTAACTATGTGGGATATATAGATAGTGCACTCGTGATTGCGCAAGCACATGTGCACTTCCTATTCCCTCACTCTTCTAACACGATGGGACAGTTGTGCAGCTTTAACTTCTTCTTCTTCCTCCTGCCCTGTTCCCTATTTACTTGAGGTCGGCGCAATATGTTCTTTTCCATTTATCGCTGTCACTTGTCAACGAGGTATCCACTCCTTTTTCTCTCATATTATCTTTCACGCAATCCATCCACATATTTTCAGACGTCCTCTTCCTCTCCATCCACCAACATATTAATCGTTCTTTTCGTAACGTGCCTTTCATCCCTTCTCATCACATGCCCATATCAAGATAAACGACTCCCTTTCATCTTTTCTGTCACAGTTGCGCAGCTTTAACGTCCTGCTAAAATTAAGTAAAACGATAAGTAACTTTACACAGTTACTGAAATCCATCGCATTACCATTTTTATAATGTCAGATCAATACAATTGAATAGTTTTTAAATTCAGTAAGACTCTTCGAATGACTACATGACTACGTATTTTCTGTAAAATTTCAAGGTCAGGTTCATGTTATGCAAAATAGAAGATTCGACGGATACGGAAGGTCCGTATCCGTCGAATCTTCTATTAAATTAACGTTAAAAATTTGTAAAAATATGCAAGCTGAGAATTCATTAGACTTAATTTTACGTACATTTTACATCTTACCTAACAGATACAATTCTATCTATTTTGAAATAGATGTCTTTGAATGTTGTATAAAAATCAAAATATGCTTGTTTATTCATGTAAGTTTCAATGATAGATTTATGTACATATGTATGTTATTATCTTAATCAATCCAGAAGAACCGGCAAAAAACTCGATAGTTACTCTTTACAATCGCCAAATAAATTACAAAATTAACAAGGACTATGACTTAGAGATCAATTTAGTATTGCAAAGAACCGATCATTGTGTTTCTGACAAAAACATACATAAACATGACAAAACTGCGTTATTTTTGTAGTTATACATTTCTGTTTCATCTTCTGTTTGTTATCTATCCTCCAGACATGTTTTTTACTGCAATTCCTAAACTAGAATTGCTCACCAAAGGATTATCGTCCATAAAGATTGTTCCGTTTTAGTATTTTACAAGACGATACTTACAGTAAAAATCTGAACTGTATGAAAAGAAACAAAAACCACTAGACAAAACTACACAATAAACGTAAAACTAAAAAATTAGAAAAAGGATGAAATTGGCTAAAAGGATCCATTCAGCTTATGCTGTTATGACATTGTTCACAATGCCGCATAAGCGCTGGTATTCTGGTCAACCCTGTGAGAATTGTAAACTAAAATAAAATTCATTAAATTAACACTTCGCATCATCCAACTTCAGCTTCAATTTTTTTTATTATATTGTCTGTCTTGGTTTTGTATATATCTGGAAAAGATCCTTGGGGGAGGCCTATGTCCAGCAGTGGACATCTTTCGGCTGATGATTATGAATTAATTCTTAATTTTATGTGTCTTAATTTTCTTGTTCCCGATAAACAGGAGAGGCGCACGAAGAACTTAATTTGTCATCAGTGATAACTGATAGTCTGACATTCAATGCCCAAGGTGTCTATCGATGTACGGGTTACCAAATTACAGGCTTACAGTATTTATTAAAACCAGTTCCATATTTTGCCTTAATTTGCATATGTACTAATAAAAAACCGGCCAAGTGCGAGTCGGACTCGCCCATGAAGGGTTCCGTAGCAGCAAGTATCATCATAATATAAAAGTTCTTGTAGTTCGTAAGTTTGATCGACGTTTTTATATTTGAGTTGATTGAATGAGAGGAAAATTGCGGTTTACGATTTATGACGTTTAAAAAAAAACTAATTACTTGATCTCGTTCAAACCAATTTTCAATGGAAGTTTGCATGGTAATGTACATCATATATATTTTTTAGTTTTATCGTTTTCTTATTTTAGAAGTTAGAGGGGGGGTGACCAACATTTTACCACTTTGGAAGTGTCTCTCGCGCAAACTATTCCGTTTAGAAAAAAATGATATAAGAAACCTTATTATCATTTTTAAAGACCTATCTATAGATACCCCACACGTAAGGGTTTGAAGAAAAAAAAATTTTTGAGTTTCAGTTGTAAGTATGGGAAGCCCCAAAAATTTATAAACTAATTACTTGATCTCGTTCAAACCAATTTTCAATGAAAGTTTGCATAATAATGTACATCATATATTATTTTTAGATTTATCGTTCTCTTATTTTAGAAGTTACAGGGGGGGGGACCAACATTTTACCACTTTGGAAGTGTCTCTCGCGCAAACTATTCAGTTTAGAAAAAAATGATATAAGAAACCTTATTATCATTTTAAAAGACCTATCCATAGATACCCCACACGTAAGGATTGGATGAAAAAAATTATTTTGAGTTTCAGTTCTAAGTATGGAGAGCCCCCAAAATTTATTATTATTTTTCTATTTTTGTATGAAAATCTTAATGCGGTTCACAGAATACATCTACTTACTAATTTTCAACAGTATAGCTCTTATAGTTTCGGTAAAAAGTGGCTGTGACATACGGACGGACAGACAGACAGACAGACAGACAGACAGACAGACAGACAGACAGACATGACGAATCTATAAGGGTTCCGTTTTTTGCCATTTGGCTACGGAACCCTAAAAAGCGTCTTTACAGACACGTTTTACGACTAGTGAGAGAATTGACCTCCGCGAAGCATTTTTTGGCCATTACTTGAGTTCAATTTGCGTATTAGATTAAGACTATTCTAGTTTCTCTGGCCAGAAAGCAAGGAGTTGTAGTTCTTATCCAGCAATTTAAATTAATATTATCAATAGATACGACTTCACCTGTGATGAAAAATTAAAGTTCAGTCGACCTTACAGTACGATAGCAAATAAACTGATGTCCGCATGTCGCCGATGGAAGATCTATACTTCAGAACGTTTTTCTAGGAGCTGTTGCAGTAGTTATATCAACTACGTCATTACCAACATCTACGGTATAATTTACAGCGAATGTATCTTGTATCGATGCAATCAATTCTGAATGTCGATTATTTTGACATTTCCTAATCAAAGATATGAAAATTTTGCATTTGTTATCTTCAGGGTCGTTTTTCCTCACGCAGAAATATATTTTTTAAACGACAATGACAGACAAACATTCTCAGCTACAGCTAGTACTTCTCAATTTGCATATGGCTTATATGTTATAAAGATTACGGGCAAAACTGATATAGGAGGTTGAAACTGAGATGACTAGCGGGATTCAGATGTACGCAGTCACTGTTGGCTCCTAGTCACGCAGTGATTCGGGATTTTCATTCACTCTGCACAAAATTGATCCGTTTCGGTGAGTAGCTTTGTGTTATCTCTATTGTGTTAGTGAATTGTAGTTTCAGGCACGGTAGTTAATATCTATTGATCGTTGTGGATTATTTTATATCGGTTGTTACCGATATAAAATGATGATGAACGTGATTATTTCTCATCACGCGATGTCCGTATTGAAACTTGTTGCAACGATTTGACTCCACATACATCTAATTCTGACTGCTACTCACATGTTTTAAAATCACAGACTTTACTCTTACTGTTTATTAGCATGATATGGATATTTGGCAATTAGCAAGATTCATTCTGAAAAAATGCCCATATTATTCAGGCCAGCATGGTCCATCCATTATTTTTCTTCACAGCCGAGAAAGGCTACCAAACTTAATGGATAGCAGATTAGAATACCTACAATTCTAATCATAGAATTTATATCCGAAGTATTCGCAGTGTCTGATATGAGTTTTAAGAACTAACAGTGAAGTGGTTTTTTAAGTGTGTCTCGTGTCGGCAATAAAGTATATCTATTTGACACGTTTTTATCTCATCACTAAAGATAATAATATCTTAATATTATTGAAGGTTGAGAACTTGAGAAGGCAAAGTATTGTTCTTTGTTTATTTTCGCGTGTGCCACGGATTTGTATTAGTCTACGAAAGGTCTTATTAGGAGGGCTTAACTGGTCTGGTATGTATATTACTAACTTTAGTGGCTGGATCTCCCTTCTCCCTTTTTTTTGTCGGGGGGAAAATGCGATTATGCACATCCTGTGGCCCTTAATATTTTATTTTTTTATTTATAGTTTTTGCCACAGCCTCTTGGGCCCGTGCCTTTGTTGGGTTAAAATGTTGGGTTAGTGTTAGTTATATGTTGCTCCACGCAGATATATTTAATAATTTTGATTATAGTGACTGTGTTATTTACGATTTAGAACTATATTTATTTCGCAAAAACATGGTTTCCTAAAATTTGTTAGAATTCGGCTTGTAACATAATGTCGCCGTTTCTCTAGAAGTGTGTACATAGTCGAAAAAATGGCCGGTGTAACCAGGAAAGGGCCCGGTAATTCCCACTTATATAATAACTAGCGGCCGCCCGCGGTCTCACCCGCGTGGCTCCCGTTCCCGTGGGAATTGATCAAAATCCTTTCTTAGCGGATGCCTACGTTATAACATCTACCTGCATGCCAAATTTCAGCCCGATCTGTCCAGTGGTTTGGGCTGTGCGTTGATAGATATCTATGTCAATCAGTCAGTCAGTCAGTCAGTCACCTTTGAGTTTTATATATTAGATTCCGGTGGTGATTAAGGCAATACCTATGATGGTGACAAATGATAGAGGCCTTTACTCTAATACATCCCTGAGATGTCCCAGTACATCAAATAATCTGATTATCCTGTTTACTTATAAATATTCTACATGATGTGAATCCGGCTGTGTGTTTTGCTTTTCTTGAGTTCGCTCCATTGAAAAGGATACTTTTTCACGTGGCTGTGGCATGTCTGAGAGAGATGACATCAAACGGTCTAATAACTATAATACTTAAGTACAGTAATAACTCAGTCACGGAGTAACAAACCTTATATTTACATATAATTTGCTTATAGGGGTTTCATCCGTTGTAGGAGACGGTCACAGTCACAAAGGTTCAGTCAGTCGGTAGCTTTCTCAATAGTTCTTTACTCATTTGGATTATATCATTATTATGGGCAAAGCCGTACCTACATATTTTTTTATAAGAAGTGGAGTCCGGCATAGTGTCAAGAGTGATCTTGGGTGCCTGGACTGCCTGGGGTTTCAATCCTGGGTTAGGCAAAACTTATGTCAGAATTTGCAGGTTTATGATTATCCCAATCGGGTGTGAAGAAGAAACCGGGGGAGTTTAGTGGGTAGTGGGTTTGTGATCATCAATCCGCATTTGGCAAGCGTGGTAATTAAGCCAGTATCCATCATTGTGATAAAGACTGTTGTTCAATGTAAAAGCACTTTGCTTGAATAGAAGAAAAGGGGGGAATCAAAGGTGAATTTTGGCCTGCCTCTGTGAAATCGTTGATTCAAAAAGGGTCAAAAGGTACCTAATGAAAATTCGGTATATCCCCCAAGTAACACTATCGACCTTCGCCCATCCTTCGTAATAATTCACCCTGACCGTCACGCAGGCTGCGCACGCGTCTCCGTCATCGTCATTCACCGCGGAGCAATTGAAAGCATTATGTTGTTACTGCACACTTGTTATAAACTCCGGATGGACTTGTCACTGTCATTATTGAGTATTTTGGCTGTGGTATAATTTGGATGCGTCAAGTACTAGTAGTTATACGTCGTAGTACTCGTAGTGCCAGTGCGATCAGCATAAAAAGAAGTCATGCATTTAACTTTTTTTTAAATGCCTTATGTCATTTGTACAATTATAGGTACTCAATATTTACCTTTGTTGTCAAGTGGGCTCAAGTGTACTCAATCATATATGTCAAACATAAAAAAAGAAATTCAAGTCGTCTTCATGCAACATTTTATGACTATTGAATTTCATTCTTACGATAACGTCTAAATTGCAAAGAATATTATGGTTTTTAGATACAGCTATATTTTGAATTGTTAACTTTATAGCTACATTTATTGCTGACGTACAGTCAGCCAAAGTACCTGCGTACATAATAAGTTGTCATAAGTTGTGTCAAAACACATTTTGCAGAAACATCACATGCTGTTGCTGACCGTACCTACAGCACAAAGGTTCCAGTTAATAATGATGACATAACAGCAACTGACAGAGCCTTTTCATTCCAGATGGGCTGTGCTCAGATATTCTCAGCGCTGCGTCGCTGCAAGCAGCTGAAGGAGGATGACACGTCGACTCCCCTGGCGCGGTGCCTCGGTCTGGTCGACCTGACCGCGCTGGGAGTGGGGAGTACTCTGGGTCTGGGGGTCTACGTGCTGGCTGGAGCCGTGGCGAAGACGGTCGCTGGACCGGCGGTGACGCTCAGCTTCTTGGTCGCTGCCATTGCCTCGGCTTTTGCTGGTAAGTTGCTTGCTTGTAAAGTCAAGTATCAGTCTATTTGGTGTCCCTCTGCAGGGCAAAGACTTGACTTAATAGATATACATAATTATCGAAAAACATCATAAACATTGGTTTGAACCCAAAGTAGGTTAGGCACTTGTGTTATTGGTATCAGAATCAACGAACGTACCACTAATATAAACAGACACAGAACAAGCATAATGTTCATAAATACACATAAATGTTTGTCCTAGGTGGGATTGGAACCAGTCAATGTCTAAAAATCTATGATGTGAGATTACGTTCAGTAGCGTTTAATCTGTGGAGTAGCGTTGGTTAAAGTTAGAGATCGCCACAAGATCATAGTGTTGTCTTATTTCTAGGTCTCTGCTACGCCGAATTCGCTTCCCGCGTGCCCAAAGCCGGTTCTGCATACGTCTACAGCTACGTCAGCGTGGGCGAGTTCATCGCCTTCACCATCGGGTGGAACCTCATCCTGGAGTACGTGATCGGCACGGCCAGCGTGGCCAAGGGCATGGCCAACTACATCGACAGCCTGTGCAACAACACCATGGCCAACACCATGATCAGTATCGCGCCTATCAGGGTCTCCTTTTTGGCTGATTATCCGGATTTCTTCGCGTTTACTCTGGTCATGCTTATTACTGGTGAGTTTAAACTTTTCATTGATTCTATCTTCCCGGAGTACGAGCCGGTTTCACAAGTGGCAGATAATTTCGCGATAATCTTTCTGCCGGATAAAAATAATGCGGTCTGCTTTTTTAAAAAAAAAAGATCAAAAGATACAGCATCTAAGTTATCTGACAGATGAATCATCACACTTATGTGTCAATGGTGAATCTCGCCCTTTTACATCACATTTGAAAGAACTGTCTTATCAGTTATCACGAAAGGTTAACTCTTTGATACATAAGGACCTGCAGCTGACTACCAGAATAAATGAGATGTTTTGTGGGAACTGAAATTACGCAGCTCAAATTTTTCGTCTATACATATTTGTATACAGTCCAAGGATCAACACTAGCGCGAGTTAGAAACATCTCTCACAGCGCCATCTATTAACAAATCAGTTGTTGTCCTTTTATTGCTAGAGTGAATAGGACCTGATGAGTGAAGTCGACCGTGTACTAGTTTATTCTAGGCTGCATCTTAAGAAATATTTGTTTACATAATTTGTAATCCAACTGGTACTTATAATTATTTAAGTACTACGAAATGGACGCACTAACAGGCTCTTGTCCTTGTTATAGTGTGGGTTCGTGATTTATTTTCTTCTGAATAGTTCTTTAAAATGTTCTTTAACCACTCAACGCCGAACCGGCACTCGCGTGCCGCATAACAATAGATTTTCTATTGTGTCTAGTGTTCCGGGGCTAGAAGGATTAAATTTTTACAGTGACATTACACTGCCCTTTTTTGTCAACATTAAAACAAGATGACAGCCTCATTTTCCTTTACCAGATAAATTATCACGAACATTTCTGTAAGTGGTGAAACTGGCCATTAAACTTGAAATAAGTACTACAAATTCTTTATTAGAAGATAAAATATAGGTAGTAGATAAAACCATGATAAAACTAGGCACAGGATGTTAAATTTGAATTTTGTGACAGATAAAAATCGTAAAATTTCCATTACACATCCTGAAGTTAATTTGGTTCGTATGTTTTTATCTTCGATTGTTGTGGATTTAAATATAAATTTGTATTATTTTTGTCATTGTTACCATTATAGGAGCCAAATATACATTTCGCTCCTTTGCGATAACAACGTGACATTTCTAAAATCGCAATTTTTCACGAGGCCTATTTTTAACATTTAAATGTTTATAAAATCTCTAACATTGTTTTTTTTTACTGTCTTACAATTATTTTATTGAAATATTTGATGACTTTCGTGAAAATAAGCCAAAACATTTGTTTTAATTTGAATGTTAAAACCGTTTTTACTAGATGTCACGTTGTTATCGCAAACGAGTGATTTTATTCCTTAAATGCTGTAGGCAAAATCTAACCGAATAGGTAGTGTATTTTTTATAGAAAATTGTCTGTGATTCGTCACAGTTGCGTGTGTATTGATTGGCCTCGGCTGCGCTCGCGATTATCTTGACTGAAGTCTCAATACACTTACCAACCTTGCGTTTTTATAGAACTTGTTTTGTAATCTGTCTCGTGTTGTTCATTAATAAGGACAACAGACTAAACTGAAGATAACAGCCTGGTCATGATTCTTCTGTCTTGGTAAATATGTAGGTAGGTCTGAACATGTTGGGCCTTGGTATCCGGGGATAAGCCGGTCAACGCCACAATGTGGGCACTGGCTCGTCCCTTTCGGGTGTGAAGAGTACTGAAGAGGAAATCGGGGCAGTTTAGTGGGTAGTAAATGTCTTTAGTCTGTCCCGAGTCCCACATACCGACAGCCGCAGGTCTCGCTAGCTTGCGGTTACGACGCTTAAAGGCATTCCTCTAAAATAAAAAGGTCATGACGTACCTAAACCACGCAAGCGCCTTTAAGAACACATTCATTCTGTTTTTATCGCTATAAATGTGGTTTCTTGTAAAGTGTCTTTTTCTACTTTTTAATAAAAATCTCAATGTGCCTGTGTTCTAGCGCTGCTAAGCGTGGGTGTACGCGAGTCGACAAAGCTGAACAACGTGTTCACGGTGCTCAACATGGCCACGGTCGTCGTCGTCGTCATCGCCGGAGCCACTAAAAGTATGACATCTTCTACTTACCGAATACTTATTACTAATACATCTGTCTGGCTTAGAAAAGTCTTATGAAACACTAGCGGCCGCCCGCGTGGTTCCAGTTCCCGTGGGAATTGATCAAAATCCTTTCTTAGCGGATGCCTAAGTCATAACATCTACCTGCATGCCAAATTTCAGCCCGATCCGTCCAGTAGTTTGGGCTGTGCGTTGATAGCTATCTATGTCAGTCAGTCAGTCAGTCACCTTTGAGTTTTATATATATAGATACATGTATGCATCTTACTACATTTATGTTTTACTTTAGGAAATAGATGAAAAAAACGCAGCCCACTTGTTGGTGGGCAGCCATTAGTGCCTATTCCATTGAGGGACACTTGAACAGGAAGCGTGCTCCCACACTTTGAACTTCGTGACTTGGATTTGAAGTAAACTGGCTCCTACATCAATATTGCCGGAACACAGCCAGATAATGCTATTGCGGCAGATTTCATCTGTGGTGGTTGTAATTAGCCAGTCGGACTCTGAAATATGTAGTGCTACCACACTGACCAGACTCAAATGGACTCATTGAGCCGAATCTCATCGAGGCGTTAATATACATTTTAAAGGCGCAAAAAATACTTATTTCTAACAATAGAATGGCATCTATGAAGCCAATGAACCTTAAATTGTGCAAACGTTCACAACTACAATATCTACAGTAACAGTTATCAGGTAAAACCACAAAGCAAATACTTAAATTTGCTTTGTGGGTAAAACGAAAGCAGTCAAACAATTATTATCTAAAATTCAAGTCATTCTTACTACTATGTCCTTTAAAGGTTAGTTTTCACTGTCTAGACCCATATTTGTTTCCTTTTATCGGTTTAATAATGTTTGACTAAACACCAACTAATAGCTCAACACCAACATGACTTTCTTTAAGATCAGATTACAATGTTTGCGACGGTACCTACAGAAACTGACACTGTCTCTATTTATTTACCTATTTGCGTAATACTTACCGGCTACAGGTAAGTATTGTGCATTTTCAGTGGAATTAACTAACTTTTTAAAGGAACAAATTAGAATTAATAAGAAGAGAGCCTGTAAAGAATTTACCTATTTTTTGAAGAATACCTAGTTATATTAATATAACTTCGAAGCTAAATCTTTCTTGGTGCCTATATCCTGACAAGACAAAATTGTGGAAACATGAACATCACAACATTAGTTTACGTTTGAAAGTGAGAGTGGACGCAATTAATTCCTTGAACTACAAGTCTGATTAACGAGGCACGTGTTCTGCCCATTGCCATTTCAGTTTAGCTATTGGCTTTACAATGTCTGATACTTTGCTTTGTTTTCTTAACTATTAATAATCTTGCCGGTTTAATCTCTTGACAATGTCATCTAGTTTTATTTTATCCATAAAAAGATTGCGTTATGCATTTATAGTTCTCGGTAATAAGAATTTTCCCTGGACGTGTATAAAAGCAGGCCGGTGATTTTGCCTTAATTTTGACTCGCCAATTCTTAAGAGGTTTTGGGGCTCATTGACTGCCAGCTTACGTTCCATTGCCCTTTCAGTGACTTAAAGATTTTGAAGAATATAGCTCTGGCTGTCACTACCAAACAAACTCAGTTCTATTTCCATTTCAGCGACTTATATTTTTTAAAGAACAGCTTTGGTTGTCATTACCAGAACATGATCTTGTAAAGGTCGCCGGAATCCACTGGATGCGGGTGGCGCAGGACCGATCGGCTTGGAGATCTTTGGGGGAGGCCTATGTCCAGCAGTGGACGTCTTTCGGCTGAAATGATGATGATGATGATGACCAGAACTTAAGTTCCATTGCCCTTTCAGTGACTAATTATTTCCAGAGATTGCGTTCATCCAAGTTTTTACACCGTTTCCCAAAGAACAGCTTTGGTTGTCGCCCAAGTTTCGGCACTGTTTCCAACCTATTTTAAATTGGGAAATATTTAAGTGTATATCAAAAAAATACTGAAATGTACACCAAAATAACTGATTGCACACCAAAGGCTAGCTTAGGATAGCAATTAAATTTTTTGATGATCATTTCATTATTTTTTAATGTGCAGTTAAATACAAGCCTTTTGAATTTCAGGCGACCCAGCCAACTGGAGGATAAGCATCGACGACATAGCCCCCGAGCACCAGAGCTCGGCCGGCGCGGGCGGCTTCATGCCGTGGGGCATCGCCGGCGTGATGGCGGGCGCCGCCAAGTGCTTCTTCGGCTTCGTCGGGTTCGACTGCGTGGCCACCACCGGCGAGGAAGCCAAGAACCCGAAGAGAGACATCCCGCTGTCCATCGTGATGTCGCTCGTGATCATCTTCTTGTCCTACTTCAGTATTGCAACTGTGCTGACTATGATGTGGCCTTATTATTTGCAGGTTAGATTTTGTACCACGTGTTACTCTTAAAAGGTTTACAACTAGAGCCTATTTAATAGCCTACATGACAGTATAGCCGTGCATTATTGATGCTTCTTAAAGATCGAAAGACTAACAACTATCTAACAGCCAATTATTACTATACTAATGCGTTATTAAAGGCAGAGGCTGGTAACCAAAAACCACACAGTTGTGCTTAATGCCAACTGCCAGATTGTAGTAGTTGAGATCAACTGATGGTAAAGTTATGCTCTTATTGTACTTATTAGACCTTAGAGGATTTAAAACGATAGGAAAGTTGGCTGAATATTTAAAAATAGTTAAAATGTCTTAATTAAAAAAAAGTCTTTAAAAGTTTATTCACGAAAGCTTTACACGAAAAGTAAATACATATTGCGTGTTGACTGTTGATATGGCTCAGTTAACATGGTCTGAAGTGAATTTTCTGCTTCATTAAAGTAGCTGCTTCAAGATGTTATTTCTACGATAAATAAAAATTTACTCATAATCTCCAGGACGCCGACGCGCCCTTCCCCCACGTGTTCACGGAGACCGGCATGCCCGTCATCAAGTGGATCGTGACGATCGGCGCCATCTTCGCGCTGTGCACGAGTCTGCTGGGCGCCATGTTCCCGCTGCCGCGCGTGCTGTACGCTATGGGCACGGACGGGGTGCTGTTCAGGCCCCTGGCCAACATCTGTACGAGGACTAAGACGCCGCTGTTGGCTACTTTTCTTAGCGGACTCTTGTCGGGTGAGTTTCTTTTTAATCATTATGGTCTGTAATGTTAAGTTATATTTTGAATAAATATAGATAATGTTGGATTATTAAGGACATAATTATTAGTGAGTTGTCACAACATAATTATCATAAGACTGTGTTTAACATCAGATTTATTTACTTACGAGCATAAGAAATTAAAGTTAAACATCTAAACGATAATAATTATTTACCGTAGTATGCTTGCACAATAGCGATTAAATGATAACAATACAAAAAACAAATGAATTCACTAAGTTTCCACGTTTATTTGAATTCTGACAGCAAAATTAAGATTTAACTTCTGTTATGTTAAAAAAATAATAATAAAGAATCTCTTTTACTTTGTATCTTGCTAAACTTTTGTGCCTTATTTTAATCTTGCCTGAAATTCCTCAGCGATAATGGCGGCGATCTTCAACCTCAACCAGCTGATCGACATGATGTCCATTGGCACCCTGTTGGCCTACACTATCGTCGCGACCAGCGTACTTATCCTCAGGTACATACCAACACGTATATTTTTTTATAACTTAAATGTAAGGATCGTGAAAGGTGTTAGACTCTCATTGATGACGCCGACTCACTTCATGACCTGAAGTCATGGGTCTTAGCCTTGGGAGTGAATAAAGGATGGTTTAGTTTTTTCTTTCATTTATTTATTGGAGCGTGGCGCTCAAGCGTTTCTTCCTCAGATAAGCGGCTCATTCGACTCCAAGAAGCGCTATGCTCGACGTATCTCTATGATTTTTAAGACGTTCAAATAACTGACCAGTGATGCTAGTTTCGACGATATACTACGCTTCCCTAAAAGATAACGATTATTTGAATATCTTAAACAACCTTGGTTCGCATCCAAATTTGTTTTGAAACCGATGACTAAATCGTAACATGTTTTCAAGATCTTAAACGAAAAATTCCGTTATGTTAGTTAATAAATTGCTGTATGCAAATACAACATTTTTAATTTTAGATACGAGGACTCGGAACCCCATTTGCAGCTGCAGGGCAGCAAACCCGTCCCTGAAACACCGTACTCAGTGGCTCGCCAGACCTTCAACCTGCTGGGGCTGAAACATCCTACAGAACTCTCTGCAATCATCGCTAAATCTACTATCTTCATCTTCTGTGAGTAGCGAATATCAGCGACGGCGGTTGATTAAGTTACTTTTTAGATAACAAAAAAGTGAATATTACAAGTGTATTGATTTTGTATACAAAATATTATGGTTCCTGAGTAGACCCCTGAGGTACACCTGTACATAAAAGTGAACCAGACAATTTTATGGTGATAATGATCAGTATTGAAGTTACACATTTATTTTCTTAGTTACTAAGTTGTAATGAAAACGGTGTAAAATAATAGTTTAGCATTAAACAACATGGTCCACACGATCGAATGCCTTTCATGAAAACATGTTTTTCTATCAATGTTTAAATTTCTCGGAAAAATATGAGGTACGTACGTCATTAAGATTAATCAGTGTATTCTTGATGGAAGGCGATATAATATCTCTACATTCTATTGATCCCGGGTCCCTCTTCTTTTGCAAATGCCTACAACCTACAGTGATCACTCACCATCAGACGATCAGTTTACACTTTCCTTCAATCTTTATAATATATTTCCTGTGTCCAGTCATCTTGGCGCTAATAACGTGCGCCCTAATGCGGTGGGAGGCGCCGTCCAGCACGCTGGGCGCGACGCTGGGCGCGCTGGGCGCCGCGCTCATCGTGCTGCTGGTGGTGCTGTGTCGCCAGCCGAGACACGACGTCAGACATCTCAGCTTTAAAGTGAGTTTTCTTTTTTATATCATGTATTTATTAAAATAAGTGTTATATTTTATATTATGCATTTATTTTTTAAGATACACCAGTCGAAAAAAGCTAAAATACCAAAATAACAAAACACTAAGGCTGCCCACGCACGCCCGATTATCGGTGACCGACTTTTTATAGGTGACAAATAGTACATACTGATAGCAATGGAGCAACGCACACGTCCTGCAAAAAGTCGGTCAGAAATTCCATAGAAAAATAGTCGGTCACCAATTATTATCGGTCCTACAAAAAGTCTGACGTGGGCGGGCAGCCTTATAGCACAATCCCTTATAAATAGGTATACACTGCATTTATGTAGGTTATCCTCTTGACATATCACTATGACTAGCTCTATTACTGCTGGCTTTTGGTATAACAACCTTGCCATAGCAGTCGTGGATCTGAAACTCATCGAGACCCCCCTATTTAGGAAAGTTTTGGATCAAAAATCACTAACTCGAAAGCATAAGAGAGAATTAGTGCATTGACGGCATGCGTTTTAACGAGACGCCAGATTTCCCCGATTTTGAGTTTGGTAATGGATTTTATTTAACTTCACATCAAAAAATTATGAAATGATCATCATAAAAATTTATTGGCTAACCTTACCTAACCTTTATTGTGCAATGCAATCAGTTATTTGATGTTCATTTCATTATTTTTTGATATACACTTAAATATTTCCCTTTAGTAATAGTTTTTTTTTTGTGACTGACTTCTGTAATTGATTTGCTGACTTAAACTCCAGGTGCCGCTCGTGCCGCTGGTGCCGTACCTGAGCGTGTGCATGAACGTGTACCTGATGGTGCAGCTCGACTACCAGACCTGGGTGCGGTTCATCATCTGGCTCGTCATTGGTAAGTGGCTCTTTTACTATCTGCACCGTTTCTTTCATTGCTGCTAGAATGCCATTTTCTCGACTGAAATGATTTGTTTTTTTTTTCGTTTGGTACTTATATTGAGATTTTATAATATTATTATCATAAGATCTATAAAGGACGATGACAGAGTTTCTATGAAATCTGGTCCCACCTCCAATAGCTATGTGTGTTACATCGCTGGATAGGTATTTTTGAGCTGAATAAAAGTTACTATGGCGCCAAGTTCCAAATCTTAGTCCGTTCAGAGTTATTCTTTATTAAACATTGTAGTTTTAGCAGCAACCAATTAATAATATTTACTTGCTTTTCTGTACTATATGCATGTTATGTAAATACCAACGTACAGATCATTGAATTAAAAACCTTTTTATCGGTCTCACTCGCACAGTCCCAAAACCTGAAGGGTACCATAGCGGGACTTTTTGGTAGGTATTTCGCGAGGGTGCCATACCGGTACAGTACCATAGCGGAACTAACCCGCGAACTAACTCATTAGGTAGGTAGGTATTAACAGGACAATGAAACTGGTTAGCAGTACGGACGGCGGCGTTAAATAAATGTTTATTATTAAAATATTTTAACATTGTTTTATTTTATAAAAAAGCATTTGTTAACGATAACATCTGTTTAAGATTATCATTCTGTAAAAAAAAAACATTTAACATTATTTTTGGATCCTGTAAAACTACTATGTTTAAAAAAAGAATAACTCTGAACGGACTAAGATTTGGAACTTGGCCCCATAGTAACTTTTATTCAGCTCAAAAATACCTATCCAGTGATGTAACACACATAGCTATTGGAGGTGGGACCAGAATTGGCATCCTCCTTTGTAATCAAATATTGATTAAAAAACGGTTAGTTTGAGCCTTTCGCAAATGGATACGAAGAGGCTGATTAAGACAAAATTATTTATGATATATGGATGTAAGATCTGGTTAGCCTGGAAGTTCTTGCACTCAATTCAGAAGATGTGCGATTATTGAAGGAAACGAATACTATCGTAAGATGTCTTGTATAGAGAAACATCCCGATTACATGATAGCTTCTAGTACTAATAGCTTATGGTATTTCTGAAACACGGAGAAAAATTTGCAGAACTGGTTTTATATTAGTGGGTATACGCCCTTTTTCAGGGCTTAGTTGTTTGATCGCAAAAATTAAATCGTAGCCAAAAACTCGGCTAAGAGGACATTATTATTATTTATGCATTATATTTAGTGTGTGGGTAGAAAATTAATTTTGAATACGAAGACTAACTTTCATATAATTTCAGGATACCTAATTTACTTCATATACGGGCTGAGGAACAGTTCTCTGAACGAGACGGAGCTGCCATTGACAGAAACAAACGAGAAGGACGAGAAAAACCACGTCACCACTAAATTCTGATGGGAGTTTTTATATCGTATGGAAATTAATGTATTTTAAATAGCATTTATCTAGTTGGCATACGTTTACGATTACGAGCCATAAAGTTTATGATGAAAACAGTATATTGAACATGAATGCAAAGTGCTGACGTAATTTAAAAAGTTGACTACAATTTGACTTTTTACTAAGATTACTCGCCAAGGGGCGCTAAACATTTTCCATGTATACGACGATAAGAAAATGAGGACATCAGAGGGCCTAGACAAAGTAACATTTTGACAGCGATAGCGAAATTCGCTAACTTCAAATTGTATGGATTTGAAAGGTGCCTTAGAAAAGTCACGTGGTCAAACGATATTAAAAGTACGGGTTTTGACATTCGCTATCGCAAATTGAGCAATAACGAACGTCATAATTATGTGCCGCTTGTCTAGGGCCACTTGTTAGTAAAAACGTAACTACTATAAAAATGTGTTTTAATATGAAATTAGTGATGTTATAATATTGTAAGTTCCTGTAGCCATTTTAACGTTATTATTTTATTTATCGACTATTTTATTCAAGAATACATTGTAAGCGAATTGAAAATTCAGTTTACAACTCGCGTTAGTGATAAATGTAAGAAATGATATATATTTTTACTTTATTCAGTAGCTGACATAATATTTCGTGACTTTTATAATTTATCGACTAATAAATATAAACTTTTATAAATTACAACAATATATTATAAAACACAAGAATTCGACTCTCCATTCATGAACTAATAATTTATTTAAAAAAATCCCTAAATTTATTATTTTTAAATTTTGAGCTCAAATATACATGTTTTTATCTATTAGCATGCGGTCTGAGTGCCTATATTTACTACTTGCAGACCCCATCTCAAGGAGGGATTATGTCATACTTGACACAGGAAGATCCGCATGACTAGAACTACATAATTTTGTGCATGTACTCGTAACTTTAAGACCTAAAAGTAAAATTTATTTAATGTAAAACAAAACATATATTTTAAGATGTGTTTGACGCAATATTTATAGTCGGCATGGTTTGCCCAACCGCAAATTTTGGCGATGTTACAACTACTTATAAAACGAATTTATTTCTTTAGCAGGGTATTTAATATTGTAGCAATAATTACTATTATGTTCGGTTAAGGCATCTATGGAGTTTTAACTAATTAATTAGTACTAATAACAAAACAAAATTAATTAATTAAAAAATGTAACGCGAAATGTATCCTAGGGCTATCCAAATAAGTAATGGCTTGGCAAGCAAGGGCCTGTAAATAAAATATTTTTACGTACAAAACAATATGGAGTCTATTGAATTAATTTTCATACACCCGTTCCCAGGTAATGGGGAATTTTATCGAGTTCCAATTGCATATAAATAGCAGTATAAATAGAAATACAAGTCTTATAATACGTACTAAACCGAACATGCCATGCCTTTTAAGTGTAGTGCAAACAACGAATTTAAATACCCTAGAAGCAACATTGCCTATAAAACCGCCTTCAAAAAGTGTCCCAAAAGTACATAGCAACGGTGGGGGGTGCGCTAAGGAGGAAAATAATATCAATTCTAATTTCAATATTCAAAAGTTGACCTTAATGCACAGGTATACGATCTCACTTTAAATGCAGGCGTCCGCGAGTTACGACATTTTAAAATGTACGCAGGCAGCAAGCTCGTAAAATTTTTATTGCTTTATTGCTGTAAAGACGAATGTAGGCTGTAAATCAATAGAAATAAGGTCTAGTTCAGTTTGCGCTGTTTGAAAATCATTAAATCGTTGCATTTAGAACAGAGTTAGTAGAGGAGTCGTCATCGATGTTATTTTTTTATTTATAATGAATTAGAATGAAAAACAAAATTATTTGTTAAATGACTAACTAAAGTTTATCTACTGAAGGAACGATTTTTTATTAAATTTAAACTCTTAATGATTTATTATTAGTGACGAGCCATTTGGTGTAATGGTCGAGACGCATGTTTCGATATACTTTCTGTTGGTGTCTGGAACAATTCCTTAAACAAAACTTTAGGATTTCGTTAAAAATGTCATTTGTGTCGCTTCATTCGTGTCGATTTTTATGTAACACTAATGAAATTCATTTTTACACGAATGAAATTGTTTCTCATGGGTACTTTAATATTACATGAAAACTATGCATAACACCTGCGTCTCATGTCATGAAATACGGAGCTGATACGCGGACACTTACAGCACGGCTGGTCCATTAGATTAAAGTCAACAACTATTCTGATGCGACGTCCAGTCAGAAAATGTTTTATTCAAACATAAACTGGAGCGGGGATCCCATAGGAAGGAAGTTTGCCAACAAGGGCTTGGTGCCAGACCTTGTTAAATGCCTTTGATATGTCCAAGGACAGCAATGGCCTTACTGTGGTCTCGCTCTATAAATGCGTTGCGTGCGTAACCAAGAAGGTCCATTGTAGAACTACTTATCAAACACGAATTGAGAGTCACATAGGAGATCGTTACCTTTTAAATAAGCAAGCAAGCGGTTATTAATTATACGCTCTATTATCATACTCTCTATTTGGTCGGTAATTTGAGGATATTTTCACATTAGTGAGAACTAAAGAATGTGTTTTTGTGTTAAAAAATATTTAGGTATAAATACAACTGCTTAGATCCGGGTCTTCTTATTTTAATAACTCATTCAAAAGTTACACATTTTTATAATTTAATCAAGACATCATTAGGGTTATTAAACACCACTTGTGTTTAATAAATTTTCATTAGTGTAATCACCCAACTCATTCGTGTAACACCAATGTTGTTTTTTTCCTACTTTGAGCACTAACCCCTTCGGAATTTATCATTAGGGGTGTATAATTTCACAAAAGAAACCGTTTTAGGCCATCAGTCAGTCAAAACACGACAGTCTTTCAAAAACACGATTTTTCGAACCCGCGTGAAATCGAGCCAATTAATCATTAAACACCGAATTCTTTTTTATTCTTACAGTTCTTTTATTGTTATACAGATATTTTTGTAAAAAGTTGTGCAAATATTGGTTGTAATATTGGACAAAATAAAAAAAAATACCATAGTAAATTTTAGTACTACGCGACTCCATGACTACTATGTTCTAAATATTACTCTGTGTGAAAGTGTTAGAAGCATTAATACCGCAGCGCGTGGGAAAGGGACAACTATACAGCCAGCCACGTGTCTGATTTCTTCCGATTTTTTTAGAAAATTACAATTTTAGCACGTTTTAGGATAATTTTTACCATTAATGCATTCTATTATCAAAGATCGATTTATTACTTACCGGAAATACGAAACTCCATCCTTTTTTTGAGTGGTTAAAGTGTTGTTCTTGCACTTTTTTACGGAGCACTTCGGCATAATGACGCTAGGCCGGTTCGCGCGCGACTGGGAGCGAACAAGTGCTTAAACCGTTTTTAAGCACTTGTTTTGCGGGACATTTTTTGAGCGCTGTCAGTGTATCTAGGGTATTTAAGGCTGTGTAGTTCCGCAGATGCCGCGCGTATGGTTTTTAAAAGCCACCTGAGACATACAAATCAGTGTTTTCAATTCTAAAAAAAATATATGTATCAGTTAAGGATCTGATCTAGTTAAAATCGCATTCAATTACATGTTTTTATAAACTTCACTCGATAGAAAAAAATCCCAAAGTTACCCCTTTTTTTAACGATTTTCGTATTTTATGTCTAAGCTCCTGCCAATTAACATTTGAATTTTCACTCAATTATAGCCACTAAATATTTACAGATAAATTCGCAGAGTTTGACTTGATAAAATTAGTGTCTCGTTTACTATGTTTAAAAAACTACGAAATGTGCGAGCGCGGCGCCATATTTGGACGTCGCATAATACAGACCTACAAACTTATCTGTTCCGGTGGCCAAAATTGGAACTACGTGAAATACAATGCAAAAACGATATTTAATGACAGTTCTAAATAGACAGTAGCGACGCCGCCACCGGAACAGATAAGTTTGTCAGTCTATGCCTCTTTTATGTACTCCCACCCCCCCTTAATATCGTTGAGTGCAAATGATAATGATAATAAATGTAGTGCAAACGGTTGCGTTCAATTGGATAACTTTACAAAGGCATGTTTAGCCTGAATATTTCTTCAATTAATTTTAGATGAGATAGAAGTTAACGAATTGTACTTTTATTCTACGTTTTTCTTCTTAAATTCTTAAGCAGAATTTTAACCAATAGAAAGCGGCCGTTTGCGTTTTTAAATTATTGTGATAACGTGTGATTGTCAACTAGTTAATAAATTGTGATTATTAACTTAGTCATAAGATTAGTTTAATTATTAACAAACTGTGATTTACTGGAGAAGTCGAAATATTACTTATTGATTGTTTTAAAGTATATAATATGAGATAATAAATATTTTTGATTGAATTTTCGCCGTCTATGAATGCCAGCAGTGAACGTCTTTCAGCTGAAATGATTGTGTTTCTAACAACTAGATGCCTAAGGCCGTTTGTCCACCGCCGCCATCACCGGGAACGAGATGACGGCGCCGAGTTAGCGGTACATACATTTTCTACAGTCGTTTGTCCACCGCACGCCCGTCACCCGAGCGCCGTCATCTTGAAATTGGTCAGAAATAAACTCGGTTCTCGGTGACGGCCTGTGACGGCGGCGGTGGACAAACGCTCTAAGTCTGTGTAAAGGACTGGATGGATTTACATCGATGTATTGTTATAAATAATAGCATAGTAATTTAGTCAAACAACTTTAATAAGCATCACTAAAGTAGCACAAGTATCACTTAAATTATGAGATTGTACATACATATCAACCCTTAAATAATATCAGATTTGGTGTAATACTTTATTATAAATACTACTAAATATTAATAAGTACTAAAATGTTGCATTCAATGCAGAGTTCATAATTTTGCTTCACTAAACAAGCTCAGAGTAAAAAAATTATAAAAATGGTTAAGGACCAATTTCACTACTTTCAGATAAGTAAGTGCCTGATAATATATCGGCCTGACAATAAATGAAGCTTTTTGAAAACTGACAAAATATCTGCAGTGTCTGACAGAAAATGACCAGAAACTGTGGCTAAAAGACTGACGGTCTTTATTTGACTGAAAAAATGGATCGGCCTCAGTGGTATTCTGTCTGTTGTCACAGTGACGAAGAAGATTACTACAAAAAGTACAAATTAGTCATAATAATAAATAAAATAAATTAAATTGTCTATAAAATAAATAACTATAAGTACATGATTCAAATTCATGGTGTAGCTAACCGTTTTCTTTCCAAAACAATAATATATTAATATATTTTAAGGTTACTTATCCCAAACACATTTTCTGTACGTTCTTCTTTTCTTATGACTGTTTTAGCATAATAATCCTCTATTCATACAATTTTCATTGGTTGAAGTTTTATAGTTCCCATGGTAAATGATCACTTCACCAGGATGATTTTTCTCAAGTTAACAAATGTTTTGTGACTTGCCTCGACAAAAAAATAATAATACACATTTTTGAACATTGTCACCACTCAACGCCGAACCGGCACTCGGGTGCCGCATAACAATAGATTTTCTATTGTGTCTAGTAATCCGGGGCTAGAAGGATTAATTGAATATCGAGAGAAAAATCTTATTGCCAGTAAAAGAAGAGAACGTCTTCTTTCTAACCCGTTGTCCTAGGTGAACGACAAACGCGACAACGCGACGCGACGCGACGCAAAAATGTCAAATAGTCGTTGTGTATGATAGTGGCCTACGTTGTCGCGTTAGTCAGTGCGCGACGACACGCGACGAAATGCGGACTTATTTTTTGCGCGACAAGACGCGACGACGCGCGACGACTTGACATTTGCAAAGGGATTTTTGGGAAGGAGTATGAATACACTTTTGACAGATTTATTTCGCTCTAAATATATCATACTAAATCTATGAAATATATAATATTTGTTGTCATTCTTCTATGTTTACGAAGTTTCTGTAGGGCTAAGTATTTAAAATATGAATTTTCTAGTAATAATACACTACTGCCGCGTTTGTCGCGCACGGACAATGGACATAGGACACACGTCGCGTGAAGTATTGGTCGCATTACGTCGCATTGCGTCGCGTCGCCCACCTAGGACAACGGGTTAAATATTGAAGGATTGTATAATACATTCCGCTTAAAGGTTTCCCATCTTCTCCGCAAATATCCGATCAGCCAAATTTTGTTAGTAGTTTCATAGTTCAATATTATTTGAAAGATTTCTATTTTTATAATTATATTATTTACTGTGTATTCGTATATTTTTACCAAAATTTAACTTGGCTGATCTTAACTTAGTACACAACGTGATTTCACAGCCAAGCGACAATTTAAAATACTGCACCACTTAAAATTAACACATACAAAATACTAACATAATTAATACAACATAACACGCGCACCAAACTACACTTAAGTTATCTAAAAGGAACAAAAAACCTCGAGAGATTCTTAAGTACATACAAACACTTGCACAAAATGATACAGTATATATTTGCACTAATATAATTTTGAATTTTATCAAACAAAATAAAATAAATATCGATTCTCATTAGAAGGATTATACCTACTTTCGTTACAAGAATTAAGACCTAATTGCCAGAAAACCTTATTGGACCTAGGCGAAACAAGCCGAAATAAAATTTTAACAATATTTTCTATAGCATTTTTCTAACCAACTAACTTTCCAATGTACTATTGAAAACAGTAGAAGACACTCATCTAGTCACCAAAATGATATATTTTGTTACAACCTTATTACTAAGTACTACCAAATAAGTAATATTTTATTTTATTACGGATCTTTGCAGTCAAATATTAATATATTATCCAAATACTGTGAAAAACAGCCAATCTTACGCAGATTGGCGTAACCAGACAAACTCACATAATGCATACTGAATGATTTATACAGGCTGTCAGTAACAAGAAAACTTAAGAAGGTATGTGAGCATGATTCATGATACCTACCAAATATTAAAAAAAATACTTTTCTAATCGTCTCACCAATTTAGAGATATCACGATGTTAGTGATTGTTGATTTTGTCAGTTATCAAAAAAATAAGACGATCGTTTGCGTGTCGGCAGCGCCATATCGAGTGTACACTAAAATGTACTACAATTTTGAAAATTGTACAAATTCCGAATCTGAAAATTGGTGAGACTTATTACCATTTTTATATAGTCTGTTGAAAGAAAATACCGTCTCCTGCAAGGAGTACAATTAATTCGCTAACAAAGTAGACCCCTTAATATTAGCAGTGTTAAATATACCTGGACTCTTGGTGTAATAGCAGAATTCAACCACTTCGACTTCACACAGTCACGGTGGTCAAAGTGTATAAAGTATTATGTTTTCTATTGGTAACGAGTACAAACCGCATCAGATACTGGATATGAACGACAGCACAGTCTGCGGGCTGGTGGGCTCGCTGGGGGGTCCCGAGGCGGGGGGTCTCTGGGCGGGTGGGGGTCAGCCGATGGTGTGCGTCAGGCCGTGGTTGAGCAGCGCGGTGTGGCTGTCGCTGTGCAAGTCGGCCAGAGGTACTGCGTCCACGTTGCGGCGACGCTCTGCGCTGTGCCATGCTCCGTATGTTATATAGATTATCAGACCTGGAACCAACCAATAGGTAAGTATTACCTACTTCTGTCTTGTGACTAAGTATATAAGTAATGTTTATCCGTTGTCTAGCACCCATAGTTCAAGCTATGCTTAGTTTGGGGCTAGATGGCGCTGTGTGAATAATGTCCTGGGATATTTATTTAATTATTTGGTTAATCTGGCTGGTGTCGTTTCTTAGCTACAGATTTAACTTGTTTGACAGAGTGGGGGGAAATTCGCGACGGAAGATGCGAACGCGCTATTGGTCACGCGCAAGTGCCGAGGTATGCCTCTGACCAAAAGCGCGCGCCCATCTCAAAATTCGCTTTCTGCGCAATCCCCATCCGATTTAAAGAAGTTTGCCGAGCACTGTAGCTATTTGGAACACTAACTTTGCATGCCATTCCAACAACTTCAAAAATTAGACAGCTAATTTTATTGGTTTTAAGTTCTATTTTTTTAAATACTGATTCCATTGAGGGAAACTTCACCAGGAAGCGGCGCTTAATGTATTGCCATACGGTAGGCCCATCTGAAGTTGCTATATTTAATGGGTAGTTATCTTGTACTATAGATACATTACCTACATTACTAGGGTACGTCAGGGGGGCAATTCTCGCGCCTTTGATAAAATATCGAACCCGATATTTATCGAAAAAACATGGCGGATAATATGAAATGAGTTGACATCCAGAATTGGCTCCCAGAGCAGATATATGCAGGTGAAATTATGGTAAACGTGGTGATTAAGATTACCAGATACATGTGTTTGTTTGTATTGTAACGGAGGTTTGATGGGGATATTGAAATTAGGAGTATTTTTTTTTAATTTTTTATTTTTTTAATACCACATCAGTTGGCAGACAGACACGCAGCCCACCAGATGGTAAGCGGCCACTGCGGCCTATTCCATTCAGGGGCACTTCACCAAAAAGCTTCGCTCAATGTGCTGCCAGACTGTAGGCTCATCTGATCTTCGAGCCTTAGCAACTTAGGGAATTATTATTTATAAGGGGATTTTTAAAAATAAAAATCAAATAAGATGAGTTCTTCTTATCTTCATTACTAAGTTAAACCAACGCAATTCATACAAATATTGTCTAAACGAACTAATACAAAAATACACAGTAAGTAGGTACACTACTACTATTAGGAACAAAGATAGAAATATGGTTATCATTATAAAAAAATACACACTTCCAAAATACTGTTTATCAACTTTAAAACTGCAACCAAGACACAAAAAAAAACTCAGGCCCGCCATACACGGACTGCTCGAGCAGTTAGCCAGTAATCAACATACACGGACCGCTCAAGCAGTCATAGTCAACTGCTTGAAGCTGCCATTGATAACTGCTTGGGCAGTCGGTATCAACTGCTCAACAACAAGAAGCGCGCGCGGCGTGGAATGAGGAGCGCGGGCGGAGGTAACTGCGCGAGAGCAGTCGACAGCTCGAGCAGTCAGTGTATCAAATCAAATCAATCAAATCAAAATATTCTTTATTCATGTAAACTTGTATCAAGTATTTATGAATCGTCAATTACAGAGTGACTCTACCACCGGCTTCGGAATGCAGTCATCTGTCGAGAAGAACCGGCAAGAAACTCGACAGTTACTCTTTTTCATCGCCATGTTTGTTTACAATTTGTTTGTTACAATTACTGATTAGTTTTAGAATACCAATATTTTTATGCCTGGTATGCCTGGCGACTGCTTGACCGCTAACCGCCCGGAGCAGTCACAACTGCTCGAGCGGTTCCGTGTATGTGTGTACGTAGAATCTGTAGTTTTACTATGCAGTCGCAGCTTGAAGCAGTCCGTGTATGGCGGGCCTCACTTTTCAGAAAAAATATCATAATCTCAAAACATCGCGTTTCACTTCACTTGAAATTATGCTTAGGTACTTCCTTATAAGAAGTATAACTTCATCTTCCAATACGTACATAACCATCATATAAAGGTACAAATCTCATTCTTCATATCTCTCAGTCCTTTCCAATGCAGTAGCATTGTCATGCTCCATATTAAGTATAGCCAACACTTGTTTCGCAACATCTACATATCCCTCAGTCATTTCCAATGCAGTTGCATTGTCATGCTCCATAAGTATAGCCAACACTTGTTTCGCAAGAACCTTGTGACCTTCCCTGCCAAACACAAAGTCCAAATGTCCAAACGCAGAAGATTCCATCAAGTGGTCATAGTATGTTGCATTGGTAAGCTTCCTCTTGAGCTGAGCCACGTCCTTTAACGTCGCTAACTTGTCATTCCTCGCCGTGAACATATGAGTGAGCACCTTTAGTTGACTCAGGTCATATTCAGGCGGATCTGCTGATCTATATACTTGCATATTCCTCGAATATCCGTAATCAAATTGTCCAAACACTTTCCTATTTGAAATTTGGGCTAGATGGAACAGGTTCTTTCGGCTCGTCCCTGAGATGAAGTGGCCGAAGATCACAGGTACAAATTCGGGTTCATAATCGTATGGATTGAAGCCACTTATCGGGAAGAATATCCCATTCATACATAACTGATAACCTACCCCTCTTAAACTGCAAGTGAGCGACAACAGATCTCGCACTGGTGAGTAAAAGCCGAAGATTTCTTCTATATGAAGAACTTTTGAATTCTCATTTAAGACATCGGCACTCCTGAAAAGCTCAGGATATGGAGACGGAAGGTGATCGAGGGACACTATCGGAGCTAAGGCGATGAAAATATCAAGTTTATCGTTATACTCTGGTTTCTCTGAGGTAAGAATGAAGGAAACAATGGTTCCTTCGGAAAACCCAATCAGTCTGAGTTTCTTCTCTCCAGTTGTCCATAGGACATAGTCGATCATAGCGGGGAGGTCCAGGGTGCCGTGTTCGTGCGGACCGAAGTCCCAGAAGGTGGGGTCAATGTCAGGAACTTTAAGGACATGGCGCCGGGAATACCTGTTGCCTCGATAGTTGCCCAGCCAAACGTCGTAGCCAGCTCTATACAACGAAAAGGCTAAAGATGTTTTTCCTCTTAGTATATAGTCGTCGGAAGAGCCGAACAGTCCATGCATGATAAACACTGGTCGTGTTTTGTCTCCAGGCAACCGGAACACCTTAAGGATGTACGAGTCTTCTGTCGTGACGTCGTGTTCCTCGCAGGCCGCTCCATATTTCGTCGCCATTTGCGTGAAGTTGAGTGTTGCATCTTCAGGTATATCAGACGGTGATCCCACGGTAACGAAATGGGTCTTTACTTTATCAAACGTTATTATTAAAAATCCGACTCCTAAGAAAACTCTGTATACAGTAGTCTTCATTGTAAACATTTTCACTACTTAATTTTTACGTTATCTTCGGTTATAAGCCACATGTTTATAAGTTTTATAAACAAAAACATACCCTTGAATATAACTGTTCACTTTTATGGGTACTTGCTATTTGCGAAAAACCGTCAGTTTTCTACCGAGGCATTTTTCGTGCTTTTTATAATATAGCAGTAACGGGCAATGACATGTATTAAAACAAACAGATCCAAATAATATAAGCTTACTAGCATTCCGCCCGCGGTTTTACTCGCACGTATTTTTTTTTTTCAAATTTCCCCTCCCCTTTCCTTCTTGGATCAAGTAAGTCACGCAATATAATATAGTTTCACAAGGCTCCATCATTCTTAGGTCCTTTTTTGTATACAGTACACTCCGTAGACTTAATACCCCTGACCAAGTGACCAGTTCTTATTAAGTTATGGCTTGTATTTAACCGTACACCAAAAAAGGTTGAACGTACACCAAAAAAAGGTTGAACGTGCACCAAAAAAATTGTATTGCTAACCTAACCCTTGGTTTATTTTGGTGCACATTCCACCTTTATTTGGTGCACGTTCAACCTTTTTTGGGTATACACTTAAATATTCCCCTGAAGTTATCCTTATTACTTTGTAGTACCTATTTCTAAAAAATATAAAATATACATACTAGATGTGCTGGGAAAACTATTTTTTGTTTTAGTTTCGTATTTTTAACGCTTCATAATTAATTTGAAGTTTGAAATACCTACATGAAGAAAGATATTGTTAATTTTATTTAAGTAGCAGAACACAACAACTACAAACACAATTCACTCTTGACCGCTTTTTTTCAATCATTTTATGTCATAACCGACTCTCAGGCGTTGGGTTCAAGGCACATAAATAATGTATAACTATATGATTGACATTTTCTATTTATTATGAATACTTGTTGCAACATTACTTCCTACTATTTTCAAAATTTATTTTTGCTAGGAAATCCGGAATAAACATGAAATTTACGTGACTTGCTTCCGTTTGCAAAGGCAAGCGTTGCACCTTTTGCGTTTACAAAAAAATGCTTTTGTGTTATTGCACATTGTAAACTTTTTGTGTTGTTTCATTCGTTCCTTAAAAAAATCCGTATTTAACAAACATACATTTTCCCTGATAAAAGCAGATCGTTTTTACTTAAGGCACAATTATCGATAATTTTGCAACAACATTTACTGTAAAGTTCACTTTTGACCATGGGTCAATTGTTAACTGGGGACCTCCTCTACATTCCCTTAAAAGGATCGTTACACATTACCAGTAGTAGCCCTGTATAATATATTGGTGTTTATATTTTTTATTTATTTGTAAGAATAGAACACAGCACTGTATCAATTTGTTAAAGGGGAATTATTTAATAAAACGAGCGACTGAGAAATAACTTAGCGACTGCTGATAAGATACTGTTTTAATAACTTGGGCGTTATGAATTTGAGTAAGTGAAAAATTAACTAATAATAAATTCCAGAATGAGCTTCAAAGTGGGTTGTGATTAATCCATTTCAGATATAAAAATTACTAACTCAGCAACTGAATTACTAAGTGGGCGACTTTTTTGTTTGATTTTGTCATCACAAAAATAAGAAAACAAGAACGATCGGAGATAGTAATCGACTCGGATGGATATAGGTTAGAAGGCTAAGCCTTCGTGGTTATTTTAACACCAATCCCCCTATTTAACGATGTACCATTCGTTTGTTCATACTTGTATTTTAAGTAACTCAAATTAATGTTTGTAAGTCGTTGTTCTGTTTCTTGTCGCTTGCAGTCGCTCAATTAGTAATTCTGTAAGTAAATTCATTATTTTTTTCACTTAAAACTTTAATTACCAGTGACTCGTTTAAATACTACCCTATGTTAAATTAGTCAAATCTTGCTTTTAGATCAATTACGACTATTGATAATACTCGTATTATAATTATAATGCTTGACAATGCAATGAGGGGCTTCACAATGAAAAATCCGCTAGGTGGCGCTACGTAGCCATAAGGTGCAACTCTAATGTGATTGGCTTATTTTCATGATGTCAATCGGCCATCATGAATGCCAAAATGAATGAGATATGATTATTTAAGTACTTAGCTAAGCAAACATACAACATTTTATAATATTAATACTGTGTTAATCCATGTGCACCACACATAATGATACATCAATCATCACCATAGATTTCTCAGCCGAATGACGTACGGCTACTGTTCAAGCGCGAAACGCCTGCTCAATCAGCAAGGCAATTATACCAGCTGTGAACGAATGTCTCTTTATTTCATATTTTTATTACGTCAATGCCGGTGGTTGCAACTTAATTTTTATTAATACGTTCTTGACTCACTTCTCGATCGGCTGCGACGACATACGTTCACTATATTTAAAAATTGTAAAATATCAAGTAAATACTTTTCTTCAACGTTAAAGGAAGTTTTAATTGCCAAATCCAGCTGCAGTATCTTGAACCAGAAACAGCTACTTTTATTATATACCTATAAAATAACATAAATAGAAGTTTTTTTGTTTGTCTTTCATTCACATCATATCAGTCTGACTTGATTTGTAGACTATATGTAGGGATAGTTTGTGATCTAGAGAGTAACATCCTAATAATTTTATTTTATTTTATTTATTTTAATAATATTATAAATGCGAAAGTCTGGCCCTCTTATTACAAAAAACATCGCTAAAACAGGTTTAAAACTGTACTAGTTAGTAAAGGTTTAGATCCGGACTATTTTTTAAAACTTTTCTTATTACAAAACAAATACCAACATAAGAATAATTTACTGGTACTAAATCGTTCAGTGCGTTTCATTTTACAAGACTTTGTTTTATGACATGTTTTAAAATCTTTATATTATTATATGATAGTTAAAATAATAATTCTTTATTTATAAATATGTTTTAGTAATGTAAGAAAACGTAACATATATTTTTAATTTTCTGTTCACAAATTTAAGTGATTCTTTTCAAAAATTGTCTTTCTATACGTAGAACGGAGCGAAATTTTAAAAGTGTTATCGTTTTGACGATTGAAAGTTAGTCCATAGTAAAACTAGGGGCATCGGCGGACTTACGTTGGTCTAACTTTAGTACTCGAAATGAAGTAAAACTTCGTTTTGTAATAGCGTTTGACTTTAGTCAGTCAGGACTAAGCTCGGTTTAATTTTTAAACCACGTTCTGTAATGAGAGGGTGAATGTTTAGATGTTTGGATGTTTTTTTGTTCCTCAATCACGCCTAAACGGCTGAACGGATTTAGATGAAATTTGGCACACGTTTATAATCCGGATTAGGACATAGGCTATAAAATTCCTACGGGAAACGTCTCATTCCCGCGGGAATAACAATTTTGAAACTACTGAACCAATCTGAATAATTCTTTCCCTGTTGGAAAGCTACACTATCCCCGGTTAACATAGGGTACTTTTGATCCCGGAAATGTGGGGTGGGGAGATATTTGAAAAAAGAGATTACGCGCGGGTGAATCCGCGGGCGGAAGGCTAGTAGTCTAATATTTATCTCAGAAGGCCGGCTCTGTCAGTCTTTAAAAAAAACCACACAAGCGTCCAACAATTGTGTGAATTATCATTTTTTTATAATCGCGAAGTGTAATGATCCCGGCCGGTGACCGTGCGCGACGCAGCTAGTATGTATTATTGCTTCGAGTTTCGTCTATCACAATCGTAAAACTATTAATAATTTGACTAAAAAAACTTCAGTAATCTATTTTACTACTAAGATAGAATCATTTTACTGCGGGAAACAACGACTAAAAAGTCATGCAGTCGCAGTATTACAGGACTTACATAAGTATTATATAGCCCAAAAACTAAGAAGAAGCCCAGGGTCACAAAATCATTAGCATCTAGTTTCAATACGAATAAGGAATGCGAACTATAAATAAAATAAATAAATAAATAAATCTCTGGACATTATTCACACATCGCCATCTAGCCCCAAACTAAGCATTAGCTTGTGCTATGGGTGCTAGACAACGGATAAACATTACTTATATACTTTTTTTTTTGTAAATACATACATATTATACATAGAAACACCCAGACCGATACAAACAGACATGTTCATGCACACAAATGTTTGTACCGTGCGGGGATCGAACCCGCGACCTCTGGTGTAATAGCCGACTTCTCGACCATTACACCAAATGGCTCGTCAGACTCGACTATGTATGTCTGACAGTTTTCTTGTTAATTGACAGTTCTCAAACGTGAGATAAAAGTCAAATGTCAACTGATGTTTATTCTATTAGTCATTATTGTCTATACAATAATTTTTATAGAGATGTAGATTTCTTATTATTATATCGAAATTACGATAATAGCTCTAATCCTAATAAATATAACGAGTATAAAATAGTTTGTTCCCTTAGTCCTCTATTGTTTACCTCTGTCTATGCGCATACTATAGCAGGAAGCCAAACCACGTGGTCGGGAGTCCGAAATGTGGGTTTAATGACCTCTTTTCTTTTTTTGCGATGAGGAATGCGTTTACACACCTCCTCAGCCATTGGGGTGACTGAGGGGGGTATGGGACTCCCACAGAGTGCGGACTACCCACTAAACCCCATCGGCTTTCATAGTTCGCATTGGTAGCACTCCCTGGCCATGCCTGATTCCATTATTCTAGGAAAGGTTTAATGACCCCTTGCCATGACCTAGAAAAAACCACTTAAGTAGAAAAGCATCATTCCAGATGCGTACTTTTTTATACTACATCAGTACACAGACCCGCAGCCCACCTGATGGTAAGCGGCCACTGCGGCCTATTCCATTGCGGGATACTTAACCAGGAAGCGTCGCTCAATGTGCTGCCAGATTGTCTTACCTTTTGAAGTAAAAATGGATTCTTCCAGATTTAAAAACAAATTGCTTCGTCACGAAGATTTAGCAAATCAGCGCGGATCATCCTTAATTTTTTTTAAAAGCACGTAAAACAGAAATCAAATTACAACACTAAACAAGGACGTTTCAAACACATCAGGCCGTTGACTAGCTACACTTTGTCAGTGCTGCAAAAACAAAGCACACATAATTGACAGTACTTGTAGTCGCAAAAAAAAAACTCAGTTAATATAAACAAAATTATTATGGACCTATGATTAGTAGGAGGTGTGAAACATAGTGTTAGTAGATAATATATTACACCATTAGACATCATGTTTGCAACAGTAGATAATGTGGTGATAACTTTACTCGTAACAATATTAGTTATGCAAACCGCTACACAGAATAAAATCGGCGAAGAAATTCCAGGCGAAGAGATTCCATTGCAAAGAAGTGACCCAGAAGATGCATTACTAAACTTCACGCAACTGGCAAATAAGTATATTGGAGCGTGCGAAGAACACGAGGTGATAACAGAAGATGGATACAAATTGTGGCTGTTCCGGTTACCAGGGAACTCGTCACGTCCTGTGCTTGTGTTGCATGGGACTGCTGGGTCAGCAGACGATTTCATCATACGTGGGGAGACGTCCCTCCTAGTTGCGCTTAACAAGGCTGGCTACGACGTGTGGGCGGCCAACTGGCGCGGCAACAGATACTCTAAACGACACGTCACACTCAACCCAGACACCGACAAAAAGTTCTGGGACTTCGGAATGGAGGAAACCGCTCTCATCGACACTGCTAGCAACGTTGACTATGTACTAGCCCACAGCGGCCTCAAGAAGATACCCGTCATAGGCTACTCTGTGGGAACGACAATGTTCTACGCTTTAGGAGCCGAGAAACCAGAGTACAACGAAAAGATTAGTCTAATGATATCGTTAGCTCCTATATGCTATACGTATAATGCAGTTGCGCTGTCAGCTATGCACGCTGCGGTACCGATATGGGGTCCGCTGTTAGGATATATGGGAATTAACGAGATCAACTCGACAACGTTAGGGATGAAGGCTTATCAAGACCTATGCGAGCAAGCGTTCCACTTCCTCGATCGGCCGGTGGCCAGCTCCGTCTGCCTGGAGACGGAGTGGACTCTCAGCCCCGGATTCAACCCGAACGAGATCGAACCCGCCTTCACTCCAATCGTCATAGCGCACTACCCTTCGTCCACATCGAGAAAGTTTCTGATACACTTCAGCCAGATCGGAAAGAATCGACGGCTCGCAAAGTATGACTATGGTTTTGTCCAAAATGTTTTAAGATACGGAACACCTATCCCACCGGCGTACGACTTGAGCAAAACGACGATGAAAATCGCTCTGATTTCGGGTAAAAACGACCTAGTTTCGACGTTGCAAGATGTTGAAGTACTTAAAACCGAATTGCCAAATCAAGTGGCGCATATAATATTGGAACCACAAGATTTTTCCCACATTGATTTCATGTGGAGTAGGGATGCCTATAAAATTTTATACCCACATATTTTCAATTTACTGAAAAATCACACGTAAGCGCCGGCGCTAATTTGTGATCCATTATTTAAAAGATGCGAAAGCCTACATTAAATTAACTCTTCATTATTTCGTAATATAGCTTTAATTATTTACAATTAAGAAAAAATATAGTACAATTTGTAGATTGAAATAAGTTTTGTAATATTAAGTTTTAATAAATTTTTAAAATATTAAATGATTACTAGCCTTCCACACGCGGTTTTACCCGCGTGTAATTTCTTTTTTCAAATATCCCCCTTCCCTCTACATTTCCGGGATCACAAGTATCCTATGTTCACCGGGGATAGTGTAGCTATTCAACAGTGAAAGAATTATTCAAATCGGTTCAGTAGTTTCGGAGCCTATTCAATTCAAACAAACAAACAAACAATCAAAACTTTCATCTTAATAATATTAGTATAGATTCTGTCTATTCCAAGATAATAGTTCTCCATTGTAATAACGGGTGATCTTGGTGCAATTAATTTTATCTTGACTAGTTCCGGTAGACACATAAAAGGAAGAAGCTTGGTAGCTGTTAATGTTAGCAAACACTGACCTATCGAAACAGTCAGCGCGCGCGAATCTCCCGAACGCCCGCGACCGCTATTGGTCAGACGCATACTTCTCTACTCTCTCTACATGACAAAATTCGTGTTCTACGCGGGGATCGCGGCAAACTTCTTGACCCGATAGTCAAGAAGTTTGCCGGGTCCTGTACTTCAATGGGTGAAAGAAAATATTTTTCTGTACTCACCAGCGGTGATCCAAACAGCGAATCGAACCCAGGTCATGTAGTCGAGGTTCAGCATCAGGTACACGTTGATGAGGATGCTCAGCCCCGGCAGCCACGGCACCAGCGGGACCTGCACATCATACTAGTTGTTGAACTGAACCTTATGGCTAGGCACACACTATGAAACGCCAACACATGTTATTGCTTATAAATTACAAACAGCGGGCACACTACGCGGAAGATCGGTCGCTCCGTCGTGGACGGTTTTATATGAAATTATTTCAGTCGCGGACGATCCGCGGCGGAATTTCCGTCAAGTGTGGGCCTAGCCTATAACCCACTAGCCTTTCACCCGCGCGTAATCCCTTTTTTTCAAATATCCCCCCCTTCCCCCCACATTTCCGGGATCAAAAGTACCCTATGTTCACCGGGGATAGTGTAGCTTTCCAACAGTGAAAGAATTATTTAAATCGGTTCAGTAGTTTCAAAACTGTTATTCCAGCGGGAATGAGACGTTTCCCGTGGGAATTTTATAGCCTATGTCCTATTCCGGGTTATAAACTATACGTGTGCCAAATTTCATCTAAATCCATTCAGCCGTTTAGGCGTGATTGAGTAACAAACATCCAAACATCCAGACTTTCGCATTTATAATATTATAGTAGGATTAGTAGGATAGTCAATCTGTTTTTTTTTTAGACTCCAGAGTAGGTTTTTTATTTTCTTGGTCAGGTTATAGAATAGAAATGACGTCTTAGCAAAACTTATTCAGACTGTTGAGCATTTTCTGATGAGAGAATATAACTGTAAGATCCGGAACATCTGATGTGGATGGAGCCATGCTGGTGATCATCACGATAGACACTTACAGAGAACGCGAGCTTCTTCTCGGAGACAGGCTGTCGAGAGATGACATAGAGAGTAGCTAACACGAGCGTGGACCCAACCGCCAGGGTAGCGGTGTGACCCGCGTGTCCCGCCCAGATCGCCGCCCCGTGCTGGTTGATGATCCACATCATGATGAAGCACCACACGCCTGAGGATCACCGCCAAGTCATATTAATTTAGAGAAATAAATTGAAATAGAAGTGTGTCAAGCACTTCTGTGTTTCGAGGAAAGGGCACTGAAGCTAGTGAAATTACTGGGTATTTCACTAGCTTCAGTGCCCTTTCATACAGTAACTTGAAATGCTTAGTTACTGTTTGACACTGAACTGTCTACAGTCATCAGGTGTACGATCTGCTCGTCTTGTATTGCAATAAAAAAAAATTGATCCACAAAAAATTAGGCTAGCATCAAAATAGTAAGTTAACATCTTAATGTAGTTTAGGTACTAACTTTCTATTTTTAGGTGCTAACTTTGTATTTTTGTGGGTTAGGTTAGATTAGTGATCAATAAAATACAACCCATTAATTTACAGTTGTAATAATATGTCAACAACTCCCCAATTACACAGCCTATTTATGTCCTTACTACATGGCAAAGGTTGTCATTCTTAAATTAATCGCTACAATGCCGTGTCGTCAAATCTGAAGAGGAACCCCCCATTTCCCCCTTCCCCCCGAAATAAAACTACCACCCCCATAGGTGAAATCTGCCGCCATAACACTGTGTTCCGGAAATATTAATGTGGGAGCCAGTACACTGGAAATCAGAGGCTCGAAGATCAGATGGGCAGTCTGGCAGTACATTGAGCGACGCTTCCAGGCGAAGTGTCCCTCAATGGAACAGGCCGCAGTGGCCGCTTACCATCAGGTGGGTTGCGTGCCTGTCTGCCAACTAAACTAGTATATAAAAAGAACGCATCATTTGGAACATTACAATGTTTCTTGCGTGTTCTATCGTATTGCACTTACCATAAAGTGTGACGCCCAGCGACACGATGGCGGCGCTGAGTCTCGTAGGCACGGCGTGTGCGTCCGCGTTGAGCAGCTGGCGCGCCACTGACCGCACGGATAGGTTCAACGGTTCCGACGACTTCTGCGCTGACGGACTGCGCTCGTACCTAACAACGCAGGGAGAGATACATGGATAGTTATTCTTTATTGCACTACACATTTAACAAAGAAAACATGTAACATAATACAACTGTACCTACTATCAGATTCAAATGCTATCAGGAAAATACCTTTTGGAATTGAGCGAAAAATTACGTCAACGATGACTTACACATATAGACCGACAAACTTATCTGTTCCAGTGGCCATAATTGGTTGGAACTATGTAAAATGTCAGTTTTTGCAATACAAAAACGATATTTAATGACAGTACTAAAAAGACAGTAGCGACGCCGCCACCGGCACAGATATTATTTTGCGTTGCTAACGTTTCGAACAAACAAGCGCCAGTTGACGTGATTTTTCGCTCCATTCCAAAAAGTATTAACCTAATAGCATCTGAACCGGAGAGTACAATACAGGCGGACTTATCGCTAATAGCGATCTCTTCCAGTCAACCTTAGGATAGAGAAAAGTATGGCAAAATAATAAGAACAATATTAGATTAGAATTAGAGATAGTTAATCAATATTGGACAACGGCACATTCATCTGACCATACAGAAAGTAACTTAAGCACTTGGCTCATACATAACAGAAACAATATACAGTTTTCAAAAATTTTTTTGCTACAAGTTTCCATACACTTTTTGCTACAAAAAAAAAAAAACACTGAGTCACGAGGCAACACACATATCCATCACAAATGTTTATCCTGGTGGTATTCGAACCAACGACGGGGAGGGTCACTACCAAATGGTACCAGGAGGTAGGTTTCTATACTGGACCGTCTAGGTGGGAACCACTACAGTGCCATATATTTCCCGTGAAATCGAAGTGTGTCAAGCACAGTCAAGCACTTCTGTGTATCGGGGAAAGGGCACTGAAGCTAGTGAAATTACTGGGTATATGAGACCAAATAACTGTCGTCTCGGTGTAGCTGGCGCAGGGCGGTGCCAGACAGTAACTGCTTAGTTACTGTTTGGCACTGAACTGTCTAAGGGCAGACGTGGCGCTTACCATCAGGTGTATGATCTGCTTGTCTTGTTACGCATTGCAATAATAAAAAATGAGCTGATTATTTGCTACAAAGCATGCACCGGCTCATTCGGGTTTTATTTGAAACCGGGAGAGTTTAGTGGGTAGTGCAACCAACTAAGTTCCAAGTGCCCCAGCCGCAGATCACGCTAGACCAAAGCCAAAAGGCTAACACAAATGTTCAAACAGTAGCATAAAATAGCCTATTTTGATAACCTTCTTACCTAAGCAAGAGGACGCAGGAAGCAACCATAGAGTACGCTAGCAGCGTTCCGATAGACATCATGTGGATCAGCTGCTCCAATTCAAACACCATCGCGAGGGTACCTGCAACATATAGATACTGTATCATAGATAAAACATTTACCTATCAATAGATAAAGCAAGAGTAAGGAAGAACAATAATTGTTTAATTATAAAGGGAACGAAACTAAGCGTAGAGTCCGACTGGCTAGCTACCACTCCCACAAGCGAAATCTGCCGCTATGACAGCTCTGGGTGTGTTCCGGCAGTATTAATGTGGGAGCCAGTACACTTGAAATCAGAGGCTTGAAGATCAGATGAGCCTGCAGTCTGGCAGCACATTGAGCGACGCTTCCTGGTGAAGTGTCCCTCAATGGAAAAGGCTACAGTGGCCGCTTACCTACCGGTGGGCTGTGAGTCTGTCAGCCAAGTGATGAACTGCCCGAGGAACTTGAACAGCAGCCCGTCCGACGCCATCGCGTAGATGATGATGATGATGATGACGTACCAGTGAAGAGTCCGGCGAGCATGGTGCCTACGAGCGGCGTCTGGAAGCGCTCGCTGACCTGCCCCAGGCACTTGAACAGCAGCCCGTCCGACGCCATCGCGTAGATGATGATGATGATGATGACGTACCAGTGAAGAGTCCGGCGAGCATGGTGCCTACGAGCGGCGTCTGGAAGCGCTCGCTGACCTGCCCCAGGCACTTGAACAGCAGCCCGTCCGACGCCATCGCGTAGATGATGATGATGATGATGACGTACCAGTGAAGAGTCCGGCGAGCATGGTGCCTACGAGCGGCGTCTGGAAGCGCTCGCTGACCTGCCCCAGGCACTTGAACAGCAGCCCGTCCGACGCCATCGCGTAGATGATGATGATGATGATGACGTACCAGTGAAGAGTCCGGCGAGCATGGTGCCTACGAGCGGCGTCTGGAAGCGCTCGCTGACCTGCCCCAGGCACTTGAACAGCAGCCCGTCCGACGCCATCGCGTAGATGATGATGATGATGATGACGTACCAGTGAAGAGTCCGGCGAGCATGGTGCCTACGAGCGGCGTCTGGAAGCGCTCGCTGACCTGCCCCAGGCACTTGAACAGCAGCCCGTCCGACGCCATCGCGTAGATGATGATGATGATGATGACGTACCAGTGAAGAGTCCGGCGAGCATGGTGCCTACGAGCGGCGTCTGGAAGCGCTCGCTGACCTGCCCCAGGCACTTGAACAGCAGCCCGTCCGACGCCATCGCGTAGATGATGATGATGATGATGACGTACCAGTGAAGAGTCCGGCGAGCATGGTGCCTACGAGCGGCGTCTGGAAGCGCTCGCTGACCTGCCCCAGGCACTTGAACAGCAGCCCGTCCGACGCCATCGCGTAGATGATGATGATGATGATGACGTACCAGTGAAGAGTCCGGCGAGCATGGTGCCTACGAGCGGCGTCTGGAAGCGCTCGCTGACCTGCCCCAGGCACTTGAACAGCAGCCCGTCCGACGCCATCGCGTAGATGATGATGATGATGATGACGTACCAGTGAAGAGTCCGGCGAGCATGGTGCCTACGAGCGGCGTCTGGAAGCGCTCGCTGACCTGCCCCAGGCACTTGAACAGCAGCCCGTCCGACGCCATCGCGTAGATGATGATGATGATGATGACGTACCAGTGAAGAGTCCGGCGAGCATGGTGCCTACGAGCGGCGTCTGGAAGCGCTCGCTGACCTGCCCCAGGCACTTGAACAGCAGCCCGTCCGACGCCATCGCGTAGATGATGATGATGATGATGACGTACCAGTGAAGAGTCCGGCGAGCATGGTGCCTACGAGCGGCGTCTGGAAGCGCTCGCTGACCTGCCCCAGGCACTTGAACAGCAGCCCGTCCGACGCCATCGCGTAGATGATGATGATGATGATGACGTACCAGTGAAGAGTCCGGCGAGCATGGTGCCTACGAGCGGCGTCTGGAAGCGCTCGCTGACCTGCCCCAGGCACTTGAACAGCAGCCCGTCCGACGCCATCGCGTAGATGATGATGATGATGATGACGTACCAGTGAAGAGTCCGGCGAGCATGGTGCCTACGAGCGGCGTCTGGAAGCGCTCGCTGACCTGCCCCAGGCACTTGAACAGCAGCCCGTCCGACGCCATCGCGTAGATGATGATGATGATGATGACGTACCAGTGAAGAGTCCGGCGAGCATGGTGCCTACGAGCGGCGTCTGGAAGCGCTCGCTGACCTGCCCCAGGCACTTGAACAGCAGCCCGTCCGACGCCATCGCGTAGATGATGATGATGATGATGACGTACCAGTGAAGAGTCCGGCGAGCATGGTGCCTACGAGCGGCGTCTGGAAGCGCTCGCTGACCTGCCCCAGGCACTTGAACAGCAGCCCGTCCGACGCCATCGCGTAGATGATGATGATGATGATGACGTACCAGTGAAGAGTCCGGCGAGCATGGTGCCTACGAGCGGCGTCTGGAAGCGCTCGCTGACCTGCCCCAGGCACTTGAACAGCAGCCCGTCCGACGCCATCGCGTAGATGATGATGATGATGATGACGTACCAGTGAAGAGTCCGGCGAGCATGGTGCCTACGAGCGGCGTCTGGAAGCGCTCGCTGACCTGCCCCAGGCACTTGAACAGCAGCCCGTCCGACGCCATCGCGTAGATAATGCGGGGCAAAGGAAACACCGCTCCTAGAAGACTGTCGACAATAAATAAGTCATATCTTATTATATAAAAGAAAGTGGTGTTAGTTACTCTATTTATAACTTAAAAACGGATGAACCGATTTGGCTGAAAATTGGTGGAGGGGTAGCTTAGACCCAGGAGACTGACATAGGATTCTTTTTTATTCCGGAAAGGGGGGGATAGTTGAAAGGGAAATTACGCGTGGGTGAAACCGTTTTTGCGTGAAGAAGCAACAATCCATCCATCTATCTATCCTCAAAAACTTTTGCATTTAAATATAATGTTAGTAAGATTCAAGTGGATTAAATAAACATAAACAGTGACTACCTAGATAAGAGTGCACATATGGCGCCAACGCTCACAGCATACTTCGCCCACGGCCAGCCGAGATGATCGTACACGAATGGGAAGGGAGCCTTTTCGTCCTGGAACCAAGCGAAAATACGTTAAACACGAGTATAATCCTGATGACTGCCTCGGTAGCGACCGAGTTAAACTTTAACCTTACACTTTACTTTACCAGTTATGACATATACCTTCAATATATTAAATTGAAAAACAAAATCAGCTATTATACGATTCAACTTAATGGCCCGTCCTCAGTTAGCTGGTCGCGTCGTTTGCGCAGGTGCGCGGCGCGGCTGCTCCCCTCTGACACCTACATTTGTGTTCTGCGCAGGTTCTCGCACGATGTTCGGACGGGCCAGTTAAGTTGAATCGTATAATACCTCCATATTTAAAAAAAATATTATTGGCCAACCGCTCCATACTACGGAATCCAACGCGCGCCGGCCAATCTCACAATCTTACGGCAAGGAAGACATTATTTTTATTATTATGTGTATCATTATGTTGTCGTACGTTGGTGTACCTGCATATAGTATGGCAGCATAAGCGTGAGCACGGAGGAGACGCCGCAGTAGGCCAGGAACACGATGAGCAGCGAGGCCACCACGGCGAACGGGATGCTCTTCTGCGGACGGCGAGCCTCCTCGCCCGCCGTCGCCACGCAGTCGAAGCCTACGCACAGACAAACACTTACATTTTGTGACTAATCTTATTTCTGGACCTTACAGGCTGACAGGCTTTTTTTATGCTTGATCAGTTAGCGGACAGGCACGCAGCCCACCTGGTAGTAAGTCACCATTACGGCCGATTCACACATGTCTCCGTTTTATCGTGTACGTTTTTTTTTCGTCGATGGCGTATGTAGTTATGAGCAACTTCACACATGGCACAGTATTCTGTATACAGTAATACATACGCCATCGACGAAAAAAACGTACACGATAAAACTGTACAGTAAAACGGAGACATGTGTGAACCGGCCGTAAGAAGGACATAATAAACTGAAAAATCGAGATAAGACTACTCGTATGTAACAGTATGACTATGCAGAGTATGCAGTCATCACCTGTAATGAAGATTACACTTAGCATTTAATCTGTATATGAGCTTTGTGACCTGTTGCTGTGACTGTGTGACCGTATTGGTTATCTGAATAAATAACAAGCATTTACGACTCACCGATAAACCCATAAAAACAGACAGCTGCTCCTTTAATAATACCAGCGAGTCCGTACGGCGCGAACCCTCCGGTGCCGAAGTCTTTCTTCTCAGTCTTGGGGACAGCTGACTCTGGTATACGCCAGTTTGCAGTATCGGCTAGAAAACGGACATCTTGGTATATTTCTTCAGTCAACATGTAGGCAGATATGTGTGACAAACGAAATGAGCCGGTTAGACCGGGAAACCTCCCTCTAACAAAAGACCGAATAGTAGCTTTGCTATAACCAGAGATGTTACGGAACTCCGATTCCGATTCCGTTAAGTCGGAACTTCCGATTATTATTACACTTTCGGGTCCGATTTCAGCTCCGCGACTTTTAAATCGGAGGTCGAAGCATAGCAACTACACTTCTTTTGGAGTCAATGCATTGGATTGGATTTGTTGTTAAGTTAGAAACATGTTGATTTTTTCATTGTCTGTGTTAATTTGTTCTTGTAATTAAAATAAAAAAATACTAAATGATGTTTTTATTTGTCCTTCAATTAAAATTGTCACTACTTCTGCCTCTGCATCCGACTCCGATTACCGGTTTCGATTAATCAAATTAAAATACTCCGATTCCGAATTCAGATCCGATAAATTTACCTCCGTTACATCCCTGCTATTAACCTTCGTTTGATGAGCGAGTGCCGTGAGTAAGAAGATATTTTTGATTCAAAATATATATAAAAATGAAAATAAAATCAGTAAGGTTGTTATAACGTACCTTTAAAAGAACCCGATATGATGACAAAGAGAACTACGCAGAGATTCACCCCCGTGCAAAAATTGTTGAACTTCGTAGATTCCTTCACGCCGAACGCTAGAGCCACTGTAAGAAAAATTACAAACACTAAAATTGGAATTTGTTCATGTATTATATTGTTTTACATGCGTCTCGCAAAGGTAGACTGGAAGGGAATGCCATTAGGCATTAAGTCCGCCTTTTGTACTCTTGTCTTATGCAGTAAATGCTTAGTTTTAAATAAATAAATATAAACGCCTAGGCTATTTTATGTATAAAAGTTATATATTTTTTCATATTATTTTATTTACAAGCAACATACGCAGTTAAACGGTATGCTTGTAGAAACCATGTTTTTTGTTGAAGATATACCTGAAAAGATCATAATAACGGAGAAGGCAAAGAGATCCGGATAGCGCGCCAGGTGCGGAGAGTCTAGAGGCATGAGATTCTGCAGGTTTGAGGAGATGGCTTTGTCCAGTAGCGAGTCCAAGTATTCGCTTAGTGCTTTAACCACGGACGCCGCGCCTGTAACAATAAAATAAAAGTGTAATAATAATACATATGCTAATACCTATTAATGTCCTACTGCAGGATAAATGCATCCTTCTTAGAAATTAAGTCATCGTCACAATTTATGGTACAGTCAGCGCCAAAATGATCTGAGCGTTCAAACCTACCAAAATATCTGAACATTTCACAACAATCACTTTTAGCACAATACTTTTAGGTGTAAATATCGTTTGTTGTCATTAGTGTTACGCTGATTTTGACGCTGACTGTACAAGCTTATTTACCACTCTTTTCCAAAATGCGGATTGGTGATCATAAACCAGAGCTCTGGCCGAAAAAAAACCACCCAACCCGGGAATTGAACCCATGAGTCTGGTTAAGCCAGTGTACCAACGTGATTGTATTGATAAATTTTATAAAAAATATTTGAATGAAAAAAGTAACCATCGTGTTTCATCGATGGATATGAAACATTCCAAGTAAGACGGAAGTGTCACTCTGTAACATTTATATGTACTTGAGGAAGCCTACACGAATAAATTCATATTTCGATTTTTTTGCCAGGACACAGCCAACAACTCACCTATAATATATTCAAGAATGAGATTCCAGCCTATAATGAAAGCTATGAACTCCCCCACGCAGACGTAACTGTAGACATACGCCGAGCCGGCTTTAGGCACTCGGGCACCGAACTCCGCGTAGCACAAACCTGAAACAATCATATGGACTCATTTTATCATCATGCAAATCTGCAAAAACACGTTCTTTGAAATAATTTTTGAAGTAGTTAACAGTGAAATTAAAATCTGCGAAAATTACGAAATATTGTTGAGGCTTCACTCTGTGGATTATAACCGATGGAAACACGATTTGATAAAATTGACTCGATAGAATAAATTCACAAAGTTACATATTTTTGTGTCATTTTATCTTTTGTTTCTATGTTTTATTGTTAAAATAAGTGGTTTGATATTATGAGTCATTTACCAAAATGAAGTTTATAGATAACTTGAGGGATTATAACCGATAGATTTTTTTATTACATCTATCGATTTTTTTATCGATTATTCAAGTGATTTTGTATGTTTCAGGTGGCTTTTAAAAACCATATACGCGCGGCATCTGCGGGACTACACACTAGCACTAGTCCGCCTTCTGTATTCTCGCCTTCTGTCTTCTCCTAATTTAGTGGTCAATAGTTTTTAAAAGCCAATAAATTTTAATCTATGACACTTTAAATACGCACATAAAAAATCCAGTGTGCGCCTAGATTCAAATCATCGACCTAACGCATTGAAGTGTAATTTCATACCGCTCGCTTGTTTCGTGGTATTCGAATGCAATACGCACTGGAAACCACTAGTATTTATGGTCTTTATGGGTCATAAATTGATCAAACAAGCAAAGCAATATCGCTGTGTACAAACCATGACCTTGTTCCCCAAACACGCGGTAGTCTGGCTGATAACACACATATCGTTTATCAAAAGATATCTAAAATATCGAGAAGATAACAGTAAAGAGGTATTTGGGCTATGCGACATTGACATACCTACTTGAAGAAGATCTATTTATAGCTGCTTTACTATTTTGATTTTGATGGTGAGAAAAAAGAGACTTTCAATAAAGTCTCCTTTTTCACTTGAATCGTATACGAAACGAAGCCAAAAATGGTTAGCTAACGATGAAGCTGCGCCCGCTACACCGAGACGACAGTTATTAGGTCTCATATACCCAGTAATTTCACTAGCTTCAGTGCCCTTTACCCGAAACACAGAAGTTCTTGACACACTTCTATTTCACGGGAAAATATTTGGCACTGCGGTGGTGTGGTACCCACATAGACGGCCCAGTACAGGTACCTACCACCTGGTATCAAATTTACACAAATCCCCCTCCTCACCAGCGAAGACACTGGCCACAGCCGCCAGCAGGAACGACAGGATCACAGCGGGCCCGGCGTAGTTCTTGGCCACGTCGCCGGCCAGCACGTACACGCCCACCCCCAAGGTACTGCCTACTCCGAGCGCGGTCAGGTCCAGCGCGGAGAGCACCCTGGCGAGACGAGCCACCCCTTCCTCAGCTGCTTTTCTTCTGGAGAGCACCCTGTAGGTGAGGTTGGCCAGGCGCGACGCGCCGGCTTTGAGTCCACCTGCAAACAAACATGGTTTAGAGCTCTCAGCCTCTAACAATCAAACAGCATTATGCCGTCAACGTATGTACGTACGTACATACTGTAGTCGACGTTAGGGCTATACGATATGTATGTCCCATCGAGCTATGGCGCGGTATCGTTTTACGAGTGTAAAGAGTCAGGCACGATACTTTTTTTTTTGGGAAATTTCTGTGATAGATCTATGCGTGTATGTTGCAGAACGGTTTAAAAAAAGTTGTGGTTAGCACCTTATTCGCGAGTTCATCCTTACGTCCCATGACTTATAGTTACACCTAAATACCTAATATCAGTTGCTTTACAAATAAAGATAAGACTCAACTCACACATTCTGATAGTTTATTCAATAGAACAAAAAAAAAACAAAAAAAAAACTACCTAAAAACACTGAAAAGCAAAAAATAATTTTAATAAGACATTCATCAAATGCGCTTATTGTCTAAGCCTATTAATAACATTAAATTGTATTTACGTGCTAGGTACCTACTAATCTGTTTGAAGTCGGTGCCAGGCCAAATAGTAGGTACCCAGACTACGTACCTACGTCCGCGGATTATTTGTAACCCTGTATAATACATAAATTATTAGGTATGTATCATTTTTCATTACCTTTGGCTTGGCACCGACTTCAAACAGATTAGTAGGTACCTAGCACGTAAATACAATTTAATGTTATTAATAGGCTTAGACAATAAGCGCATTTGATGAATGTCTTATTAAAATTATTTTTTGCTTTTCAGTGTTTTTAGGTAGTTTTTTTTTTGTTTTTTTTTTGAAGTCGGTTTAATTTTTTTTTAAAAAAGTTTGTTTATTTTTCTATTTTTAGTGTGAATAATACGTAGGAGTGAGTAAAACTCTCTCATAATATTGATAACGAAAATACGAGTAAAATAGTAGAATTGTATTATTTGACAATATTAGGTATTCAATAAGTGTTCAGCACCATTCAGTAGACCAACTAAAGATGCAGCCCGCAAGAGGGACATAAGAATTAAGAAGTCGTACCCTTTAGCTTCCATCATCATAGTTGTACCTTCCATCATCAGCTTAGCTGCAAAAGTACATGAAATACAACTAACGGTCCACATATTCCTACAACACTGAAATAATTATCCCCTAACTCCTAACCGTTAAGGAGTTGTACCTTCCATCATCAGCTTAGCTGCAAAAGTACATAAAATACAAATAACGGTCCACATATTCTTACAATACTGAAAGAATTATCCCCTAACTCCTAACCGTTAAGGAGTTGTACCTTCCATCATCAGCTCATCAACATAAAGTGATGTCTATAGGACGCAAAAACTTAAATGGCTTCAGAAAAAGCAAGTAACGCGTAGTGTGCGCCTATAAAATTTGAGGTTTGCCCTTGATTTTCCCGGGATCCCATCATCAGATCCTGACATGGTGACAATGGGACCACCTCCGAACTATGCACTTTCAAATAAAAAAAGAATTATTTAAATCGGTCCACAATTGACGGAGAAATCGACGGACATACATAAAAAAAAAAAAAAAAAAAAAAAAAAAAAAAAAAAATACATACAGTCGAACATAGAACCTCCTCCTTTTTTGAAGTCGGTTAAAAAGGCCTTATTGAGAGTAAATCAAGTCGATAATAAATCAGTCCTTTATAGCTTCTCGTTATAAAAGAGTACGTTGTGTAAAGTGATTGACCGTAGTCAGTTATCAGAGAAATACAATGGATTGCATGGAAACCGGTCAGGTTTTAATGGAAGCGTTATATTACAATACTGCTCGCGGCTTACACAACATGGAATTAGAGCAACAAAAATATATTATTAATTACAGCGAACCGCCAAATACCAGAGATTAATAAATCTTGTTGACAATGCTACCAGGCTTGTCAAATCTAGGATCATAGTCGAAGCGGACCCTGAGCTCCATACTGGATGCAATCGGGAATACGCTGAGATGATGATGATGATTGATAATGTTACCACTTCAATTACAACATAGAGACAACTCCATAACGTCAAAACATACAGTATTGTACATGACTTTTTTAATTGCACGGGGTAACCAGTCTTAATTAGTTTGCACGCAAGTATACATAGGACTCGGTCAACTGAAACGAACCAATGAAATTGTGTTCAATTGACAATGAGAGTAATTTTGACTGTAGGCATAAGGAATATTCGAGAAGGAACAAAAAAAAAATTTAAAATGTTATGTAATTTGATTCCATCCGAAAGTATGTTGGTTGATATTTTAATTGTATGTATATTTAAAGTATGCCAAATGCGGCCTTTGCCCTGCCATAGGACAATGTATTAATTAGTTAGTTAACTTTTCAAATTGTCCTAATGACCACACTAGCCGCAGATGCGCACGTTGTCCATTGATCATACCCGCGTTAAAAAAATCTGTCACAAAACGACGGGAATCAATCCCACTAATCGCCTGGTTTCACAACCCATTCGTTTCACGAAAGTGGATGTTTATAAGTTATTACTCGTTTAATTAAAAGTACAAAAGCCTTGAAGTAAGAAGGGCAAAGGCCATAGCAAAATGGGGTTACTAAAACTATTGCATAAATGTAGTATTTGATAGGTCATCACTTCACAATTGCTGACCGGCTTGATTTGTCTAGATGCTATAAGTTTACATAAATTTTATGTTACGTAAATGAAGCAGTATGTAGTAGTTATTATTTTATTCTACATATTAAAACGTCACATACCTACTAACGTGGCTAGATTATTATAAAATAATCTAGCCACAGTAACAGTGAATTTAGTTTATTATTATCTCAAAGAATAATATGTATGGGTTTTATGTGTTTAAGATCTTTCGAACATTGGAGTACGAGTAAATAATATGAGAAAGTATGAAAAACATGTAATTGAAAAGATCGATATTGCAATTTGCATGTGAAGGGATGGGATGGACGGCACGTTAAAAAAGAGCAATGAATTTGAATGTTAGAGGGTAGAGTGGAGAGGGTCGATTGAAAAAGAGGTGAATAAATTGCGTGAAGAGAAAAGGAGTAGATTGACGAGTAACAGGGATGAATGAAAGCGAAGAACAAATGCACCGACCCCAAATAAATTGAGAATAGGACAGGGAGAAGAAGAAGAGTGCATTTTCATATTATTTTATAATTAAAAAGAAATTTCGAGTATGTAATACGAGTATACTTTATCTCAGTCATCATCATAATCATAATTATATCGGCGTGCACTCGGGGTTCTCGGGTCGCGATCACCCAGCTTCCAAATCTTCAAATCCTAACGTCTTCAATGTCGATTTGTATCAATTAGCAAACGGCAACATACTTTCAGTCTTAACTTATTATTATCATTATAAAACTTAATGCAAATGAATACAAATTTCTCTATCAGTATTTCTGGATCTAACTGGCCAGTTCAAAAAAAAAAGCAAGCGTAGCGACTAAATTAATATCCATAGTGATCCATAGTAGTAAAGTTTAAAGATAACTTGATTTCAATGAAGCCTTTGCAATGTTGCAGGCTAGATTATTATTCCTTTAATGATAATTACAACAAATAAAATTATGTAATTATTTTTATAACATTATGAATATAACATTGCCGCGTATACGATTATGACCGCTTTTAACCGACTCAACCCAAAACAAATTTGGAAAAAAGGAAATTCAGATATCGGATTAAAGGTACATCTTTGGATCCAAAAAATATCTAAAAACTTTAATACAAGTACTCACATAGAAGCCACATGTTGTTTCAAGCTGCGTCGACGCATAAATGTAACGTTCGCGACCGAGTTCACGACTGCAACCTAATTGACATGATCGGAGACGACTCAATTGATCTAAACGACTTATATCACGTACAAATATTCGGTATCGAATAAATACTCGTTTGCTATTTGCATCTAATATTGACTCGCGATAGGCAAAACGAACCTTAGTTCTTATAGGCCAGTCATTAAAGCCTCAAACCCGGAAGAAATTAGTAACACGGTAAAATTTTGAGGGGTTTTTAAGGAAGGTGGAATAACATACCGTGTGATTTTGCAGCGCTCTGGGGGGTACGGAAAGGGTTGAAAAGGGGTGAAAAGTGTTTTTTGTTAATAACATTGTCAAAAACATTAGTAACACGCTGCAAATTTAGAATTAGGTTGTTCTTACCGTTTTGTAACGTGTATTAAATTTGCAGCGTTTTGCAATGTACGGAACATTGTTTTTTATTAAAAAACATTAAAATTTGTTAATAACAAGGGTAAAAAATTAGTAACACGCTGCAAATTTGGAATTAGGTTGTTCTTACCAATTCGTAACGTCCATTAATTTTGCAGCGTTTTGTAACATACGGAACATTGTTTATAACTAAAAAACAATGATATTTGTTAATAACAAGGGTAGAAAAAATTAGTAACTCGCTATAAATTTGGAATTACCTTGTTTACAGCATTTTATAGTAACTATTAAATTTGCAGTGTTTTGCAACAAACGGAACATTGTTTAATACTATATAAACAAATATTTAATTTAGTAACAATGGTCAAACAGTCAGTAAAGAGTTGAAATGTGGAAAAATGTTGTGAAAGCTATTCTGAAACATTTTTTAACTTTGCATAATGAATATTTTACATTAACGTAACCATGAAGATAATAACATCTTTATATTCACTGTATAAGAGAATTGTAACGTAAAACGTTACATGTAACATAAAATATATAATTAATAATTAAATTAGATAATAATTAAATAATAAAATAAAATATTTACATAGTATTTTATTTCTAATTAAAAACTATTTCTACTTAAAACTAACTAAGAATAAATTAACATATTTACACATTTAAAAATATACAAAACTAAATTCTAAACTTAATAAAATATAAATTAAAACAATAATCAAAAACATTATTAACCTTTTCCACGCCACGCTTATTCAGGCAAGTAAAAATACAATGTTTCTTGATCCTGTTTTTTTTGTCTGATATATCAGACGTTGGCGTGTTGGGCACGAAAATAGTTTGTCTGATATATCAGACATTGGCGTTGAAAGGGTTAAATTTAAAATATTGAACCGCGCAATTTTCAGTTGCAATGGTTCGCTTATTCGTCTCGCGGATTCTTATAAAATCTTTTGTTCGTGCAAAACTTGCTTGACCTTGTGGTCTTGTCGTATTCCCTTTCACTTTTTGCATCGGCTGGACAGACCTCTAATAAAACTGAAGTGCGCGGACGTATTTCGTCGCACATCAGGAATTAGATATTTTTAGTGCTCGATTTATTTTTTTCGACATTCGAAAAGCACAAAATTAATACTAAGTGGTGTTGTTTTGATACGCCTACGTAATTAGGCAAAACATTAATTCCCCGACAGGGTAAGTGATGAACCAATATTTCTAGTAGTGTTAGTTTTTTTTTATGTGGGTAGAAAATGCTTTCTAGAAAGTTCTCTTTTCAAGGAAAGAAAATTTATGTAAAATAAAATGTACTTAGTTACTGCTATCGGCGTAGCTATTTTTATGTTTCTAATTTTTATGCTAATTGTAAACAATCTGCGGTTGGCGTAACTTTAGTTATTTTCTTCTTTTATTTCTGTGTTGTGCTTGCCTCCGATCTGATTGCAATCAACGCCACTCACCTTCTACATTACGTATACCAGCTTCCTTGCTTGGCTGAGGTGTTGATCGCAATCGTCGGCTGGAATATGACGTAGCTTAAGCTGGCATATTCATTCCCAGGGAACACTGCTCGGGTTTTAACCTGGACGGCTGATCCTCGACCAGGGCCTCACGTCGTGTCACGGACCTGGGTCGGGTCGCCTCCTCATTCTTGCGCACCGCTGCTGCTGCCCGTCACCTCCACGGCCACCATCCACCTTCGGCCACCCGTCCCGTTTGACATTCATATGTGCTATAGTACGAGCCAAAATTGAATAAATGAATTTGATTCTTGATTGATTCTTGATTCGTCAGGGAAGTCTGGGCCACGGAAGCAAACTAGCAGTCGGGGCTACCTACCTACCCATACCCGCCGGCAACCAGTTCGTTTGTTATTAAATTTCTTTTGTGTACGCAGTGTGGACTTTTATATAACACCCGCGACAGAATTTAGATTGCTTTTATCCTTGTTAAGGTCATATAAAATGCTAGAATTCGTTTGTTGGATAGACGTCTTATTAAAAGCTCCTATAAGTTAAATTAGTTACACAGCATCATAGTTACCTTGTGAATTACTTTTATAAGAATTAGCTGCAGCACGCCAACATTCTCTTCGGGTGTATCATCAAGTTCAGCAATGGCTAGGTGAGTTGAAAAATCTTCTGATACAAAACATTAATTTGATTAACATTTATCGTTAAATTTTTAGGAATTTCTAAAATATTTTCTTTTGATTTTTATCTTTTATAGGTAACGATTTACCTGCAACATCATGGGGTTGGATGAGAGGATCGCACGGTTTGAATCCAACTTTGACGACCCTTGAAGCAGCACCACCAGAAGTCCTGAAACTTGTCTCCTGTAGATGTGAGAAAGGTTGTTCAACCGCAGCATGCAGCTGCAGAAAAAGTGGTCTCAAATGCACACTACTTTGCTTGTCTTGTAATGGTGAAACTTGCTCTAACGTCAGGGAAATTGAAATTGATGGCATGGACGATGATGAAACAGACGCAGTTAAGAACAGTCTGTTGAATGCCGAAAATGATAACTTTGGAGAGCCGCAAGATGTATTTCTTGATGACAATTCCGATGAAGTAGTAGTTCAGCTTGAGTCACCCGAAATAAACTCACCAGAGAAAAATGTAGGCGAGTTGAATTTATCTACGAATGACAGCCCGTCTGGACCAACGACTAGGAAAAGAATGAGACTATTAGAGAATGAATAATTTGCGTGAGGTTAATATTCTTAAAATCATCCTATTGAAATTGAATCTTATCAAACTGTTGCTAAAATTGTTATATATTATTTTCTTTACTTGCAGTTGTTCCTGGTGGACCTGAACACAAAGAGAAGCGAAACACCAAAAAATGTTGTTGTTTTTTAGTTACAACTATAAATTATAAATAAACAATGTTAACCTTTTCCACGCCACGCTTTTTTCCGAAAATGGTGCCCCTCACGCCACGACCGTTTTGAGACGCATTTATGACACTATGTTATCGAGACACTATGTTATCGAGGTTGATTAAAAATGTTTATATTGTAATGATTTTAAACTAATGTTTGAATTAAAATCACCCTATTGTTCAAATATAGAAAGAATAAAACAATTTTGAAATAATTCAGGAGGATATTTTTTTATATAAAGCGCAAAAATATATCTTAGAGGAATTCCCTTTCGCATCACTATTTGTCTGATATATAAGACTTTGGCGTACCAGATGAAGCGCAGCAGAAGGCATACAGGCTTTATCTAGTTTTAGTGATGTGACTACTTCCGGTTTAGGTATCTTAATATCGATAAGTTTGTAAGTAAATGTTATTAATAACGATAATTGCTATACTGCTACCCCATTCTCGCACCGCCCCTCGCCCGCACCCTTTAAATAAATCTAAGTCTAAAAATATTGAATGCCATAATAAAAATATTATTTCAAGTGAATTTAAATTTAATTTTAAATTTAATTTTCAATCTAAATTTAAATGACAATGTTAATCAATTATTTATTAAAAACTACTAACTTAGCTTATAACTGTCATTTTTACTTAACGTAATTATTACCACAGAGTACTCTTATACTGCGTGTTTGTTTAGTCGTTGTTTTCCCGCAGCAGAACGCTTTACCTTCAGTAGCACTATCGATTTATGCAAGTAATTTCTTTTTGTTTTTTTTTTTGAATTTTTTTTAAATCTTTTTTTTGAATTTTTTTCTAAAATTATAATGAGAAAATGGAAACCAAATGTGAGTAAATAGTAAATAATCATTTTTTTGATAAACGCGAAGGGCAATGACCCCGGCCGGTGACCGTCCGTGACGCAGCTAGTACTATTGGTTCAAGTTTCGTCTATCATAATTGTAAAACTTTTGATTTGACTAAAAAAAGAACTTTATTAATTTATTTTACTACTAAAATATAATAATTTTACTGCGGAAAAACAACGACTAAAATTCCACGCTGTGGGGTCATTGCACTTCGCGTTTATCATTGGTTTCCATTTTCCCATCAAACCCTAAAAAAAAATTCAAAAAAAAGTATAAAAAAAATTACAAAAAATTTTTAAATAAAAATCTTGCAAAAATCGATAGTACTACTGAAGGTGAAGCGTTCTGCTGCGGGAAAACAACGACTTAAAAAAACACGCAGTATAATATGTACTGAAAATTATTACTAACAAAATATGGATACCAATTTTATTGTCCGAAATAAACGATTTTTTTATTTTTTTTATTTTAAAGGTAATTAATAATATAATATTTCATGTAAATTAATTTCTCTTTACACAGCAACAACTATGGGATTGTTGTTTCATTAAACAGCATTATTACATAATTATATTGTAGTTACGATACGAATAACACAACTGACACAAAATATTAATTGCAACGAATGTGACACATTTTAAAAACATAAAAAAAGCACGAAAATGGTTTGTCTGATATATCAGACATTGGCGTTGAAAGGGTTAATAAATATATTTATAAATAAACAATGTTCCGTTTGTTGCAAAACGCTGCAAATTTAATAGAAGTTTTAAAACGGTAAAAACAACTTAATTCTGAATTTGCAGCGTGTTACTAATATTTTTCACCCTTGTTATTAAAAAATTTCATTACTTTTTAATAATAAACAATGTTAAATTAGTTGCACAACCCTGAAAATCAAATGTACGGTATAAAACGGTAACAAAAACTTAAATATAAATTTGCAGCGTGTTAATACTTTTTTTAATTTTGTTATTAACAAATTCCATTGTTGTTTAGTTATTAACAATGTTCCGTTTGTTGCAAGACGCTGCAAATTTAATAGACGTTACGAATTGGTAAGAACAACCTAATTCCAAATTTGCAGCGTGTTACTAATTTTTTTACCCTTGTTATTAACCAATTTTAATGTTTTTTAATAAAAAACAATGTTCCGTACATTGCAAAACGCTGCAAATTTAATACACGTTACAAAACGGTAAGAACAACCTAATTCTAAATTTGCAGCGTGTTACTAATTTTTTTGACAATGTTATTAACAAAAAACACTTTTCACCCCTTTTCAACCCTTTCCGTACCCCCCAGAGCGCTGCAAAATCACACAGTATGTTATTCCACCTTCCTTAAAAACCCCTCAAAATTTTACCGTGTTTCTAATTTCTTCCGGGTTTGAGGCTTTAATGACTGGCCTATTAGGTCTTTACCACACTCGACGGAAATTACGTCGCGGATACGAGTATAAATATTGTCCGTGACGGAGCGACCGATCTTCCGCGTAGTGTGCCCGCTTTTTGTGATTTATATGCAATTACATGTATTGGCGTTCCGTCGCGAAAGTTCCGCGACGTAATTTCCGTCTAGTGTGGCGAAGGCCTTACGAATAGCCTTCCGCCCGCGGTTCCACCTGCGCGTAATTTCTTTTTTCAAATATCCCCTCCTTCCCCCCACATTTCCGGGATCTAAAGTACCCTATGTCACCCGGGGATAGTGTAGCTTTCCATCAGTGAAAGAATTATTCAAATCGGTTCAGTAGTTTCAAAGCCTATTCAATACAAATAAACAAACAAACAAATCTTTTAACAATGGCTCATTTGGTAGCCAGCCCTATTATCTGGGGGTCGTGGGGCAAAGCAGGGACAAATATCTCTAGACACATTTGACACAGCGCAGTCCAGCCTTAAACAAAGAAGCATAACATGGACTATGGGTGCTAGACAAAAACATAATGTAGGTATATAATTTTTTGGTAAATAAATACATATTAAACATAGAAACAACCAGACTGATACAAACAGACACGTTCATTCATCATACAAATCAAATCAAATCAAATCAATTTATTAAAATTCTTAGAACTATTCTATCAGCTAGCACAAACATTTAACATCAGGGGATCGAATCCGCGACCTCTTGGTGCAATCCCGACATCGCAACCATCACATCAAAAGGACGTCGTAAATGAATAATAATGGATTGGTTAACTAACTAGTTTATTTCGATACTTATCAGTATTTAGCTGTTTCATCGTTATCCGATTTCTTGATGATTCAAAATTCACTTTCCTGTTTAGGTGAAGTTCAAATAACCTTCTCATTTGAACATCAAGATTAGCTTGCTAACATCTTTAAATAACGCCAATCAACACTTGATTCTTTGAAGCCTTTTTAGAAGAACTATCAAATTTCTCAAATAGCTATTTTTACATATAATTTAAGGTTGATCTGAATATATTGGCTGCTGAATTGAATTGGCCAATATAGTATTAACCTATACTAATAATATAAAGAGAAAAGATTTGTTTGTTTGTTTGAATTAAATAGGCGCAGGAAGTACTGAACCAATTTAAACAATTCCTTCACTGTTAGAGAGGTACACAATCCCCGGGGGACATAGGGTACTTTTGATCCCGAAAATATGGGGGAAAGCAGGGAATAATTGACAAAAGAAAGTATGCGCGTGTGACACTATGGAGGCGACACTAGTATTATATACATGTTTACATAATATTTAAATTTATTTTATTTATTTTTATTCAATTTAATAAAAAGTATTCTCAATGGAACTTTCATAGGAGCATCAACTGCATAAAGAACTAGGTACATATTATATTATATTTTAATTTTGAACTGTTATATCTTGTCAAGTTCCTATAATCATCATCCATGGCTGACTGGCTCACAATAATGTTAAACATAGCACAGTGTATTATGAACCCCATTTTTGTTGCATGTGCTTTTTTTTCCAGAAATTGAAAGTTTTTATCATTTTAAGCACACTAGTAAAACTCCGGCATTGATATGACGAATAGTTTTTGAGAAAAAAAATTCAAAGTTAGCTTATATCCGGGTCTGAAAAATCACAAAATTAAATATTGCGACAAAATTAAAATATATTTCTGAATTTTGATTGCGTCTATCAAACAGACATAAAATACCAGATATATCTGCAAAATTGGGTACTTCTACCTGCAATGGATAACGAAATATCAAATATTTTGTCATTTTTCTTTATAATTTTTTTACTCCTCCATAACGCAGTATTAGCAGATGACTCGTAGATAAATCGAAACCTTGCAAAGACCACTACCAATGGTATTTATTTCGTAAGCTAATTCAGCGTTATGTACAAGTAATGGGCATTTCAATTTTTATCCGGATGTTTTGGTACTAGGGTTGTCACTAGAGATTAGAATCCGGATCATGAGATAATATATTTTTATAAGTATCATTTTATTTTAAAATTGTCGTTCGGGATATTAATTTCTCATTCCTACTTCTTTTTAATCTTGATTTTTAACCGACTTCATATAAAGGAGGTTATTAATAATGTTTTTACACATGTATGTATGTATCTTTGTATGCAGTCTGTATATACGCGTATTTGTATATTTATTTCTCTAAACCTAAAAGAGCGCTAGCGATGATTATATTTTAATTGGTTTATGTATTGTTTCACTTAGCAAATAGTGACAGTTTAATCCAAATCCATTAATATTGACTCGAATAGATTTTAATGTACTGTTTGTCGCTATTTCCATGAAATGCTATGGTGACATGGGAAGGAGTCCGCCCTCGTAAGGGGAAAGCTAAAACACCATGTCATTACACGTAGCATGGAGAAACGGGGGCGAGGCATCATGGAGCCGTTCCAGACCGTTCACATGTGCTTGTTTATGGCTAAACTCAATAAATTAATTTGATTCTTGATTTGAAAAAAATATTAATATCCGGATATAGGAAGGTGACAACCCTGAAAAAAAACTAAAATTACTGATTATTTTTACATAACGCTGAATTAGCATACGAAATAAATACCATGGGTAGTGGTCTTTCCAAGGTTTCGATTTATCTACGAATCATCTGCTAATACAGCGTTATGGAGAAGTAAAAAAATTATAAAGAAAAATGACAAAATATTTTATATTTCGTTATGCATTGCAGGTAGAAGGACCCAATTTTGCAGATATATCTGGTATTTTATGTCTGTTTGATAGACGCAATCAAAATTTAAAAATATATTTTAATTTTGTCGCAATATTTAATTTTGTGGTTTTCCGGACCCGGATATACGCTAACTTTGATTTTTTTTTCTCAAAAACTATTCGTCATATCAATGCCGGAGTTTTACTAGTGTGCTTAAAATGACAATAACTTTCAATTTCTGGAAAAAAAGCACATGCAACAAAAATGGGGTTCATAATACACTGTGCATAGGTTGTACCTATATTAAAACTTTGAAAAGGTAAATTGTAATAACTCCTTCATATTTCCTTATCAATTTCCTAGTAATGAAATTGTGCATGAAGCATCAAGTTTACATAGTTTGATTGATAGCATGGTAGTAAAACAACTAAAAGATAAAATAAGAGGTTGTGGTGCAGTGGTAGCCAGTGGCGTAACTATACCGTTCGAGGCAGGTTCGATGAATTTGCCATGGGGGGGGGGTGTTGACCAAAACTTACAGCGGGAAGTCCCCGAACATCCGCAGTATTACCAACGCGTGGCATTGGCATCGGATACGTTAAAAAACTGGTTTACAATTTTTTCAAAGGATAATAATTAACAATATCTTTACACAATTCAGATACGGCCTATGTCCCAACAGTGGGTATTTATATAGGCTGATGATGATGATGATCCTTACACTTAATTAATGATCTAGCAACATGGATGCAAACATTAGAAATATAAAGTCCTTTTTAATATAAATAAATAACAAATAATAATATCCTAGTAGAGTTCCATGATGACAGCCAATCTATACAATCAATTGATTATGTCGGATGCATTATTGTGCACAATCACAGTGGAATTTCCTTCGATATTATAGTGGGACATTTGTCTGACACTACCAGAGTAAATTCATGTAGTTTAAAGCACTTTCCATATATTTTGGCTTCATATATTTAAGATCTGATCCTGACTTTTGACCCAGAGCCCATGACCCGTGACCATTGTTTTAAAGTTTGACTTAATAGCCACTGCACCACGAAGGCATACAAAATATATCTCATGTTACACTTTTGACTAGTGCTATTTTTAAAGAAACCTTCAATTTAACACCTGATGAGTAAATATTAATGTCTTAGAGCGTTTGGTAGTGTGTAACTTACCATCTTCATAAGCCTGCTTGACTGTATACCTCCCATTTTCATTTTCACGTGGACCCACGTAACCAATACCGCCGTTTTCGTCAGGAAAAGTCATATTTTGTAATAGACACTTGCGGCAACTAACCTATTAGGGATATTTTACTTAACACTCGGGGAATAAAACGTCACTTCGCCACCAGTAGTTTAAAGAAAGTATACTAAGCTTTTATTTACTTTGTATTATGTACTATTTCATACATGTTTTAAAAATATAAAAAATCTTCCCCAAACTTTATTTCTCGCGAGAAACTCTTCCTGCCAGCGAGTTTTCAACAAATGCACATGTGACAGTGACATTTGTAACTTAAGGAAGATCGTGAAATTGTATCACGTTTATCGATAAAATAATAATAATAATTAGGTAATAAAAATCTTTATTTTACTCCACAATCAATGCAAAAGTTAACAGTATTCAATTTATAAATAGATGTGCACAGAGGAAAACATAGAGGAAAACACGGATTGTGAGAGAATGGAGTCTGTACTAGGCAGGAGCCTGTATTACAGAGCGCCAGGCAGGTAATAAACTAGGTATAAAATAGGTATAAAAAATTTAGGTATTTGATGATCGACAGCGATATCGTCTTTTTTGAAATGATAGTGATAAAATATCTAGTCGATATTAATTATGATAAGACATAATTTATGTCCATACTAATTTGAGAGAAATCTGTCTCGCGATTCGTAGACTGCTCATAAATTGACAAGCGATGAGTATAGTAGACTATAGACTATATTAAGTTAAATTTTCAAATTATCGATTTCGACATTCGTTTATTCACATGATCACATGACATCCCTATTCATGTAAACGTCACACAATGCGAAAATTGCATCATACGATGCGTTCAATGGTAACGAAAATTGTTACAGTCGCGTTCACCCAATTCTGCTGTTAAAATTATTTATTTTAATTTCGATGTTTTCGGCCATTCCGGCCAACCCCGATTTCAGGACAAACTAGTTTGGCCTATATCAGTGAAAACAAAAAAGGTTTTCAGGGTTTATAAAAAAAATTACCACGAAGGCTAACCTAGCTAGCCTAGGCCAAACTAGTTTGTCTTGAAATCGAGTTTGGCCGGTAACATCGACACAAATCTATATTATAGGTACCTACAAATAACATACTTAGGTACTTAACTTTTGTTTTTAAAATAGGTTGAGTTGAAAAGTACAGCACGACATGCATAATTTCAAATAAATTTAAGTCTAAGTATTACCTAGGCGTACCTTACACACAGTTTGTTTTCTTTTCGATCACGAGACCTGTGTTCGGGCTAGACTAGCACTTCGGGATTGAAAAAAAAATGGTTTAGGAGCCAGGATATGACGAAACAGGTGAAACCACCACACCACTAGTTCCACAGGCGCCGTCTAAAAATACAGGGAATCCTAAATGAATGGCAACCCTATCTACATTTATGGTCCAGCCATAGATATATTATGTACTGGGTCCAGCTAGATACAAATGCCTATTTCACAAGGCAATCAGCTTTTTCAAACTAATCAACGCTGGACCCGGGACTTTGAAAGTAATCTCACTGCTAAAAGCAATACTTAGTTTTGGAGAAGTTTTGTAAGCCTCGGATGATTTATTGCAGATAAATTGGCATTAGCACTTGGATCAATATATTTTTTTGGCTGAGCAGTGAGCACAATTGCTTTTTTCTCTAGCTAATATTTTGTACTTACAGGTTTGATTTCGTTCTGTTTGAGCTACGATTGGTAGGCAAGCACGCAGCCTACCTACCTGATTGTAATACGGTCTTTGAGGTACACTTTGCATAAAGGGCTCACTGAATAAGCTGCCATATTGTAGGTTCCTCGTTTCTTCGACCCTTTGTTTTCAATTATAGCTGCAACATAAATATTGCCTGCCGGGTGAATGAAAATGACACCTTAACCGGCCTAAATGAGATAATTATGTACTTTTTATTAAGGTTTGGTGGAATAAAGAAGAGAGCGGAGCTGGGCACAACCAACAGCAAAACACAACTAATACTTTCACGTATTTATTGATCATAATAAACCGTTAGAGTTAACATGAATTGAACTTATTTTATACGATAATCTAAAATTGCGTCCGGCCAATCCGGCCATTACAAATCGTACCAAGGAAGAGGGACGTGCAAAAGTTGAGTGTTGTCACCTTACAAATATAGATAAGGGATACCATATACAATCTGACACTTTTACAGCTCCTTTTTATTTTCTGTCATTTTCTTTTACGTAAGTACTACCTATTATACAAAATCATAACCGGTTCCCTCACTCCTTCTATGGTGGATGGAAATTTCTAGAATATTCAAGGTTAATCGAAGTCGGTAATTAATTGCAGGTATTTACGAACTAATCTAATAAACAGTTCGGAATGAAAGATGACGAGAGATGTGGCGAAGATGTAGATGAGCTAGAAGAGTCACACCGTGGCTAGTAAGTAGGTACTCATACCACTTGTAGTTTAGTTAATATTAATAAGTAACTTTATTTCATTAGGTACTTATATAAACGACTTTTTGGTTGTGTTCGTAATTGCCGTTAAAGATGCGCGGTAAAAAAATTTATATTAAGACACTAACTCCTAAATCTTTCACAGACCCTCATCCCTATATCCTAAGTTAAGTACTCCTATTCTTTCTTTAGTAAACTAAAACCCTACTAAAACAAAAATAACTTTAAACATAATAGATAATAAACTTTATCTTACAATTATCGCGCATACTTTTTGTTAGGTATTTATTAATTACATTATTAATTACACAATAATATCCAAAAAAAAAATAGCGCAGCGATTTTCGAGCGATGTAGTAGGTATAATTATTTGTTCTTATATAAAATATAACGCAATCGACAGTACGTTGGACTTGCCATTTTAAACTGCTAGGCGCTTGGCCTGAACTTACATAAAATATTTTACCTTTAACCGTCATCTATTCGCTTCCAGTGCCTATAGTTCCAGAACTCTGTAGCATCGACACGGCGTTAAATTGGCCTCCTCAATCGAATTGAAACCATATTTTTGCCGGTCGCGTTAATTTGGAGAGGAATTTAATTAACAACCCACTTGTTAGTGAGATTGATTGGGCTAAAGACGCAGATTAGTTGCGATAAACAGTAAACACCATATAATTTGCAAATAAACAGTTTAAGGAGAAATTTGCTTATTGGAAAGTGTGATCTTTAATGTGGTCTGAAATTGTAAGGTTTTTGGACCTTTATTTTGTCTACTGGATTAGGTAATGAACGCAGGGATTTCTAGGATAGTGTACTCCAGACTGTTGAATACGTAACTGGGTTTTACCACGTGTTTTTGGCTAAGGCTCGATGTTTACGTCAGTCTGAAGATCTAACACCACAGATGGAAATCTTTTACTTGGAGTTTAATCTAAAAGTATCAGCCTATTAATGCCTTACTGCAAAGAAAACACTTCCACCATTCGAAAATGAGCATAGCTGGGCATTAACTCGTTAATCCGTTAATCGTTAATTAACGAAGTTAACATTTCCAGTAACGGATTAACTTTTAAGTTAACTTAAAAAAATGTTAACGGACTCGTTAACTTCCGTTACATTTTTCCAAGTCCGTTAATCCGTTACTTACTATTGTCCCACCGTATGAGAGTGAGGGAATAGAGAGTGCACCTGTGCTTGCGAACTCACTTGTGCACTTAAATATATCGATACCAGAAATATGAATTAACGTAAGGGACATTTTGGCGAAAATGAGTTATATATATCATTGGATTCAGAATTTTCTGCTCTATCGATTGGTGTTATTAAAAAAGTTCTATCGTTAAAAAAATGTCCCTTACAGTAAGATTTTTTAGCCTGCGTAAAACGTTTTATGCCAAAAAAAATGATGTAACAGACGTTTACATTTTTTTTTCTCTGAAAAATAAAGTAAGTCGATAGTGTTAAATAATTTACACCCTTACCTTGTCCCTTACTTTAATTCGTGATTAGAGTTTTTTAAGAATTTAATTTAACCCCAGTTAAAGATACCCTAAATGACACCGACGAACGGTGAAGATGGTGATGACAGCTGATGATGATAACTAGATAAAATACTAAATAGAAAAAGTTACATTCTAACCACTTCAATTTCACCATTAAAAAAGTTTAATTTACCAATAGTTATATTATCATCATAATCTGTCTGCCCATTCCTAATTATTTAATCTTGTAATCTATGTATATAAAAGAAAGTTACACTATTTATAACTCAAGAACGGATGAACCGATTTGGCTGAAAATTGGTAAAGAGGTAGCTTCGAACCAGGATACGGACATAAGATCCTTTGATGGGGGAAAGGGGGGGATAATTGAAAAAAAATACGCGCGTGTGAAACCGCGAGGGCGACCCTAGTAATATGTATATATTTCTTATATTAATATGAATATCACTTATATTTTTTTATTCATTCATCTTTCAGACAAATAATATTTTTTCATCTGTCTTTCGTTTTCAGTACATTCATTCAGTTACTTAATAAAAAGACTGTTTGATTAAGTCTGAGATTTTTTTCAATTTAATAGACTGATTAGTGTGTTGAATTTAAAATAATTACGCAGACATAAAAGTCAAACATAAAAAAAAATATTAATAATAAATCGTTTTATTTTTGTCTCCCTAAATTTCATTTAATCATGCAAATAACCTATTTGCATGGTATTAAAATACTCTAAATTTAGTATATTATAATCTATAGTTACATCAAATTGCAACACTGTAAAAGTCCTTTACAATAGAATTTCGTATAATTTTCTATTTCTCTTGCTGCTTACGTTATGCTTGACGGTTTACAAATAAAATATTAGCAACGTAAGGTACAACAAAACGTATTTTTTTAATGTAAGGGACATGCTATTTCTTAAACCACTGGGTATTTCTAAATTATTCGTTCATAGCATGAAAGAAGAGAAAATTCTAAGAAACTTTGCTCTAGACACAATTAAAATTGAAGCAGACAGTAAAAATTCACAGATCTCGTGCCTTTCACGACCTTCTGGTACATTGGAAATGCACTTAGATAGAATAGAATAGAATTTTATAGAATAGAATAGAATAGAATAGAATAGAATAGAATAGAATAGAATAGAATAGAGTAGAGTAGAGTAGAGTAGAGTAGAGTAGAGTAGAGTAGAGTAGAGTAGAGTAGAGTAGAGTAGAGTAGAGTAGAGTAGAGTAGAGTAGAGTAGAGTAGAGTAGAGTAGAGTAGAGTAGAGTAGAGTAGAGTAGAGTAGAGTAGAGTAGAGTAGAGTAGAGTAGAGTAGAGTAGAGTAGAGTAGAGTAGAGTAGAGTAGAGTAGAGTAGAGTAGAGTAGAGTAGAGTAGAGTAGAGTAGAATAGAATAGAATAGAATAGAATAGAATAACATTTATTGACCATAATATAGACACAGTAATTAACAGACATTATAAACACATAGATAGGGCAAACTATAATGAAAACAACTCTTTGCGCAAGAGATACACAAGGGTTAGTAGCAGGTACCGTCGAGTAACGTTATTTTTTATAAGCGGACGCCCTTTAACAATGCTAAGTTTTTTTCGCCTTTTGCACACACGCTTTCGTCCGCCAGATGTGGAATTATCAGCATTACCCAAGCCACGCTCGGCTGCCCAAATTCAAACCCAATTTTATATGTAATTTTAAAGATTTTGTTTAGCAAGTCTAAGCAATTTGTTATGACGATGAAAATTTCCCTGAAGTACAAATTTTAAACATAGTATGTTTGAATACAAGGTCGTCTCGATGTGTTTTATGCCGATACTGCCATTAACGATGCGATCGCAGGTGTCCGAGTTCTGCGTGACCAACCCGAGACATTGACGCCTCGGAAGATAGCCGGTAGCCGTATTCTCCATCTTGTGCAATTTCTGCAACCTACTCGTGCGCTGATGAATATTAGCGCAACCGGTGATCATAATATTATCCTCCGCCAAGACGTAGCCAGGCAAACGTCGTCCCTTACACACATTTTACTAGCACATGTGCTTCATTTGGTGACCTACTATTGAGTTATTTTCACAACGTTACGTTATTGTTGATCACAACTGAAAAAATATAACGAATATTTTATTAATAATATTAACTTTATTTTGCCTTATTCCTATTAAAAAAATCAAACTTATACACATATATTAATCTTCCAACCGTTATCAACACTTTACGTGACTTATCAGTCCACGCGCCGGACAGCTCCGATAGAAAGGGCGCTACTACCACCTAAGCGGTTATAGATAGCGAGGTCTCGTTTTTTGTAAACTGTAGCCCAACTAATTATCCCGATACCTTTTTTTTATTTTGTCTCTATCTTTTTTCGTTTTTGAGAAATCGTTGATTCAAGTTGAGAAAACCGTAAAAAATCACAACATTTTTCGACATTTTTGCACTTTTTCGAAAAAGTTTTTGAATTTTTCAAAAAAAAAATTCACCATCTTATAGACCTTGTCAAGACGCGTCTTTTGACACCTTGTTTACCCACGTAACCCCAGAATTGACGACACCAGAGCGATGTCGCACTTTTGCTGAAATTGGCCCCCTACCAACGCGATCGAAAAAACATTTCCAATGTTAAAAGTTATAGAGAGATTTAAATTTTTTTTATCGTTTTTTGGCTCTCCTGAAAAACAGTGTTTTGTCCCTTACGTTAATTCATATTTCTGGTATCGATATCCTGCGTAGTTTGCTGATCGTAAAAAGATTGGCCGCCGTAGTTGAAAAACTCGGCTAGGAGGACGGTTTACCGCACCGGGCCATTAAACACTCTAAATATTCACTCTTTTTTTGTTTGTGTCAATTAATTTAAATTTTCTATCATTTATTACTATGTCATCTCGACACGTGTCCACTTAAGAAAACTTAAAATAAATCACTTTCATGTTTTCGTCAACTGAACACGTTTGATAAAATAAGAACATTATTATGGTGAAGTAAGTACAAGGGTCAAAATTTACGAGGTCCAAATTTGCGGTCACACGCCTTACATTCCGATGATATAGAACGCACAGCCTAGAAATCTTTTTTATATGATTGTTTGTTAAATTAGCTATCTAGAATTCATAATTTTATTATAATATTTCAGAAAACGTTAAACAAAACTTTCAATCGAAACCTAAAATCGGGGTCAAAATAGCGTTCTTCGCGTGGTCACACTCTGCTCTTCCATAATTCAAAAGCTTGTAGCATTTTATTTACCTGGACAATGTCGTACTTTTTACCTACGAAAATGAGCCTGATAAACCATAGTTTAATATTAAATACTAAACTACACACATATTTAAACAAAAACATTTACGAAATAAGCATTTTGTCTTGGTCACACGATTTCGCAATTTTTGAGCGCGCGGTTAAAAACGACTCACACGCCGCAACAAAGCTACCTACGACCTTGCAAACTTACCGCCCACTCGCCAGTTGTGCCGGGGCAAGTGAAGAGAGAGGACAGGCAACTCATCGTCGTTCGAGGAATAAACTAGAAGTGCTTAACTTTTGAGTCATATATTTTTCTATCGTCCCAGGTCACTCAGGTGGGCATATGAAATGGGTGTTAGGATAATATTATCAATCAGTAATAACTATTATTATGTCGTAAATATAATCGAGATTTTAGATTATAATAAAGAAAAGGAATTTAATACACAGTTTAGCCAGAAATTGTAAAAATGTCCTATTTTCGGTCACTTTGGTGGCGTCACTTGAGTGGCATTTTGTCCACTGAAGTGACATTTTGCGCCACTCAAGTGACTTGTCTTATTACATAAACAAAATTAATTAGAAAAAAGCCTAATTAATGTTAAATAATTCATATAAAACAATATTTATGAAGCGTATAGTGATAAGCTAGTCTAAAAGTATATGAATTCTTGATTTAATTATCAAAACTGATCTGGTAATTGGTTTCGTATTTCAAACAGATCAGTAACGATACTTTACCGCTTCCGTGGTGTAGTGCTTATAGCGTTCGGCTCACGATCCGGAGTTCTCGGTATCAATTCCCGGAGGGGTCCGCCATACATTGTTAAAAACTATTTATGAGTGTTTACTCAGTTTCGTTAGGACATTGCAGGCTGAATCACCTATTATTTAAAAAAAAGTAGACGATTCCGTGCTTTGGAGAGTTCGTAATATTTATATCGGTCCCGGTATTTGAAGGTCTATATCTATAATCTATAATGAACACGGCTGATCCCGGAAGGGTAGGCTAGGCAGAGACCACGTCATTCCACTCGATACGATTTACATACTTCCCTTGCTTCCTCAACTTTAAGTAAAAGTATCTTTCATACACGCTCGTCGGTTTAGGGTACTTTTTACCTAGCCTTTATTAAGAACATCCTGAATTGGACCTAGGTATGTTCGCTTAGGCCTTCACTTTTCAATATTCCACTCATACCTTGTTTATCACTTTTGTTAGTCTCTTTCCATTCATCTTCTGTACATGTCCAAACCATCTTAACATTTTTTCCCGATCTTAGGCACTACATCTTCTTTCACACCTTTCCCTTATAACACTATTTCTTATCCTGTCACTCAACTTTGCTCCAAACAAACTTTAGCCCTCTCATTGCTACTCCATTTATTCTACTCTCGTGCTTCCTCTGCCGCACCCAACTTTCACTACCGTACATAATTGTTGGCTCCAGTACTCTATGCACAGCCAGACGAGCCTTTTTGAGACTCTCCAACTGCTCATAATGCTTTTATGAGCAAAGCACGATTTGACATGTTTCCAGCATTCGGCAAGCGGTAGGTTTGAAAGGTTCAGTCTAATACAATTTAATCAGGCGATGGGCCAACAACTTGTCACTACAGCCAAAATATATATCTATCTGAAATAACCCTCCAAACCTGTCAATCGTGGCGGACTTACCCTTGTTTATCTGCTTAACCCATCAGGGTTACCATTATGATAATGCCCTGAGAAGATTTTTATTTTATTTTTGTTAAATTATTCATTGCACTTGGTATAAGATTTTTATTTTGCATAGCCAACCACGGGGCCTTATTTTGTTAATGTCTTTGTTAGTATTTTGTTAATTAGGGGACAATAATTATGATACACTAAAGGGAATTTGCCATTTAAATTTAGATTGTTAAGTAAACAAAAAATTGTTATACGCGCTACAATTTGAAGATTTTGATTTTTGTCTTACAGTATTTCTGATTGTGTTTACCCGAATCTAAATTTAAGATTTTTATATTATACTTTTGTTTTTTTGTTAATTTAAATGTGTTGTTGGTAATTGTGTAAAATTACCAACCTTACTACGATTTTAATACTCTTTTTGATTACTTTCTCTCATAATATTTAACTGGTCACTTGAGTGGCGCAACATGTCACGTTAAGTGGCGTCAAAATTTTCAAAAAATAATTCCGGTGAAACCTGTGGTTAGATTTGGCTATTTTTTTGTAGTTAAACTTCTGTGGATCTCTTCATTATTCTCCGATATAAAACAATGCCAAAAACGGACAAAAAAAATTCGCCACTAAAGTGACCCGAAGAATCATTTCTGAATTTTGACCCACAAAACATTGAACGAACAGCATAGCATGGAACGGGACGTGCAGAATAGAATGAATGCAGCATGGATGAAGTGGCGACAGATCTCGGGAACAACATGTAACCCACGGATGCCCCTTAAGCTTAAGGGAAAAAATTACAAAACGGTCATCAGACCTGTCGCAATGTATGGATCGAAAGAAAGGTACATGCAACTGAGATGCGCATGCTAAGATGGATGTGTGGAGGTTGGATACGATTAGGAATGAGTAGGTATACAGGGTGGAATTTTGTAATGCCACCTGAAAGGGAAGTACTCTTAATACTGTAGATAGAAAATTTTACTTAAAGAAAACATTCCTTTATTTTTTAAAAGAATGAAAACTGCATTCAAAGATTTTTAAAAATTCGCTTGCTGCACCCGGTAATCGAACCGACTAAAATCTGTAAAATTTGCACCCTGTACTTTTATTGCATCGATCGTTAGGGTCAATAATAAGGATGAAATCTCTCTAACAAACTTCATAAATTAAATGAAAGGAAAACAATGAAATCCTAAATTATTGATTCAATGGGTCAAGTTAAAGCACTTTTTTCATTGTTTTCCTTCTAATTAAATTTTCTATCTACAGTATTAAGAGTACTTCCCCTTCAGGTGGTATTACAAAGTTGCGGAAAGCAAATTTTTTAAAAATCTTTGAATGCAGGTTTTTTTCTTTTCAAAAATAAAGGAATGTTTTCTTTGAGTAAAACTTTCTATCTTCAGTATTAAGAGTACTTCCCCTTCAGGTGGCATTACAAAATTCCACCCTGTATAAGAGGAAGTTTGAAAGTTGCACCGGTAGTGGATAAAGTAAGGAGTGCAAGGTTAATATGGAATGAGAAGAGAAGACACACATGTCGCCAAAAAAAGATAGATATATATGTGCGTAGACGGAGATTTAAGCAGAGGAGGACCGAAAAAGAGATGGATGGATTGCGTGAAGTATGATTTGAAAATAAAAGGAGAGAATGTAGAATTGACGGCTAATAGGAGTGTGTGGAAGGAAAAAACATGTTGCGCCGACCCTACATAACGTGGGATAAGGGCAAGGAAATGATGATGATGGTAAAGTGCCTGAGATCACGTAGATTAATGCCACGTAAATAGACCATCGTCTGACTAAACGATTTGGCAACTATAAAGAATCAAAGTTACGGAAATATAAGTATCGGTGTTGAAAAATATAATAAGTAGAACTCAAATTTTGCGTTTTTTTTATGTACCTACCCGATGCAGGTAAGCAATCACCGCCGCTCATAGATACCTGCAACACCGGAGGAGTCACAAGTAAGTTGCCGGCCTTTGAGAAAGAAATTAATTGCCCGAATAACAACCTTACTTCATTTGGATTATTCCCAAGGTCCACCAAGCAACGTTGCGACAACTTTTAAGTTTTGTTCGCAAAGTTCACCAACAGGGCACGTTAGGAACAATAACAGCGAAAAAGAGATAAATATATTATTCCGAACGTCCACCTCAGAAAACGTCCACCAGTCGTGGACCTGGAATGAAATGAAGAAGAAATTGTAAAAGCACTATTCTCAACCGGTATCTTTGAATTAGTTCTTCTCTTGATTTTATTTATTTATTCAATGATAATAAAAGATTATTATCATTGAATATCATAAAGATAACCTCCTTACAGTGTAACTGGAGATTCAATATTTTTTGTTGTAGATTGAAATATTGAATGAGTGTGACTGGTTGGGAATACGCTACGCCACTGCTCCCAACGGGTTACAGTCAAGTGTGACTCTGTGTGACTAGTTGGAAATCATTTTACAAAGTTATCCCAACGAGTCACACTGTAACCTGAAACAAAGTAAATCTTTTCGTGACGAGATAACAAAGTAATAAATGATACAAATTTTAATTTTACTAAATGGACCCACCTTGTCTAGTCTCGTGTGTCCAGTTGGTAAATAACCCCTTTAATTTCTGATTTTTTTAAGCATTATTTACCAATTGTGTTAACGGATTAACGATTAACGTTAACTTGCGTTAATTCGTCCCAAAAGAAGCGCTTTAACGTTTAACGAAGTTAACTTTTTTAGTAACGGATTAGCGATTAACGAAGTTAACTATTTGATTAACGATGCCCAGCTATGAAAATGAGTTAGTAATTACTTCAATGGCGTAATCACCACGCTTGCCAAACGCGAATTGGTGATTGCAAACCCGAGCTGTATCCGAAACGCGACACAAAACCTTAGCAGCGATGAACCAGGTACAGAAACCAATACCTATGTTAAAGAAATAAATAAATCGTAACCCATTTTTACCAAACGTCGCAACCTTAAAACATTTGTGTGCATGAACATGTCTGCTTCTATTGGTCTGGGTGTTTATATGTTTATTAAAATGTATTTGTATTTTACATAAATTAGTATAAAGTAATGTAAGCACCTAAAGTACAAACAAGCTACGCTTTGTTTGGAACTAGATGGCGCAGTCTGAATAAAGTCAGTAAATGTAGGAGTTATTGCCAAAAAAAAATTAACATTGAGATAACCTAAACAGGGTCTACAAAACAAAAACTTCATTAGAGCAGCTGTCAATTTTGACAGTTTTGGTTTAACCCTTAACCACCTACCTGCGGTCTCAGAGACCGCAACGATTTTTCAAATTCAAATATTTCCGCGTGTGAGTGGCGTGCGTCAAAGCGCGTTCATGTACCTTTTCTACACACCACTCAGTGTCGCGCTAGCGCTCGGCGAGTGTGTACGTGCGCGCCTTTGGCCAGGGTAAGTAAAATAAATTCGCCTGCGGTCTCCGTGACCGCACGTAGGTGGTTGTGTGACTTGTTATAATTATTTATTATTACTGTTTTAGAGTCAAAATGAGTAAAAATGACGAAAATATTATAAAATGGCTTCAGCAAAAAATCTCGGATGAAGATGACATTTCTGGCGAGGATTGCAGCGAAGTCGAACTTGATGTAACCGTTGATCAAGAGCAGGCTAAAGAGAGTGGATCTGAATCTGAAATTGAGGGTGACGACGATGAAAATAGCTTGCCGGCACCAACAACCTCTTCAAGATCACAATCTATATCATATTGTACTGTCTGTATCGAGTTTCGTGTGTAAAGTGCCTATTTGTTTGGAGTGTTCGCAAAAAATGTGTTGTTACTGCCGCGAAAAAATGTAAAAGTTGAGGCATTGCAATTTTGTTTATTTTTTTATTTTTTGTTTAGTTTTTTTATTTGATTTTATTTTTAGTTAATTCAAATTATTAGAAATAAGGAAAAGAAGTGAATAATTTAAGTATTTTAGAATAAAGATCTCATTTTCTTAGTATAGTTATTTTTGGTGCCATATTCCTTATTTCATAGATATTATTCCATTTTTATAAAACTTTTATATTACTTTTGCTAATTTGTGACGCTTAAATAAAGCAATTAAGTCTAGACATGCATTTTATCTAACCGAACTTTAATTTCTTATTGTATATCCCAAAATAATCGCAATAATTAATTAGCGGTCTCTGTGACCGCACGTAGGTGGTTAAAGGACAGAAATAGGTGCTAGGTGGTTAAGGGTTAAAACGTGTTTACAGTTTTTTGTAATATCGCGGTTTTTGTTTTTTCTGTTGGTGCTTACAGACAAATCACAATCCAATCCAAGACGTTTCGATATAGTAACTTAAACTATACTAATATTATATACATAATTTACCTTTAATAAACAGAGGAAAGATTTGTTTGTTTGTTTGTATTCAATATGCTCCAAAACTTCCGAACCGATTTGGAAAATCCTTTCACTGTTGGAAAGCTACACTATCCCCGAGTGCCATAGGGTACTTTTTATCAGGGAAATGTGGGGAAAAAGGGGGAGAAGTTATAAAAAAGAAATAACGCGCGGGTGAAACCGTGGGCGGAATGCTGTATATTTTATAGAGCTACTTTCGCATTTATAATACATACTAATAAAGTATGTAATAATTTTCTTTCCGGCCACATTGGCAACCAGTTGCCAAAGAAGCATTAGCATTCTCTCCACCAGTTACCGCAGACGATAGATTTTTCTTTTATAATCAACGATGCCCCTATGGACCTTAAGTCATACCCCGTTTTAAGACATATGTAACCTTGGTAGTGAACTCTAACACGAGACAATAAACTGCTCTTAAATATCATTGCCGTGACATTCTCACCAAAGGGCCAGTATAACTTAAGCACTAAAGAGGTATTTTTTTACGTAATACTGGGGGCCCCATAAGTACCCCATTGAACGTTTACTCGTACGTAATGTTAGTTCGTTTTATTGCCTCTTAAACTGCCCTGAAAGCTATCACCATAAAACAGCAGCCCATCGCGTTGTACCTAGTCATTTTTTCATAACACTTAACTGTCATATGAAATGTTCTAAAAAGCAGACATTGTTGAGTGTAAGTGGATGGGCATTGTACTGCGTCATTGACCTTGTCTTTCAAAATATCTGAAATAATTACCTTCCGCCCGCGGCTTCCCCTTTTTTATGTCCGCTATTTAGTGTTTGAACAATTAAAGTTTTTCTTTTTAACCGACTTCAAAAAAGGAGGAGGTTCTATGTTCGACTGTATGTATTTTTTTTTTTTGTTTTATGTATGTCCGTCGATTTCTCCGTCAATTGTGGACCGATTTAAATAATTCTTTTTTTATTTGAAAGTGCATAGTTCCGAGGTGGTCCCATTGTCACCATGTCAGGATCTGATGATGGGATCCCGGGAAAATCAAGGGCAAACCTCAAATTTTATAGGCGCACACTACGCGTTACTTGTTTTTTCTGAAGCCATTTAAGTTTTTGCTTCCTATAGACATCACTTTATGTTGATTAGCTGATGATGGAAGGTACAACTCCTTAACGGTTAGGAGTTAGGAGATAATTATTTCAGTGTTGTAGGAATATGTGGACCGTTAGTTGTATTTCATGTACTTTTGCAGCTAAGCTGATGATGGAAGGTACAACTATGATGGAAGCTAAAGGGTACGACTTCTTAATTCTTATGTCCCTCTTGCGGGCTGCATCTTTAGTTGGTCTACTGAATGGTGCTGAACACTTAATGAATACCTTATATTGTCAAATAATACAATTCTACTATTTTACTCGTATTTTCGTTATCAATATTATGAGAGAGTTTTACTCACTCCTACGTATTATTCACACTAAAAATAGAAAAATAAACAAACTTTTTAAAAAAAAATTAAACCGACTTCAAAAAAAAACAAAAAAAAAAATTACCTAAAAACACTGAAAAGCAAAAAATAATTTTAATAAGACATTCATCAAATGCGCTTATTGTCTAAGCCTATTAATAACATTAAATTGTATTTACGTGCTAGGTAGGTACACCTACTAATCTGTTTGAAGTCGGTGCCAAGCCAAAGGTAATGAAAAATGATACATACCTAATAATTTATGTATTATACAGGGTTACAAATAATCCGCGGACGTAGGTACGTAGTCTGGGTACCTACTATTTGGCTTGGCACCGACTTCAAACAGATTAGTAGGTACCTACCTAGCACGTAAATACAATTTAATGTTATTAATAGGCTTAGACAATAAGCGCATTTGATGAATGTCTTATTAAAATTGTTTTTTGCTTTTCAGTGTTTTTAGGTAATTTTTTTTTTGTTTTTTTTTGAAGTCGGTTTAATTTTTTAATTTTATTTTTTGGGTCCTGTTTACAGCTTATACGGCACAAATTAATTACCTATTCAATATATTTTTCATTTCAATCCGAGCCAACGCCGTACGCACAGGGCTTCGTCATCTATCGTTACATTAATAAACTATTCCGAATGAGAGTTTAGAGGCTGCTTTGGAGGCTTGTTAGTTGCCACAAGAGTAATAACGCAATTGAAAGTTAAACCCTGCCCATCTTAAATAATTCAACATCTAAACTAGCAATTTAAGCAATAAGCGAATGCAGTCATTTCTAATTTGTAACTGAATGAATACTTCCTTTGAGGGAAGGTTGTTTATGCCTTGTTGTTCCCCTAACGCCAATTTGTTAGAATTTTCCTTGGAATAAAATATAATAAAAGCTTGACAGAGCGCATTCATCTCAATATTTTATAATTTTTGTAAGTTTTCGAAACAATTCGTATTATATGGTAATATAATATCTTGCCTCAACACACATTGTGTATAGACTGTACTTGGGACAAAGGTTAGGTCCCGTGGCCCTTATCTCGGAGTCTAGGGTTTACAATATACAGGATGTACCAAAAATAACACGTCACAGTTACACTGATAGGCCAGCACAAAAGGGATCGAACAAGCCTTTACATGACCTCAGTAAAAGTTACTCGGTTTGTAAGCCCGACTTGAGGAATGCTTATTGAATGGCGGCATTTACTCGCCATGTCGCAGAGCCGTCATCGAACTCATACGGTATTTTCTAAGCGGGCTTATCCCACCAAGCTCGCCACCGCGTCCTCGTGACTCTGCCGCTGATTGGTCGGGAACTGCTTATTTATTCGCAGCTAACCACCATATCTGGTGGCCGTTCACTATCCGCCACCTGTGACACCGTTGGTAGCCTACAGCTCAGCCCCATTAAAAAATGATAAAGTAAAAAATTATGTTCTGTCTACTCTCTGGCACACTTGTACTGTAGGTAGCCGAGTGCCAGCGTTCGCTATTATACCTAGCCCTTAGGCTAGATAGTGCAAGCGTTTTCCCCCGCGATAAAAGTTGATTATTGTACTTGTCTCAAGGTTTACTTTTCGTCTCAGTATCTTGTTGTCCTAGGCTGTTCATGGATGTAAGCGCCCATTCTTGCCAAAGGCTCCCGGAGTAGATTGCGGGGAAAACTGTGTGGGATGCAAACTTGCGAATATTTGTTATTTGCGTGGTAAGCTGGTTTAATCTGGGAACGTTTGTGTGAGGTCGATAAGAGAAATCCATGGTGTAGTTTTCTGAGCCATTTGTTTTAAGTTTACGTATTGCCGGAACAGTCAAAAATATTATGGTGGTATCAAGACTCTGGACATGCTGAATCGCGGTTAACGGCCAGTTTCCATTCAACCCTGTTAGGTAAGTTAAACAAAAATAAAAAAATATTTTTTGTTGCCAATATCCAGTGAACAATAGTGAATAATCGACAATATTAAAACCACAATCTAATTCAGGGTTATTTAGCAAATATGAAACCTCATCTTAATAATTTGTTTTGTGTTAAGGAATTGATAGGTTTTGTCTACATGACTTATGGGGTCTTGGTTTAGGCAATCTTCCAATATCCAGAACCTTCCCGGGTTGTTGCCTAATGCAAGTATCTCCTGTTATCCATCGTTCTTCTAACAGTTCTACTAACCTATCTTTCTCCTAGCCTCCGAAAATATAATGACCAAAATGTTAATCCGGTAGGCCCACCGCTTCAATGGGATAAATTTATCACAACAATCACACTTGTAGGTCTACGAATATCGATAGATAAAAATACATTGTACCCCTAATTAGTGTGCGTGGGCGAAATACCCTGAACCGATTTAATTAGCGAGAGCCATCGATTACCGCGCGATTCTTAGAACTTGATACTACTAATAGTACTAATGAAATACCTAATAAATAAATAATTTTGGACACACATCACACAGCGCCATCTAGCCCCAAACTAAGCATTAGCTTGTGCTATGGGCGCCAGACAACGGATCTACATTACTTATATACTTTTTTTTGTAAATACATACATATTTTACATAGAAACACCCAGACCGATACAAACAGACATGCTCATGCACACAAATGTTTGTACCGTGCGGGGATCGAACCCGCAACCTCTGGTGTAATAGCCGACTTCTGGACCATTATGGACCAAACGGCTCGTCAATAATTCAAATACGCTGATAATTCTATGTTTAGTACATAAAGTGCCAAATAAATAATCGGACGTTGGACAAAGGCTCGTATAGACGCTTAACTGCGCTCAATACCTATTATTAAATGCGAAAGTAAGCCTGTCTGTATGTTAAACACCGACATAGGTAGAATAAATTTAAAAAAAACGGAGGCAGAGGCGGCGTAAGATGTGGGCGGTTTTGGACCACCGCCCATGGCCTCGAGGAGTCAACGGCCTTGCTCCTCACATCCCAAAAAAAGTATGAAAAATTCAAAGGTAGACGTCGCAAGGTTCTTCCTCTGAAAATAGGTTCTTCTAATAATAATACACTTAAAGATATTCTTATCTGTTTTGTTTTATAAACTTTATTGTACCAGCAGTGAGGCCTCACGAAATGTTGTACAGTCGACAGCACACCAGACTAACCTAATCTGTCAAATTTCTACAACATCAACTTTATTCACTTCACTTAAGTATAGAGTTCTGTTTCAATTGAGAATTTCTGACAAATTAGGGTAGGTTTATCTGCTGCCGCCCGTACCTACCTAGTTTAAGATTACGCCGCCACTGGACAGACTATGAGACTACCTACTTTTTGTCCCGGGATAATGTTCGGTTCCCAAGAGATGACAGAAATAGCAGGGCTTTTGTTTGTCCTTTAACCTTCTTTCATGTGCAATGGAATGGATCCTTTTGATTTTTGGTATAAGTAGGGGTAGTTTATGAGCTGGAGAGTGACGTCGGCTACTTTGAATTCCAGATAAATATCACATTCCAGTGAAATAAAGAAACAAACAACAAAAAGTACTTACGTAAGTTCTTTCACCGCTCGTGCGAATCAAAAAATATACATAAGTATTCGGCTTATTCCACAAATCCCCTTAGATGATCCCCTGCGCAGGGGATTTGTAGACTTTTTGTCCAGAAATCCCCTTCGTATTTGTTTAAGGGGATTTGTAGACTAAAAGTCTACAAATCCCCTTCTACAATATTTAAACTTAGTTTTTTTTAAATTAAATACAGTTTTTTTCATAATCACATTCTTTATTTTTTGTAACATAAAGTACGAGTGATAAACCAAAACAGAATATACACCTTCAATAATTTCCAGTGAACATAGAGTATTTCTGTTCCCGGAAATATGGGGGAAGGGGGGAATATTTAAAAAGAAATTACGCGCGGGTGAAACCGCGGGCGGAAGGCTAATTAATCTAATTATTATTGTACGTATTTTATAAAAGTATATTATTATTGTACAAACAATCTGTGATTAATGTGAAACCAGAACAGTTATGTTTGATGAAAGAAGATTGCATGTATTAGCCATTCCTTAATAGATTTTCAGACATGCATTAGTTCAAAAAATCCACTTTGCTTATTTGGCTCCTAGCTCGGGAGATGAGAAATGAAACAGCCAGCGTAACGGTGTATAACTAAGAGCAATATTTATTAATTATTTACAGCTTATATACTACTTATTGCTAATGCACACTAACGTGATTATGTGAGCGTCAGCAGATGATTGATCTCTGTGTGTGCTCCAGATACAAAGTCTGAGCTGACGCTACATCACTCCCCCCTTAAAAAAAGGAATTAAAAATAACTAGAATTACTTTAAACTAGTCTAAACGTATAAAATTATTACATAATACAAAACAATGACCTAGTAACCTAATGCAGCTAGCAACAACAGGTGTTGTAAAATGACACGAGTTGATGCGCTGACCCCGTAGGTATTTGCTGTATAGGCAAAATACCGCGAGTGTAAAAATAGACTACTGTTTATAAACAGTGAGAATTAATTTAAATTAAATCTAACAACAGGCTTCGAAATTCTTCCGGAGCGGGTTCTCTTCACCTCCAGGGAGGGACTCTCGGGACTCATTGGTGTACCAGTCTTCATCACGGGCTGCGGCTGCTCATCTACGTGTAGGCCATGTTGCTCGTCGCGAAGTAGGAAGGCTGGTTTTAGACGGTCGATGGAGATAACGGCTGTTCGGTTGGGCAGCTGTTTGGAGAAGAACTTGTCGTGACGTTCCAGCACTTTGTATGGGCCGTTGTAGGGTGGAGTCAAAGCGCTTCTCGTTGCGTCATTGCGTACGAATACGTGCGAGCATGTTTTAAGCTCGTCGTGCACGAAGATGTTACGCTGATTATGTTCTCTCCTGGGCGTCGAAAGTAATGATTTAATCGACTGCTGCAACTTCTGTAACATGCCGTTGTCATCTTGAGTCGCTCTGGTGGTGAAGAAATCTCCAGGTAGTCGAAGTGTCGTTCCGTAGGTCAGTTGGGCGGCGCTGACTTTGGTGTCATCCCTTATTGCAGTACGCAGGCCGAGTAGAACCATGGGTAGCTCTTTAACCCAATTTACTCGGTTGCATTTCGCCATCAATGCGGCCTTGAGGGTCCTATGCCAGCGTTCTACTTGTCCATTGGCTTGTGGATGATAAGCAGTGGTATGGATGTGGTGGATGCCGAGCTTGCTTGTCAGCTTTCGGAATAGTTCGGACTCGAACTGTCTTCCTTGATCTGAAGTGATTGTAGTTGGTACTCCAAATCTGGTAATCCATCCTCTGAGTAGAACTTGGCATATGCTATCGGCGGTAATTTCCCTCACCGGATATGCCTCTGGCCATTTTGTGCATCGGTCGATCATCGTTACGCAATACTTGCATTCTTCAGATGTAGGAAGTGGGCCGATTATGTCGATATGCAAGTGTGCAAAACGATCGGACTGCGGAAAATGCTGGAGTGGCGAAACTGTGTGGCGCTGAACTTTACTTTGCTGACATAATAAACACGCCTTGGCCCAGTGACCAACATCTTTGTTCATTGAAGGCCAAAAGTAGCGTTGCGTCAGCATGCGCCTCGTTCCTTTAACGCCGGGATGACTTAGATCGTGTACGATGTGGAATGCCTTTTCACGGTACAGCAGTGGTAAATACGGCCTTACGTTGCGTGTGGATGTTTCACAAACAATGTATTTGTCGCTGTTTGGTACGGGGAACTTCTTAAACTGCAAACGTGGGTTGTTGTGCAACTCTTTTAATTCTGTGTCTTTATCTTGCGCGGCCGACAGGTGTTCATAGTTAATAGGTGAAGGAAAAGTTATCTCTTCCACCCGCGATAAACAGTCGGCTACAACATTATCTTTGCCAGAAATGTGTTGTATGTCAGAACAAAATTGTGAGATGAAGTCGAGTTGCCGCAGTCTTCTTTCCGTGTCACACGAGCTGGCTGGCTTGTTGAGAGCGAACGTGAGCGGCTTGTGATCCGTGTAGACGGTAAACTCCCTGCCTTCAATCATGTGACGGAAATGTTTGATAGCCATGTATATAGCTAATAGTTCCCGGTCGTACGTGCTGTACCTCTGTTGTGCTTCGCTCAGTGTTTTCGAGAAGAAGGATAGTGGTTCCCATTTCCCGTTAACATGCTGCTGTAGGACTGCACCTGCGCAAGTGGCCGAACAATCTGTGAATAGGCCGAGACGAGCTAGAGTAGATGGGTGAGATAATGCAATAGCGCTTTTTATGCTGTCTTTGCATTTCTCGAACGCTTCTCTTGACGCTTGTGTCCACTCTATCTTGCTCTTGTCATTCTTCTTGCTATTGTGCAGGTACTGGTTGAGCCCTGATTGGATTTCAGCAGCATTTGGTATGCACTGGCGGTAAAAGTTAACCATGCCAAGAAAACGCCGCAGTTGTTGGACGGTCGATGGCAATGGGAACTTTGTGATGGCGTCTGTCTTCTCTTCTAGAGGACGTATACCATTCTCCGATATGCGGAAGCCCAGAAAATCTAATTCGGCTTTCCCGAATTCGCACTTATCCACATTCAGTGTGATGCCATATTTATCCAGTCTTTCCAAGACTTGGCGTAGCAGGACCTCGTTATCCTCTCTGGTGCATGAGGGTAAAAGTATGTCGTCGATGAACACGAAGACTTCAAGCCCTTTTAGAACCATATCCATGAATCTCTGGAAGGTTTGGCTTGCATTGCGAAGTCCAAACGTCATACGCTTAAACTCGAATAAACCGAAGGGTGTTGTTATGGCTGTCTTCGGTATATGCTCCTCATGCACAGGTATGTGATGGAATGATTTTCTGATGTCGAGCTTGGAGAAGAACTTCTTGCCACGCAGCAGGTAAGTGAAGTCCTGGAGTCTGGGTATAGGGTAGCGATCAGGAAGAGTAACGGCATTGAGTCGCCGATAATCACCGCAGGGCCGTAATTCGCCATTTTTCTTGGCAACGATATGCAGCGGTGTTGCCCAGGGACTGTCAGAGGGGCGGCAGATGCCTAACTCCATCATCCTTTGGAATTCTTCCTTCGCGGCCTTATACTTTGCTGGATTCAACGGACGGACTTTAGCATAAATCGGCGGTCCCGTCGTATGTAAATAATGCACAACATTATGTTTAGGTACATTTTTCATATTCGACGGCCTTGTAACATCGGGGAACCGACGCAGCAACTCTGCGTATGCGCCAGTGACATCAATTGTGCGAACCGATGAGTCAGACGAGTGCGAAGTGCGCGCGGCCACTGTTAATTTAGTAACTTTATCGATTAACCTCTTTTCGCTTAGATCAATGTTTAATCTATTTTTAGCGAGGAAATCTGCTCCGAGAATTGATCTGCGCACGTCGGCGACCACGAAAGTCCATGTGAATGATCTTCTGAGTCCGAGGTCTATGCATATGGTCTTTAGTCCATAAGTCTTGATCTTAGTTCCGTTGGCTGCGTATATGGTGTAATCGGCGTTGGTAGGCCTTTCTTTAGTGCGGGCGAGTACAGATATGTCTGCTCCGGTGTCAATTAAAAATTGTGTCCCACTTTTACGGTCGGTGACACATAGACGGTAACTTGATCCGTCAACACCTACTCCCGCCGCAGTCGGTGTTTGACTTAGTTTTCCGACTGTTTGTTGGCGCGATACTTGCAGCAATCGGGATCTTGACAGCGCGTGGACGCTTCGCCAAACCTTTTATGGTGCCAGCACTGCCAGTTCTTGTCGCTACGCCGATGTCTGGAATGGGAGCGACGTATTGGTCGGGAGGTCCCACTTCCATGTGCATTTGACAGGCGGCGACTTAAATGCTGGTGAGTTGTACGCAACTCAGATATTGCACGCGTTAGGCAGTCTATTCTGCGCAATAGTGAGGCTTTATCTTGCGTGTATTCTTCTGTGGAAGCTGCTGCCATCAGGTACTGTGCGTGATACGCCATAGCCACTACTTTAGGTTATAAGTAGGTCTTTAATACTGTAACGTTCCGCTGCTCTATGTGCGCCTTCTCAATTCGACTGGTGAGACCCGCTTGTGGGAGGCCAATCGAACCGAATCGCTAGAACAACGAAAATGTAAACAGTCTGGCTGGCGTGCGCTTCTCAGAACCGTTTGTCTCTTGTCTTTGACTGACGCTGGCGTTGGCTGTAATATGTCTCCCGGTGCGACGAGGGATTCCCGATATATATGCCTCTTGAAATTTCAATCGGTGAGATCCGCTTCTGGAAGGCCGATTGAAATGTGCAGTCACGGAGAATCACGTCGTATGATAAAGATCACGTCGGGGTCACCAATTTGGCTCCTAGCTCGGGAGATGAGAAATGAAACAGCCAGCGTAACGGTGTATAACTAAGAGCAATATTTATTAATTATTTACAGCTTATATACTACTTATTGCTAATGCACACTAACGTGATTATGTGAGCGTCAGCAGATGATTGATCTCTGTGTGTGCTCCAGATACAAAGTCTGAGCTGACGCTACACTAAGAATTCTGAATCAAGGATAAAAGTGGACATGAAAGTGCAAAAATATCCATCAATGGATCTTTGCAATGGATTTAAGTGGACTTAGGGACCCAAGTTGTACCACGGGGACAACCACAACAATCATAGGACAACCAGTTGAACCATAGGTAACTTTACTTCCCCGTGGTACAACCAGTTGAACATCGCAGTTGTACTACGGGTCGGGAGCGAAAATATGATTAGCTGTGATGTTTTTATTATTGCAAGTATTAAGAAGCTAGGTATAACATTATTGCAAACATTCTGTGATTAATGTGAAAATTTGATTTTTGACCGCCTCTGTAGAACAGTGGCTAAGCTGGTATAAAAACACGGAGGTCGTGGGTTCGATTCCCGCCTTGGGTCTGGTTGATGGTAGGGCTTTTCAGAGTCCGACTGGCTAGCTACCACCCCCATAGGTGAAATCTGCCGCCATAATAGCTCTGGCTGTGTTACGGCGATATTAATGTGGTAGCCAGTACACTTGAAATCAAAGGCTCGAAGATCAGATGAGCCTACAGTCTGGCAGCACATTGAGCGACGCTTCCTGGTGAAGTGTCCCTCAATGGAATAGGCCGCAGTGGCCGCTTACCATCAGGTGGGCTGCGTGTCTGTCTGCCAACTGACATAGTATAAAAAAAAAAGATTATCTGTGATGCTTTAAATAGTGGTATATTATTATAAGAGAAAGTTATATTAAACTTAATAATTAATATGAAAATTATTAAAGGTGTTTATTCCGTTTTGGTTTATCACTCGTACTTTATGTTCCAAAATAATAAAGAATGTGGTTATGAAAAAAAACTGTAATTAATTTAAAAAACTAATTTTAAATATTGTTTAAGGGGATTTGTAGACTTTTAGTCTAGAAATCCCCTTAAACAAATACGAAGGGGATTTCTGGACAAAAAGTCCACAAATCCCCTGCGCAGGGGATTATCTAAGGGGATTTGTGGAATAAGCCAAGTATTCTTCGGGATAAATTTATTTATTTATTTTGCATATTTTATTTCTTAAAACTTAATAAAGAAGTGAAGGTCAAGTGTTCTATAAGAAAGGGGCTTTATTTAATTAATGTTTGAATCAAAGGTAATACAAACTTATCCAATTGTATCTTCAACTCTGCGACAAAGTAAGAAACACTTGTAAAGTTTGCGATTGAAATAGTTGCGATTACGACTTATAGTGGTACTGGCACATTATAAATAAATACCGTTTTATTGCAGATGCCTATTCCACCTATTATTATCTTCTTTGTCAGAGGCCCTTGACAAGCGGCACATAATATGACGCTCGATATCGCCCAATTTGCGATAGCGAATGTCAAAACCCGTACTTTCATTATCGATCGATTCACCATTGATTGACCACGTGACTTTTCTAAGGCACCTGTCAAATCCATGGGAATAAGAAATGTAACTTTGTCTGGGCCCCCCTGTACTCACAGAAATCAGAATTACTGTAGTACTCACTGCAGAATGTTTTAGGTACATGACTACATGTATTTGTATCGGTATGGGTATTTTCTGATTTATAATTTGTTTACTTTTATAGGATACAAGGAAATAATATTAATGAAATATATTATTTTATAACCCAATGAAACAAACATACGTAAGTCTGTTCAAAGAGGCTTTTAAATTCTCGGGTTCACAGGTACCTTGTCCTTTGAGTCATCTGTGGGTTTCAGGTCACGTAAACAGCTAATTATGTTTAGGTTTAGAAACAATTATTTTTATAAAAAAAATACATTTATCTACATCCATACCATAATATGTCTATTTTATAGTCAGGAGCGATGAGCAAACGCCCTACATTTAGATATAAGTATCTGTGGCTGCATCGTAATGTTTACATTTTAGTATCGGTAACCGATACTTTAATTACGTTCAAATTTCGAACGTCTTCTTAAAAAGTAAAAATTAATGGATTTGAAGCTAACATATGTAAGCAAAATATCTTGATGTATTTTCAAAGGTACCAGGAGAGCATAACCGCAGCGTAACTATTCATTAAATCAAAGAGTTTGAAAGACGCGAGCTAGCCTAGCTTGTTGTTCTTCTCTGCTCTCCTGGTACTACGGATTATATTCCACGCGGTTTCACATCGATCCTGACTTTAACACGTTCACTGCGTAGCCATTTTTTATGGAGTTTCAGCCAGTGCGAATGAGGTCTATTCGAGACAAGTTTGAACTTATTTACAGTGCGTATGAGACCATATCGGCCTCACAAAGTTATGTTTTGAAAAAATACCTTAATTGTAGTTCAAAAAGGACAATATCTGCTTGAAACTTTACCATTACAAACTTAAATAGTTGTTAAATCTAAATATAGCTTCGCCGGCAGTTATGACATTTCAGTATTGAGTAAATGAAAAATATATATATGGCATCTGTTCTGCCTCACATCGCACTGAAATGAAGTTCGATTCGTGTCTCGACTAGTGATGGGAGTAAAAGAAAGTTGCAGTGTCGATATATATTAATTTGTTGTAGCAGCCTACGCAAAGTTTTCGATGATCACTTTTAAAGTACATGATCAACGCATCTGCCACTAGGAAATCCGGAAATAAAACTCACGTTAGATATGAACGCCATTTTTAAGATAAAGTATGTCAGTGTGTTTTTTATGTTAGGGGAATGAATGTGTGCATATTTGTGATAAACTGTGAGTACATGTGTGAGAGAGAGTGTGTATGTACTCTTACTCCGAGTATAACAGCTGTGACCATTGCAGAAACGAACTTGTATTTGCCAAAAGATAAAATTGACTTCATAACGGAAATAACCTGGAATTATAAGCCGGAAATATAAACTTAACACTTAATTTAAGTTACAAGTAGATATAACAAGCTTAAAACCACACCATGCTGTAGCAATCAATATGCATTTGGAATTTTGGAACAACTCAATCCTAGGGAAAAGAACACATAAAGTGTAACATTTAAGACATAGTATTATTTAAAGTTTACTATCGCTTTGGCTTTAGCTGTGTTGCTATGTAAATCTATTTACTAAATAAAAGTTAAATAAATTATTATTTTAGGTGAATATTTAGCAAATAGATTGTAACGTAATCTTTGCGAAAAACAGTTGGATTAAAAAACAAACTGTGACTCTCTGTCCTCCCTGTGCTCCCGTATCGACACTTATCACAACACTAAACTAGCAGCACTTCACCCTGTGCGGCTATGAGTCCTTAAATTTATGAGGCAGATTTGACCTCAATCCGCACTGTAATTGATTAATTTTTATTCAGTGCGTATGAGACCTATTCAACCTCATGTCTTAATAACTACGCCATTGGATTAGATTTCGTAAGAGAATTGATTTTGTATATTTGTCTCTGTCATACTACTAGGAATATTATCATAATCGTCCCCCGCACAGAGTGAAAGATCGTGATTTTGACTGCCGCACCAGCAAGAAGTCACGCATGGGGCGTTTCCACCTCATAATGCACTGAACGTGTTAAAATAGACATTTATCGTATGAATGAAGATAAAGTTATGTATGTGACTGTACATAATTAGGCATTAAAATACTCATGTGATCCTTTTATGAAACTCACTTCGTTCGTTTCATAAAACCACATTCGTATTTTAATGACCCTCATTATGCAACAGTCACATAAATAACTATTCACTTACAATACGTTGTTTAGATATTACATACAGTACATTTTGTTTTGTCAGCGGTACTCGCAGCTAATTTCTACACGCAGTCGCATTCATCTTTTTTTGGAAAAGGCACTTCGTCGTGTACCAGACTCTTTCCAAGATCGATATACATAAATATAATATAAATATTGGACAACATCACATAAATACATTGGTCTGACCCCAAAGTAGCGTAAGCACTTGTGTTATGGGTGTCAGAAACAACGAAGGTATCACAAATAAATACTTAAATACAAAAAAAAAACATTCAGACACAGAACAAACACAAATCTGTTTCTCCTGGTTGGGATTCGAACCCACGAACCCTGTGGCAGGGTCACTACCAAATGCGCCATCGAGGCAGTCGAACATAAACCACATAAAACTTTACAAAGTCTACTAGATATCCTCTATCCATCCAAGGTTTAAATATTTTTATAAACTATAATTAAAACTGTAACCTATCGCAAAAATGCTGGTTTCAGCCTTTCCTTTTCGAGTGTGAAAGGAAAACACACAGCCAAGTTTGACCAACGAACTTCTCCGCACCAAAAAACTCTACTTAGTATTCTTAGTCTTACTCTGTAGCTAAAATTATCGTATTTAACAACGTCACTCGTGCATCAAATCCGATTAAGCGAAAGTATCTACTAGGAAGGTTTTCACGCGTTTATCGCGGGTAATAGATTTTAATTGTTATTCGGTGTGACGCAAATAGAGGCGCAAGGTTCGGAGAAATGGAGAAACAATTCGATGCCGCCCACGAATAGGTACGGACGGCAGCAGATCAACCTACCCTAATCTGTCAAAAATTCTCAATTGAAAAAGAATTCTATGTTATGCGAATAAAGCTGAAAATTGGTTGTAGAAATTTGACAGATTGGGGTAGTCTGATGTGCTGTTGACTGTACTTCGGTTCGCGGATGTAAACACCGACGTAGCTACCTAATTGTTGCACTGTGTTTTCTTTCGATTACCTTAGTATTGTTTTGCTTCTACGATCCTTAGCTGTATGAACGGACGCTCGTGAGAGCTTTATTTTATTTACTAGCTGTGCCCGCGACTTCGTCCGCGTGGAATAGTGACTTTTCGGGCAGCATATTTTAAATAACAAATACCGTCCTTTGGGTAGCTAAAAGTATGCTTCTCTGTAGGTATACGATATGTGACGTATGGCCATCGGGAATGAAAGCATACAGGCTCCTAGGATTGCTAACCCGTGTCAGAGCCACATACAACTGACCGTGCGAGAAACTGATACTTAGATCTACACCCACAACTTTCATCGTCTGACCTTGGACTTTATTAATTGTCATCGCAAAACATAGGCTGACTGCAAAAAGTGTTAAGATGTGTAAACTAAACGTACAAATTTTATGAAACAAAAGAATTGCTAGAAAAATTAATTAATAACCTGAGCTTATAAACTTGTACTTAAATAAAGAAAATCAAGAAAAGAATTGCCTAACCTATACCAAATACTTATAAATTATTCATATATACAAACCCTAAATAAAAAATTAAGGTATACCAAAAATCAAGGAAAGAAATGCCTAACCTATAACAAATGCTTACAATATTTATTTACAAATTTCTAAAGAAAATTAAGAAAGACAACCTAACCTACAAACCCTTAAATATAAATAAATGAAATATCCAAACTGTCAGTATTCAAGTAAATCGCAATAATCGAATGCAACTATCTATTCGCCATACTCTCAGCGCGCTTTATATACGGACGCGCAGCTCAGGCGCGAGGCGTGTAGGTACCTTTATATTGACATAACTTTTTTATTTATGAACCGATTGACATGAAGTAAACACTAAATGTTAAGTGAAGCTTACCACAATATATTAGTGAAAACCGCATCTCAATCGAATAAGCCGTTTCTGATATTAGCGTGCACAAACACACAGACAAACAGACAAACAGACAAAAATTTTTTTAATTACAATTTCGGGTTCGTTATCGATATAATAACAACTCCTGCTACTTTTTTTTAATATATTTCCATTGTACAGACACGACTTTTCTACAAATTTATTATATGTATAAGATGTCCCTTTAATTGGCAGATAGGGACACAGGTCTTCTGATGATAAGTGAACACTGCGACGTATTCCATTGAAGGAAACTTTATCATTGCTTAATTTGCTGCTTAACTCTAGAACACTCGGCTCTTCGACCCTTTCATTTTTTTTATTCTAATGTAGCTTATAAACTGTCCCACTGCTGGGCAAAGGCCTCCCCCGTACTTTTCCGTTTGACCTTTCATTTTAAGTGTAAATATGGTAAGTATATGTATATCAGCCTTTGTCGCACGGCAGGAAACTCCACGCCTTGTGTATCATGAAATAATACGCCTTTTGAAATAAAATATTATTTAAATTTTTTCGTAGTTAACTTAATGCTACAACGTAAATGAATTTAACATTTTTTATACACCTACATAAAACTGAAGATGCATTATAGACATTGTTCTCGGAAATTATTTCAAAATTTCTTATAGTCTGTAAAAGCATCCTTGAAGTTATAATTAAGGGATTTTGCTTATTATTTTACATCACGTTGTTCCAAGGTTTAAGTGCTCGATCGTAACCTCGAGGCCCTGGGGTCAATTCTCGTCGGGCAAAACTTGTGCCAGATATCTGCTTTTGGGAAGCGTGGTACAAAAAATCCCAATGTGTTGTGTAACACCAAACTCAACGGGAACAAAGAAAAAAAGTTATACATAACCTATCATGATTATAGGAAAACAATGGAATAAAATTATAAATTATTCCGAAAAGTTTGATCTGTCCACCTGTTAGCGATGAGGGGACGATTGACCTTTATTCACCTCCTCAATGTTTTAGCTGTCCCCCTAATAACTAAGTATCTAACTGAGCGAGCAGTCGTTCTATTCTTATATTTCAGCTATTTGAGTCACTATATTAATATAAGTATATTTATAAACAAACAATAATCCTGAATGTCCTATAGAGAAGAAGTGACCGTTGATAAATTGATTTATCCTTCACGAAAGGAAAGGGGAGGCTTTTAACGCGTAAGGTCCAGGTGACGACCAAAGTGGGAACTTTCCGAAGACATTTTCGTTAAATATAAAATAACTGCATACGACCTTCTAATTTGTTAGTAGCTCTGTCCTATTCGCCTTGGTTACGAATTAAGGACATTCATGGTAAAAAACAATCGTATCGTATTTACTGTTAGATATTATTTCAATTTAACCAATTGAAGTTATAAAGTTATTTTATTTATATTTTTTTATATGACCTGACCATTAAATTGAAAGTAATGACTTCAAAAATGAAGATTAATCTTAAAAACCATTAAAAAAACAATAAACGACTCGTTTTTCCCGCGCTGGATTTGACAAGATTGCCAACATTACCATAATTAAATATATTTGTTATATACTTACATAATCCACACTTATTGTAGGTATAGGCCTTTAACATTGTACCCTATTATTTTGTGGAATACATTACTTTTAGTTGGTCATTCTCCTTTATTTAAGAGTTTATTTGTGGTACCTTCGTCTTATTATTTTGTATTCTTAAAAGAGAATAAGAATACGAAAAACCAAATTCTTTAAGCTCATTCCTTACAAAAAATATTCAAATCTAGGTGAAGTCAAAAATAGATTGCCTTACAACTTATTCGTCTTTGCAACTTCAAGAATACACTTAGCATATCAAGATACCGAAAATTTATGTTAGAATCAACTATATTCGTTGGTTAGAATAGAAACATAGACAGGGTGACGTGACCGCTGTTAAAGTCCAAAAAAATCCCTGATTTCTTCAAGATTTGTCTGTAGCGTATCGGGTAGTATTGCGGATGCGCAGGTCGACAGTTTCCCGGCCATTTTGCGGCCAAAAAGCAGGATCCCTTCTTCGGCGAGTCTGTGGTAGCCGCAACAGTGTCTTAAAAGGCATTGTCGAGAGTGGGGACTGTCCACTTCTCAGGCACATGTCAAATATTAATTTGTCTAAAGTAATAATTAAGTACTAACATACATAGTTTGTAAGCTTTTGATGTTACTAACAAATTGGATCATTGTTGTTTGAATAAAATCATTTTAATTTTTTTTAATTTTTTTACAATTTATTCTATGTTAATTCATTATTATCGCGACGTCATGATTTTCTACATTGATTCGAATCAATTATTTGGAAAGTCAGGACGACCTGTACCCTGGCCTGATGCAGCAGGCTGTAGTTCTCTGGGACATTATTCACACAGCCCATCTCACCTCAAAATAAGCATGAGCTTGTGCTATGGGTGCCAAACAACGGATAAACATTACAAATTTATACTTTTTTTTTGTAAATACATAGTTATTACACATAGAAACACCCATACCGATTCAAACAGATATGTTCATGCACACAAATGTTTGTACCGTGCGGTCTTACCTTAACTTTTATCCTGACTTTCCCAAATTTTTTAGAAAGTGGCTACCCTGGTGGAAGGTCGTCTAACATGACATACACTACTCTAGGCAGAAGTGAGTGGGAGTAAATGACGACACATCACTCCATCTCGGGTGATTCACCGCGTTCGACTCCGATCTTGTCTAGATAATGTTAAAAATCGCTTCTATATTCGGTCCCCGGCATATTTACCATGTAATACGGTTATTATAAGTCAATATTTCTATGTTTTCTACACAAACGCACTCAGAAAATTTGGTAGGTAGTGAAACGAAAAGTGATGATGAGCCTGAAGTGAGGCAGCATATTATGCGATGCTTCCTGGTTAAATATCCCTGAATAGAAATTGGCCCTAGTGGCCGCTTAGGTATGTCTGCCAACTGTAGTGAGATAAAAAAATGATATAAGAAACCTAATCCATAGATACCCCACACGTAAAAAATTTGAGTTTCAGTTCTAAGTATGGGGAGCCTAATATAGTTTCGGTAAAAAGTGGCTGTGACATACGGACGGACAGACAGACAGACATGACGAATCCATAAGGGTTCCGTTTTTTGCCATTTGGCTACGGAACCCTAAAAAAAACATTTACTGCGAGTTAACCAGACAGTTGCAATGAATAAACAATAAGAAGGAAAAGAAAACAAGAAGGAAATAAAAGCGACTGCTAAATTTAATAAATTAATAATAAATCTTAATGAATAAATGAAATGAAAAATCCTTGGAAATTTAGCTTTTTTTTCCGGGAGCCACGTATCATTTGATGCGACCCTGGTTAAAAATACATGTCTAAAGGCAACAGTGTTGTCGCTTGAGAAGTTAGCCCGATGAACCTACGCAACAAAGATTGTTGAGCTTCTGAGATTTACACAGAATTCCAAGAAAGTTACATTAATCTAATTATGTCTAATGGACCTCCGATTTGGTGTAAAGTAAAAAAGTATCAGCCTATTAATGTCCCGCTGCAGGTTGAAGGCCTCCTTCATTGAAATCATGTCATTGCTACAAATGAATAGATAATGGTGAATGGTAGTTTTTTTTTTATACCACTTCAGTTGGCAGACTGCTGCGGCCTATTCCATTGAGGGACACTTCATCAGGAACGTCGCTCAGGGCGTCGGTGGTAGGGCTTTTTCAGAGTCCGACTGGCTAGCTACCCCCACAGGTGAAATCTGCCTATGACAGCTCTGGCTGTGTTCCGGCAATATTCATGTGGGAACCAGTACACTTGAAATCAAAGGCTCGAAAATCAGATGAGCCCGCAGTCTGGCAGCACATTGAGCGACGCTTCCTGATGACCACTTACCATCAAGTGGACTGCGTGTCAGTCTGCCAACTGAAGTTGTATAAAAAAAAGAGTGTGTCCCGTGTGCCTGTGTATACAAATAAATTCTTTATCTATATATCTGTTCTAACCTCTCAGAAATAACGTCTACACTACAATAAGAAGGACGATAGACTTCATTGCAAACAACAAACTCTACCTAGTATTTTTCTATGGTATTATCCGTTCTAAGCAGCCCAATATTAGCTTCCTAATTAGCTGTTCCCGGTGATCCTGCAAACAGTTCCGGCGAGCCGGGATTAGGCGTAATCCCGACGGAGACTGGCTGTCTTTGCAGTGTTTGCCTTCAAAAATTGCGACGCAATGTAAGTAGTGTGACACGAGGGACTAGGGAAGAAATGGAGGGCGATATTGTTAAATTTGTTGAGAATAAATCGGGAGATACAATTTAAAAGACCACTGAAGCATGCATGATATAGTGAAAGAAATTACTGGGTATATGAGACCTTAACTGTCGTCTCGGTGTAGCGGGCGCAGGGCGGTGCCGAAAAGTAACTGCTTAGTTACTGTTTGGCACTGAACTGTCTAAGGTCAGGCGTGGCTCTTATCATCAGGTGTACGATCTGCTCGTCTTGTTACACATTGCAATAAAAAAAGAGTAAATCGGGAGACACAATTGCATGCATAATCAGGAGAATTGAACCAACGAAAGGACTACGAAATCAGTCACTTCGGTTTGGTCAATCACTGCAAGGCATTGGCTCTTCCCTGTTAAGGGGAAATCTGGGGAGAGAGAGGAGTGGTATAGTAGGACGATTTAGTCCGGAGTCTCACACAGAGATGCAGATTTCGCTAGCCTGCGGTTATGGTGCCTTAACGCATTCTCTGAAAAAATGAGCACATCCCCTGATTGAGTGCTCATTTTTTCAGCCCCTTTACGTGCCCCTGCACGTACTATTTATCCATTAAAATTTGTACTTATTACTATTAACTAGAATCGTAAATTCTTTTGCATGGGAGCAAAGGGAAATCGTACATGCAATTTTCAGAAAAATAACAATTGGAAATAGTGTTACTATATTAAAATAATAAATATAGTAACACCATTATACTAGCGAGATGATGTCAAACGTGCGGCTGACGTACATACACAACCCGTGATAAGTTGATAACTACCTATAGTAGTTTTGAGGTTGTGACGACAACTCAACTGAAGTTTCGTGGCATTCGACGAACAAAAACATCCCACAGTCGTTTCAATACCGCAGAAACCTACCTAGATTTTAAGATTAAGCCCACAGACACGCAAATGTTGCATTCTCTGCATATTAACACAATGCACCGTATATTTCCTGCAAATGCGCCCCACGCAGTGTAAACTTACAAGTGCAACAAGATCATACAATTTTGTATCTCCTTGCAAAACTTCTCTGCAGCAAAAGGAGTTTGGTTTACTTTTCTAAGATTGAGACTGACAATAGAAGGTCAAACTGGCCCATTTCCTTTTAACTGCGTATCTTTCTATATTTTAAATTTACCCTGACCTTTATATTACAATATGCCTTTTGGCAACAATATTATTTTCATAGAAAAGTTAGTGATCGGATGTCTGCGACCATTCTATCATTAACGCGGTTCTTTGAACAAAGATAGCCTTAAAACGTAATTGGGTGGATTCGGCTTACTAAATGGGCATCGAAAAATATTTACGTCGAATGGACGGGATAAGAATGCCTAATTCTGCTTAAGAAAAAAGCTTTGAAAATGTGTTAGTTATTAGATCTGATTAGAAGACATGCGTGGCACAATGCAAAAGTACAGGAAAATTTGACGACTCTAAAATATGTTATGAATAATACAATACCTAAAAGAATCACAATTAAGGAAGAAATATCGATTAAATTGTTACGAAAAAAAAAAACAGGGGCCGACCTAAAAATTTTGTGTGTGTTGTGATCTGAGTTGGCGGTGAAAAACACCTCATGTCTCGAAAAGCGCTTCCGTTGGCTCTGCGCTGATCTCGCTTCGGTCGCTTTGATATCTGTCTGTCCCACCGAGGCCCGAGCTATAAAAGATAGAAATAAGGGAGCTTACTGTGTTTCCGCGCTCATTTCTTTTTACAGAGGAGAAAATCCGTTCAATGGCTTAGGCGTAAAATCGTAACAGACCGACAAGTAGAGTAACTTTCGTATTTAAAATAATAGTATTTGATTATATTGCTAAATAGACACTCAAAAATGGTTGGCACAAACTGGATCAGGTTGGTCCAGAAAAAGGCTGAATGAAGAAAATTTAAGGAGGCTCAATGATATTATAATATTGAAGAGGCTAATACTAATGACCTTAGATTAAATTAACGACCTAAGATTATCATAAGACACTCAAAAACACATTTTAGGATACATAACACCAGTGTGAAATAATAGTGACTACTATTGTGTTACAGCGGGGACGCAACGACAGCCAGCGACAGTCGTCGAGGGTCGTTCGGGGCCGCAACGACAGTCGCAGAGGGTCGTCGGCTGTCGACCGACGACAGCCGCTCACCGCAGTCGTCGAGGGTCGCAAACAACGAAGTATTTAATATCGTTGGTCGCAAACGATGGGTCGTTCGTCTGTAAGATCCCTAAGGGATAGCTCAGGAAACCGCTAACGACACATAAAACTATAAAGTTAGATAAACGACGAGAAAAATAGTAAAAACACCACTCTAACGTATTTATCATTTGGAAAGTTTCTCAATCGACCATGCGGCTTTCAACATGTGTTCAAGTCTTCGTAAAGGTCCCAGCCGCGCCAAAGGATTCTAACGAGATGAATTTAATAAATTTGGTACCTACTTTGAAACCTTTGGAAGAAGACCAAAATATCATACCTTTATTAGACGAATTCGAATGCCGTTTTGGTTGACGTGAAAAATTTCCTGTGAAAGCGTACGAAACGATTAATGCGCTCACATTCGATTCCCCCCCTCCCCTTTTTTTTCTCTCCTCCTCATCCCTATATTCACCACAGCTATTCACCTTCCCTCTTCTTCCATTCTTTAAAGGAGGGCGATGCACCTTAGACTTTGACCTTGTCTCAGGTGATGGACGATGGTGAACACTTACCTCCAAGTGTCACGATACGTAGGATCACAAAATATGTAGATATTTTGAAATCTTGATCGCGATCCCGTGATCACGATCGAAGTTGAACGTGTACGCGCAGGATCATGTCCACGCTACGCAAGATGGACGCTACACGCTACGCAAGATGGACGCGGATGACTCGATGATGATTTATTATTTATGGAGTTATTTTTTGTAGAATTTCGTTAAGATTTTTCATCTATCCTGAAGTAGTTTTTGTAATCAGCGTCTTCAGCAGTAAGATGTATTTCTGTAACCATTGTTTCACCCAGCGCCTTTTTCTAATTTTTCTTCAAAGTTAAGACTTCAAAGTTGAGACAAGGGATACCATAATTTTAACTTTATGTAGATCCATGATTGTGCTCAGAATATACATGTGTACGCGGCGATTACTATAACACGGACTGACGAAATCAAGATTGAACGTGTAATGTCGTAGCGCAATCCATCAATCTCTGTGATCGTTGATTTTGATCGCGGATCGCGATCTAAATTGACTTCTACGGCCGCCTAAACGCTCCGGTCAAAATAAGTAGTTACACGGGAATGTGTTTACGAGTTGCGAGAATTGAATTCAGGAATGATGATAAAATTGTTTATAGGGATTTTTATTTTTTTTCGCGATTGAGTAGTTTCATCTTGGAATAATATTATTCAGTACTGAAGAGCAAGCAAGGATGCAAAGCGAAGTTTATTACTAAACAAAGCGCCTCTGCAACAGACGGGCTTCTGGAATGGTTACAAACCAGGAAAGAACAGGAAAAGGTGCTCACTAAAAAAAGGTATTATACCTTTTTTTATAAAAAGATATTGATTTCTTAAGATACACGGCAGGATTTGCATTTAGAAAAAATAAAACTCTTACACGCAAATTAAACGCAATATACATATTTTTGTAGTACCCAATACAAATTGAGAAACGCAGTGCCTGTCTGCCAACTGAAATGAAATAAAATAAAGCATATCATTTCAAATAACTGTACTGGAGATCAATGACGTTCATTATATAACTATAACAATCTCTAAGAAAAATTCCTCAAAAAACGTCCGAGCGGCGTTGACACAGATGACATTAACAAATTCGTTCAAATTAACACCTTATCTCGTGGTAGTTAGCGTTTAATGTCAATTGTATACAACTAAACGGAAACTCTGCCCAATACTTGCGTGGGCAGACTTTTGCTTCGGACAATATTTTGAGCGTGAATGGGAGTAGGCGTTTTAATTACTCTATGATGGGAGTCTAGTTGTATATTGAACGTCATTGACTGGAGATTCTGTGTTTTGGTTGTTGTCTCTGCCAATTTATTGTTTTTTTATTCATTTTATTTTGAATGACCTCTTACTTCTATGTATTTTCACTTTATTAAGTGTTTCTGTAAAGTATGTTTATAAATAAACCATTCAATTTTAAATTATAATTTTGTTACTTATAACTCAAGTGTTTAAGCTACTTAAGATTAATCGGATCAATGTACCTATCTGATGTTGTCCGATATAAATAAATATCTAATATTATAAAGAGGAAAGATTTGTTTGTATGTTTGTATTGAATAAGCTCCGTGATTACTAAACCGATTTGAATAATTCTTTTACTGTTGGAAAGCTACACTATCCCCGGTGAACATAGGGTAGTTTTATACCGTAACCCCCCCGATGGGCCATCACCTTGTCGCGGTGGGGGGGCTTAGTAGCCGGGTGGGCTCCGGTGAACTAAGAATGGCCAAGTAGGCGGACCGACAGGTCTGCCTGCGACATGAGGGGAGCGGACAGTATCCATTACTGTCTGCTCAGCGCGCCCTCGGGCGCGAGGTGGGGGCCGCGGTGCGCAACCGGTTGGAGGGGGCCGGTGTTACGTTGCCGTTCCCCCTGCGCATCGGCGGCCCAAGCGGGGCCACACCGCAGGTTGTGGCATGGCGGAGGTACAGGGGGCCAGTAGGCCCCCCGTGTCGGGCGGTAGCTGCCAAGTGCTGCTCCCCACCCTCCAAAGCGGAGGGTGCGAGGGATCCGCTGGTAGTGTCACAGATGCAAGGCTATGCCGATTCCTGTGACACTACCATTAAGGCGCCTGTTGGGCACTGTGGGGTTTAGTGGGTATACCTACCCCTCGAGTAGGAGAGTCCCACATAACCCTCTGACGGGTGGTGTTGTTGCTTCTCGCCAGCACCACCTGGCCGAGGGTATGCGTAACGCATTCCCCACAATAAAAAAAAAAAAGTTTTATACCGTAAAATTGGGAGGAAGGGAGGGATATTTAAAAAAAGAAATGACGCGCGTGTGAATCCGCGGAGGGAAGGCTAGTTTATTACTCAAAAACATTGGCCATAATTTTACTTGATAAATAAAATCTTAACATTTTATAATTTCTTGAATGAAAATAATGGTTAAGATATGTATTTTCAATTCGATTCGAATGCGTAATATCTATCTTCAAATACGAGTACTTGTTCACCTATCCAAAGATGTGGTTGTTCCAAATAAGTGCTTACACAAATAACCTCTATGACTCCCGATGGCTCCCTAAAAAATCAGGGACTTACATGGAAAACCTCTCGAAGCTGAATTTTTTTTCGCTGTTGTTCTCCCAACCTGTTAATGTCCTATAGCATGTATCGCTACCAACATCACCTTTTACGACAGGCAGGAAAAATAGATTCCTCAAAAACGTGTATTTTTAGTTCCCTACCTGAAGAATCTGTATAAAAGCTTTCTGTTAATTTCAACCTATTATTTTCATGCATTTGCCAAATGAAAATAACAGGTTGAAATTTAAATAAAGTTTTAGAACTACTACTACTTAGTTTTGACCGCCTCCGTGGAACAGTGGCTGAGCCGCTTGGGTATAAAAACACGGAGGCGAATACTTGTTTTAATTCATCCCCCGTCGTCCCACATTGCAATAGCTTGTACTATGAGTGCATTCTGCATAGACATGTTCATACACACAAATGTCTGTACCGTGCGGAGATCGAATCCGCGACCTCTTTATTGGTGTAATAGCCGACTTCTCAAAGATTACACCAACTGCTTAAAAATATTATATACTAGCCTTCCGCCCGCGGTTTCTCTCGCGCGTAATTTCTTTTTTCAAATATTCCCCCGCCCACATTTCCGGGATCAAAAGTAGGTACCCTATGTCACCCGGGGATAGTGTAGTAGCTTTTCAACAGTGAAAGAATTATTCAAATCGGTTCAGTAGTTTCGGAGCCTATTCAATACAAACAAACATAAAAACAAACAATCAAATCTTTCCTCTTTATATTAGTACTAGCGGCTGCCCGCGGTTTCACCCGCGTGTTTCCCGGTCCCGTGATCAGTATTCTCTCTTAGCGGATGCCTACGTCATAACATCTACCTGCATGCCAAATTTCAGCCCGATCCGTCCAGTGGTTTGGGCTGTGCGTTGATAGATATCTATGTCAGTCAATCAATCAGTCAATCAGTCAGTCAGTCACCTTTGAGTTTTATATATATAGATAGATGTGGACATGACACTAATGGCTTTTCTATTTCCAGTTTGCAGTCAGCCCCATGTATCAAATTATCCTTTTTCCAGGCCACAGTCAGTAATTAGCGGTTTTGAATGCTTCGAGTAATTGAAAAAGAGTAAGGAAATACCACGTTTTCCTTCCTTCGTCAGCGTAGAAATAAGTTAGAGCATAATACAGAAAAATACGGCGGAAAATGGAAAACTGTGACATTAGGTATTTGCCGTACCGCCTGTTGCACGATGCGATGTATGAAGTACTAGATGTGGCTTATAAAGCAACCCTATATACGGGCCAGTTTCAACATCAACAGAAAATCTTGAGATAATTTATTTATCAGGTAAAAAAAATGTTTTTTTTTTTTTGGAAAACAAATGAGCATCTATGCTAACTCACAGATATATGAATTAGCAAAAACTTATTTGTTAGTTGTGAAATTGGCCCTCAGTTTCAATTTGGTTTCGACGTCATTTCGGACATTTTTTTATTTTGTCAAGTAAAATATTCAGTTAGTCTACTGGAAATGTTCCTTAAACTAGTACACCACGGACAAGTAACTACTGTAGTAAAAATATGCCTTTCCACTCTTAACTTCGTAATATAACATTTTCTAAAGTATATATTAACCCTTTCCCCGCCACGCTTTTTTCCGAAAATAGTGCCCCACAAGCCACGACCATTAAAAAAAAATTCCAAAAAATTATTAGGTTATACTCAACTCATTCAGGCAAGTAAAAATACGTTTCTTGATCATGTTTTTTTGTCTGATATATCAGACATTGGCGTGGTGGGCACGAAAATGGTTTGTCTGATATATCAGACATTGGCGTTAAAGGGTTAATAGTTCTGTATAACGCCTGTAGCGCAACGCCTTTATTGCGTGTGCGTCAAAGGCGTTTTGTTCCGCGTTCGCTTCGCATCCGTTGCGGTGTGCTATACAGGCGTAAGAAACATTAGTATGTCTCTTCTAGTAAGACGCAAGATCTTTACCGCAGCCCATGATGTTTGGGCGGGCGGTTTATAAGCGGAGGGCGGGACAGCGCGCCCGCAGTCGCACCGGCGGCCGCCCAAGCTGTGCCCCATTGTGTCCCACCTTGTCCCACGGTGTCCCACTGTGTGATAGTTGCGTCGTGACCGCGCGTTGCATACGTGCATTCATTTGCTTGTGATTTAACAGAGTGTCAGGTAAGTTCAAGTGTTCTTTCAATCATTTTAGAATTTCTTATTTTTAGAGCATTTTTAACCGACTTTAAAAAAGGAGGAAATTCTCAATTTTGTATTTATGCTTGTGTTATCTTATAACTTTTTACTGTCTAAAGCGATTTTAATATTATTTTTACTTCGAAATTACTTAGTTTTATCTTTAAAAAAGATAGGACGAGTTGAGTGTTGAGGAAGTAAACCAATCGGATCTTGGTTTATTTTATTTTTTATCCATAGCTCTTAAAAACTACAAGTCCTAATAAAAAGTTTACTATACAAACAACAGCCAGAAGCGGGTTTTACTTATGTATTGTAGTATTTTTACAAACAGACGATAAAGCTACAGCTGCACGCGTTTATAAATTTTATAATATGCCAACTGAATTGATAACCTCTGTTCGAATAAAAAATGAATAAATAAATAAAATCGTTATTTTCCGAGAGGTACAGAGCTACACGCATTAGTAAATACATTTCGCTGATTATTTTTCATAAGGTATGATAGATTTTACCCTATAAATCAGTTAATTTTGTTAAGAAAGATGAATCTTAGATTGTTATATTTTAATCCGCGAACAAAATATCTCTTGAAACTTAATTGGAAGCGGGTTACCTTACTTCATTAGTAAATTGCACTAGTGTTGAATCCGAGACGGTTGCTAGTCTTTAAACCTAATCCTAGTTTTGAATAATATTATGAAAATGAACATAATATGTAAGTAAGGCGGGTACCCGGTTTGAATCCGGTACCCGGCGGATCTGGCACTATTTCAGGATCCGGCCGGGTATATAATAATTGCGCCGAATACCCGGCACTGACGGGTAATCAGGTCTAGGACAAAAAGTTATTTTAAAAACGGACATTTATCAAAGTAAATTATTGTGAAGAAATACAAGCTGTTCAGCACGATCTGGGTTAAGTCTGTTGCGCTTTTTCTCAGAGATATTACCAGCCTCCGAAAAGAGGCGTTCACATATACGGAGCTGGCGGGAGAGGTTAGATATCTAATCGCGAGACTCTTTATAATAGGGGAGTGATTGACCCATATTATCAGCCCAGCACTTATAGGGAATTATATCTTGACTGTACCGTCAATCACGCCCAAACAGGGAAGTGGAATGTACGTCTTCTCATGCCGGGTATTTTTGCCATATACTTGCGCCGGGTACTCGGTTGCCGGGTACCCGGCAAAAGTAGGATCTGGTGCATCTCTAGTAAGGATGCTGTGGTAGCCGATTGGTTTCAACCTTCGCTTTTTAAGCGTGAGATCTATGTTTAAAATCTCGGCGAGCACCTTTGGATTTTCTACATGTTATGTGCGTATTTACCACTAGCTTGGCGGTGACGGAAAACACCGTGAAGAAACCTGCACATTTGAGTCATGTATATAATAGCCATGATCGAATTGGTTTAGTGTCCCTGTTAAGAGTAACGGAGGGCAGATGGCAGTCGTGCAAGCGAAGCGAAAGAAAAAAAATAAGGAGGCTATTTCACGAGACTATGGAAAATGTTACCTTCCGCGGCTTCCGCCGGATGTTTAGTAGTTAGGGAATACCCAAGGTTTTATGGGTAAGCTGCTGGACGACATATTTCCTACTCCAGGATAACCCACACACATGCGTAATGCACTATTTATGGAGGTCGCGCGGATAACAGAAATAGAAGTGTTTTGTTTGTCTTTCTTTTACGTCGTTACAACGCAATGACGATTCGGACATTTTCTATTGGGACACTGTGTCCAAATTGACACGTTCTTATATTTTTTACTGGCGATTAGGACACTAATAAACAGAGCTGCTTTGTACAGTTAGATAGAAAACTATTAATAATTTTTCCACAATTATTTAAAAAAAAAAGTAAACAACAACAACTTGACGTACCTACAGTTCTAAGCACGTCAGACTATACACTTGTCCAAAGTGTACCACTTTGTACCACTCTTATGGGGGCATAAGTGCTATTATCGAACAGCAAGTTTCGAAATGTGCCGTTGACCGTACTATATTAAACAAGTATGAGTATGAAATATTTGAGAAAGTAAGAAATAAAAAACAAAAACCCATCGGAGGCAGAAATCGACTCGGATAGATATAATTATGTTAGAAGAGAGTTCCGCTACGATTCGCATGCACCTGCCTTAGCTTCGTAGTTTATCTTTTTTTAAGGTGTTCCCTCACACCGGCAGCATTCGCGTGTAATGTAACGTTGCAGACTCGAGCATTACATCAGTGAAGGAGGAGAACCGAGCATTACAATGCGCACCTTGTAATGATACAATGTGTAATCAATCAATTACACGCGAACGTTCGTCGGTCCGGGAGGTAGTATTGTAATGTAATGTTCGGAAGACGAATCTATAATGTTACATTACATGCGAATGCTCCCCGTGAGGGAGCGCCTTTACCCTGTTTTTTTTTTTTATTTCATCGAATAATCAGCAAAATTTTAAAGCTGTTTTAACTGTCTGTATCGTCAGTGAAAAAATATTAATATTAAAAAGTGTCAATTCAGACACTGTGTCCTAATCGGTCAGCAAGTCGTAGTAATTGACCAACGTACCAGAGATGTATAGACGACAGCACATCAGACTACCCTAATCTGTCAAATGTTTACTGCCAATTTTCAGCTTTATTTACTTCAAATAGAGTTTTCTTTCGGTTGAAAATTTTTGACAGATTAGGGTAGGTCGTCCGTACTTTAATCCCGGAAAACTCCCACGTTGATGCGGGATAACTTCGTCGTCGCATCGTCCACGCGGGCAAAGCTGCAGGCAGAAGGCTAATGATATAAAAAAATATGAATGCGCACGTCATAATGAATTTAATAAAATTCACTATGAATGTGTTGAAGATTGATGTTTGGGTATAAAATATATTGACCTTACGGGAGGCAAAACTTACTGAATCTTACTTTAGACATTCTTTAACATCACTTTTGTTTGTTAATCATACACATCATACAATTCATACATAGAAACACACAGACCAATACAAACAGACATGTTTATGCACAAAAATGTTTGAATCGTGCGGAGGTCAAACCCACGACCTGTCTAATAGTAGACTTTACAACCATTACACCGAAGCGGTCGTCGATTCTGATAAAATTTAATACCGACATATAATAGAACTTGCGAAAAGACATAGGCTACTTTTTATCCCGGGATAAAAATAATTATTTGTTTCTATTTCTGTTAGAAATAGAAGTGTTTTGTGTTGTCATTCTTTTACGTCGCAATATTCGCAATGGAGCAACAGATTGGCGAGATTTTTATCATGGGGATAGGTGGAAGATACACAATGACAGGCCACATTTTTATTCCTGGATATCACATTTCTGCGGGACATAAAAGTAGTTGTAGACCCTAGAAAGGCCATAAAACAGATTCCATATCCCGGAAAACTTGATGGCCCAACGTTTAGCCGAGGTACACTTCCTGTAAAACTTAATATCCCGCAAACAAAGCCTGCGTCACAGTTATGTTTTATAACAATGTAACGTGATGACAATCCAGACCTATGGCTTAGTGGACTTATCCCTAGGATGCCGGCATCGTCACTGTGTAAATTGTATTTATAGTTTTCAGATGCAATGTGATCTGTATGCACACAGATTGAATTGTATTTCGTGCCTTTTCATACGTGTCTTGCATAAATAACTACAAAATGACATTTGAAAGGCTGGCTTCATGTTGCGTTGCGGGGGCAAAGCTGGGGGTGGACAGCGCGAATGAACTTTCAAAATATCGCCGGGGTAGATGACACTAAACTTGATCTGTGCTATCCGCCCTGTTAAAAATTTTGCCGGGGTGGATGACACTTAATCAGTGGTGTGGGTGGCTTGACGAAACGGGGCAGTTCTACCGGGGATAATGAAAAACTTTTATCCCAATGGCCCCGTCAACTGTATCACTTTATGGGAAAATGGTACGTAGTAGTGTGCAAATGGACATTGATTGAAACGAGTATGTTTCTTGCCGGTTCTTTTCGACAGATAATATTCCGAAGTCGTTGGTAAAGTAGAGAGTATTAATATTCCGAAGTCGTTGGTAAAGTTAAAGGGCATATTAAGTTAGAGGGTATATTATAGAGAAAACATGGATAATTTTTACCTGTGTATACAAAATGAAATAACATAAAAATTATTAAAACTGTTTTAGCAGCCCACTTTATAAATATGTACATGAATCGCCAAACTAAAGAAGCGTCCTTATTGGATGTCAAATCAATGTACAAATATTATTCGATATTAATTAATATAAGTGAAGTCAACAAGGGTACAAAATAATAAAAATAGGACGTTTTATATAAAGATTGCTCAATGTCCTCTTAATGTGCCGTTAGAGGATAATTGGTGTCTAATTGCCAGTTATTACCTGATCCTTATTTTGAGACTCATTAAGTAGGTACATCTAAAGAGCTTCCTATTGTTTAAAATAAGTTTGTCGGGTCGTTACATTCTCTGATTCTCTCTATGGTGGATTGTAAAATAAAATCTTCTCATTTTTACTATTTTCCTGTCCAAAATCAGATCAAATGACTTGTGTTTTTGAACTATCTTTAAAAAAGGTTCTGAATTCGCGTTAGGATATGTTTTTTTTATCAAATCGAAGAAAAAGAAAACCTCTCTTTTACGATGAAATAATTAAAAAAGATAAATTATAGACCTCTTTTAAATACCTAAACAAATAATACTATCCCTCCTGGATAAAGTGTTTAATAATTTCCAGTCAAGTTTATTGAAAGAAGAAGAGTGTCCTTGGCCCAAAGGTTGACTGGCAGAGAATGCCATTAGGCATTAGGTCCGCCTTATGTACTCTTGATTGTGAAATAAAGTTTAAATAAATAAAATAAATAAAAAGAGTGACGCACAGCCACAACTTTGAAAATAGAATGAAATTAATCAAAGGAGGAGTTTCCATTCAAAATTGTTTATTAAGTTTTTGCTACCTACTTTATTTTTTTAAGACGACCGATATGTTTTAACGGTTGCTAAGTCGGCGGTTACATGAAAGTCCGCAGGTTCTAGAAAGACCGGGCTGGTCAACAGCAAGGCTGGCACCGGCTCGTCCCAATCGGGTGTGAAGGAGAAACCGGGGGAGTTTAGTGGGTAGTGGATGCTTTAGTCTCGAGTCTCACACACGGCCGCGGGTCTAGCTAGACTGCGGTTATGGTGCATAAACGCATTCTCCTCCGAAAAAAAAAAGGTTCTAAAAGACCAGTTATTACATGGAGCGACTGCCATCTGACCTCCGATGGACCGCCGTAACGTAACCCAGGTAAACTAGACCAATTCCCTCCCTAGGCGCCACCCCGACTTGAGGCCTCTCAACCCCTCTCGAGGCCGGCACTGACTCGTCCCAATTAGTGGGTAGTGGATGCTTTAGTCTCGAGTGCCACTTACACTTATGGTCGCAGGTCTAGCTAGCTGCGGTTATCCTACTTCCTACTAATATTATAAATGCGAAAGTCTGGATGTTTGGATGTTTGTTAGTCAATTACGCCTAAACGGCTAAACGGATTTAGATAAAATTTGGCACACGTATAGTTTATAACACGGATTAGGACATAGGCTATAAATTCTTACGAGAAACGTCTCATTCCCGCGGAATATTTGAAAAAAGAAATAACGCGCGGGTGAAACCGCAGGCGGAAAGCTAAACGCATGCTCCTCCGAAAAAAAGGGAAGCTAGACCAATTGGATCATGGCTACACATACATTCGAATGTAATATAGGTTACCTCACGATGTTTTCCAATCGCTAGGCTACTCGTGGTAGTAACCACGCATTTTTGAAGGTGCGCGAGGTTCGCCGTCGACCACATGCCAAACGTTTGAAATCACTTGGCTGCCACATTTAGCTTTAATCACGATTACCTACCGATAAAAGACCGTCAAGTTACCTATACGTTTTAAGGTAGCGCGATAAATTACTTTGAGGGACCCTTCACCATAATGACTTCGGCTATAATATGCTGCCTCAATTTAGGTTTCTCTCATGAAGGAACCTTTTGTTTTAAGTGTTCAGGCTCACATGTAAGTAGTGGATAATTTTAGACCTTGATTAAAAGTCAGTATTTAACTGTGTCTAGGTCTTGAAGTTTAAAAAATAATACCCATAGGTACTTTGAGCCATTTAAAGGTCCCTGATGACACGGACTAAATATAAAAAAAAAATTTTTTAATTTCTGTATTTTTAATTTCAATAAATAAGATTGTCTCTCAGAGTTGATTTGACGTTGTTTTAATGTAAAACCCATAGTAAAACGTTCCAGCGAACATGCTTGCAATATATCTCAGCTGACACCTGATTGCCCCGGACAAACAAAGCCCCGAGCACAAAGCGACGATCAGGGACTTCCCACTCAAACAACCCTGAGTGGGGGTAGCTCACAGAGATCCATTGGACCTCTGTGGGGTAGCTAGTTCCTTTGACACTTGTACAGTCAATTTTGTAAGGAGTTAAGTGTAGGTATAGTCAATGTAACATTATAGATGTTACCGGCCAAACCCGATTTGGCATAGGCTAAACTAATTAAGTCAACATAGAATATATTATTATAGTGAAAACAAAAAAGGTTTCCAGGATTTAAAAAAATAACCTTAGCCTTCTGACCTATATCCATCTCAGTCGATTTCCCGCTTACTTTAGCCTAGGCCAAACTAGTTTGTCCTGAAATCGGGTTTGGCCGGTAACGTATACATTAATTATGTCAGAAACAACGAAGGTACCACAAATACAGTGACGAACACAAAATGTTCATCACTTATAATGTTGGTACAGGTCCCAGCAAACTTTAGAGGGGGTCCGAGTTCCTGTCGAAATGCACATAAAATATCTCTGCCTAACCTTGGGTTTCGAGGAGCACTTTAAGCTCCTCGCTCCACGGCTGTGCGCCGCCACCGCAGCCCTTGGACGGGTCCTCCCTAATGTGGGAGGCCCAGGACCGAAGTGCCGTCGCCTCTACCTTGGTGTGGTGAGGTCGATGGCACTGTATGGAGCCCCTGTATGGGCGGAGAAGCTGTCCCCACGGCTAAAGGCCCTCTTGCGGCAACCGCAGAGGGTCATCGCGACCCGGGCCGTGAGGGCATACCGCACGGTCAGCCACGGAGCGGCCTGCCTTCTAGCAGGAGTGATCCCGTGGGAGCTCGATGCCCTGGTTCTGGCCCAGGTGCATCGAGTTCGGGTAAATGCGAGGTTGCGGGGGGAGCGACCCAGCCTGGAGGAGGTGGCGCTGGGTCGTGTCCAAGCCAGGGAGGAGGCCCTGGCCAGTTGGGCAGATGCTCTTGATGCCCCGAGTGCCGGCCACCGGACGATCGAGGCGATTCGTCCGGTGTGGAGGGATTGGTTGGAGCGCCAGCATGGCTGCCTCAGCTATCGTCTAGTGCAGATGTTGACCGGACACGGCGTTTTTGGTCATTACCTGCACCGTGTACCCCGTCGGGAGGAATCGCCACCATTGCGGTTCTCTCGATGACACGGCCGAGCACACACTAGTTGAGTGCCCGGCCTGGCAAAACGAGCGGCGCGAACTCCGCTCAGCGCTAGCCGGTGGACACCTCTCGTTGGCAACTATGGTCCAGGCCATGGTTGCCATCAAAAGAGCGTGGGAGGCGGCCGCCACCTCTCGCGAGGCAGTCATGTCGCAGAAGGAGGTAGCGGAGAGGGAACGGGAGCAGGATCCTCATGCCACTCCCCTCCGGCGTAGACGGCCGGGCCGGAGAAGGCGTGCTCACAGGAGTCTCCTCTAGCCTGCGGATGACCTGGCTGCGGGGGTAGCCCCCCAGCGTACGCATTGCACAGGTCGTCCAAGCCAAGTCTGGGGATCAACTCGTTTCTCGGGTGGTCCTCTTAAGGCGCAAACCCTGGCCCACTGCACCAGGCTGGGGTACCCGGGGATGGGCCGGTCAATCGACACAGAGCGGGCACCGGCTCGTCCTCTCCGGGCGAAAGGGGAACCGGGGGAGTTTAGTGGGTTGTGGGACGCTTGGGTCCCGAGTCCCACACACGGCCGCAGGTCTCGCTAGCCTGCGGTTAAGGTGCATAAACGCATTCTCCTCTGAAAGAAAAAAAATAGGTCCCGGCAAACTTCTTGAATATCGGGTCAGGAGCATGTATACCTCTGACCAATAGCGCTCGCGTTCGTTCAGGAGATTCGCTCGCGCTATTGGTCACGCGCAAATGCACGTGCGCGAACTCTCCCCCTCTCCGTCGACCAATGTTCAACAAGTTTGCCGGTACCTGTATTGTTGGTAGGTTTATGACAGCCGGGTCATGCGCATGCATCAATGCGCTGTCATAGAACAGTGGTTACACTGCTCAGGTCCAAAAACACAGAGGCCTTGGGGTCCGATTCCCGCTGAGACTCCAGACTTCTTCTTGTAAATTATTTGTCAAGTTGGTCCATTAATATTTATATATATATATATATTTAAGTTAGTTCCCAACCTGGCTTGTATCGGAAACAATTTACTCGTTTCCCGTTCTTTTGCAGGTAAATAAAAACTTATCAAAGATCCAATATTTCTCAGTTGTGACAGCACAATGTAATTGTACAACAGTGAGAAAAGTGCCGATTTGACAGCCTTAGCAAGTGAAGATCAGAGTCTGGCAATACCGAAAGTGTCCGAAGATCAGGCACAGGCGTTTTTCACTACCAATTTCCAGATCAACCCAATCGCTTTGGTCCAACCCGAGGTCGAGATTTGACTTGCGGCCGTCGGTTTAAAGTGCAACCCACTAGCCAATTCACCACGAAGGCAGTCACCGGATTATTGTGTCTCGCTGGCAAACCGTTTACTGTGCATGGTTAATTGGGTCGCGTTCAAAATAAAGTTTAATTTTAGATCATTGAGCGCACTTTGTCGCGCTAATAAAATGAAACCAATCAATTTCGATAAGCCCGCCCTTTTTCAACAAAATGAATTTGTTTCTGTTTTGTGTTACTAAAATAGTTATTTATTGTGACAATTCATTTATATAAATAGCATAATGTCATTCATTAAGTAGTTTAAGTATGGTTTTATTAATTTGTGGACTTGCACCATTATATGTATGTACATATACGTAATAGGAACAATCATACTATGAACAATATACTCGTATGTTAAGTCTACTTAATTAAAACGGAAGTACTTTGTCATCTTTCACGAAGGAGTATGTTTAGGGAGTAGTGGAGCGAAAAATAGGACACATTGCATAGAAAAAAAATGGTACCTATAATTTGATATCACACCTTCCGCCCGCGGTTTCATCCGCGCGTAATTTCTTTTTTCAAATACCAAGCGCCATCGAAACAGTCAATGAGTTGTATTTATAAGCTCCAAGTCGTTATTGAGTTAAATTTTACTCGTTAAGAAGAAAGAGGAGACTCAACAGACGTTTTTAACCTTAGTCCTAGTACCTTTAGTGTGTTTTTAGCATGGCAAAGTTAAATGGCGAATTGATTGATAGGTAAGTAAAATGACAGCGGGACCCTTGAGGGTACGTGACAATCGAAGGCTTAGTATTGCTATCAGCAAACTTGTTGAACATCGGTCGTCGGAGAGAGGAAAAGTTCGCGCATGTGCTCTGCGCGTGACCAATAGCGCGCGCGAATATCCCGAACGCCCGCGCGCGCTATTGGGAGGTAAGCTTCTGACCAATAGCGCGCAGGCGTGTCAAAATTCCTGTTCTGCGCAATCACCACCAGATATTGAAGAAGTTTGCCGGGGCCTAGTACTGCCCATGGAATTCACGCCTCAGTAAACTTTTAAATTTCCTAAAACAACAGTTGAAGATAGGCGGGAAGATAAAGGTGCTAGCTTAACTAGTTGTTTATTCCTTGGTCGATTGGTTTTAAAACCCACTAATCCCTCTTCCTACTAATTTTATAAATGCGAAAGTTAGCTAAGATGGATGTTTGATACTGTTTCACGTAAAAAACGAATGAACGGGTTGAGATCTGAGGCGGCAAACGAGCCGGCGGGTCGCCTGGTGGTAAGCAGCCCATGGACATCTGCAACTCCAGAGGGATTGCTATGGGGGTATGGGGGGTGTGGTGGGCCTCCGGCACTCTCACAAACCAGACGAAACACAATAGAAGTCACTTTTATTTCACGGTACTGTACTGTAAAACAGCTTGGCTCTACTACTACTACAAAATATAGCTTGAAAATACCCCACCAAAACATTTTCATGTAAAATGTTGCCACAGCAATGCACTGTCAAAAAGTTAACAGATCTTATGTAGAGCCAAGCTTTTAACTCAACACGCCAGCCCTAACTCTACAAGGCCTAACTTTACAAACTCTACACCTTAAAATATGTGGCCCTTGCGCTTTGCTTGGTTCGTCTTGGCAGGGGCATTCCCGTGCCCTGACATTTCTATTTTTTTTCCATAATATGCCTTCAAAAGATTATTTGTAAATCATTTTTTAATCCGACTAGAAATTAAAGTGAAGATGAATATGAATATGGCGGAATACGTTGAATTGTATTTCAGTCTATTTCGAACAATATACAGATCCTTTAAGTGTGGAGACAACTGGGCATTGTGCGAAAGAAATCCGCAGTATTTTTCCAAGGATTTCACGGGAGAAAATTGCGGCATTAAACGCTTAGTCAGCGACTTTGAGCGCATAAAATAACTAACTAGTAACATAGTAACTTTACCATGTTATTCAGTTGAAAATGTTTTCATAAACAATACTTACTAGTTGCTTTCTAGTAAAAAAACTTTTAAAAATTTCACAGCATTTTGACCCCTTCTTAACTAGTTAAAACTTACATTGAACTAAAGAGCTTTACTCGTACCTTGCTTAACACACGTCCAGGAATATTTAATATTTTTTTACATTTAATTCCACTGTGGCGGTTTTGACTACATCACAACGCGTTTCCCTGCGAAACCCTACCCCGTGTGTCACCGTATAATTTTTTAGACTATCCGTCAACTCGCTCGTGATAAATTCATTTCGGATGCGAAACGTGGCCTTTGTGCTAGACCAAATTCAGTACTCCTTTTCCACTTTGCTTAAGTGCTGGTTTTTCTTAGCCCCTATCTAAGCAAATAAAAGGTCTGATACGTGAAATGGAGGCTAATTCAGGCTTTATTAAGAAAAAGCGCCTAATCCTTACGTGTCCTAATGAATATGAAACAGGACCAGGATTTGCGACTGCATAACATATTGCATTTATTAACGATCCTTTTATTTGTATCCAGGAACAAGTAAAAAAATATGTTGTATAAAAATAAAGAACAAAATATAAATGTTAAATTTTTGTTTAAAACCTGACGTTTCGATTGTTTTACAGAAAAAGCTTGCTCTTTGTCAGTGACTAAAAAAGTAACATTTTAATGGTCTTTTTACACATAAGTCTTGTGCCATCTTTCTTAGTCTTTTTTTTTTCGCCGGTAGATTTTGCTTGTACGGCACAAAGGGTTTGAAACTCAACATTGTAGGTTTGTATTTTTACAGCGTTTTAACCCCTCGTTTGTACTGGACGTGATTGATTTAGTTAATTAACAGACCAAGGAAAAATAGTTTTGAGTTTTTCAAAGCAATTTAATGTTTGCACCTAATATTGCTGATCGGCGTTTTTTCGTGGTCCTACTAACTTGTGCTACTACTTAGTAGGACCACGAGGGAGACCTATTTCTGTCTGTCCTATTATGTGACTACAAAAAAAGTAATTAATTATTTATACCACCTGCACAACGATATTTAAATTCGTTGCACCTGCATTATCCGCTGTTTCCTCGTGGTCCTACTATTTTACGATACCTACTTATATTTATAACGACGACTTGATTTAAATGACATTTACAGGGTAAAGCCAGATGCCAGATAGACTTTTTCTGTAAATACATTCTGTAGATCAGACCGATACAAACAGACATGTTCATGGAAAAGAAAATATTGTTTCATGCTGAGATCTCTATTCCTCTAGTGTATAAGCCTATTTACGAAATACCTAATGTGTATCAGTCGCTCTACAAGTCATTCCTCAACAATACATCATCATCATAAAACACAACTAAATAGATACATCAAAATCTACTCGACCGGTTACGCTTAAACTTAAATGGAAAAAAACCTCAAAATTTGTAGACCCAGTAAAAAGTTGTAACTACTTTTAAAAAACCATACAATCGAATTGATAACCTTCTCCTTTTTCTGAAGTCGCTTTCACTTATAAAAATTATTCCGTCATACAGAAAGTCGGCCTTTTTTCTCTTTAAAAATGCGAGTCAAAAACTGTCTCAATCGCGATCCCTCAACTGAGAACTCATCTCCAACAACAATTATCTAACTAGATACCCACTTACCTTATTCATATTCCAAATAAGAATAACAATTTCTCAAAGTCGAGCCTACAAAGGGTAAAAATTGGCTGTGCCTAAATAGCTCGCTTAAATATGCATGAACATTTTCTTTTCTTTTTTTTTTGAGACGTTATGGCGTATGATGAGTGCCAGAAATTCCTCATCTCAGTTCATTAGTTTATTAAAGTGTGAGTTAGACAATTTTAAAATGGATCTTTTGGTCGGGCGGATCTTTTGAACAATTTATTTTTACTAATTCCAAAAAGGTAGTTTTTGATGATGTTTATTGTCATAGATATTGGTTTGCTTACACCAATATAGCTGACAAGGACGCCCTTATTGAAAAACATTTCATACGTTCAGTCTGTTACGAAAAGGATGAGGTTTGCTTCCGTTATTACAATCCAACAACACTTGTAACAAAATGAACGCAGGATTCTTTGAACTTTATGCTGGTTAATATCACGACGCGACGTCTACGTATGTACGGTATGACGTCTTACTCGATGACGAAGCTATTCAGCTATATTATGGCCCATATAAGGTTTTCAGATTCAATCCTCAGGTTTGATAAAGTCTGTTTCTTTTTTTAACCGACTTCAAAAAAGGAGGAGGTTCTATGTTCGACTGTATGTATTTTTTTTTTTTTTTTTTTTTTTATGTATGTCCGTCGATTTCTCCGTCAATTGTGGACCGATTTAAATAATTCTTTTTTTATTTGAAAGTGCATAGTTCCGAGGTGGTCCCATTGTCACCATGTCAGGATCTGATGATGGGATCCCGGGAAAATCAAGGGCAAACCTCAAATTTTATAGGCGCACACTACGCGTTACTTGTTTTTTCTGAAGCCATTTAAGTTTTTGCGTCCTATAGACATCACTTTATGTTGATGAGCTAATGATGGAAGGTACAACTCCTTAACGGTTAGGAGTTAGGGGATAATTCTTTCAGTATTGTAAGAATATGTGGACCGTTATTTGTATTTCATGTACTTTTGCAGCTAAGCTGATGATGGAAGGTACAACTCCTTAACGGTTAGGAGTTAGGGGATAATTATTTCAGTGTTGTAGGAATATGTGGACCGTTAGTTGTATTTCATGTACTTTTGCAGCTAAGCTGATGATGGAAGGTACAACTCCTTAACGGTTAGGAGTTAGGAGATAATTATTTCAGTGTTGTAGGAATATGTGGACCGTGAGTTGTATTTCATGTACTTTTGCAGCTAAGCTGATGATGGAAGGTACAACTATGATGATGGAAGCTAAAGGGTACGACTTCTTAATTCTTATGTCCCTCTTGCGGGCTGCATCTTTAGTTGGTCTACTGAATGGTGCTGAACACTTAATGAATACCTAATATTGTCAAATAATACAATTCTACTATTTTACTCGTATTTTCGTTATCAATATTATGAGAGAGTTTTACTCACTCCTACGTATTATTCACACTAAAAATAGAAAAATAACCAAACTTTTTAAAAAAAAATTAAACCGACTTCAAAAAAAAAAAAACAAAAAAAAAACTACCTAAAAACACTGAAAAGCAAAAAATAATTTTAATAAGACATTCATCAAATGCGCTTATTGTCTAAGCCTATTAATAACATTAAATTGTGTTTACGTGCTAGGTAGGTACCTACTAATCTGTTTGAAGTCGGTGCCAAGCCAAAGGTAATGAAAAATGATACATACCTAATAATTTATGTATTATACAGGGTTACAAATAATCCGCGGACGTAGGTACGTAGTCTGGGTACCTACTATTTGGCTTGGCACCGACTTCAAACAGATTAGTAGGTACCTACCTAGCACGTAAACACAATTTAATGTTATTAATAGGCTTAGACAATAAGCGCATTTGATGAATGTCTTATTAAAATTATTTTTTGCTTTTCAGTGTTTTTAGGTAGTTTTTTTTTTGTTTTTTTTTTTTTTTTTTTTTGAAGTCGGTTTAATTTTTTTTTTAAAAAGTTTTTAAATTAATAACTTAAAGACATTTATAACAGCGGGTCATTACATAACTCAGGTCTAGTTGGACATTTTCCCAACTAACTCCAATGACTAGTTACCACTTTCACAGGAGGAATTCTTTGTCATGACAGCTTTGGCTACAACGGCAATCAATGCGGGAAGTCAGTACCCTTAAAATGTAAGGTTCGAAAATCAGACTAGCTTGCACATTAAGCGATGCTACATTGTTAAGCGTATCAAGCCGCAATAGCTATTAACATCAGGTGGGCTACAGGTACCGGCAAACTTGTTGAACATCGGTCGACGGAGAGGGGGAAAGTTTGAGCATGTGCACTTGTGCGTGACCAATAGCAGGCGCGAATCTTCCGAACGCTCGCGCGCGCTATTGTTTAGAGGTATGCTTCTGACCAATAGCGCGCAAAATTCGTGTTCTGCGCAATCCCCACCCGATATTTAAGAAGTTTGCCGGGGTCTATACGTGTCTTTTTTTTCTCAGAGGAGAATGCGTTTCTGCACTTAGTCGCAGGCTAGTGAGACCTGCGGCCGTGTGTGGCAGTCGGGTCTAGAGCGTCCCACTACCCACTAAACTCCCCGCCTCCCGTTCCTCTTCACACCCGAAGAGGATGAGCCGGTGTGGCCATGCCTGCGTGCCAACTAGTAACACAAAATAAATGTTGAATATTGCAGGATGTGTTCTGGAAGTAGACTGTGGTGCCGGGCGCTGGTAGGAGCGGTTCTGGTGACGCTCGGCGCGTCTCTGGACCTGTACGACCAGCCAAACGGCTTCGAGGATCTATTCTACCAGGTATTCACAACAATTTTCTTTTATGGAAGGGGGAGGCCAAGACGAAACAAGCGAAGCGCAAGGGCCACATATTTTGACTAAGGTGTAGAGTTTGTAGAATTAGGGCGTGTAGAGTTAGAAGCTTGGTTCTATATAAGATCTGTTAACTTTTTGACAGTGCATTGCAGTGGCAACATTTTACATGAAAATGTTTTGATGGGATACATATTACAAATGTGCCACCTGATGATAAGTGACAAGGTCAGATTCGTTGCTCGCCTTTGAAAGAATGGTGGAGGGAGAAGGACTCTAATAAAAGAGGATGGTGAGGATTTGGGTAAAAGTGGGGCGGATTTCAGTCTCGGGCAGATTCTTCAACCAAATCAAGCGCAAAAGCCAAGATCTTATTTTAAGCATGATACATAGGACTGGTACTTTCCCGGTCGAGCCTTTCGTTAATCTAAAAATTAATAACAATCATCAAAATAGGTACATTTTGCCTGACAGACAAGATTAGCTGCAGCATGTCTCTACGCCGAGTTGGGCCAAATTTATTCGAATGATCAATAACGAATGAATAAATTGCTATTTCGTTATTGACGAATAAAATCACGAATAAGTAAATTATTCGTAGGTTTATTTACGGACAATTTATTCGTGAATGAATTATTCGCGAATAATTATATTGCGAATAAAATTTTATTCGAATAATTATCCAGATAACAAGTTATTCGAATAATGCCAAAATCTGTCTCTACGGCACAAAGGAGTGCATTCCAATAGCAACTACAATTAGTGTGAATGTTGTTTTTTTTTTCAGGACGGCAACGATATCGACACTGGCCCTATGGACACTCGCCCTGGGCCCCACTTGAATGACGTCATGCTAAGAAAAATCATCCAAGCCCTACAGTTGCATGCGCCAGAGGAAAAAATACCATACAGGTATACTTTATTTATTTTAACCCTACAACTACAACATCCAAATTTAGTTAAATGAACCACAACAAGGGTCATGGGTGACCCCATTAAAAAACATGATTAGATACGTACAAAATATCAAACTTTAATAACTTTTAACAATTCTTACAAGTTTCTTGGGATATGAATGGACTATATAAGGAATAAAATGAAGTAAAAATCTTAAAATCTAGACACATTGATGACAAATAGGTAACCTGTGTTGTGCACATATATTTTTGGAGCACTTAACACATTTCTCTCTGCCCTTCCTATCTTTGGCTCTAGTGCATAAATAGCAGCGGGAACTTGAAGTTGATCAAGCTTGGGCTACTTGAGCACTGTTTTCTTCATCTACTTCCAAAACATGAAGCATCTCCATGCTTCACGTTTTGGGAGTAGAACTGAAAAATCTGAAAAATCTCCGAACCTAAAGAGCGTGCGCACGCCGCCATGCGTCACGGGCCACTGATTACCAATTATGGAAGGTACCTAGACGCACAGGATTGTAGGTGCAAAACTCGCTAAATTAAAATAAAAATACTTATGTGTGGGGTCACCCATGACCCCATGTTGTGGTTCTAGGGTTAATAAGACATACGAAAAGACGAACTTTCATACATGAAATGTAAATTAATAAATAGGATTTAAAAAAACTACTTGCTAAGTACTGCCTTACAGGTTGCCACGGCATGGAAACGTGAACAGTAAAAGAATTAAAAAAATAAGTAGACCTAGGATTAAACTGACACTAATCGCTCGAGATATTCATTATAATTTGCGCTTTATGGAAATATCAATGCCACATGATAGACAACTAATTAAACTGTCTTTGTTATTAAAGTTAGGGTCACCACCCACGTTGTTTTTGCTCTAGGCGTCAAAGTGGGGCGTCATTGAATAAAAAATCGTATCATATAAATTAATACAAAAAATTAAGGAATCCTTTGTAGCGTTGGTATAAAAGAGGATAAAAATATTACGTTATTAAAACAGGGCTAAAATGTTTCAAAAGGATGAGATGACGTATATCTTTTATTCCAGAAACACCCAGTTACCAAGCGAAGCTTACGAGATCCGGCTGCAGCAGCGTGCGCCTGAGGAGGTGGACATCAAAGGCTCCGTGTACAAGAGGCTGGCAGAAGTCTACGGATCCTCCCACCACCTGGGTTACAAGAACAACGACTCCACGAGGCCGCAGCAGAAATGGAAAATTAAAAAGGGGAAAGCAATAGGTAACTAGAGCTATTAATCATGGCGGGTACCCTCGGTTTGCCCCTCTCAGGTGGAATGAGAAACCGAGGGAGTTAAGTGGGTAGTGGGGCGGTCTCACTTCGTGTTGAGTCCCCGACACGACCGCTGGTCTGGCTAGCCTGTGGTTATGGTGCTTGAAACCACTCTCCCCCGCTCAAAGCAAAAAAGAAAGAGAAAAATAGGTAGCTATTAATTGTGATTTTATTTCAAAAGAGAGATGCAAACGAGCGAAATTGACAAATAATGGTGCGGGTGTTTTATTACACGAATGCGTGTGAGCCATAGGTATTTGCCTTTATGAAAGAGGTGGCCTTCTGCGTGGAAAATAACCACCAAAAACTGCGGTTGCTAACTAAAATAATATTCACAAATGACGGAAGATCTGTATTAATTGAATTATCTTTTGACGTATAACATACTAATTAACAGTTGAAAACAAAAAAAACGTGTATTTGCAATTGCGCAAACATATTGTAACGTACCTACTTTTTAAACAACCAAAAATTGTAACAATGAAAAAACCGAAAACGTGCTTAGCCTAAGCACGTTTTTTCATTGTTACAAATTTTGTTTTGCCAATAACAATCGAAACAAAAGAATAATTATAATTATTATTACTAATTCAGTAACGTTAGAAAAATTGTTCTGAACAATAATTGAAACTTTGAAAATTTATTCTTATCCAATCAGTCTTAATATAAATAGAATGCATCTTCTGGAATAAAAACACATTTAAAATAATTTTAAGAGTACTTACAACATTTTGAGAAAAACTCTAGAAGACAGATGCACCCACAAAAATCGTTCTTTTGCACCAATTTTGCACTGATTTTGTTTTAACGGGGATGGGACTGGAGAAAAAAGAAGGAGGTCAATGTATGCTGTTTCCGCTAAAATTGACATCTAGATTATGTTCCATAGACGAAATACCACAGATTATGTAAAAACACGTAGAAAGAATTTAAATAAAAATCACTATTAAACTTTCACCCGCGCGCGACTTTGTTCCCGTAAAATCAATGTTTACAAATATGAAAATTTTTCTTAAGTAGGTATAGGTAACCATTCATTTTTGACAAAAATACATACAGTACAACTTATCAACCCCAAAAATACCCAAACGGGTCGAATCCCGTTTTTAGAACCAGCGTAGTTACTAAAAAGAATACGCAAACTCCTAGCACTTGTAGCTAGTTTCTGAGATTTCGTTAAGAGTGTGTGAGTAAGTGACGTTTTGCTTTTATAATTATAATAGAAGATAATGTAATAACAATGACTATTATATTTTATGCGCAGGATCACAGATGGTGTGCTACTTCAAGCTGTGCGCGTTCCGGTCCCCGGCATAGATGCGCCTGCACATACACTGCAATCAGGTTGGACTTCGCTTCCTAACAGAACATCGACACGCAACTTATGACATTTCGTACAAAACTACGCTCCGGGATGAAAACAAAGACATACCTATTTAAGCCTAAGTATTAATTAATACTTGTTGAAGATAGTATTAGCCAAAAGAAAATGCCAAAAAGCAAATATATGATTTTGTTGATAATGTAAAGTTTATATTTACTTAAATTACCAGAAATACTGTAGCTTTAAGAAAAATGCATTTGAAAAAAAGGAAAAACATTTTTTTAATCTTAAAAGTGAAAGTAAAATAGATACTTCAGGGATGGGATGTTTTTTAAGATGCTATTATTTAAAATTCCTTGCTTTATAATATGACACAGTGAAATCTGTGGATGGTACTTATTGCTCATCAATAAAAATTTTAATGTAGATGGAAAGGGTTGGTTCTCATCTACATTATATCAGAACCCGAAAAAGCAATCAGAATCAGAAAAATTGCTGTGTTACAAGCATTGACACAATTTTGGTTTTTATCTATTCTCAATGCGGGTCAAAGACGATAGCACAGACAACTACGAGTAGACATCGAAAAGTGAAAAGTATTAAATTTCAAATCGAGTCATTTGAAATTTCGTTAGTTCCGCTACTCGCCGCAGTGGCGCTCCTTTTTCCGACTAATTATTTCTAGATTCGAATTCAATTTAATTTCTAATTCGTAATCAAGACACATTTATTAGATCATGCCTTATAATAAACTATTTTTTGAATTTCAAAACATTTGTATTAACAACTTAATCTTAATGAAATTAGTTTTTAAAGAATTTTTTTTTTCAAAAAGTTATGTCGTAAGAATTAAATATTTTAATTTGTAACTAAAATTAGGTGTCAAAATAATATGTTCGTCTATAAGTAGAAATAATTATGTTACTCTCTATGTGAATGAAGCTATTAGTTAAGATTCAGAGTTAGATTGCTATAGTTAAATATTTACAATGTATGTTCTATGAGAGCAAATGTTAATTATAATTAATAAATGGTATTTAATATAAATCGAAGCATCTAAAACTGTGTTTTGTAATTTTAAGAATATTTTTCAAAATAAAACAACTTTTGTCCAGTCAATTTGTAGTTAGTTATTATTGTATAATCATTCTCATTTTTTGGATTTTCCGCTAGCAAAAGAGTGCTCCGGCCGTCACAATCTCAGTCACTATGGTCCCTTATGGTAAGCGGCCACTGTGGCCCATTTCACTGGTCGTTTAACTATTTACGACTTCTCCGGTCTTCACAATATACACAAAAATCTTGACTTGCCCTGAATCGTTGGGTTTTGAAGTCACTTTCTCAAAATGTCATCTCGAAAAAATGGGTACGTCGATTCTAATCACGCAATTCGTTTCCACAAACGAATCACGGTGCTTAAACGTCTACTCCGATCGCGATATTCGTTTCACCTATATTGCAATGTTAGATTTTGTCGACTCCGGTCGCGCGATTAGAGTAAACTAAGACACTCGTGCCAGGTTTGTCTCCTTGGATCACGCTAACTGACAGACTGACAAAAGAGTGACCTACCAGCAGTTTTGGACAAGTCTAAGCATTGGTATGAGTCAAGTGCACAAAATCCTTTATGAACATGTAGCGGTCAGGAAGCTGCGTGCCCGGTAGATAGTTCATAATTTGACCGAAGCCCAAAAACACCGTCGTGTTGATTGGTGCCGAGAAATGGTTTAAAAATTTAACGGAGGTGACTCAAATGCTGTGTTCGACATAGGCACCAACAGGTGAAGAAACTTGGATTTACTGTTATGATCCGGAAACCAAAAGACAGTCTGCTCAGTGGGTGTTCCTTCCGAGGAGTGCCAACTAAAGTCAAGAAAGGTCGAAGAGTGGGAGAAAAAAGATGGTGGCCTCGTTCTTCGGAAGGACAAGTCATTACGCGACAATTCTTTTAGAGAAACAGAAAACAGTTACTGCAAAAAGGTACACTAACAATTGTTTGCCACTTGTTTTGGAAGAAGTTCGGCGATCGGCGAAGACTATCTTTCCGTAGGATGGTTCTTCACCACGAAAATGCGCACTCACACACCGCCAGGCGGACGATCGACTATTTGGTTGCCTCAGACGTGGATTACTGGGTCACCCGCCATATAGCCTCGACCTCGCAACCTGCGATTGTTGTTTATTCCCAAAAATAAAAGATAAACTTCGAGGAAAATTTTTTATGGATGCCGAGGAAGCAGTGGATGCTTTTTTAAAGGCCGTCAAAAAGACCCCTAAGGACGAGTGGGCAAAGTGCTTTTTTAGTGGTTACATCGGATGCAGCGATGTTTTAATGTGAATAGACTCCATTTTGAAACCTTATCATGAACTACAATAATCACTTCACGTCTTGCTAGTTAGTTCAGTTTTTGATTTTCTAAGAACTTTCAGTTTGACCCTCGTACCTACATAAATACCCTCTATACACAATAGTACCTAACTATTTTTTATATTTTTAAGTTTTAAACACAATTTGAAATCTTGTGTGATTAGAGTAGACATTATTAATATTATTGTTTATTTGGAAACGAATAACGCGATTGGATTCTATTTTCTCGTACATATTTTTTAGGTGAAACAAATATCGTTATCAGAATGCACCTTTGTCGAGATATCCGTTTCCACTCGCAACGGATCGCGTGATTAGATTCGACGAACCCGAAAAAATTGGTCACTTTAACAGAAAGTCATTTTCGCAAAAGGTCATTTCCTCAGATAGGTAGTCATTTTAGCAAAAAGTCAATTTCGCACAATGTCACTTTCTCAAAACGTTACTTTCGCAGAATTTCATTCACAAAATAATGTGTATTATAAAGTAGATATAATAAATGCTAAAAACCAAGCAGGGTAAAAAACAAAGAAATATTATGGTGTTTATTTACCTTAATATTACCTGTCTCACAAAAATATGCCAAAAAGTGTTTTTGCGTTTATTTCTCTTGTCACATACTGACAGTTATTTTGTTTAATATTTTTATTTGTATTTTGTTTTGTTTTGAACGTAAAACTCCTAAAGTCGTTCAAATACTTGTCAAACCCGCATTAATTTGTAGTTTTTTTTTTGCATGACGCATGGCATAATCCAATGTCAAAGCGGATTTTTATAAAAAATAATAATTTGTTGTAAGTATTATGGTTGTAATAATGACGATCAATTTGGTGTTAGCGTTGACAAGAGGTACCAGGTTCGATCCCTGCAACCGTACCGTACTTACAATACATGGCATGCGGGTCGTTCTACGAGTAGGTTCGTATGTATTGTAAAAAAAAAATATGTATAAGAAACTAAATACTTTAAAGATGCTTACGAATCGTCGGACATTAATGTAACATTAACCCTACCACCGGATTCAGAATTTTATTTTATTTTATTTTATTGACGACAATAAACAATTGTAAAATTTGTCATAATTATGTAAGAAGTACACAAAATATTACGTGCTTATTGTGTACAAATTGATAGCAGAATGTTGCTGTCTATCGAGAAAAACCGGCTAGAAATTTGAGTTACTCTGTAATTTTTACAAAATTTATCAATTTGATACCATCTTCATTTGAATACTGTTACTAATTTAATTAACTAATTATCATGATAAATACCTATGCACTTACTCTTAACTTATCATTGTAGAATACGATATTTGATTTCAAAGAGAAGAAAGCCTTTTGTCCTGCAGATGGGCTAAATTCTTTAATTTTTACTAGGTCCCAGCCGACCAGTTCCTAAAGTGGCACCAGTTCATAAGTATTTAAGACGATGTTGTTGTTGTTACTACAATTATGTTACTAATAATACTGTATATAAACATTGTAACGATGACTCGTTCAATTTGACCATAACCTTAAAATGATACATTACCCTGATACGTTACATTGTACAGTTAAAATAGCCCAGCAACTGACTCACTTCACTTAACCTCTGAATACATGAAGGTAAAAACGGGACCTTAAACTTGGCGACCCCGCTACAATACTTCCTTAAAAACTTACGTAACAACTTTTTTTCTGAAAATAAAAATATGAGAAACCTTTTTATTTTTGGAGATCAACACTATAAACACTTCAGTAGCTTTTTTTTTAAACCCGGAGAATACGTTTGCATACTGTCACCCGCCCGTCTAGAGGAATCCCAACTTCCACATCCTTCAAAGGATGGAGTTTACCCACATAAACCCACGGTGCTGGGAATAGAAGGCTGATGGTGGATTCAAAAAAGTTTCGTCTGCCCCCAGTGGTGGCAGAATTAATTGGTGGGGGCAGGTGGGAATAATCCTCATGAGAGACGGATGGCACCACCACCAGCAAGATACTCCTAGGACTATAAGTAGCAGTCAGTAGATGTTATGACTAACTAAATTATGGATTCTGACTTCAGTTCTGCGAGAGATGTCGGCTTTGCGAAATGTAACATTAAATTCGTCGTATAGATTCGCGACAGGCCACCATGTTGCAACTCTAATTGCATCAAAATAGTTAAATCTGGGCAAAACTAATCATCACAAGGGCACAATTCAGAAATACGATCTTTATGCGCGCCAACAATTTGTCTCCGCAAGCATAATGCAATGCAATATATTATGAAAAGCGTTCCTACGAGTAGTACGAGTAGGAACGTTAGAAGTACGAACCTAATGCCCTAGCAAATTGTCTAAACTACCATAAATGCAACACAATGAAGGGGGTATGTTAAGCTCTGACCTGACCACACCTAGTCCAAATGAAGGTCATCCCTTTTCAATCATGTAAATGACGAAGTTTGACTTCATAATTTTCCGAAAATACCGATATTGGCCCCTGATTACCAATGTTCTGTAATAAGTGATGAAAGTTAAACCCGTCATCCAACAAAAAACTATGATTAAAATTCCAATGCTTATGACGTTTGTCTCGCACTAGGATGCTAATAGGCTTGTAATTATGGCTTTTATACTCTACAATATTATTCCCGCTACAAATCACATAATAAAGTTTATTGACGCATACATAAATAAAACAGAAAAACAAACAAGGTATAAATAATTTTTAAATACATTAAATTGCTTACCGGTTCCGTCTAGGTCACTGGATGCTAATGAGTGACCATGCTCCATCCGATACTGGAGGGACTTTAAACCGAACGCAGTCGCAAGGCACCTCCGAGAATGACGCACACGCACTTGTTCATAACACTTGTCGTGATACTACCGCTTCTTGCTCAAGACGTACCGGAAGACGCGCGTCTCAGCTTCACCGGACTGGCAAAGAAATATGGACTCCCCTGCGATGAACACGACGTCGTCACAGAAGATGGGTATATCAACAAGCTCTTTCACATCCCCGGAGACCCAACGCGACCCATACTCCTGATGCACGGTGTCATCGACTCTGCAGACACATTCATTTTAAGAGGCAACTCTTCCATGGTGGCTGCTTTGTCGAGGGCAGGCTATGACATCTGGGTAGGAAACAAAAGAGGCAACAGATACTCCCGCAGCCACGTGAAATTCAATCCAAACAACGACCGGGAATACTGGAACTTTTCCTTCCACGAAATTGGAATTTACGATCTACCCGCAAGCATAGACTACATCTTGAATCAAACTAGACAGGCGCAGTTAAGCTGCATCGGACATTCTCAAGGGAACACAATTTTTTACGTGCTGGGTTCGATGAGGCCGGAATACAACGATAAGATTAAGGTTATGATTGCGATGGCCCCGATAAGTTACCTGTACCATTTACCGAAGCCGGCGAAATATGTGGTAGAAGTGTGGCCACTCGTGGACAACGTGCTTACCGCGGTTGGCCTAGAAGAAGTTTTTAATGACAACTCACTTGAGAAGAAAATTCTAAAGACCTTATGCACACAAAGAGACAGCTACAATTTCTGTGGCAAAGGCATATTCATGGCTCTAGCCGGATACGACCCTGACGAGTTTGAACCAGAGTTCCTGCCTATAGTATCGTCGCACTATCCTGCTGGAACTTCAAGGAAAGTCGGGACGCATCTGCTCCAGTTAGGATTGAAGAGAAGTTTTTCTCAAATGGACTACGGTATCTTAGGAAATTTAGCGGCGTATAATTCAAGTGCTCCTCCTGACTACGATTTGAGCAAAGTAACTATGAAAGTGGCACTGCTTGCCGCTTCAAACGACGGAATGTGTTCGTTGACTGATGTGAAGATTTTAAGGAAGCGGTTGCCGAACGTCGTGGAGTATCTTGTGTTGGATTGGAAGAGGTTCAATCACATCGATTATGTTTGGGGTCGGAATATGGAAAGGCATTTGTTCCCGACAGTGTTTTCGTTACTTGAAAAGTTTGGTGGTAGTTAGTGAGCTGATGTAATTAATCAATAATAATGTTTGTGTTTATGTTTAAGATGTGCAGACCAAGAGCAGTTATTGATAAATATGGTTGTTGATGGTACTTGTTTTGACAATTGGAGAGACGAGATTGAAGATTGCAGACTGAACAAATAAAAAAGCTTTAATTAAGTAGGTATGTGGAGAACTCACGTCTCGCAATAAATGACTGAGAAATTAAATTACTTATATCAAATTAAATGCATTGTTGATTTTGTGGTAAAAGGGTTTACTTACTTCATCCCCTGGACATAATTTAAACGGGAAAAGTTTATTTCGAATTTTTCAATTTCTTTTTTATCAAACTCCAACTCACCTTTTGGCAAACGTGGCGACTATAAGCCAGCCAGGATTAATTGCTAGTACTATGACTGCTTCTATATTCTGAATTGTTATATTATGAAAGGTTAAATTATTGTTTTATTATGAAAGGTTAAATTATTATAATTTATTATTAAAATATATATAACCAACTCTAAAAAGGAGGTTCTTAATTCGACTGTGTTTTTTTGTGCTACCTGATAACTTTTTACAAATTGAACTGATATATTTTTTTTATTCAAAAGCTGGTCCAATTGATGTAGTTCTATTTAAATTTGGACGTGCTCGTACAAGTAGTTTTGAGTTATTCCTAAAAAGTTTATTTCAATAACTCCTACATTGTTGATGTTCTAAGTGAATACATATTTGTAATGCCTTATTACTGCGAAGCGCGTTTATAGGTCTTCATGGATACCTAGACCTTTTTTTATCAAAATAATTTAACAAAAACCAACTTCATACGGAAACACACATTAAAATATAAAATAATTACATCTTACGTAGGTATGTAACTTAATGTGATGGAGTCTAAGACCTAAGTAAGTACCTACATTCTATCAATCTTCGATCTGATTTTGAAAAATAAACGCACGCTCGTTAATTACATAGGTAACAACAAATAATTAATATTTACAATGAAAAGTTACAGCAAGCTGTAAAAAATATGCCTTTCAAAAACAATATTTTTGTCATTGCTTTTCAAGTCTGCCCTTTGACTTTACAAGCTCATTTATAAATCACTGTTATTGTACTTGTTTATATTAATGCCAATCTAAGAATGTGAATAATTAAAATTAACAAAAACTCCACAATGCAACGCCTCGTTTTTCGAAGGAGATATTTTTTGCAAGGGCGAGACCTCAGCCAGCCCACATGTTGTTTATTAAATCACTAACCAGGTTACACACAAAACTAATTTAAAAAATTGACTTACTATCCGGTTCAGATGCTATTAGGATAATACCTTCTGGAGTTGCGTTACGCGACAATGATGACACACACACACTGACAAAATAATGCGTTGATAGATAGATAGATAAATTCTTTATTTGCATACACAGACACACACGTACAAGGATAGATATAAGTACAAAATTGCATGTTAATTTTAGCATTCAATTAAATCGACAAACAATAACAATAATTATTACAGTTGTGTGTGCAGCAGTGATGCAAATGGGTGATGGCTCAGCCTAACGTTCGCTCGAAGAGCAAACAACTGATTTTCAGCCATTACCTACGCTACGCTGGGTGCTCGGGGAATGCGTGTGACGACACTGACGTACAATATGTGGTATGATATGAATAAATAATAATAATAGCGAAAAAAGGTATAAATCATTGAGTTTTGTAGATAGAAAATAGGTATTATATGTAAAATTTAATAATATAAGGTAACATAAAGACATTAATGAATGAATGAATGAATGCAATTTATTTCAATCAACAGGGGATCATAACATAATACAAATTAAAATTTAAAAATTCAATAAATTATACAAATAAATTCAATAAATTATAAAATCAAATAAATTACACAATTACACATAACATAAAATTAATACACGCAATAAGTAAATTAAATTAAAATAATATTTTCTCACCAGCCTGTACATGAACCATATTGCAATGGTTCAGGTACAGGCAGTCAAAACGCTCGGCGAATGCGGCCAGGATAATATTCCGACTGCCCCGCACCCGGCGCACCAGGGATGTGCACCTCTTGCGCATGGTTGCGTAGAAGCAATCCACACGCGCATCGGCGAACATCCCAGATGCGCTACAGAAGCGGGGCAGCCTCACAAGCACCCTGAACGCATTATTGTATTGGATGCGTAAGGCATTATACTGTTTCTGCGTGTAGTCAACCCACAGACTGCCCGTGTAAAAGGACGTACAAAAAGCCCTAAAAAGGGTGATTTTGACGTCCCCAGAACACCGAGCAAATCTGCGTGCTAACATATTGGCCCGCACAGACAATGCCCTACGCTCCCTTTCAATGTCTGCATCATCTTTCAGGTCCGACGTTACCCAATGCCCAAGGTATTTAAATTTGTCTACTCTGTTCAGAGGACACCCATTGAGTTTAACCTCTGGTATATTCCCTAGGCATTTTCCTCGGGCCTGAAAGACCATGTATTCACTTTTCTTCGTATTGTACGACAGTCCGTGATCAGCAGCGTACTTTTCACACAAGCCAAGCAGCTTCCTCAAGCCACCAACGGAGGCGCTCAGCAGCACCATGTCGTCAGCATAGCTAATATTGTTAATGCTCACCCCTCCAATATGACAGCCGACATGTGTGCTACTGAGCTCCTCAATTAGCGCATTTACGTAAAGGTTGAAAAGTCTAGGTGAGGTTAAACCCCCCTGTCTAACCCCACATTCCAACCTATATGGATCCGAATAGGTCCCAGACCAGCGGACAACGTTGACCTGGTTCTGATACCAATATTTGAAAATGCGTATCAATTCCTCTGGCATTGATGTCTCAAAAAGCTTTTGCCACAGTATGTCGTAACTGACCAGGTCAAACGCTTTTGACAGGTCAAGGTAACATGCAAAGACAGCTGTACTTCTATCGGTGTAATACTTGACGGTTTGCTTTAGCTAAACATCATAGTAGTAAAGACTTTGCCAAGTTTTGGAAGCATACAAACAATCTTAGTGCTAGACCAGGTATCACTGCTAGCATGGAGGGGGTAAGCGAGCCAAGTCTTATTGCCAATTTGTTTAGTAAACATTTTCAGGTGTGTCCGAGTAGGATTGAGCCGGAGGAGTTTAGTACTGAGAGCACAGTAGGTAGACCTATTAAGCTTTTCTCTGTATCAGAGGTTACAACAGTAGTTAATAATATGTCAAGGGGTAAGTCACCAGGTCATGATGCACTCAGTATTGAACACCTCCGGTACGCAGGTGAGCATTTGCCACGAGTGTTGACCATGATTTTCAACCTATGCATAGGTCATTCTTACCTGCCAGACGACCTTACAAAGACAATTGTTGTGCCAATTGTAAAGAATAAGAGTGGGGACACCTCGGACGGTAACAATTACCGACCTATATCTCTTGCCACCATTATTGCTAAGGTGCTGGACGGTTTGCTTGATACACAGTTGAGAAAACATCTTAAGCTACATGATGCACAATTCGGTTTTAGGCCTGGATTATCCACTGAGACAGCTATCCTGTGTCTCAAGCAGACCGTGCAGTACTACACGACTAGGAACACGCCAGTGTATGCTTGCTTTCTGGACATGTCAAAGGCATTTGACATGGTTTCGTATGGCGTATTGTGGCGCAAGATGAGATCGGAGACAGATGTTCCTGAAGAGCTTGTCTCCATTCTCAAATATTGGTATGAAAGCCAAAGTAACTATGTCAGGTGGGCTGACTCGCTTTCGGATGCATATAGACTGAGATGCGGTGTCAGACAAGGTGGAATCAGCTCACCGTCAATTTTTAATTTTTATATTAATGGACTGATTGAGGAACTCAGCAGCGCCAATGTCGGTTGCAGCATAGATGGAAAAAGTATTAATAATATTAGCTATGCAGACGATATGGTGCTGCTGAGTCCCTCAATTAGTGGTTTAAGAAAACTTCTAAATATCTGTGAACGATATGCGGAATCTCACGGGCTCAGGTACAACTCGAAAAAAAGTGAGGTAATGATATTTAAATCTGGCACAAAAACATACAGTATGCCAAATGTTACTCTTGCTGGTACTGTCTTACCAAAGGTGACAAAGTTTAAATACCTGGGCCATTGGGTGACCGAAGATATGAAAGATGACCTAGATATCGAGAGGGAGCGTAGGGCGTTGGCGGTGCGCTGTAATATGTTGGCTCGCAGGTTTGCGCGGTGTACGACTGCAGTAAAGGTAACTCTCTTTAGAGCCTACTGTCAGTCGTTTTATACGTGCAGCCTGTGGACTTCATATACGCAGAGAGCCTATAACGCCCTACGTGTCCAGTATAATAATGGGTTCAGGATGCTGATGGGGCTGCCGCGATACTGCAGCGCGTCAGGTATGTTTGCTGAAGCCAGGATGGATAGCTTCTCCGCCATAGTGCGCAAAAGAATTGCCTCCCTGTTGCGACGTGTGCGCGGCAGCAACAACAGCATCCTGAATACCGTTGCGGTGAGAGAGGAGAGTCACGTGCTAAGGCACTGGGTGGTAACTCATTTATCCCCAGCAGCCTTAGGTACGAAACTGTAATTGTCATTAGGATTTATTTTTATTTATATTATGTATTTTTGTTTTATTTTTTGTATTTTTATGTTAAAATTATATTTTTGTTCTTTTAAACATTTTGTAAACTAACATATTTTATAAGGAAAATTGTTACTAACACTTTATGGATCTTGGTCTGAAATAAAAGAATTATTATTATTTAAACACAACACAGCAGTTTCAGTAGAAAGTGCAGACTTAAAACCAAATTGGTTGTCGTGAATCCTTAAATATGTGTCAAGCTGAGTGTTTAGCAAACCATCAAGCACCTTGGCGACAACCGTGGCCAACGAGATAGGCCTGTAATTATTTGCATCACTAATGTCACCTGTCCTGTTTTTCACAATTGGTACCACCACAGTTCTCATCATTGGCTCCGGCAGGTACGAGTGCCCCACACATAATGAGAAGAACATCGCCAGAACCCGGGGCAGATGGTACCCTGCATATTTAACACTTTCAGTGCGTTGGCACAAAAACCTGAACTTGCCGCGACTGCGTTACGAACAAATACTGGTCGTACGTATCTAAGCCAGAAGTGCGTTACGACCAGTATTTTGACGCACCACGACCTGACTTCCAGGGCCTACACAGACGTGGAAACTCATCGTACCAAAGATTTTCTTTTTCAAACCTTTAGGTCATATCCCTGTTTATACACAACTGCCGTAGCACAGGGTTCTGAAGGATATTTATTAAATATAAATATTTTTCGAAATCATTGATTTACGACCATATATTAGGCGTATAGCATAGAAGCGAAAAAATACTAGTGATGGGATCTAAACAGTTAAACAACAAATGATTTTTATCGATATTTTTTATTCAGACCTAAAAGATGTTACATATTTTTAACTAAAATATAATCAATTAAGGAAAAAAGTATGAAAATCGTTAGTTTACTTTCAATCATTATTAATATAATCTGAGGTAATTATTATATAATTCTTTGTTTTTAGCGTTTATTTAACCAATTGCGATTTTATAATTTGGCACCTGTCAATTTTACTTTTATATTAACCACAGAAATAACACAATATAAGATTTAATGAAAAGTTTTTTTCGCGATCATTTCATTCTCGCGAACCTCCAAAAATCTATCGATACGCGTGTCGATATTACAGGCAGAACTAGTGCGAACTGAGGCGCAAGCGGGTGGTTGCGGGGCTGGGGGGGTGCGTCAAAATACTGGTCGTACCGCACCAGACGAAAACAATTTCCTTTCTATGCGTTACGACCATTATTTTGCCGTACATTTTTTTTGCAGATTATTGTTCTACTAGAGATAACAAAAATGGGAATACCACTATCTCTTTTATACACGTATGGGAACATAGAAAAATAGCCCCCGCACCAAGCGTAAAACAGGGACAGAGGGCTGCCGCGCTGGCGGAAAGGCGAATACGTCAAAATAGTGGTCGTAACGCACTGAATGTGTTAAGGTGCTCTATGCTCAGCTCATCATGGCCTGGGGACTTTCCGCGTGACATGGAATCAATAACCTTTCTTACTTCATTTGATGTAAATCGAACATCAATCTTCCGGTCCCCACTACCAGCACTGTAATGAGTATGTGATGGCCCCAAAGGTGAAGTCATGGTGAACTGCTCCCTGAACATTTCCGCAACGCCTTTTAGGTCACTAATACCGTTGACACTCACTGGTAGACCCGGCTTACAATTGAGTTTATTTGTTGCCTTCCAAAAACTTCGAAAATCATGTTTGGAGTGATATGACGCTAGGGCATCCATTTTGAGTTGTTCTTTATTATTTTGACACCATCGCAATCGAGCTTTAAAAACTTTGCGACTTGTCTGCATATCACTCCAAACACGACCCTCCCTTGGCCTGCCGTACAATATCCACAACTCAAAATTCTTTCTGGCCTCCCTGTGAGCATCACTCACGTACCTGTTCCACCCAAAAACTGGTTTCCTACGTTTAACCACTCAACGCCGAACCGGCACTCGGGTGCCGCATAACAATAGATTTTCTATTGTGTCTAGTAATCCGGGCTAGAAGGATTAATAGCACTATTCCGCTCAGCTTTCAGAAGCTGCCCGGCACAAAACACTAATAATGTCATTATACATTCTATCAATTATATGTCGGTGGTCAAAATTATTACAATCATAGTCACAACATTTACTTAACTCAGAAGGAAAATTAATTAATTTTAAATTATTATTGCACAATTCGGTATATATGTCAATTTGTTCAGGTTTTCTATTCCCCCATTTTATTTTAGAATTTAATATATAAAAAATAATAATAATAATAAAAAAAGATAAATACAAAAAAACGCGTTTGAGACTTAATGTTTCACCTGCAGTCTCCGACACACAACCGACCTGTAGCACTACCTGACTTTTCTTTTCCAGTAATGCACTTCTAAGATGTTTCTTAAAAGTATATTTGCTAGAGGACAGGCGCAGTTGACGTCATTTTTCGCTTTTATCCTAATAGCATTTGAATCGGATAGTACAGGTCAGGACTGCATGCACTGTAGAAAAAAGTCACATTTTATTTTTACTGAAATTGGAGAGGAAATATTACCTACTTAGAATGAATAATTAAAGATGAAGATGAATAAAGAGAACGAATATTGTAAAAAAAATACAAATAGTATAGTGTTATCTCTATGACAACTACAGTGACGTAAGTATGACGTTGTACAGTCGAGGTGCTTCTTAATATAGACCGACAAACTTATCTGTTCCGGTGGCGGCGTCGCTACTGTCGTTGTAGTACTGTCATTGAATATTGTTTTGAACTCCTGCCTGCCTGACATTTCACGTAGTTCCAATTTTGGCCACCGGAACAGATAAGTTTGTCGGTCTATTTCATGGAATTATTATCCATAGACTTAATATAGTTACATATATAATAATTCCATGGATTTAACAAACCATAAATGTTTATCGCATAGTTCTATTATAATGATTATAATTGAATTTTTTTGAAAGACTAGAGTTGATTAATGTGCTGCCGACTGTACAATAGGCTTTTAATTACATTTTATGTGAAATACATATGTCAAATAGGTTGTCGGTTAATTGTCGGTGTTAATTAATTTGTCACTCTTAAAATTGTTATCTGTAACATGTCTACACGAACGTGTTTACACGTGTTCTAGTTAAGAAGGCTTTACACCAGAGCAAAGAGTAGTATAATACATAGGCACCAGAGCACATTTTTATGCATGAATATTGGACATGTCTGTAGTTTTGTACCAGAGTTTCTATGTATAAAACGTTTGCATTTACAAAATAAAATATAGTAACGTTAATCGAATGTCTAGCATAGGTACATATACACACATGTATATAATAGAGTACCTACGAGCTCGGAGCCTATATTCGGCTACTTCCCATATGGTAAACCTCAAACTATACCTACTAAAAAGTTGCGTTTGGTAAACATTTTATTTACTTCATACATTTAGTCCCATTTCGAAAGTTTACCAAATACTTTTTAGTAGGTACAGTTTGAGGTTTACCATATGGGAAGTAGCCGGATATTCGAGCCTTTGATTTTACATACACAAATTGGCTCCCACATCTCTTTATGGCTTAATCCTTCTAGCCCCGGAACACCAGACACAATAGAAAATCTATTGTTAAGCGGCACGCGAGTGCCGGTTCGACGTTGAGTGGTTAAAAGGTAAATAGGTTACATAAGTTTGCAAATGCCCACAACAAAAAATAATTGAACATTTTGTTAGAACCTTAGAATAATAACGTTAGAACTAACCATTTAAAGCAATAGTTAATATGGCACCAAGGGCGTCGCCAAGGGGGGGCAGGGGGGGGCAGGGGGGGGGCAGTTGCCCCCCCCCCCTAGAGATCAAATTTAGCTAGCCGCAAAGCGGTAACGCTTCATGCCCTCGGCGTTCATATTTTTTCTCCTAAATAATATTGCCCCATTGCCCCCCCCCCCCCTTAATCATAAGCTGGCGACGCCCTTGTATGGCACAGAAGTTGTAGGATCGCTCTGAACCAAGTTAGTTATACTAGTTCGATGATTCATCATTTTCATACATTTATTGACTTCTGAAAGTGCCGGCCAACAAAAAATAATTATACACTTTGTTAGAACTAGCCATTTGAAGCAATAATTAATATGGCACGGAAGTTATAGGATTACTCTGAACCAAGTTAAACTAGTTCGATGATTCATCATTTTCATCGGTTAGTTTTTCATACATTTATTGATTTCTGAAAGTGCTGGGAAACAGAATTATGTTTAATATGGCTAAAACTAATCTTATCAGATGTCACCATATTGGAGAAGTGGCAAACTTCAATTCAACTTCATACTGTGGGCCCAGTCTCACAGCACAACACTGTCCACTTGTCATGGATCTGTGCGTTAAACTCAAGCCGGACCCACTGTGCACCGGAGCTGACAGTGAACCAGTCCAGAGCCACAGGGATAGGATTCAAGCACTTTCAGAAATTTATAAAATAAATAAATAAATAAAGTATGAAAATAGCAAATCTTTGACCTTGTATAAGTTGGTTTAGAGCCATCCCACAACTTCCGTGCCATAATAACTATTGCTTTAAATGGCTAGTTCTAACGATATTGTACATTATTTTTCGTTTACCGGCACTTTGAGAAAAGGCCCAAAAATGTATGGAGCCTGAATGATCTCCTTTAAAATAGTATATTGACAACTTACGTAGTAGGTAACAGTTTGGTCTATAATTAAAATAAAATAAATTTTAAAGGCCCAGTACACTGCATTCATTGCAAACGGGATTGTAGATACAGACAACCAAACAAAAATGTATATATATTATTATTCCAAGTCATTGCCTTCGTAGTAAAATTGAAATTGTAATTTTTTTAATATATGCATTATTTGAACTTATTATCTTACATTAATTTTATAGTTGAATTGTATTGAATGTTTGCTAATTAGCACAGTTGAATAAATACCTATCTATGACGTTCTTCTACATCCGAACAATGTTTTAAGTAAAGTAAATATGTACTTTAGGTTGAATAAATAATTTCTTCTTGAAACAGATGCTATTTCATGTTTAGATGGGCCATTGTCGCGGTGGGAGGGTTTAAGCACGGTTTCTACCGCGACGCGAGCGAGCCACAAACTGAATACTTATGTTTCTACCAACAAAAATAGTGTACAAGTACGCAGCAGTTTGCGCTGGGTCCGACTCCGTTCCGCTCGCGGTTGCCCGTTAAAACATATATTTTATGTTAAAATTATATTATTATACCAATTCGTATTTTACTTATCTAAAAACACAAATAAATCTTTCTACTAATAAGTTCACACAAACTTATAAATATCGTGTAACTTTATGTTGTATTTATACCATAGTAAGGATCTGGGGGCACGGCAGTGCCCCCGCCAAGTCGAGCGCGAAGCAAACACTGCCGTACCATACTTTACTGGAACCATTTCGCCGCATTTTCAGGCCCCTATTTGAGAACCTCTGGATAAGACCAGAACGCAGAAATTTTCGTCATTTAGTAAGATATAATCACATACTTAAAATCCAAAATTTAAAGTCTGTAAGTCATTTAGTTCAGAAGTTAAGCGAAAGCAAAGTTTCGCATTTACGACAGACACTCACTCACTCACTCACTCACTCACTGATGATCATCATAATAGAACTAGTACTTTCCATACACTCAGAGAGCTGAAATTTGGTACAGAGTTAGGGTTTAATGGCCACATAAAGGGAAAACTATAAAAACCAGTATATTCGAAGATCTGGAGTACCTGGTGACCCTGATTAGAAAACACAAGAGCCCAACCAAACTATTAGAGATCGACATATACCGCCTTTACAAAAAATACTCAACTTGGTGAGCCACTTTATTTGGTGGTAGTGGGGGGATGGGAGGGGAAAGGGGGATGAGAGGGGAGGAGGGATGGGGGAGAATGGGGATGCGATTGAGATGGGGGATGGGAGGAGAGGGGGAAGGGGTGGGAGGGGTAAAGGGGACGGGAGGGTGGATGGGAGGGGGAAGGGGGATGGGAGGTGGAAGGGCATGGGAGGGGGGATGGGTATAGTAGTAAAAGGGGGGGAGGTGGGGGGGATGGGGATAGTAGTACCTTATCAATCCTATCCCCCTTCCCCCTCCATATTTATAACCTGGAATAGGGCATTGGCTTTTAAATTCTTACGGGTAACGTCTCATTCCAAATAGATACAAAATAAATCAATATGCCCACGTTCCTACAAAAAGAAGTGAAATCCCACCAAAACATTCTGTAAAAAACTAGCCAAGTCTCGATGGAGCTGCTTGTTTATCTCTAAAAAGTAATGAAATCTAGACAAAGTCGTGCCAAGTCTAAGGTTCCTTACTGCGATTTCTTTATTATTATAGTTAATGTTGTGTGACTTGGCCGTTGAAGGGTACACAAGGGTACTTACAAAACCAGGTGCTCCATTACTCCATTGTAGACTTAATAAAGCTGCCTATTTCAACGTAGGTACTGACGAAAGAATGTTCAACCTAAACATTCTTTATACGTTAGTGGGTACAATCAATTTTGTTTACATGTAATGTTATATCTGTTGTAACTACCTATGTTTGTTAAGCAAGATAATAGCCCATACTGGTATTGGTAAATGCACGCTAGTGTTTCATTTGCCCCTTCGAAGTTGAGTTGCAGGTCCGTTTGGCCGTCTGGCCCTTCAACGGCCAAGTCACACAACATTAACTATAATAATAAAGAAATCGCAGTAAGGAACCTTAGACTTGGCACGACTTTGTCTAGATTTCATTACTTTTTAGAGATAAACAAGCAGCTCCATCGAGACTTGGCTAGTTTTTTACAGAATGTTTTGGTGGGATTGTTTTTTCGATGTCCATAATTAGTAGTCACATTTAGCGTAACTGTAAATCCCGAGTTTCCGGTAAAATTTTGTTTGCAAAATGATTCAATAATGGAGTCCCATTAACGAATAATTTTGCAAACAATATTTTTTTCCCATTTCCCCATGTAAAGCAGCAGTAAAAAAACATTATTAAAGCTTGTAAGGGTTGTTTGTAATTTACTGTAGGTATCTCGAGTCACACTGTAGTGTTGTATTTCGCATATTTGTCAAGTAAATCGAACATTACAGGGAACAGGTACACCTCCATGCTTTTCCCCCACACCATATCGATGTGGTTCATCTTCTCCCTCTCCATCAGCTGATAGTGCACCACGTTCGGGAGCTGCCCTCGGAGCACTTCCACGTCCTCCACAGTCGCGATGTTGTCGTTCTTCGCTTCAAGCATCGCCACTGGCATCACCACTTTACTTAAATTGTACGGCGGAGGTTTCGTCGTGCCATAATGCAGGACATTCCCGACGGCACCGTAGTCAAATTGCGCGAAGACTTCGTGTGTAGCCAATTGCAGCTGGTGATCTGCGTCCTTCTTCGACGTTCCCGCCGGAAAGTGTCCCATCAGTATAGGAAAGAACTCCTCTTCCAGCTGCTCTTGATCTTCTCCAACGATTGGAAACATAACCCCTTTAGCGCACAAGTTGTAACCATTTATCAGAAAATTGTCCTGCGTGCAAAGTGCACTAGTCTTATTGCTGGCTTCAGTGTTCGTTCGAAACAATTCCACAACTCCTAGCGATTCCAACACAGGGCTGACCACCGGCCATGCTGCCACCAATAGTTTCACTGCCCCCCTCACATGGTGCAGATGGCAAATAGGATTTACAGCGAGCAGGAGGCTTACCTTAGCGTTGTACTCCGGCTTCATTGATCCGAGAACGTAGAAAATCAAATTGCCTTGGGAATGTCCAAATACCGGTATCTTCGATTGGCCCGTGGTGAGTAAGATGAAGTCTATCATAGCTGGCAGGTCGTATACTCCAAACTCGTGGAAGCTGAAGTCCCAAAATAACTTGCTTCGATTAGGATTTAATATAGTGTGGCGCCGAGAATACTTGTTTCCTCTACAGTTACCGAACCAGACGTCGTATCCAGCGTCGGCCATAGCAAAGCCTGGTGAGGACTTGGTCCGTAGTATGAACGTGTCAGAGCTGTCGAACAGGCCATGCATCATAAATATAGGTCGGCCTTTGTCACCTTTGATGCGAAAAAATTTGAGTATATATCCATCTTCAGTAGTCACATCGTAGTCTTCACATGGGTAGCCGTATTTCTCAGACAGCTTCTTAAAATTGAGGAGTCCATCTTCCGGCATGTTCGGGTCATTACTTAAATCGTACGCAAAAACGAATTTGAAATATAAAGTTATTAACACACAGAATAAATTCAGTACCACTTGCATGTTCTGACGCACCAATTCTTGGATTTACTTTTGCAACAAAGGGAGAATGATTTAAATTACTTCTGTGAAAAACCGTCGTCGTATTAAAGATACGAGTAACACTGAAACAGACACTTACTTTTAATAATTATGTATTCAGAACAACAAGTGTAGATAGGATGGCACGGAAATATTTATTAAAGTGTATAATACACTCGTTACATTATAATGGTGATCTTTTCCGTATTGGAAAAACAAGCAGATGTATTAAAATATAACCTCAAATCAAGGTGTATAATTACAAATCTAAATATATATAACTCATAGGTGACTGACTGACTGACTGACTGACATAGATATCTATCAACGCACAGCCCAAACCACTGGATGGATCGGCCTGAAATTTGGCATGCAGGTAGATGTTATGACGTAGGCATCCGCTAAGAAAGGATATCTCGATATTCCCACGGGAACGGGAACCACGCGGGTGAAACCGCGGGCGCCCGCTAGTAGGTATATATTTTTCTCCCGTAATCCTCAACTGGGGTGCCTGACCAATTAGATCATACACACAGCGATTGTAATACTATTTTCCTCACGATGTTTCCGTCACCGCCTAGCAAGTCGTAAATAATATAAGTGATAAATCAATCAAGCCATTTTTTGCAATACATGAAAAAAATTATACAGTTCTTGAGAACTTGCTCTGCTTGCGGATAAGCATGCAAATATGAGTAAAATAATTAACACAATAAGTAGCTCCGAAATAAATAGAATTGAAGTCGGATCAAAAATACATTTATGTGAACTAAATAAAATTAAGTGAAACTAAACTATGAAAACTGCACCGTGCACCGTACGTAATGATGACGTATTGAAAACAAATTCTTGAAACTAGGGATATTCTGACAAGAAACCTGTGACCTAACAAATTACTTATCTTTTATAGACCTCTGAGGGTGTGCTGTCTAAGAAATAGGAAATAAAACTTGACCGATTTAATTATTTTTTTCATCAAAAATTAAAGAAAGGCTTAGACCGTGTTCCTATGTTTTCCTTTTTTTAATTAAATCTAGTTAAATTTGTTTTCTGGATGTTTGAACACAGCGGAAAATCTGGCCATTTTTTTAGATCTTTGAAGGTTTTATCTCTTATTAATTTATGAAAAAAAGGAAAACATAGGGACATGCAAATAGTGGTCATAGATTTTTGGAAAAAAAAATTATTTCTCTACTGGCATAATCCAGGGAGAAAACAGGGGACAACGTTTGTATGAAAAAACGGCTCTTGTCTTTCCTCTTAATTGGCTTCGGTCTGCTCTACAACGGCAAAACGGTTCAACAGAGGGAGCTCAAATGCAGTTTATAATATTGTCTCAGCATGAAACGTGTATTTATTTATATGAGCCTTAAATAAAACATCAATCGGTAGTTTGGGTCTTCGAAAGTCAATTCTTCATTCGCTCAACGCTTTAAGGAATTTCTGTTCCCGCGTATCTATAACCAAATAGCGAATCTTACCGGCATACTTCACTGTCAACCTCACGAGGTGTTAAACTTATTACTCTCGTGGAATTATGAGCAATCCGAGGAAATCCTCAAAGTAAGAATATAAAGAGGTCTTCTATCAGGTAGTGAACGGCAATGGTCCATACCCTGTCATTCAATCCCAAGACTCACAAGAGTAACATCGTAGGGCTACCCCCCCCCCCCCCCCCAACTCTTTCGCCTGGTTCTGCATCCACATCCCAAAACCAACACACACACTCCTTACTCACCTCAACATCCACATAACACACATTCATTAATTCATACATACAAAACTTGCGCATGGTTCAGAATGTGTAACTAAATAAATTTTGGTAACTACCTGCTCCTTTGATATGTCTTGTCATCAATGTTTTGTACTGCTATCTATCAAAATATTTTTGATAACTAGCCAACCTGACTAAGAAGACTTAAGAAAAACCCAGACCGATACAAACAGACATGTTCTTTAGACAAAATATTTTTGTACCGTGCGGGGAACGGACCCGGTAATGGCTCGTCATAGTTGTTTGTAAATAATATTACGTTATTTACTCGTATTAAGATAAGCTAAGCTTGTTATACTTTAAGAAAAGTATTTTGTTTCTAAGAAGCCCTGGAGATTCTAAGAAAAAAAGGTGCCCTGAAGTTTTTAAGTGAATAACAATGAAAAAACTATAGTTGGCCGTGTAGCATCACATTAATTTGAATTATTATACTCATATTTAAGAGGTTTCGTAACACGGATGTACACGAAGACTTATTGGGTAATCATAAAAAAAGAGTATTTTGAAAAACAGCTAACACAGAATGAAGCATTATGCTACTCGTTACTTTTTTCTCGTCACAGTTTCAATATATATAGGGTAGACGGCAAAATAAAAGTTAAATCCACTTGTGTTTAACGAATTGACAACACCTTCTTGAAATCGATACAATGAAAGTTACAATTTTGATACTTTATACACTTTACTTTGTTGTGATTGGAGAGAATGTGGATGGATTGTTAAATACAATCCACGAATTACATAGTTTTGATGAAGACGCAAAATTAAACTTCACTGAACTGTCATACAAATACGGGCACAATGCTGAAGAATTCGACGTCGTTACCGAAGATGGATATATTCTAAGACTGTTCCACATTCCCGGAGATAAATCCCACACTGTCCTGTTAATACACGGCAACACGGTCACTGCAGACTGCTGGATCATCAGGGGAAATACCTCTTTAGCCATAACCTTGGCTAACCGAGGCTACGACGTGTGGGCGATCAACCTAAGAGGCTCCACATACTCGAGACGGCATCTCTACCTCGACCCTGATACACAGGCCAAGGAGTTCTTCAACTTCGGCTTCTACGAAATGGGCGTGTACGATCTTCCCGCGACCATCGATTTTATTCTTCACGAAACCAACCAGACGCAGATCCTAGCCATCGGGCACTCCGTTGGCACCACAACTATGTATATTTTGGGCGCAGAGAAGCCAGAGTATAACGATAAAATAAAAGTGGCTATTTCACTGGCTCCAATTAGTTTTGTCCAACACTTTGGCGGTTCTTGTGCCTTAATTCCAATACTTGGACCTTATGTATTTAGTACACTTGACCAAATGAACATATACGAGGTATACAGTCCCGCTTTATCGCCGGTATTAGAAGAAATTTGCACGAGGCCAGGCGGCTACGATAAATGCATCCGACATGGTGTTTTTGAAACTTTTGGCCCGGACGATGCAGGTTTGGAGCCAGCCTTTGTTCCCACTTTCTTTGGACACTACCCGGGAGGTTCATCCACAAAAACTTTTAAGCACTTAGTACAAATTTCCCGAAGCAATAGATTTGCGAAATACGACCATGGCCAAAGTAGGAATCTAGAAGTATACAACAGCACGGATCCGCCGCTGTTGGACCTGAGCAAGGCGACGATGAAGTCGGCTCTGTTCGTGGGCAAGGAGGACTACCTGGCGTCGGTGCCGGACGCCGCGCGCCTGCGCTCGGAGCTGCCGAACGTGGTGCACTACCAGGTCATGCCGTACGACAGGTTCAACCACGCAGACTTCGTGTGGGGTCGGTATATGCCCGACAATTTGTACCCGTACTTACTCAAAGTGATAGAAACGTACATTTAGTGATATATCGCGCAACGCAATCACCTACCGCTCAAAAAATCCAAAACGCAGCAGTGAGCTCCTTTCAGGGAGGCATGGCGATCTGGGGCGCCCTCACTGAATCAAAAACAAATTAGGTAGGTATACTGTGGTATGCTGCGTTCGTTATAAAGAGGATCAGGTATTATTACAAATGCATCTTAAGATTCCTTTAACTCTATATTTTAAGCTCTGATAAATGATAGTTTGATTTGTGTGACGCATTCTGAAGCGTTGACGTGTGTTAATTCAAACAGGTAGATTAAATTATTAAATAATGTAGTCATAACTTTGCATATTAGTTTTCAGCTTAATTCCAAGAAAATATAAAGATTAACTATTTTAAGTTAGTTATATTTTGATTCAAGTTCCTTTAATAATAAAGGGCCGTGGGAGTGAATACTGCTTTTCACTAACTACGAGTACGTGCTTGCGGGTTTAAACTTCAAATTTCATAGAGTACTAAGATGTATATTTATTGCATTCTGGTTGGTAAAATATACTAAAAAAAGAAAGTATATAACTCAATAATGGTTATGCTAGTACGCACCTCAGTACCATGGGCACGTACTTAGGCACGAGAGGTATGGGTTGCTTCAACTTATAATGATGGGGAAAATTGAAGGTAGGCGACGTGTTGGAAGAAGAAAACATTAGGAAGTGGACTGGAATAACATCCGTTGAGCAGTTGTTTCGGCTCGCGATGGACAAGAGGTACCTATAGCTGACGGCCAACCTTCAGAGCTGAAGAGGCACCTTATGAAGAAGTAGAGTACTCATTGAACAAGGCTTAGGTTTAGTTTTAAGATTTTTTTTTTAAGAGTTTGGCTATGTGTGGTATGTTGTGAACTATTTTGTTTTTTCGTTTATTAAAGAATTAATAACTTATAATTTATTTTTTTATTTTTTGGAATCTATAATAAAATTACTTGCGAATTCTTCAAGACATTCAATGGTGTAAAAAATTCGCCATTATTTTCGACTTATTTGTTGAATAAAAAGTAAACAAGCTTTTCTCCACAGTTTTACGGGCTTAGGACCGTCGAAGATGCAGTACTTAGTTAACTACATTTTGTTAAGTTAAAAGAAATTAGTATTTTATCACTTATTAACTTATTATTACAACAGGCTGTATCGGTGTAGCAAGTAAGTACTACAACAAATGAGGCGTACGTAAAAGATTGGAATCAACTTCATTACAAATTACACTGATTGTATTTACAATAATTATTAAAACGTACCTTCAAAGATATATTATGTTAGCAATTGTTCAAAATATGCGCGGTTTCTTTCCAATCACAAACTAGCACGTCGTTGCAAATTTCTTGTTAAATTGCGAAGAGACGTCTCTATCACTTTTTATAACATCGAAAGTGTCCGCTATGCACTGTTTTAAATTATTAACACTTTGTGCTTCCTTGGTGTACACTAGCCGTTTCATCTCGGCCCATAAATAAAGTAGTTCCGCAGATGCCGCGCGTATGGTTTTTAAAAGCCACCTGAGACATACAAATCAGTGTTTTCAATTCTAAAAAAAATATATGTATCAGTTAAGGATCTGATCTAGTTAAAATCGCATTCAATTACATGTTTTTATAAACTTCACTCGATAGAAAAAAATCCCAAAGTTACCCCTTTTTTTTACGATTTTCGTATTTTATGTCTAAGCTCCTGCCAATTAACATTTGAATTTTCACTCAATTATAGCCACTAAATATTTACAGATAAATTCGCAGAGTTTGACTTGATAAAATTAGTGTCTCGTTTACTATGTTTAAAAAACTACGAAATGTGCGAGCGCGGCGCCATATTTGGACGTCGCATAATACAGACCTACAAACTTATCTGTTCCGGTGGCCAAAATTGGAACTACGTGAAATACAATGCAAAAACGATATTTAATGACAGTTCTAAATAGACAGTAGCGACGCCGCCACCGGAACAGATAAGTTTGTCGGTCTATGCCTCTTTTATGTACTCCCACCCCCCCTTAAGGGAAACGCGCGGGCCAGTCCACAGGCTCGTCACGACCTATCCACCTATCGCGGAAAACCACATTCAAATACTGGCGGACAATCGTTAGTAACGGGCGGGACAACCGTCGTGTTGGAAGTAAAGGCGTCGTACGTAAGTCAGGGGAGCATCATCTAAAAGAGTCAACGACTGATTGAATCATCTGTAGATGCGTAGCACCAGTCAATCGTCCCTCAAACCAGACCTGCACATAATGCGATCGTCGTAGCCCACACATTGACACTAAACCTGATTTGGTGAATCTTCTTTTTTGTGGGTTCAGCTCCAATAGACAATCTATATATATAAAACTCAAAGGTGACTGATTGATTGACTGACTAACTGACTGACTGACTGACTGACATAGATAGATATCAACGCACAGCCCAAACTACTGGACGGATCGGGCTAAAATTTGGCATGCAGGTAGATGTTATGACGTAGGCATCCGCTAAGAAAGGATATCTCTATATTCCCACGGGAACGGGAATCACGCGGGTGAAACCGCGGGCGCCCGCTAGTACATTATGAGAACATTAAAATGCCCATACGGGTAAAATGGATTCGTTGCTCCACAGGATATTTGCTTGCGCTCCTGTAGCCAGCGACAAAACTCGATCCATTAGGAAAATACCTTTTGGAATTAAGCGAAAAATTACGTTAACTGGCGTGATGACTTATACATACACAGATATTATTTTGGGCGTTTTTTCGTGGTCCTACTAATTTGTCCTACTAGTAGGACCACCAGGAAGTCTAGTTCCTCGTAGTCTTTCTGCTTCTACTAGTAAAACGCTACAGACAAGCGCAGTTGACGTCATTTTTCACTCCATTCCAAAAGGTATTATCCTAATAGCGTCTGAACCGGATAGTAATGCCTATACACGCGAAATGAAATGGTACGGATGCAGATGCACTGAATTTAACACCTTCCATACATATTGGCTGGCACCAAACCGTGGTGTTGCTCGCCGAGTACTTCTCTTTGGGTGCAGATCAAAATAATCTAAAATGGAAGCTTCGACATTAACATCCCAGGGCAGCCGTCTTCTTCCTTTCACAAGACTTGGCAGTGTAAACTATCCGTGGACTAGCTATCTTTGGTAGGTACAGGTACCGGCAAACTTATTAAATATCGGGTGGGGATTGCGCAGAACTGCCAAAATAGGTACTATTTTTCTGGAAATATATATCGTACGAGCCTTCCGCCCGCGGCTTCACTCGCGCAGCTTCGCGCTGCTTCTAAACTTATAGATCGAATATAAGTACTGCACATTAATAAAATCGTAAGCCAATATATCGTAAATTAAGTTTAGAATTAGATAGATATGAAGATAGGTTAAAAAAAGTAAAATGTTACTAAGTGATTATTCACCTCTCTCACACGCTTATAAATAAGTCATCTATGTATGTAGTATGTGGTACTTTTTATGATTCTGATACTCGTCATAGTATGTATTGTATAACAATAGGACTGAATTTGTCTTACGGTGCGCCTCATCATGAGGTGTATAATAATAAATATTAAGTGTTTTATTATTTTCTCTGTTGTATTATAATGTATAAGTTAATTTTGCATAAAATCTCAAACTGCACTAATTTGTGTCAGCATTGCAACTACAAATAAGTTCAGTATCAAGTTAAGACTAAGTATACAATTTTGTGTACGAGTACACTACGAATAACTATTTTGGCCTAAGTCATTTAGGTCAATGTAATAATTACATTATAATTATTTCTGTAAAATGGTTTTAATATAACAGCTGCAGTTATTCTGCCTCAAATAATAAAATATAATAAAATTTTGAATAAACATAGTGAACGTATTCTCCGCGTCAAAAACAAGACTGTTATATAAATTGCTAGCAACATACCTATTCTGGCTTTTAATGATTAATAATGAGCGGTTTAATCGTGTGTAAGAAAGCGATCAGAATTTTCAATTTTGAAATTATTCATAAGGACATGTGTTCATTGTACACAACGCGCTAACGCCTCGTTTTTTTTCTATACTAGGTCAGTTGGCAGACAGGCACGCAGCCCACCTGATGGTAAGCGGCCACTGCGGCCTATTCCATTGAGGGACACTTCACCTGGCAGCGTCCCTCAATGTTTGCGACGAGCCGTTTGGTAAAATGGTCAAGAAGTCGGCTATTACACCAAAGGTCGCGGGTTCGATCCCCGCACGGTACAAACATTTGTGTGCATGAACATGTCTGTTTGTATCGGTCTGGGTGTTAGTATGGAAAAAAAAGTATTTAAGTACCTCATGTTTATCCGTTGTCTGGTACCCATAGCACAATCTAATTCTTAGTTTGGAGCTAGATAGCGCTGTGTGAATCATGTCAAAATATTTATTTTATTTATTTATTTATGTGCTACCAGACGCACTGTAGCACAGAATATATATGTAGGTACTACTGTAGTGTGCATGGTCTCTTAGATTCGCAAGTGTTTTTTATTTGATTAATATTTTAAATATTCCATGTAATTCTCTATAAAATGTTTTCTCTCATTAACTTTGAAGACGATCGACCAAGAGTGTTTAACTTATCAATATCGATAAATCATATTGCTTTTGGATAATCTGTTCAGCACTATGGTGCCCCCAATCATTTCTACTGTTTCGATTGTGCTCGCGGTTGTGCTTGGAATTAAGGTTGATATACCTTTCAATCTTGGTGTAGGACTTAAATCATCTAACTTACCGGAAGACGCAAAATTAAACTTCACTGGACTGTCATTCAAATACGGGCACAATGCTGAAGAATTCGACGTCGTTACCGAAGATGGCTATATTCTAAAATTGTTTCACATCCCCGGAGATAAAGCCCATTCTGTGCTGTTAATACACGGCAACACGGTCACTGCAGACTGCTGGATCACCAGAGGAAAGACCTCTTTGGCCATAATTTTGGCTGACCTGGGTTACGACGTATGGGCAATCAACCTAAGAGGCACCAGATACTCGAGACGGCATCTCTACCTCAACCCCGATACACAGGCCAAGGAGTTCTTCAACTTCAGCTTTTACGAACTAGGCGTGTACGATCTTCCTGCGACCATCGATTTTATTCTTCACGAAACCAACCAGACGCAGATCCTAGCCATCGGGCACTCCGTTGGCACCACAACCTTGTATACGTTGGGCGCAGCGAAGCCAGAGTATAACGATAAAATAAAATTGGCTATTTCACTGGCTCCAATAAGTTTTCTCCAACACTTCGGCGGTCCTTGTGTCTTAGTTCCAACGGTTGGTCCTATTGCGCTTCGTACACTTGATCTATTGAACGTATACGAGGTAGCCAATCACAATGTATCGCCGGCATTGGAAAAGCTTTGCGCGGGGCCAATCGGCTACGATATATGCATCCGACATGGTATTTTAGAAATGTTTGGCCAGGACGAAGCAGGTTTTGAACCGGCCTTTGTTCCTATTTTCTTTGGACACTACCCGGGAGGTTCATCTACAAAAACTTTTAAGCACTTAATACAAATTGTCGAAAGCAATAGATTTGCGAAATACGACCATGGCAAAAGTAGGAATCTAGAAGTATACAACAGCACGGATCCGCCGCTGTTGGACCTGAGCAAGGTGACAATGAAGTCGGCTCTGTTCGTGGGCAAGGAGGACTACCTGGCGTCGGTGCCGGACGCCGCGCGCCTGCGCTCGCAGCTGCCGAACGTGGTGCACTACCAGGTCATGCCGTACGACAGGTTCAACCACGCAGACTTCGTGTGGGGTCGGTATATGCCCGACAATTTGTACCCGTACTTACTCAAAGTGATAGAAATGTATATTTAGTGTTATCTCGCGTTTGCATAACGCGTCAGCTATCACAAAAAACATCCGAAACTCATCAGGGAGCTCCTTTCAAGTTTAATAAATATTATAGACTCCAAGGGGCACGGGCGCCCACATTGAATAAAAAACCAATTATACTGCGTTCCTTACAAGGGGGATAATTAGCACTTTACAATTGTAAAAGTTAGCTAGGCTATACTTAGTGTTGGCTATTGGAGAGGCAGCTGTTTGTATAACATATAACTTAGTATTCAGCAGCAAGAATCCTGCCGAGAACATTATCAAAAGCTATACCACCCCTTATAATAAATATAAACATTAAATAATATTGTTAACATGAAATTCAATATTGTGTAGTTTATGCAATTTTACTTTTATATTTGGTATGTTTAATTCATTTATTTTTGTGATGATTTTAAGCTGGTACGTTGATCTTGAGATGACTCCAGCAATGGTAATTTAATTCTTATTATAATTATTTTGTTGCGTCGTTTTTTTTTTATTTTATTTTGTTTGTATATAGGTAATTTGTTCCACAATAAATTGATTTGATTTAATCCAATACTTCTTTAAACTTATATTTTAAGCTTTGATATAATATGATCGTTTAATTGTTGTGTGTTAGGTACCTATTTTGTAACGTTTTTTTTGTTCTCTGGCGAGTTGGTTCCAAAATGAACTCTTAGAAAATTGCGACAAGTTTGAACTTGACGCTATAAGATATGACTATTTCATAAAAGATAAATGAGTTATGTATAGCCTGACCAAGAAAATATAAAAGATTTCCCTACAACAAAAAAAATCTTTCTGAAAGCGTCATAATGCTTCTGTAACAATTTTACGGATCGTAGGCACTTAAGTTGTAATCATTGCGATTTACGAGGATTCAGGCGACTGGGACCATAAGAAACTGGGACCGCGGTCCCAGTTACCTGTTAACATTTTTGAATCGGTCGACTGGGTAACTTTGTTTTATTTATGACACCTTTTGTGCTAACTGTACTAAATCTTGTATTTCAACAATGGATTTGTGATTAAAATTACGGGTGGTCCCACTCGCCTGACGAAATCTATATATATAGAAGAAAGTCGTGTTTGTTACAACACTTATAACTCGAGAACGGCTGGACCGATTGCCATGGTTTTTGATTTGTTGGATTTGTTTCCGTCCCGAATAGCAGAATACATCTTAAAAAAGAAAGGATTTTGATCAATTCCCACGGGAACGGGAACCACGCGGGTGAAACCGCGGGCGGCTGCTAGTAAATAAATAAAAACTAATCAGGCAACTGGGACCGCGGTCCCAGCTATGTAGTGGTCCCAGTCGCCTGAATCCTCCGATTTACGTTTACCTCAGAATATGGAAAATACTCATTATGCGTTATTATTCATAAAGGCATATGCACAATTGTTGTACAAACATGAAGTGCTGAAGGCTTGTTGGTCTAGTGGTTTAGGTATATCTACTTGGCTGTGATCTTGGGGCTGTAAGTTCAATAGTTAAGATTTCACGAAAACGGCTGCCGTCAAACTGCTCAGCAGTTTGACAGACCTCTTTTGTAATTTCTTTTTTTAACAATAAAATCCGCCCGGGGCGCTAGACAATTCTGCCGCCCTTTTTCTTTGCTCCTCCAGGAAATTTCATAATCATAATATTTATTTGCTTTTCTTGTTGTAGGTACATTAAGATCTTAATAATAGTATAATGACCAAAACAAGAACCCTGTAAGGGCACTACAAATAACAATAATACTGAAATACATATAACCAGTACTTTGAGATAAATAAAACAAAAAACTTCAAACACAAATATAACAATGTTGGTTAAATAAGGCATAAAAAACTTTCATCTAACAAAATGTAGTCATTAATTCAGGTTTTTTTGCGGCTTCCTAAAAAGTGCCGCCCAGGGCGGACCGCAATCGCTACGCCTAGCCACGACTTGATTTCAATGATGGTAGCACAATCTTTGCTTTGTGGATGGTGGCCTCTGCCCTCTGGTGGAACATTAATCGACCTCTTAAGGCGGTCGGGCAAACCACAAGGTATGTGTTATGATGCTGTAAAGAAAGCTAAACAAACCATTAAGTAGGCTCATTGGTTGTCAGCATACTCGTATAAGTAGGTTCTGGATTGCAAATCAACGGCCCTTAACCGTGTAGTGTGCATGGTCCCTTAGACTTGCAAATGTTTTTCATTCTATAAAAATTAAAAATATTCAAATACCTTAAAATACAAGCATTTACTCGTACTTATAAACATTGAAGACGATCGAGCAAGTGTTTAACTCAGTCAACATCGATAAATCATATTGATTTGCTATAATCGGTTCAGCACTATGGTGCCCCCAATCTTTTCTACTGTTCCGATTGTGTTCGTGATTGCGCTTGGAATTAAGGTTGATATACCATTCAATCCCGATGTAAACCTAAGATCATCTTACTTACCGGAAGACGCAAGATTAAACTTTACTGAACTGTCATACAAATACGGGTACAATGCTGAAGAATTCGACGTCGTTACCGAAGATGGATATATTCTAAGACTGTTCCACATCCCCGGAGATATATCCCACTCTGTGCTGTTAATACACGGCAACACGGTCACTGCAGACAGCTGGATAATCCGGGGAAAGACCTCTTTGGCCATAACTTTGGCTGATCGAGGCTACGACGTGTGGGCGATCAACCTAAGAGGCACCACATACTCGAGACGGCATCGCTACCTCAACCCCGATACACAAGCCAAGGAGTTCTTCAACTTCAGCTTCTACGAACTGGGCGTGTACGATCTTCCCGCGACCATCGATTTTATTCTTCGCAAAACCGGACAGTCGCAGATACTAGCCATCGGGCACTCCGTTGGCACCACAACTATGTATACTTTGGGCGCAGAGAAGCCAGAGTATAACGATAAAATAAAAGTGGCTATTTCACTGGCTCCAATAAGTTTTGTCCAACACTTAGGCGGTCCTTGTGCCCTATTTCCAACAATTGGGCCTATCATACTTCGTACACTTGAACAAATGAACATATACGAGGTATTCAGTCACGATTCGGCGCCGGCATTGCAAAAGCTTTGCGCGGGGCCAGGCGGCTACGATATATGCATCCGACGTGGTCTTTTCAAAATGTTCGGCTACGACGAAGAAGGCTTTGAGCCCGCCTTTGTTCCCATTTACTTCGGACATTACCCGGGAGGTGCATCTACAAAAACTTTTAAACACATACTGCAAATTTCCCGAAGCAATAGATTTGCGAAATATGATTATGGAAGTCGTAAAAATTTGCAGCTATATCATAGCACGAAGCCGCCGCTGTTGGACCTGAGCAAGGCGACGATGAAGTCGGCTCTGTTCGTGGGCAAGGAGGACTACCTGGCGTCGGTGCCGGACGCCGCGCGCCTGCGCTCGGAGCTGCCGAACGTGGTGCACTACCAGGTCATGCCGTACGACAGGTTCAACCACGCAGACTTCGTGTGGGGTCAGCACATGCCCGACAATTTTTATCCGTACTTACTCAACGTGATAGAAAAATATATTTAGGGCTTCTTGAACTCTAACTTGATCAGCAATCACTAAATAACCTCTCGCCACAAGCAATTCTAAAGTCTAAACACAAGTGGCGCTGACCGCCGATTTTGAATTGTGTATAAAATTGTATGATGCGGTGAACTGTATGGGGCGGGGCTGATGATTATGAGCATACAAACACCACACTCTTCTGTATATCCAAAATAAGAGAAAGCAAGATACAGATACAATTTTTAATTGCTAATGTGTGGTTGCCACGTATGGAGTCCTACATCTTATGAGAAGCTATTCTCGCGCACCAGAATATGTGACATGTGACACACCAAAGAGAGTAATTTTTTTCACTTTTGTTCATCAAGGTCTTGGAAAGCTTTTGAAAATGTATTTTGATTGTAATTTAATGTATGAATGAATATTATATTGTTTTAATTAGTTATTTATAAATATTTTTCGAGCTAATGTCTCAACCAATATCTAATCAAAGGGTCTGCTTCTAAAGTTTTGATAGCGGCCTCTCTTTTTCGGAAATTGGTATTTTTTATACTTGTTTATGTTGTCAGTCGATATCATTATTGTTTGGGGCTAGATGGTACGGGGTTTTGTGTGAACAATGTTCAAAGGTATTAAAAATAATATAATGATAGTTCTTCATGAGCTAACTTTACGTTACCTACGAGTATCGCCTACCTATTTTTAAATTGTACCATTTAAATTTCAACAAGATCAGTTTAGAAGGCCTAAAAAATCACACATAAGTTAACTGAAAGACAAGTAGATATTTAACAAAAAAAAAATGGAGTCGATATCGGTGTTGGTTACCTCGTCGGTTGTAGGTTGTAATAATTGTACGGTGAAGCCACGGATTAACCTGCCCAAATCTGTCAAAGTCTTAATTGAAATAGAACTCTATGCGATGCACGTTAAGCTTAAAATTGGTTGCAGGTACTGACAGATTAGTAAAATAGGTTGATCTGTATTATTTTACTCTTTTCATTTTTGCGAGGAAGTCATCTCGCAGAAGGAGGCTGCGGAGCGGGAGAGGGAAAATGACCCTCTCGCGCCTCTGTATCGAAGACGTAGGCGGGGTATAAGAAGACGGCTGTACAATCGCCCTCTTCTCGCCCCCAGTGGAGGCCAGCAGGACGGAGGTGCGGGGGCACCTCCTCCTGCATTGCACCGGTCACCACCTCCGTCGGATGGGATTAGTCAGGTGTTCCCGGCTAATCCCATAAGTCTCCCAACCGGGGGGCATGTAGGGCCCGCCACATAACGCGGGCATGCGCCGGGGGTATAATGGAAGTAAAGGCTTTTGCGAGCTATTCCACTTATCCCACCTAGCCATCCCACCTGGGTGGGAAAAGTGGATTTTTTTTCCACTCTTCCCACCCGGGTGGGATAAGTGGAACAAAAGGTCATGAGATTTTTCCACTTATCCCACCTGGGTGGGAAAAGTGGATTTTTTATTTCCACTCTTCCCACCCAGGTGGGATAAGTGGAACGCAAAGGGCTATGAAGATTTTTATATGGAGACTGGCTTACCTACTAGTCCCGCCATTATGATTAATTAATCAAAATAGCGCTCGCTTAAAATCACTTCAGCCCCACCATACCGCTAGTGGTATGGTGGGTCTAAAGTACCACTAAACAAATAGGGTTGTGGGAACTGACAAGGAGCATACGTTTTTTTTATATTATTTGACAGTTTTTTTAGTGACATTAAAACAAGTGAATGTCAGGAAAACAAGTGAATGTCAGGAAAACACTTATCCCACCTGGGTGGGAAGAGTGGAAATAAAAAATCCACTTTTCCCACCCGGGTGGGATAAGTGGAAAAATCGCATGACCTTTTATTCCACTTATCCCACCCGGGTGGGAAGAGTGGAAAAAAAATCCACTTTTCCCACCCAGGTGGGATGGCTAGGTGGGATAAGTGGAATAGCCCGCTTTTGCCAGATGCCCATTACACCCCCACTCACGGCGCTGTGGGAACACCGGGTGGGTTTTTAGTGGGTAGAGGTCATATTGTCTGAGTCCCACATAACCCTGTAGCCCCCCGGCTACTAGAGATGGGTAGTGGGTTAAAACCCATTCCGCCCGACTGGGTTAAAACTGGGTGATTTGGGTTATTATAACCCGTTTTAACCCATAAACACCTATTTTAGTGGGTGAAAATAAAAATCATTGTTTTAATAATGAGAAGAGGTTGTAAAATAAAAGTCTGAATCCAAAATCACATGCATTTATTTTTCTGATATAATTACATTAATTTTATTACTCATCTTCACTATCTGTACAAATACGATCGCAATCTAAAAACTCTTCGTTTTGAATGCCGGACGAAGATGGCTGAGGACTAGCAGCGTAAGGTGGACTGAACTTTGCTGGCGGTGACTCAGGCATGCAATCCTCAGCATTATCACTGAAATCTTCTTCGTGCTTATTAATTGAATTCCAGTTGTACGTCAAAAAAAGTCAGTTTTTCTGCCCTTCTGTCGTGAGCCTATTTCTTTTTATGCTGTGTATATTGCTGTGAGTGTGAGCACTAAATGATCGCTCCACAGCTGCGGAAGTGCAAGGAGCTGTAAGTATTCTGACAGTAACATTACTTATTTTAATGCAATAGATCCACATATTCCCATCCACCAGGTTGTTGCTGCCACATTGGTAATACTGTCCCATAAGAATTTTCGACTCCAAAAACCATCTCTGGCTCGAAAAAATACCAGGTTATTCATTACATTTAATTACATTTAAGCCGATGCTGGCGGCTGCTTCTCCCCCCCCCCCCCCCCTGGGTACGCCCATGATGGGTAGCCTCCTTCGATATCTTGAAATAACCAATGGGTAAGCAAATCGTAATCAGTGTGCTTAAGCCAAGGTCAATCAGGATCAGATCGCAGTGAAACAATATCGGGTCGTCGTAGATAAAATTTACACAGCACGATATTTCCTAAACCAAACGGACAAGAGTGAGCGGGAGGGAGACGAAACCAGGCGAAACAGGCGAGGCGCCGCGGAAAGCGCGGCGTGTGCGCCCACCCCCACCCGCACTACCCAGCCATCCCCTGGACCCGCCCGACTGCATAGATATAATAAATAATATAATTATGTTAATTCCATACCCGACTGGAACGAGTTACAGTCGGGCATGGACTTAACATATTATTATTGCATCTAAATGCATCATCATTAACCTATAAACGTTCCCACTGCTGGGACACAGGCCTTATCTCAATTGTGAGATAGTATGGCTGTGGGCCATCCTTCACCACGCGGGCCCAGTGTGGGTTGGTGGAGGGGTGCGTTAGGCAAGTGACCAACCTTTATGTCAGAGGTTTTTAAGCCACCAACTGGCCTCTGACTAGGCTTGACGACTAATATCTACATTATAGTAAATAACAGCGCAATTTCATATCGTTTTGGGATTTTGGTTTTTAGTGTATGCTATGCATGCACTTTAGTGATAAAATTTTACTTACATAATAAATAATTAACTATTTAAGTACAGCTTAAATGAGACAACGGAAATAAAAGATACCAATTAATAAAATTATGAAATAATTTATTATGACCCGCTATAACGGGTTATTATGGGCTATTATTGGGTCATTATCGGGTTATAACCCACGTTCGGGTTTTAACCCGGGTGGATACCCATCTCTACCGGCTACAGGGTATGCATAATGGCATTTTCCCCCCGACAAAAAAAAAACTCTTTGCATTACAAGCACAGGAATAGTCGTACCTACAGATCGTTCACGATAAGAAGTCCTTTAGCCGCTATATTGGTACTATTGTTTTTCAATACATTAAATCTGTTTTTTTACAGTTTTATAAAGCGTAGGCAATGCTGCCAATATAGCGGCTAAAGGACAACTTATGGTGAACAGACTGTAATATTTTTTAGTTGTCAGTGTATTTTTTGTTTGAAATCGGTTTAAAATGTACATTTTAAGTTGTCTTAATTATTATTGTATGTAAATACTCTTTGTCATTACTGGCTTGTGGGAGGAGTACTAAAATATATAATATATTTTATAATAACCTTGTCTTATGAATAACAAACACAGCAAAAACGGTTTACATAATTTGATGTATTAGTTCTGAAGTTATAAGTAGGACACCGCCTTGTCCCTTACAGGAGTGGAGGGGAAACGCCTTCTCCAAAAAGGGTTAACCTAGTGAGGTTGTAGAAATGTGTCAGGCATGGAGTCCTCCGGGTTTAAGTAAGTTAACTTCGCCTTAGAGCGTGGGAGTCCCACCCATTGCCCTTAGCCACCAACAAATTTTCTAGGATTTAATATTTTGTTTTCTGATTTTCAATGCGATGACCCGTCGGTTTTAAACATCAACCAGTATGCAAAATTTGTCACAAGAGCAAGTTTAATAGGTTGCAAATTAAAATACATATTAAAAGAAAATAATTATATTCAATAGTTTACAATACAAATCTCATGGCACCACAGCAAGGCACGTTCAATCAGACTCACTCCGCAATACATCTATGTACAGACAACGTGACGCAAAACGAAGAGGTGCAGTGTTGTCCTCAATATTAAAGTTTCGATAACAAAACTACACCAGCTGAATTTTTTTTATTATCCAGGCGTTAATATAAAAAAAAATTGTAAGTTTATAAACCACACACGTAACGCTGAATTTAGTAGCTTCCTGCATTAACTAAAAGGTGAGGGAGGTGGACACTGGACACGGCTTTAAGCACTACTTTTGTAAAGCCCGGCCAATAAAATAAAAAACCTCGCCATATTGCGGAAAAATATTGGAACAAATTTCTTCAAGTCGCAACAATCACATAAAATAACAATAAGATGTTATTCATTATTGCTGTCTGTCAAAGTGTGATGTCAATTGACAACCGTGTCTTGTTCCTATTGGATATTGTAAGTTATTGGTGAGTATAACCATAGCAACCAAGTGTTGCTATCTTCTTCTTCAGTGTTGCTATAGCCATAGCTAATGTGGCGCCTCCAGAGCAGGTTTTTTATTTTCTTGGTCAGGCTATAATACACTAAAATATCTTTTTATCGAAATTAACGCTTCTATGAATAAAGTACAACAAATTTATGAGAAAAACCGACAGTAATCATGCTCGCAGTATTGTGATTCAAAACAACACTTTTTTTACGAAAATGTTGAAGAACATTGTATTTTTTTTTTTCAAGATCAAACTTAGAAATTTATTTGACTAGACTTAACACTAAAGAAACCCATTTTGTAGCCTTTCGCTTTGCGTCACATCGTTAAAGGAGACTTTTCATCTTCAGATAAAATAATCTATCAAATAACGACTACATTCCCTTATCTCTGTAATATTAATAAGCTAAGAATTTTTTTTTATCTGAAATATAAAAAAATCAACCTTTATTGCGATGAATATACTTCGTTGTCTATTACCAAACTTAATACTGAACTAACGTATAATAATTTAATTAAATTAGGTACGTAATATATAGAATAATCACTGTTATGTTTGTACGTTAATATATTACACATAATCACAATATATAATTTCATTAAAAGACTGCATCGATCTCTTACGATGAATAAAAATGCATGTGACTTATGAAGTCAATTCCATTACATGGGTAAAAATCAAAATAATTGTACCTAGAGTCAAAATTTTTGTCCAACACCTTCATTGCGTAATTGTGAGAAAGATTTCAATTCTGAACTGTTTTATGAATATTTTTCCAGCAGCTTGGTTTACTTATTATAACTTAAGCTTATAATTTTGTTATTTAATCAAATAGTTATGGAATATGAGCTAAGAAAACAAACTATTATTTTTTCATCTCATACAAAATAAGGATGTCCATTTGCTGCCTTTGTCTAGAAAAATGTGAACAACTCTTTCGTAAATACACGTACAGGCAAATTATGAACTTTGATCTTTAGATTAAAGGACAGACTAACCGTGACTTGCGTTGAGGTCGTATTCAGCTTATTGTTTGTTTTTTTACATTGATTTAAAGAGATGTCCAAGGTTTTGTAACATGTGAGTAACAATGCGTGAGTAACGGTATTTGGGACTTTAAAATTGCAATAACTACCGTTGAAATGTTTTTTTCGGTTCTGGCATTCCCGGACTTCCATTTAGTGTTAAAAAAAAAACAAAACGCCTGTCTTTGCCAGAGTTACATGAGGTTATGTAAATGAGGTCGTAAAATTAACATCGAAAACCTGTGAAAAACGACAGGATTATAATATGTAAGGTAAGTGAAGTTGTATATTAATATAAGTGTATTCGAAAGAACTAATTGTTGTGATTGTGAAATGGCAATTACATTGTTTGCAGGCTTTGTGGTTATGATGTTATGTTTACTGAGATGTAGTAAAACATCAATATTTACTTACATGTGAATAACGTTACATGTCTCACCATGGTAAAGACTCGTCCACATTGGGGTTCGTTATTCACAATTTCGTTACTTACAATGTTCGTTTTTAATCAACTTCAAAAAAAAAGGAGGAGGTTTTCAATTCGACTGTATTTTTTTTCTGTTTGTTACCTCATAACTTTTTACTGGGTGGACCAATTTCGATGATTCTTTTTTTATTTAAAAGCTAGTGCCTGCCGTGTCGTCTCATTTCAATCCCGAAAAAAGAGGAGCAATGGAAGGGGTGGAAATAGGGGATGAAATTTTGTTTGAAATCGTCATTTACAGGGATAAAACCGTAAAATTTAGGTACGCCTAAACGGTTTTAGATGTTTGGCACTAAACTTATGACTTTTTTTACCCTTGTCCATGGTTCTCTACGGTCCACGCAGACGAAGTCGCGGGCAGCCACTAGTTTTAATACGATGGGAGAATATTATCTTGTGAGAATTTACCTTTATGTTACATGTGAGTAACATTTTTAACATGTGAGTGACGTTACATGTGAATGCCATGTGAGTTATGGAACAATTAATTTGAAAACAACCCACATAATGGACCTTTTATTTACCATCTTTTGGACTTATATCCAAATTCTTCTCATTTCTGTTAACCCGAAATGGTAAAAACTAATAAAGGGAAATATAAAACAGCGTACATAGTATGCATTTTCATTTCAACTTTGAAAAAAGAATCATCATCATCCCAGCGTATTCCCGATTGCATCCAGTATGGAGCTCAGGGTCCGCTTCGACTATGATCCTAGATTTGACAAGCCTGGTTATTACAATGGAGCGATTGTCATCTGACCTCCGTAACCCTACAAGGGAAACCAGACCTACTTGGAACATTTCAACTTTGAAAAAAGAATAATCCATTAAATATTACAAAATTGTGTTTTTTAACAATGTCAAAATATTAAAATTTTTAAATTAACTAAGTACATAAACAAGGCACATTTCCATTCATTGCAAGCGATCTCTTCACAGTTTATTAAATTCATGATAATAATAAAATTTAAAATTTTAATTACTACCTGGTCCAAATTCTATTAGGATAATAACTCTTGGGCAACAGTGAAAACTGACACACACACTGACAAAACAATGCTATGCTAACGTTACAGACAGGCGCAGTTGACGTCATTTGTCGCTCAATTCCAAAAGGTATTATCCTGATAGCATTTGAATCGGATAGTGAAACTGTGCGTTTTTTTCCTTAAAATTTAACACTGTTAGAAACATTTTTTATATTTATTTTTACAAATTTGTTATGCAACTCGTAATGGAATATTTATATAGATGTGATGTATAATTAATTGACATAATTATCATTATCATATCCTAATAAAAAAATAAGGGCCAGTGTCACCATTGACAGATGAGTCTGTCAGAATTCATCTGTCAGAAAAAGCATGCTGTCTATTTTTATTATTAACAAAAGAGACAGCATGTAACATTGCTGACCATATGACAGTACATACAAATCTTAAAAATAAAATAACAAATTAACTTAATTATTTATTTTTTATTTATTATCGAAAAGAACTAGCGTCATCACTTTAAATAAATTAATAAAACCATTTTTAAAACTAAGTTACCATCACGTTATCGTTATTAATTACAGTTACAACGGCCTTTATCACGAGCAAAGTATAGTTCATTATACCTACTGAAATCAGTTATTACTTCGTGGAACAAAATCTAGCAATAACTAATGTGTTTTAAAAGCCTTCCGTAGCCTTAGCCTTCCATTCCTAGTGGACTATACGACGAGAGTTGAGAGGAAATCTCCAGCTCAACTGTACCAAAACTCACGTCGACCCATTGCTTCGTTACGAGTAAAAAATACCTCTAACTATATCCGTTAGGTCGTTTTCTCACTACGCAGAACCAACACAACATAATGTTGTGACAACTCCAACCGCCATCATACTAATATATGCGCCGTTTTCTCACACACAAGGACAACACATCACCAACACAACTTTGAACCAACAATTCGGCTGTTGTCTTTTCCGCTAGATCGGATCAACTTTTTAGTTGTAACAACACTGTGACAACATAGCCGCCTTGCAGACTCATAGTTACTTTTTCACTGCAGGCAACACGACACCAACACAACATTCCTTGCGAGTGCGCGCCCGCTTACAAAATGTGACAGGCGTGTTGTGTTGGAGTCGTGCTAGTGAAAAAGGGATGGACAACACGACATCAACACAACTTATGTTGTGTTGATGTTGTGTTGGTTTCGCGTAGTGAGAAAACGGCCTTACTCCTCGGGATCTGAGCTCACCCTAGATTATAAGATTGTTCACTAAGACTTATTGTTTGATTTTGTTACAGATTACATAAAATATAATGGAATTAATTATTCAACGTTTTTGTCACAAGGCACTTGCCTTGAACTTTGATTGCCTTGACATAAATAGTCGCAGTCTAGCGTTTTAATATTTGAAGGCACACATTCTATCACTATCATTACTATTTATTTACAGGGTACCTTTGTTACTTCCAGAAAACACTACTGGGATGCGTATTGCTGAAATGTTTTGTCAAGTTTTATGATCTAAGTACATTATATTTAAACTTTTGATAATTTTAAAGATTTTATAATATAATATTTAACAATATATATACTTTTTACATTTAAAAAATCCCAGTTATTTCAAAAACAATATTAAGGGTTTTCGTTAGCGGACAATGTGCATAATTTATACATTTTACGTGCCCGAATATCGTATCGGCGCTGACACAAATAGTGACTACGGCAAGGAGGACTGGTTTCATAGTGGTTGAGGGCTAGTAAAAGTGTTTGCTATAGTTCAACTCCAGGTATGTCTTAGGTTGCCAATCGAACTTTAGCGCTCTCCACTTCTACTCATTGTTCCGTATCCGTATGTTGGCAGCCTTGGGTCCTACCCAGTGGGGTATGGGTTTAGTCCTACGCGCGCGTAAATGCTGGGTGTATGTGATCACGCTGTGGGCGTGCGTGAAGGGCGAGACGGTAGGCGTGCCAGTAGGCGTATGAAGTTAAGACGGCCGTTGGACCGTTAACGTCTTGCGACCAGCGTGAAACTGACAGCCCCGTACCTTCAACCTGGGGTAAATATTTGGCAGCCGTGGGTATTGTCTTACGCTCTCGCAGAGGCCGGGTGGTATGTGATCACGTTGTGGGCGTGCGTGAAGGGCGCGGCGGTGGGCGTGGCAGTCGGCGTGTGGGGCGTGGACGGCAGCTGCACCGCGCGCGTCTTTCCTCCCAATGTACAGCGCGTCGTGGCGCCGCTCTCCACTTCTACAGACAGCTCGGTGCCTTTTAACCTGACACAAATAAGAATGAGCTACAATACTGAACACCTACAGAATGACGCAAAAAAAATGATCTGGTGCTACCCTCTTCCATCCTATTGCGCTTGTCTATCTGCGTAATAGGGCCAACACCCGACAGACCGAAGTCGAACAGAGTGCGGACTTAAAATATGAATACAAATAATGATAAATAAATAATAAATAAATCCCTGGACATTATCCACACATCCATCAACGGATAAACATTACTTATATACTTTTTTTTTTTGTAAATAGATACATATAATACATAGAAACACCCAGACCGATACAAACAGACATGTTCATGCACACAAATGTTTGTACCGTGCGGGGGTCGAACCCGCGACCTTTGGTGTAATAGCCGACTTCTCGACCACTACAACAAATGGCTCGTCAAAATATACGTGATAATATTAGATGTGACGACTACATCAACCGTTGGTGAGATTTGGAGCTCTTTGTATTATGGGAGCTCCAACTTTTATCAAAGCAAACAGTCCCCACTGGGCAGCTTGAAGCGAGCTGTTAGTGTGTGGCAAATGTGCCAATACCGCAAACTCGAAATTTCCCGGACCCTTATAAACGTATGTATGTAGCAACGTATCCCACAATATTTCATCGTATATAAAAGAGTCCTCTTTGTTTTTTTTTATTTATTGCAATGTGTAACAAGACGAGCAGATCGTACACCTGATGGTAAGCGCCACGTCTGCCCTTAGACAGTTCAGTTCCAAACAGGAACTAAGCCCTGCGCCCGCTACACCGAGACGACAGTTATTAGGTCTCATATACCTCGTTGTAAGTGCACTCACATGCGGTATCTGTTGGCCAGCACGCCGACCAGTTCGCCGACGAAGTCTCCAGCAAACGGCACCAGTCCCACCACGAAGTCGTTGTTGGCGGCCGGCACGCTGATTACTGCCAGTTGCGCGTCACTACTCATCACGCGGATCGCTCCAACCTAAGAAATAAAATGAAATGAAATAATTAATTCTGCAAATAGATTTTTTTTAAAATACTTTTGCATGTCAATATTTTTTTCCCTACCAGCACTTCGACGTCAATGGCCTGTTGAGAAAAGAAGTGCCGTCAGAAACGCAACAGTTTTGCCTTTATTTTTAAATATTACAAATTACAAATTAAAAATTTTTAATTACAAAATTAATTTATGTCATAGTAAATAATAATGCCAATACAAAGGATCATGGATTCGAAATTAGGAGATTATAACAAGCAATCTTCAAGCCATTGATTTTAAGTGTACTGGTACTGGCTCCTACGATCGAGTACCACGGTCGGGCACGATTTTGTCGCCTAAGTATACTGCCGTGAATGCGAAAGGGAAGCCTAACGACGCGGAACACAAGCGAAACGCGAGCGTGTCAGATATGACACGATTTTGATTGGTGGTCTCACACAGCAAGCGCACCGAACGCGAAGCGACATCATTTCGCTTTCGGTCCGCGACCGCGACATATTTTCGCGCGCGCAATTAATTTGCCTAAAATAAATATAACAACGCAGGCGTACCTCTGTGATGGGCGTGGGCTTCTTCAGCGGCTTGAAAGTGTTCGCGTCCAGCTTGAAGATGGCCGTCTCGGTGACGAGTAGGCAGCGCTCAGCCAGCTTGTTGAACCTGTTGAATTTGTGCACGCGACACGAGAATAACGGCTTGCCAGCTTGTTGGCTCTTCTGTAGCGTCGTCACCGATGATTTGTATAACGCTGGAAAATAAAATCCAATACGATGAAGGTTTTTCAGGATAATCTGCTAGGTGGCTCTTCGGTAGCCGTAAGATCCAACTAAGACGTGATTGCAACTAAAACGTGATGATTTATTTTGACGGAAGACGTCAAACCGTCATCATGATTGTCAAAATGAACCTATCACGCTTTAGTTGGACCTTATGGCTACGTGGCGCTATCTAGCAGGTTTTTTTATTCCGAAACACCCTCATTCATTGATCGATTTAGCATAGATTGGGTTCCCAGCAGACCAGGTCCCGAGGTGGCATTATGTCGTATGGTGGTCGTATGTATCAGCCATCATTTTAGGCCTATTGTCCACGTAAACCACACGTCATGCGCACGCTTTCGTCAATTGACGCTTACAAGACGAATGCTTGCATTTTGCGTAGAAACCTTCAATACTGTGTCCACGCTGCCGCGCCGCACCGCATGACGAACGCACGACGCGACGTGCCGCAGCGTGGACACAGTTTTAAAGGTTTCTACGCAAAATGCAAGCATTCGTCTTGTAATCGTCAATTGACGAAAGCGTGCGCATGACGTGCGGTTTACGTAGACAATAGGTCTTACTCAAGCATAATATGATATGATAAAAGGTGGTGGCGCGTTATTCGATTAAGGGAGTGTAATGACTTGCCAATCGGCGCCTAATGGACCGGAGGTCCCCTAATAGTGTAGTAAATGTAGTATGTGTGATCAAAAATCAAAATATTCTTTATTCATGTAAACTTGTATCAAGTATTTATAGTAAACTGACCGCACTTGGCGTTGTAGTCGCTGTCGGCCAGGTAGTCGCCGGCCCACGCGCGCGCCGCCCCCCACTCCGCGCGGCGCCCGCGCAGCGCGCTCGCCGCGCAGATCTGCACCACACCACTCATTATACATAGTGTTTCACACAGGGAATACTTCCTAACCATTAATCACGTGTGAATAAATTGTAAACGGTACTTAACTAACCACAGGCCAGTACCGCATACGTTATGTTTTGATGTTTTCGCATTTCACGTGAAATGAGTAACAGGTATAATCGAAATGCATCAGGTGAGGCTCCTGTGACACTGATATGACTTCTTCGTTGAATTTTGCGGAGGCGGGAGCGGGGCCCACGCAGGCGCAGGACGGTCCCCGCTTGACAGAAGCGCACGGCTCGTGAAAGCTCGTGACAGCCCGCGTCAAGCTGTGACCACCCGTGCGCCTGCTTGCGGGCATCGTCCACCGCGAATTCACTCCCGCTCCGCATTCACGAAATTCGAGGCAAAGGCCTTATAGCGGTAAATTTATCCTGAGACTCCTTGACATTCCTGTGATGCTGATTGGAAAAGATACACATTAACCCTACCTTCATCTTGAGCTGCGGCCACTGCGCGCGCGGGATGGGCTTGAGCGTGAGGTAGGCGCGCCAGCGGCGGTAGGCGGCCTGCAGCAGCGCGGCCGGCAGCCGGCGCGGCGGCGACAAGCGTATACAGTACCTTCATCTTGAGCTGCGGCCACTGCGCGCGCGGGATGGGCTTGAGCGTGAGGTAGGCGCGCCAGCGGCGGTAGGCGGCCTGCAGCAGCGCGGCCGGCAGCCGGCGCGGCGGCGACAAGCGTATACAGTACCTTCATCTTGAGCTGCGGCCACTGCGCGCGCGGGATGGGCTTGAGCGTGAGGTAGGCGCGCCAGCGGCGGTAGGCGGCCTGCAGCAGCGCGGCCGGCAGCCGGCGCGGCGGCGACAAGCGTATACTGTACCTTCATCTTGAGCTGCGGCCACTGCGCGCGCGGGATGGGCTTGAGCGTGAGGTAGGCGCGCCAGCGGCGGTAGGCGGCCTGCAGCAGCGCGGCCGGCAGCCGGCGCGGCGGCGACAAGCGTATACAGTACCTTCATCTTGAGCTGCGGCCACTGCGCGCGCGGGATGGGCTTGAGCGTGAGGTAGGCGCGCCAGCGGCGGTAGGCGGCCTGCAGCAGCGCGGCCGGCAGCCGGCGCGGCGGCGACAAGCGTATACAGTACCTTCATCTTGAGCTGCGGCCACTGCGCGCGCGGGATGGGCTTGAGCGTGAGGTAGGCGCGCCAGCGGCGGTAGGCGGCCTGCAGCAGCGCGGCCGGCAGCCGGCGCGGCGGCGCGGGCCACTGCTTGATGACGCCGCGGTTGCGTTGTAGCTGACTTTGTAGCTCAGCAATGTAGCGCCGGCAGCGGTACCGTCTGCATATGCATAGATTTATTTAATGCTGGATCAGTTTGCAAACAGGCCACCTGGTAAGCGCCCCTGCTTTTGACTGACACTTCACCAAGCCACACTAAAAGTGCTCCCACACGATCCAGTCGACGAACTCTAAAATAGTCTTTTTTTTTACCAATCAGACTACAGAGGGAAATAGAAAATAAGTTATGGATTATATTTTTAACTTTTTAGTGTATGATTACATTATATAATTATAATATCGTCGCAACGTTTTATAATACCGTCTTTTGGTTGTCAGATGTTGCTAAATAAAATTTGAAAACGTTGGTTTACAAAAAGTAATTGCGGTGTGGATGAACACACTATTCAAAAGTACAGTTGGCAACTCTAATCGCCACATTGTCAAGTTTAATCCTAACATAAGTAATAGCAAGGTGGCGACTCACTTCCAAGCGTTGAATATGGCGAGCGCGGCCCTCATCTTCTTGTAGCGCATGCGCGCCAGCGCGCCGCGCCACAGCTTCTGCAGCAGCACCACGATGGACGGGATCAGCTCGGCCCGCCGCGCTTCCAGCCCGTGCAGCGTCTGCGCAGACCTGCAACCAACAAGAGTTATAATCTAAATCATCCTTAGGGCGCAATTTGATTGGTCGAAAAATCAGTCGTTAGCCCAAATGCGGGGAGTCCCCGCTTCATCGGTCGATAACTCGGTCGATTCAATGCGTGTGGGACTTGCCGCTTGCCTCATTCGGGATAACGACCAATAAAATTAGTCAGTCGATAACTCGGTCGATATAAATCATTCGGGGACTCGCCATCCTTCTTATCTCTTTTTCTACTTCTTCAAACAAGCTCGTAATTTTCTTTTATATAGATCACAAACATTCAAAATTGCCTACACAAATAAATAATAATGATCCAAGTCTAGTCGGTAAGATGACAATCAGTATTATGATATTCTCTCAAAACCAACTACCAAATTGAATTGTGTCTACGCCATCGGCCGCGCGGCCGGAGCGGGCAACACAGCCGCCGCCCCGCGACGCCCGCGCACCCCCGCGCGCCCCTCCAGCACAGCGCCCGCGCCCGGCCGCGGCGTGGCATCTACTCGACCACTCTCCTTCGGGTCACGTCGGCGTGCGCGCGCACGCCCACCATAGCTTTGCATTATATAAACTTCCCAGTGTCAAGGCAATGTAACAAAAACCAAATTAAATATTGTTAATTTCAAACATGGTTTGATTCTTAACAAAGTGGCGACCGTGACAGGACAATTTCACCATACCATTCGCGAAATAAAGACGCGACACGAAATCATCAAGATGGCGATGGGCACGCCGCTCAATCGAGGAATTCGAGGAAAGGCACGACAGCAGTCAGCAGCGCATCGCACCTAGGAATCAGGCCAGTGCTTTCCTCTCTTTCCACTCCTTTTCGTATTTCCAATGCCGAATTCTATTTGAGTAAAATCATGTCTTATTTAAAATAATTTCTTAAATAAATATTTTCATATTGCACACGAGGCGGAACGGAACCTATTCCGTCCCCGTATCTTAATTCTTATGCACGCATAATGCTGAATATGCTGCACATTATATCACGCATGGTGTGAAACACTGCTTTGTTCCGGCTTCCGATTCCGTAACGTAATTTACGTAATGCATAAAAATAATTAAACTTATGATAATCGTCTCATTATCCCATTAGCTTCTTAATGTATAGCGTGGGGGCGATTGTTGGGGTTTTTTACTGGATTTTTGCTTCTTGATGTATAGCATAAATTAAATAAATAATAATAAGGCATCGTCTCATTATCCCATTAGCTTCTTGAGGTATAGCGTGGGGGCGATAGTCATTTTTATTTTACATACTTGGGCGTGGCACACCCGCCATCTTGTCATAAAATTTTTTTTTCTCTGCTTCACAGAAGCACATGGTTAAATTTAAACGTTTTCTTTTCCGTTAACGTATGTAATTAAACCTACTTTTTCTTATTTTAGGAGATATTTGCGCTTCTAAAATATAGTTCGTAAACCGTACCTAAGACGATATTGGGTGTTTTTTTCCAGGAAATTGCTAAATCGGTAGTGGATATTGCGGCTGAAAGCTGAGCATTGTTAATCGCTGACAGTGTATGCAGCGTGCTGTAACTGCGCTTGTACTCGCTGCTGCCCGGGGGTGGACTTGGAGATTGCAGTTCGCGCCTGGGTTTGATGCACAGTTTACTTGGTTATTTGCCCCTACTGCCGAATAGAAGTAAGTGATACATATTTATTTTTTATAAAACCGTGAATCAATAATCATGCCGCCTCCGGATGATACTGAATCTAACCCTAACTATAAGGATTTAATCAAACAACGAGCTTCTATAAGGGGCCGTTTAACCTTATTTGAGAATTTTCTTAATGATCTAAAAGTTGATATTAAACAAATAAATTCTGATGACATAAATGAATTGCATCTACGAGTAGAGAGGATAGAAGTATTGTTTTCAGAATTTGAAAAGTGTCAATTAGAAATAGAAAAATGTTGTCCCGTGTTAGATGATCAGATAGCAGAACGAGATATAACTGAAACAAAGTTTTTCAAGAACATTGCATCGGCAAATTCTTTAATTAAATTACATACCTCAAACCCAAATGAAGATAAACCTAATAGTTCTTGCTGTCACTCTCAAAAAGATAACAATTTAAATGTTCGTCTCCCCGTGATAAAATTACCAATTTTTCAGGGAAATTATTTTACTTGGTTAGAGTACCGTGATACTTATAAATCATTAATTCATGATAACGATTCAATCCCTGACATAAACAAGTTCCACTACTTGAGGTCATCCTTGGAGGGCAGTGCATCTCTTGTAATAAAGTCAATCGACTTCACATCTAAAAACTACCAAGTAGCATGGGATTTGTTGTGTCAGAGATATGACAATAAAAAAATATTGATTAACAATCATTTAAAGGCGCTGTTCAAAATAGAATCTCAAAACAAAGAGTCTCATCAATCAATTCGGTTCCTAATTGATATTATAACTAAAAATTTGAGAGCCTTAACAACACTAGGACAACCGGTTGATCAATGGGATACTCTCATAATATTTATGGTTTCTTCTAAATTAGATCCCAGTACTCATAACAAATGGGAGGAGTATAGAAACAATTTAGCTGAATTGCCGCTCTTGAGTGAGTTCATTGAATTTCTTCGGAACCGAGCGGATATTCTCGAGACCACTCAGGCGAACAAAAGTGAGAGAAGCGTTCATAATAATCACATGGGTCATAGCAATACTCCAAATAATAATAAAAATATTCAACATAAAAATGAAAATAAAAATGCTAACCCTAATTACAGGTTTTCTAAAACTTTTCTCACTTCTGGTTCCAACCAGGATGGATCTTCATCATGTCCGCTCTGTAACCATTCTCACAAAATATCTAATTGTGATTCTTTTAAGGCTTTAACTGTTGAAAAGCGTTCAAGTGAAGTAGCTAGATTGAAACTTTGCTCAAATTGTCTCCGGAAGGGACACAATATAGACAACTGTCGCCTAGGCCCTTGTAGGGTATGTAACAATAAACACAATACTATGCTACATAAAGATAGCATTAGTAGAAACATGAACATTAATAATTCTTCTCATAATGCAGAAGATTTGGTAACCAAACCCGCAGGGGTGTTACCTAAATCACTGTCTGTTCAGTCTTCAACACAAGTTCTTCTCGGGACCGCCTTGATAAGGGTCACCCATCCTATAAATAAAAATACATATGTGGCTCGTGCTGTGCTAGACGCCGGCAGCCAATCTTCTTTCATGACTGAAGATCTGAAACATAAAATGGGATTAGTAAACAATGATGCTGAACCCATAATAATTTCTGGCATTAACAATGTACAAGTTCCAATATCAGACAGATGTAATATCACTATCCATTCAATGTCAAGCCAATTTAGTACAAACTTAAATTGTTTAGTCATACCTGAAATCACAGGTCACTTACCTAATATACCTGTAAATATTAATCTTTTGAACTTACCAGACAACATCCTGTTAGCTGATCCTCAATTCCATCAGCCCGGTCATATTGATATACTGTTAGGTGCAGAAATATTCTTTGACCTGATAAAACCTGAAAAAATTTCATTAGGCCCTAACATGCCTACAATTCAAAACACTGAATTAGGCTGGATAGTAGCTGGATCCCTACGCATAAGAGGTAAAGCCTCACATCCTCATTCAATTCATTGTAACTTCACAAAAGAAATTAGTGAAAAACTATCTAAATTCTGGTCTATAGAGGAACTCCCTTCTTCACCATCTAAACTACCAATGTCAGTTGATGATGAATATTGTGAAGAACATTTCATCAAAAATACCCAACGTTTACCTGATGGTAGATTCTCAGTACAAATGCCTCTTCGAGAAAACCCTGAAACGGCACTGGGTGATTCTTATAGAATGGCAGTAAAACGTTTTCATAACTTGGAGAAAAAGTTTCATAACAACCCTGACCTTAAACAAAAATATTGTGACTTCATAGAAGAATACAAGAACTTAGGCCATTTGTGTAAAATAAACAAACCCAGTTTTGGCTACTACTTACCTCATCATGCTGTGATCAGAGAGAACAGTGAAACAACCAAATTGAGAGTTGTGTTTGACGGGTCAGCAAAAACAACTACAAAAAAGTCCTTAAATGACATCCTGTACACAGGTCCAGTAGTTCAAGACGATTTGTTTAATATTTTAATCCGCTTTAGACAACATAAATTTGTTTTAACTGGAGATATCCAAAAATGTTTCCGACAAGTTGATTTAGATGAGTCACAACGTAATCTCCAACTAATTGTTTGGCGAGAGGATAGTTCAAGGCCTCTCGAAGTTCTACAGTTGAAAACTATCACATATGGATTAGCTTCATCTTCATACCTTTCCACCCGTTGTCTCAAACAACTGTCTCTCGAATGTTCTGATCCTTTAATATCTGAAATAATAGCCAAGGATATTTATATGGATGATATTTTGACCGGATTTGATAATGAGATGGATTTAGCTTATATCCGACATGAATTAACGAAGGTTCTTAACTCTGGGTGTTTCCCACTGCATAAATTTCGAAGTAATTGCCCTGAAGCATTTACTGACACAACTTCAGCCGATACTCTTGATTTGAATAAGGAGTCCAGTGTGCTAGGTGTCAAATGGTCACCAGACACTGATACATTATCTTTTTCTATAGATATGGAGGATAATAGTGATAAAGTTACAAAAAGAACAATTCTATCTAATACTTGTAAAATCTTCGACCCTCTTGGTCTAATCAGCCCATGTACAATCACTTTAAAAATATTATTGCAAAAATTGTGGCAAATTAAATTAGATTGGGATGAACCCGTGCCAAAAGACATAAAAAATGTTTGGTTAAAGTTATCTCATAACATAAATTCTCTACTTTCAGTCTCTGTACCAAGACACGTGATGGGCACTGATCCCATCAACCGCGAACTACATTGCTTCGTAGATGCCTCACAAGAGGCCTACGCAGCGTGCGTCTATGTACGTTCTATAGAAAATTCTGGCCACATAGTAGTAAAGCTACTTTGTGCAAAAACTAGGGTTTGTCCTCTAAAACCTGTAATAACAGTGCCACGCTTAGAGCTTTTAGCAGCATTATTAGGCGCTCGTTTAGTTAAAAAGGTCGAAGAAGCCCTCCGCTGCCAAATACATAAAAAGTTATTCTGGTCAGACTCTACTATTACCCTAGGTTGGATAAAAACACAGCCTAAATTACTTAAACAATTTGTTTACAATCGTATAAACGAAATTCATGAACTGACTTCTAGGAGTTCATGGAGGCATGTACCCACAGATCTGAACCCGGCTGACATAGGCTCTAGAGGTACAGATCCAAGCCAACTTTTAAATTCTTTTCTTTGGTGGGATGGGCCAGCCTTTTTGAAAAAGAATGAATCATGTTGGCCTAAAAATCCCAACAGTAGTAACATGAAATTACCAGAACTAAAAGTTTTACAATCATGCATAAATAATGAGAACAGTCAAATAAATGACTTGGTTAATGTAGAAAATTATTCAAGTATAAATAAATTAAAAAGAATATTTGCTTACATAAGTAGATTTATACACAATTGTCGAAACAAAGATAAAAAATTGAATGGCCCTATAAACGAAAGGGAACTAACTCAATCTTTAAACTTTCTCATTAAAATATCTCAAGCTGAATCTTTTAGTAAAGAAATTAATCTCATTAAAAATAAAAAGAAACTTACATCATCTTCTTTGTTACAGCTATCACCCTTCATCGATGAGGACGGCGTGCTGAGAGTAGGTGGAAGGCTCAACAACACTGAGTTTAATTTTGAAAGGAAGCATCCAGCCTTGTTGCATGGCAAAAATCACATTACTAAGCTTTTAATGCGAGCCGAACATCTACGTCTACTGCACGCTGGCCCTCAGCTTCTCCTCTCTACCTTTAGAGATAGGTTTTGGCCTATGGGGGGGAGGACGCTGGCACGTAAAGTGGTTCGTCAATGTGTGACATGTACTCGTCATAGAGCCAAAACAATCGAGCCATTGATGGGCCACCTGCCAGCTGATAGAGTAACCAAGAATTATCCGTTTTTAACTTGTGGTACTGACTTTGGTGGCCCCTTTCTAATTTCAAGCAAGTTAGGACGTGGTAATCGCATTTCTAAATGTTATCTTTGTCTATTCATATGTTTCAGTACTAAGGCGGTTCACTTGGAGGTTGTTAGCGATCTCAGTACTAATGCTTTTATATCTTGTCTTCGTAGATTCATTTCACGAAGGGGAAAACCGAATCTTATATGTTGTGACAATGGCACGAATTTTGTAGGGGCAAATAACGAGCTAGGTAGAATGTTGCATGCAGGCGTGGATTCGGTATACAAGTTCACCGCCGAAGAAGGCATTAGATTTCAGTATAACCCTCCATACTCTCCCACACTTGGTGGATTATGGGAAGCCGGAATAAAGAGCGCTAAATTTCATTTAAAACGTGTACTAGGCAATTCTAGTTTAACGTTCGAGGAGTTGAGCACGCTTTTTACTCAAATAGAGGCCGTCCTCAACTCCCGACCCCTTACTCCTTTATCATGTAACCCAAACGACCTCTCTCCTTTAACCCCAGGGCACTTCCTGGTCGGGCGGCCGCTGACGTCGCTGCCATCGCCGCCTGCAGCTACAGAAGGAAGAATAAGACACCGATATCAACTCATTGAAACATTGCGAGAGAGCTTTTGGAGCAGGTGGCATAAGGAGTATCTCTCTGAGCTCCAAACAAGGACAAAATGGCGTCAACCCTACGAGAACTTAAAGGAAGACGCATTAGTCATATTCAAAGAAGAAAATCTTCCTCCCATGAAGTGGAAAATGGGACGAGTTGAACGTCTCTACACCGGCAACGACGGTATCGCCAGAGTTGCAGATTTTCGGACATACAAGGGTATCGAACGGCGCGCTCTCAACAAGGTGTGCCCTCTTCTACCAGAGGAGGATCAGATCTAGACCTCCCAGATGTCATGGAAGACCACCTCAATGCATGAAGATGTCGTGGAAGACCTCTTCGGCGCCCCAGCATGTCTACGCCATCGGCCGCGCGGCCGGAGCGGGCAACACAGCCGCCGCCCCGCGACGCCCGCGCACCCCCGCGCGCCCCTCCAGCACAGCGCCCGCGCCCGGCCGCGGCGTGGCATCTACTCGACCACTCTCCTTCGGGTCACGTCGGCGTGCGCGCGCACGCCCACCATAGCTTTGCATTATATAAACTTCCCAGTGTCAAGGCAATGTAACAAAAACCAAATTAAATATTGTTAATTTCAAACATGGTTTGATTCTTAACAAATTGTATTCAGGTTCTTCCGCACCTCGCATGCGAACGCTAACGACCAATGTAAACCCTATGGCATGCGTTACAGAAATCTCTCGTACACGGCACATGGGCGCGAATGACTATGAAAACGGTCTCTCCCGTGCGGGCCCTGTGCGTGCAGATGGTTTATTGACTATTTATTGCATGTTTTTCATTTGTGATATTTTTGGTACCGATATACAGCGTGTTAGGTAACCCGAGGGACATATTTAAGGAGAGTGTTCAGAATCCGATTTAGAGTCCGATTCGCTATAAAAAATATATCCTTAATTTTTTTCATAATTATCCTATTAATTTATGTATGCATGAAATACCTAAAAATCCCGTGTGCTGAGCGGCCGGTTACGCCCCAAACTCAAATTGTACGCGAGTACAATTTGAGTCGTACTTGAACGAGTGCAAAAAATAGGTACTGTGAAGGGAAGAGTGCCCGCACGTTACGCGGATTTTCAGGTTTCGACTAAGGTTATTGACAGATATTTACCAGAGTTTTTATTAATTTATACTTATTTTGTTATATGGAAGCATGAACTATTTGGGGTTTAAATATGTCCCTCGCATTTCCTGTCATACTGTATAAAATATTGATACCAAAGAAAATTGTGTCCACCATAATTTGTACCTTTTATACTTGTAATACCGGCGAAAAAAAGGGTTAAGTTTGAACGTGTCTCACCTTATGAAGAGCTTAGTGTGTCCAAACTGCACATCGGTGAGCTGCAAGTCTCTCAGCAGCACCATGACGGCGTCCTTGTCGCTGTTCCCGCGGAAGTTGGGCCACGTGTACTGGCTCAGCATCTTGTAGCGCTTGAGGAAGCGGTCGTAGCGCTGCCGGGACGCGAACCCGGCGCGGCGCACGCGCACGTTCTCCACTAGCCCGAGGTACGCTACTTGATGTCGGACCTACAAATATTTCATTTATTTATTTTATTTATTACATTCACACAGTTACCATAATTGATGCGCTGTTACATTGTGTTGTGGTTCGTAGATTCTGATATCCATGATATAAGTGCTTAGGCCTATTTTGGAATCTATTAATATATTTTGACCGCCTCCGTGAAACAGTGGCTAAGCCACTCGGGTATAAAACACGGAGGTCGTGGGTTCGATTCCCGCCTTGGGTCTGGTTGGTGGTAGGGCTTTTTCAGAGTCCGACTGGCTAGCTACAGGTGAAATCTGCCGCCATAACAGCTCTGGCTGTGTCCGGCAATATTAATGTGGGAGCCAGTACACTTAAAATCAGAGACTCTAAGATCAGATGAGTCTACAGTCTGGCAGCACATTGACGGGCGCTTCTAGGTGAAGCATCCCTCAATGGAATAGGCCGCAGTGGAAGCTTACCATCAGGTAGGCTACGTGCCTGTCTGCCAACTGACCTAGTATAAAAAAAAATACAGTGTTCGGCAAACATCTTGACGCTCGTTCGACGGAGTGGGGGAACTGCACTGCACTTTTGCATGACCATAAGCGGGCGCGCATCTCAAAATTCGCGTTCTGCGCAATCTCTGCCCGATTTCGAGATGGCTGGGCACTACAGCTGATGTGGTATTTATTAGCTGACTCACGAGCTGGTCGTCCCAGTGTGCGGGCGCCTGCAGCGGGTTGGGCTTGACGCAGCGCACGTAGAACGGCTCCTTGCTCTGCAGGCCCGTCGCCAGCGCCGCCATCGAGTTGCGGAACAGCGTCGCCGCCGATGGAGGGCGCTTCGACGTCTGAAACAACGATACATTGTTACCAAGTCAAATAGGAACAGTTTGAAATTAGAAAATATTATTATATTTTTTTTTTAATTTCATATCGTGAGTAAAATTAGTCTTGGTTGGTAAAGTTATCTTTTACGCGGTAATAATAGTGACGTTAAAATAAATAATCCATAAATAATCGTCTAACAATGTTTGATGACAAAATCACCAAGCATGGTGAATGGTGTGTGATGACGTGATGTGGTGTAATAAAATACGCGTCAACTTATTCGGCTTGTCTGAATTTCGTGCGCGAACCTGCGCAGAACACAAAATTAAATGTAGTGTCAGAGGGGTGCAGCCGCGCCGCGCACCTGCGCATGCGACGCTGCCAGCTAACTTAGGCTACGTCCCCAGTAGGCAAACTGTGAGCGGCAAACTAACAGTTTGACAGTTTGCGGCATATCGATTTAGTACGCCTTTCCATATATTACAATGGAGTGTCCACATTTTGCTAGTTTTGCGCTCACTGTAGAGCGGCCGACTCCCTTCAAAATGACAGCTGTCACTAGTGATGAGGTGCAGTCGATTCGCATTTATACGAACACCGATTTTGGATCGTAAAAATTGTTTTTTTCCTATTGTCTATCAAATATGATTCTATAGTTTGTAAAATCTAGGATGATACCTGCAACATGTGTTACAGTAACATTTCTAGAGACGTCGATTTATACTGCAAGATTGAGTAACTTTAAGAAAGTACATATTCTTATTTTCGAATCGCATTCACATTTAGATATTTTATCCAAGGCAACTTTTAATTAAATTGATTGATTTTTTATAATATGATTTTACATTTAAAGTAATAAACGAAACAATTTTTTCAAAATTTTACCCAGTCACAATCGATAATAAATAATAATTGAAAGCGAAAGATGACAGCAATGAACATCTCTGAGTTGGCGGCGCCGGCAATTATAAACGCTATTTCTCTGCACATTTAGACAGTCAAAAATTGTGAAACATTAATGCTGTCAATACGATGACCACCTCACTCTCTCAGACTCAACCTCCGGATTCGTAATGTTATCTATCGAGAAGAACCGGCAAGAAACTTGATAGTTACTCATTAGAAATGTGTTAGGAGGTGGTGTGGCGTGTACCTTCTGTATGTTGGTGCCGCCCTCGGGCCACATGTCGGCGAGCGAGCGGTTGGTGGAGTAGCGCAGCAGCCGCTTGAGGTCCTGCCACAGCGAGTCCTTGTTCTTGTCCATGAAGCCCGTCACCGCGTACGTCACGTCGCCCGCGTAGTGCCTGACGTACATACATACAATTATCATCATTGGTAAACAAGTTTTTTTTGCGGGTAATGCGTTACGCACCTATACCCCGTCCTGGGGGACAGACGGGGCCGTGTGTGGGGTTTCCAGCGCACTGAAAGGACGCTGCTCCTGGACTAGAGGCTCGTATAGAATGGCGTAAACTCCCCTCTTAACTTAACTAAAACGGAACAAACTCTTACGACTTCTCTCCGCATAAAAAATAGAAGCCCCTTATTTACTCTTCTTTTCTTATCACAAAATGAAATGTACATATACTGAACAATTTTATACTCACGTAATGCGGAAATCAACTCCATGCTTGAGTTTCTTGTCCGTCGGTGCCAGTTGTCTTGATGTGTAGTGCTTGTGTCCGTTCAGACGCTTGTCCATAGCCTCTAGAAGTTGCTGGTCAGAGATCTATAAATAATAAGAATAATAAATAAAAACATTATGTACTCGTAGGTATCATAATTTTCTTCCCCATGTCCCACGCTAAGTAGGGTTGGCGCACTATGTTTTTTCCTTCTACATACTCCTATCAGCCGTCAATTCTACATTCACATCTTTCATTTCCATATCATACTTCACGCAATCCATCCATCTCTTTTTCGGCCTTCCTCTGCTTACATATCCATCCACGTTCATATTTATCAACCTTTTGGTGACGTGTGTGTCTTCCCTCCTCATTACATGTAATAACTGGATTTGCCCAATCCTGGATCCCCTGACTAGTTAAATAATGATAAAGAATCATTCCATACCCTGGTAGGGTTGAGGCACGCCTCGTCCATGATGGCGATGATGCCCTGGTGCGGCGCGTCCACCAGCTCGCAGATGATGCGGTTGTTGAAGTACTTGATCGGCGTCCACTGGATGCCCTCCCGCGCGTACTCCTCCTGCTCCTGCTTCAGGACCAGTTCTGAAACGAAACAGAATTTAATTTTGATTTTTGATTAAAAAAGATTTTTATTATTTAAAAAACAAACGTTTTGTGTCGGACGGCTGCGGTACGGTAGCCGCGCGTATGCCGCACCGCGTACGGTCGTTATTTTTTATACAAAACACGCGGTGTGGCAGCAGTACGGCGACCGTATCGCGAACGCTCGACAGCAAGACGTCAACCGTACTGTTGCCGCACCGCGTGTTTAGTAGCCGCAGCCGTCCGATACAAAACGTCTAATTTAAAAGAGCCCTAAAAGAACAAATAATCCAAGAGTCACGATAGTGTGATCAAGCGCAGACTGACCAATGAAGAGCTGCTGCAGCTTCTCGTTGCAGTAGTTGATGCAGAACTGCTCGAAGCTGTTGGTCTCGAAGATCTCGAAGCCGTAGATGTCCAGCACGCCGATTAACGTGTTCCTGTGCATGCCCGCCGGCACGTCGATGGCTTTGTTGATCTGAATGAAAACATTTATTAAGTTATTGCATAGCTTTTATCGCGGTCTTTGAGCGCGGCGACCGAATCAAGAAATTTTGTAACGAAAAATAACCTAAGGAAAAAACCTGACACTCGTTACCTACATATCAAACTCAAATATACTTGTAAGCTTGTGACCAATGACGATACTTTAAAATTAAATTTAATATCCGCTACATGGAAGATAGACGTAAGACCTAATTAGACGATCATTGGTTCTTCATCGCGAAGAAATTTTGACGCCGCCACTGAAAATAGACTCTACTTCGCTCCTATGTAGACTTTAAGCCATCTACCCTATATATTTTTTCCTAAACATTTGAACAAGCCAGTATAGAGTCCCAAATGTCAACGATTCCAATCACAATGCGTTTTCATATTTAAGGATCACCATTCACAATGCGTTTCTAGCAATTTCTAGAATGTTCAAGACTTCAAGAGGAAGAGAATGTCCTCACCTGCTGCACAATCCACGAGAACAGCCTATCATAGGCCGCCTTAGCCAGCGCCAGTCGCGTATAGTTCGCGTCCGACAGGTTATGCTCCTTGCTGACCAGCTCCCCGCCGGCGGAGAGGACGCGGCCCGACATGGCGGTGCGGAGCGCGTCCTCCGACACGCCTAATGCGGACACGCACTGGCGGAGCGGACCGCCGATGTTGAGCTGGCCGTCTGGCGTCTCTGTGAAGGTTAGTTCTCCCTGGAATTAAGATTTTGGAGTTACTTTATGAAGACATTTCAATAACCTTTATTCGTTGACACGGGCAACGGCAAATGGACAGCGACCAAGACCTAGGCAAACTAGACTGTTGCAAAAATGGCAATAGCTGCTGCGATGCTTGCTAAAGAACCTCACAAAGGACGTTACAGGTGCATGTGGTTTTACCAGGTGGTAAGTTCCTGCCAGACCACCGCAGTGCCAGATTTTTCCCGTGAAATAGAAGTGTGTCAAGCACTTCTGTGTTTCGGGGAAAGGGCACTGAAGCTTGTGAAATTACTGGGTATACATATAAGACCTAATAACTGTCGTCTCGGTGTAGCGGGCGCACAGGGCAGTGCAAGACAGTAAATGCTTAGTTACTATTTGGCACTGAACTGTCTAAGGGCAGGCAGACGTGGCGCTTACCATCAGGTGTACGATCTGCTCGTCTTGTTACACATTGCAATAAAAAAATGTGGGGGTTGCGCCACTACCGCCAAGCAGCAGCAGTTAGCAGGGTATGAAAAAGAGTTTTTCCTACCTATTGAACAAAAAGAAAAGTAATGGCAATTGACCAAACAGCTTGAATATAAGTAAGTACCAAGTCATCGAATTCAGTGGCGTGAGACGGAGAAGCTTGAATTGACATTGTAATTTACTCTAAGGTAAGAAAGACTTGAGACCAATTAAAACTGTCGATAACTTAATTAAAGTGTACTAACAGCCTAAAACATTAATTGACTGATTTTACTTCCAAAATACCATTCAATTACTCATACAAAAAATAAAAATATCTTTATTTGGAGTCAAGAGTCTTATGAAGTACTTTTCAGAAACCCTGCATCAATCTAAGTTATATAGAAACTGAACTCATTTCCGTACTCTGAACATCCATAATAGATCAGCGATTCCTGCTTACCAGTAAGATGACTCCAGCGACGATGCTCCATATGTCCTCGACGACGGAAGGCGGGAAGCCCAGCGAGTTGAAAGCGCTGTTAGTGACCAAATCCTGCTTACCAGTAAGATGACTCCAGCAACGATGCTCCATATGTCCTCGACGACGGCGGGCGGGAATCCCAGCGAGTTGAAAGCGCTGTTAGTGACCAAATCCTGCTTTACCAGTAAGATGACTCCAGCAACGATGCTCCATATGTCCTCGACGACGGCGGGCGGGAAGCCCAGCGAGTTGAAAGCGCTGTTGGTGACCAAATCCTGCTTACCAGTAAGATGACTCCAGCAACGATGCTCCATATGTCCTCGACGACGGCGGGCGGGAATCCCAGCGAGTTGAAAGCGCTGTTAGTGACCAAATCCTGCTTTACCAGTAAGATGACTCCAGCAACGATGCTCCATATGTCCTCGACGACGGCGGGCGGGAATCCCAGCGAGTTGAAAGGGCTGTTAGTGACCAAATCCTGCTTACCAGTAAGATGACTCCAGCAACGATGCTCCATATGTCCTCGACGACGGAAGGCGGGAATCCCAGCGAATTGAAAGCGCTGTTCGTGACCAAATCCTGCTTTACCAGTAAGATGACTCCAGCAACGATGCTCCATATGTCCTCGACGACGGCGGGCGGGAATCCCAGCGAGTTGAAAGGGCTGTTAGTGACCAAATCCTGCTTACCAGTAAGATGACTCCAGCAACGATGCTCCATATGTCCTCGACGACGGAAGGCGGGAATCCCAGCGAATTGAAAGCGCTGTTCGTGACCAAATCCTGCTTTACCAGTAAGATGACTCCAGCAACACCAGCAACGATGCTCCATATGTCCTCGACGACGGCGGGCGGGAATCCCAGCGAGTTGAAAGCGCTGTTAGTGACCAAATCCTGCTTTACCAGTAAGATGACTCCAGCAACGATGCTCCATATGTCCTCGACGACGGCGGGCGGGAATCCCAGCGAGTTGAAAGGGCTGTTAGTGACCAAATCCTGCTTACCAGTAAGATGACTCCAGCAACGATGCTCCATATGTCCTCGACGACGGCGGGCGGGAATCCCAGCGAGTTGAAAGGGCTGTTAGTGACCAAATCCTGCTTACCAGTAAGATGACTCCAGCAACGATGCTCCATATGTCCTCGACGACGGCGGGCGGGAATCCCAGCGAGTTGAAAGCGCTGTTAGTGACCAAATCCTGCTTTACCAGTAAGATGACTCTAGCAACGATGCTCCATATGTCCTCGACGACGGCGGGCGGGAATCCCAGCGAGTTGAAAGGGCTGTTAGTGACCAAATCCTGCTTACCAGTAAGATGACTCCAGCAACGATGCTGCATATGTCCTCGACGACGGCGGGCGGGAATCCCAGCGAGTTGAAAGAGCTGTTAGTGACCAAATCCTGCTTACCAGTAAGATGACTCCAGCAACGATGCTCCATATGTCCTCGACGACGGCGGGCGGGAATCCCAGCGAGTTGAAAGGGCTGTTAGTGACCAAATCCTGCTTACCAGTAAGATGACTCCAGCAACGATGCTCCATATGTCTTCGACGACGGAAGGCGGGAAGCCCAGCGAGTTGAAAGCGCTGTTAGTGACCAAATCCTGCTTTACCAGTAAGATGACTCCAGCAACGATGCTCCATATGTCCTCGACGACGGCGGGCGGGAATCCCAGCGAGTTAAAAGGGCTGTTAGTGACCAAATCCTGCTTACCAGTAAGATGACTCCAGCAACGATGCTCCATATGTCCTCGACGACGGCGGGCGGGAATCCCAGCGAGTTGAAAGGGCTGTTAGTGACCAAATCCTGCTTACCAGTAAGATGACTCCAGCAGCGATGCTCCATATGTCCTCGACGACGGCGGGCGGGAATCCCAGCGAGTTGAAAGGGCTGTTAGTGACCAAATCCTGCTTTACCAGTAAGATGACTCCAGCAACGATGCTCCATATGTCCTCGACGACGGCGGGCGGGAATCCCAGCGAGTTGAAAGGGCTGTTAGTGACCAAATCCTGCTTACCAGTAAGATGACTCCAGCAACGATGCTCCATATGTCCTCGACGACGGAAGGCGGGAATCCCAGCGAATTGAAAGCGCTGTTCGTGACCAAATCCTGCTTTACCAGTAAGATGACTCCAGCAACACCAGCAACGATGCTCCATATGTCCTCGACGACGGCAGGCGGGTATCCCAGCGAACTGAGTTGAAAGCGCTGTTAGTGACTTAATCTTGCTTACCAGTAAGATGACTCCAGCAACGATGCTCCATATGTCCTCGACGACGGAAGGCGGGAAGCCCAGCGAGTTGAAAGCGCTGTTGGTGACGGAATACAGCTTCGAGTCGTGCGCAGTGGCGCGCTCGCTGCCGAGGATCTTGTACACCGCGCTTAGGTTCAGCCCGAACTTCTTCGTGTGCGGGTTGCTTGTGCTTAACAACTACAACAAATAAATATCAATTACAACAACTATCTTTTTTTCAGATGGTTGATAGTCTGGTATGAATATCAGACCGTGATCTCGGGGTTCCTGGGTTTAACCAGGTGGGAGAAGGGGAATGCCGAAATTAGGCCCAAGAGTGCACAACATAATTATTTCAGTATAATATATTTTCTTTTTTCAGTTTATGTTGGAAAAAATAATAAATTGGTATAAAACATTTTAAACAAACATCGGAAGTGACATGTAAAGGATAAAATCCTTTAAATACTTAATTACATATAAATGATTTTCCCAACTTATACTAAAAAAAGAAAAAGGCTGACATTTCCCTTTGTGTAGGATTTGTCGAGCACAGCCTAATATCGTTGAGCACAGCTCGGGATTGTGATCCCGCATTTGGCAAGCGTGGTGATTAAGATAGTTAGACGATAACTTGACAAAAATTTTTTTTATCGAAGCTAGTATTGGGATTTTATCATAATGTTTATGAAATCTCAGTAGCCTTAAATGTCATATCCCCAATCATCAAATTATATGTTTGTTAATATTTTCCTTAAAAATAGCAAACTAACGATGTCAAATCAATCAAGAAACAACTCATTGCACTAATTAACCTCCAAGGTAGTTAACTAACCAATCGTAAAAGACGAGACATTAAGCCCGTTAAGGTATAAAACCAAGTTAATGATGACGGTTCAAAGGAACCGCAAATTGTCTTTGCATTAGCGCATACGTGATATAAATCAAATACGTAACTAAAAACCTTTTAAACTTCGACAAGGTGATAAGTGTTTACTTTCGTGAGTACAATGGAGTCGTAGATCAAGTGAGGCATTAAAAGTGCTCCCGCGCATTTCACTTTGAGAAATTGTTATTGTGAGCTTGTCAGTTTTAGTGAAATATCTGTTAACATGTCAGGCAATGGCAATGAGCATCTTTTTGTAATTATTACTTTATTATACTAATTATAACCGTATACCATAATGGAGATGTACCCCGGCCCGCTGGGGTTTTCCCTTTTCCCTTGGCGGCAGCTACCCACTCCGACTCTGAGAAAATCCTACCACTAACCAGACCCAAGGCGGAAATCGAAACAACGACCTCCTGGTTTTATAACCGAGCGGCTTAGCTGTCCCTGTTCCACGGAGGCGATCAATCCTACACTAAAAGCTACCATTAGTAACATTCGGGAAATGACATTAAATCAACTCTGTAAACACATCTCTATTGACAAGCAACGCCGGAATACGCTCGCACCAGTATACGCGGACGCACGCGCCGCTATTAGATCACCCGGCTGGCTTCCTCGCGGAATGCCGAGTTTACAAACAGCCGCATTGTTTGATAACCACCATCTGCCATATTCGATTCGTCTTGCCATTACGCAAACTGGATCTTACGTCGCTGTTGATGTTTGTGAAATAACTGCTCACAAGTCTTGGCTAGCTTCATTTCTTTCTTTTTCAGACAAAATAGGGATTTTATGTTGTACGACGGTGAGGTAGAAGAGATTGAACAACCTGTTTCTCCTTTTGTTTTTCCTGCAAAATTCACATTGCCTTTCGTCCAGATTTTCAGAAAACGTTTATATGCCTAGTCAAAAAATCTTTTAGGAATAAGCAATAGTCACCCCTAGTGATGTGCCGCTGAGAACTTTCTCGTTCCCGGCAATATTGCCAGTGAGAATATTCTCGAGAAACAAGAACGCTCCCGGGAATATTCTCAACGTTCTCAACAAAATTTTAATTTATAATTTAATGTTTTTGTATATTTATAGCTGATATAATTATGTACAGTGTTTCTATGTTTTATTATTGGCTAAGTTTACACAAAGAAAAGACAATGCATTAAATCAGTTCATTTTGCGGCCACTATTTTGGACCCTGGTAACCAAGGTACAACTTTACCTGCTAATGCGAATCCCGAAGGATGCCAGGCAATAATGAATATTGCACAGTGTGGATACGAGACAAAAAGACCAAGAATCCTTGAAGATTTAGCAAATTATAAAGGACGAACTGGCATTTATGATAAAACTTTTCTTTATGAATCAGCGTGTTACACGATTCAACCTTGGTCTTGGTGGAATTTATTTATTCCGAACTTAGATTTGGGGAGACCTGCTTTGAAAATTTTATCCATACCATCAACTTCGGCAACTGTGGAAAGGAGTTTTCGACATTTTCTAATATACATAGCCAGAAAAGAAACAAACTAAAGACTGATAGAGCTGGAAAACTATGTTACGTGGCTCATAATTGGAAGCTTATGAATAAAACTCCTAATGGCTAATTCCTCAAATAAGACCCAAACACAAATTCATGGTCGTTAAATATTGTTAATTTTAATATTGTTGTTGATTTTTAGATGTTAAGGGCTCTTTCAAATTGGACGTTTTGTAACGGACGGCTGCGGTACGGTAGCCACGCGTTTGCCGTATACCGCGTACGGACGGTCGTTATTTTTCATTACTGTTGCGGGTACGGGGTACGTTAATTCAATTAAATGCCGGTTACGAAAAGACAATTATTTATTTTAAACCACTAAACTGAAATACACAACTTTAACACAACTTAACACTTTACAATCCACGTAGACAATTCTAAACAAACACTCGTAAACGCTGTTCACTTCAAACGTCGCAGGATAGTTCGCACTGATCGCTTTCCGAAGAATTAATACTTGACGCAGCGTCGCTTACTCTCTATTTATACCCGGCGCGGCCGCTCTATTAATTTCTTGGATCATTCGCGAAACCGCGCGATCGCACGCGATCGAACAGGATAATTCTTCGGATCTAAACAAGCGCGCGCGGATGTAAACAAGTAGACGAGTGCGCGCGAGAATGAACCTTATTGCGTAGAGGAATTAGGTCCGTTTTCGCGTGCATGCTCCGTTGCCGGGTATCGTCGTAACAATACATAGCACGCGGTGCGGTAACAGTACGGTTGACGTATTGCTGTCGAGCGTTCCCGGTACGTCTAATTTGAAAGAGCCCTTAGTTCTAAGTTGATATTTTCCAATCAGTCGGTTAATTTTATCTTTGGATAGTTGTTGATTTATTTTTAGTTATTAACCAGTAGTTAATAAGACTGAATTATCTTTTTAATTTTTTAAAATCTGATTTCAGAGCTTTCACTCAGTCGTTCTTAGTCAATATTGTATTCCTGAAGTTCATGTTATCTTGTCAAATTACTTAAACAGAGTTGATTGCGAAAATTTGTTTCATTATGACCATTCTACTATACAAAATTTATTATATTTCATGTCAGTAAACGAACAATTTAACTGTTTATTATCTAATTACGTATAAAAAGAAAATGCTGTCATAGTCCATTATCAATAAAATAATATTTCACAAAAAAATATTATAGGTGCAGTAATGCTGAGAATATTGCCGAGAAAGTTCCCGAGAATATTCTCGAGAATACTGGGAATATAGTATTTTACTGCAAATAGACTGTATTGTATTATACACACTGATCTGTCGACCTTATTTGATACTATTTAAATTAAGAAAGGTTGGATGTTTCCATTTTATAAAAATGATTCTCAACCATTCTCACTTCGGAGAACGTTGCCGGGAGCGTTCCCGGCAATATTCTCAGGTGGGAGAACGTTCTCGAGAACGGCACAACACTAGTCACCCCTTACTGATCAGACTGTTAATGCTAAAAAAGCAGCGACTAACCTGAGTATGTTCCTGCGGTATTTGAGCGGTGCGGAAGGGGTATATTTTTGTTATGCCAAATGTCGCAAAACTTCATTCTGGTTACCTTCACCATCTTTATCACGTGAATGACAACTCCGTTAAGTCACATTTTGAACTACTAAAAGTTTCTTCACAATAAGGCGCTATGACTGTAAACTATTCTCTGACATCGACACCCAATGTTAGACATGCATTTATGCTACGACATTTGAATGACAGTTTGGTTGAAGAAAAACGGACAGGACCGAAGAATATTTTTACCATTAAAATTCCAACACCTCATTAGGTGTTTATTAACATGGATTAAAAGGGATTCCACGTACTCATTAGAAGTAATGTAGAGGCTAAATGAGCCCATCTAACCCATAGAAAACACATACATACCCCATAAGCTTAATTTATGTCCTACTGCAAGACCTCCATCAGTAAAATCAAGTCAATACTTAATATCACAAGGATTCTGGCGCACAGCCAAATGCGATTACAAATCCGAGCTATGTTCTACACAAATATTGCCAAACCGTTAATTGAACCTACCAAAGCGAGGCGTTTACCCCATTAGCGCATCAAAATTACCCACCCCATCGTATCCATCCATACCGATAATCAAAGTTAGCTATTTACTCGACATTGCGTGACCGTACACAATCACCGGGAAACCTGAACGATGATACCATCCATTACTTATTATTTTGTAAGGAAACCATAAAATTGTGCCAGTTTCGTAATAGCATAAATGTCTGCAAAGGCGGACTATATTTTTATATAATCATGTTGCTCAGAATGCCAATTCTATAGCTATTTAGGCAACTACCAGCAACGTTTTTACCGCCTCCTAAAATCCGTCTTGTTTCGTTGGTAGGACTTTTTAGACACCGTCTTACTAGCTACCACAGCGGAAATCTGCCCCCATTACAGCTCTGGCTGTGTTCCGGCAATATTAATGTAGGCGCCAAGTAGTACACTTGAAATGAGAGGCTCAAAAACTAGAGGAGTCTACAGTGTGCCAGCACATTGAGTGACGCTTCCTGGTGAAGTGTCCTTCAATGTAATGGCCGCAGTGACAGCTTACTGCCTGCCAACTGATCTGACTTTAAAAAAGCCTCCTTTCCGAGTGGTGAAAGAAGAATCTAAAATATATTGTGCAAAAACAAACAATAACTACTTTAAATCAAACAGCCAATAAGGTTAAGTAAAGGCACACTTAACAATTTGACTGACATTCACAAAGACAAGAGGCTAATAATGACGCATGCTCCGACCGTTTATCTCTAGCGAATATTCAAATGGTTTCATTTTAATTTATCACGATCTTCACAATTAAGGATACCTATAAATAAACATGACTTGACTAGCTTATGCTGATATTAGGACGCCGCGATGTAAATTCATGTAATAAAATTAAGGAAGATTCTGTATTACCATTTTATGAAATAAACTTCTTTAAAATTTCAAAATAGCAATCACATGTGCACCACTCAAACAATGGAACTTTGGTGGCGACCCATAGTCGGGGCATCGTCCCGGGGCCGAATCGCAATTTAAAAGTCAACACCCTGATCGGAAAACATCTATACCTATGATCCTGTATCACTTTTTATGATAAATATTTACTCATTTAAGATTATATAAATCATTATATCAGTCATCAACTCATCAAAGTGCTTCTAATTTCCGCAAAAGTCACGCAAAGGCAAACATGCATTCCATGTCTAAGGAGGTCAATTCATCCTCACCTATTTGGTATGGTGATGACGAAATAAGCAGTATTTTGGTCCTCGCCTCATGGTCAACATCACCTCAATCGTACGTGAGGTGACGTGAACCCACGACAAATATGCTGAGCATATTGAAATACCTTCCGGGGTCATCCTAGACATTGCGCCGCCGACACCCAAACAAAGGAATGCATGTGCAAATATGTCATGCAAATTATGCATTTTCCTCTAAGAATGCCAAGGTCTCTACACTAGCGCTACTAAATAAAATTATTATTGCCATAACTCGTAAATAGAATCAAAAATGCAAAATTTCGAGTCTAGACTCCTACATAACTCTATATAAAAAATTTAGGTCTTTAGGTGTCTGTATGAAGATTTCCCGATATCCGTGCTGTGAGAGATACGTCATAAAGTCTAGGATGCTTTAGCAAACACAGCTGATAGGAGTTACACGAAGAAAAGTACGACCCTACTTAGTGTGATAAGGGCAGAAATGATGATGACGAAAAGAAAAAAAAAGTAAAATAAATGTACCAGACCAGGACTAACCTGATAGAAGGAGTGGAAGTTCCTCTCCCCGGGCTGAAGGCTGACGACCCTGCTTTTCTCCAGCAGATAGTTGCTGATGTGCCCCCCCACGGGGTCGCCCTTGTAGTCGAAGTGGATGTCCATGTACTTGCCGAACCGGGAGGAGTTGTCGTTGCGGTTCGTCTTCGCGTTGCCGAACGTCTCCAGAATCGAGTTTGACTGGATCAGGACGTTCTTTACCCTTGAAGAACAAGAGACAAATAAATTTCCTATTCGTTTCGCGCCGCTATTTAGTAATTTTATTTTATTCTACGTCAATTGGCAGACAGGTATGAAGCCCACCTGATGGTGAGTGTTGCCTATTCAATTGACGGACACTTCACCAAGAAGCGATGCTCAATGTGCCACCTACACTGTTAGCTCATCTGTTCTTCGAGCCTTTAATTTCAAGTACAGTCAGAGATGTTTTAAAACTAGCCAGCTTCAAAAAAATGAACTAACAGTTCCATGTCAAAGAACTGGTCACTTACGTACCTGTCAATATACTCTCTGTGCACTTGTGTGGTGTTTGCGGCGATGTATTTCATGATGAACTTGGACGCCTCCGTCTTGCCCGAACCGGACTCGCCGGATATGAGCACGCATGTGTCTCGACCCTGGAAACAAATGATTTTTTATAATAATGCTGCCTAAGTGATCCGCTTTGCAAAACGAGAAGCTCAAGTCGCTAAGGTGTGCAATGGTGGACAGGCCTATTTTTCACGTAAACTGTACGTTTTCGTTATCTGAAGATTGCAAGACGAACGCTTGCATGACAATTGGCCTTAGTAGCATATTCATCACATTGCTAATTCACATTTAACCTGCTTGATTACATTTCAGACTACAAAGAGAGACATACTTGCACCGGCAATAAAATAAGTTCTACATCCACGCTGCATGTAATTCTTAGAAGAAAAGGGAACAATGGAAAACAGTTCTAGAAAACATTCGTTATGGCGGAAGACAATAAATGATTTTACATAACATGTTCTTCGCATTTTTATGTATGAATCAGGTTGTTTGACTCTTGCGTGACTGACTTTAATTTACTCGGCGACTTTTACCCTAATCAAATAGGATAAGGTATAAACATAGGGAACTGCTACAGTTGAAAACAAAATGTACACAGTTTCAAAACACGAAGAATTTTTTTATTTGCCCTCACGAATTGTACTGTACCCCATTAATGCCAAATGCATTATCTCTACAGAGAAACCTCGTCGCAACAAGTGATTTGTTCCGAAGGCAATCTTGGGTGTTCTTTACAAAGGAGACAGTAAAATCGTGTTCAAGAGTTACGAGCGGTCCCGACCTCGCACCATTCGCTGACAAAGTGCAGACGGGAAACAATCCAAACTGAGTCAGATATTAATAAATTTAAGAAACTTCTTCAAAATTATTTAATAGAAAAATGTTTCTACTCCGTAGCTGAGTTCTTAAGTACAAAATTATAGATACATCTTATTAATAAAATGAATGTTTATTTTTATAAAGTTAGATATATAGAGAATATAAAATTATTGGTAAATAATAAGTAAATATTGTAACATGTTACTTAATTAGTTCATAAGATAAAGTATATTAAAATGTAAGTTGTAAAATTGATTTAATGTAAAGAATAGATAATAAGAAACACTCTGTACATTGCAGTGCCCTAACGGGGTTCACGTTAGAACTATATTCTTTTATTAAGATCTTTTGTAAACACGTGAGTGCAATAAAGAATTTTGAATTTGAATTTGAATGAGTGGCGGAAATTACTACGTGTCTGTCGTGAATTGCAGATGTTACGAATTGTCAGAATGCGTACAAAGAAGAAATAAGAAAAATAAATGACGATACCGTACAATATCTAGGAGGAGGATTTATCCAAGACTTGTATGGCATCGAGTGCGCTGTCCTGATCATAATTAAGAAGTATGTGAATATGAACGCGTAGCTAGGAAATAATAAAGATCATTAATTTAACTGATTTTGTAGTTAAACCTCGTTGTTTTAGGTAGATCAAGTACCTGTCCGGATTCTCAAGGTCTTGGGTTCAATTCTCAGCTTTGTAATTACACCACGACATGTGCTTTTGATCACCGTCCCACACTTAGCAAGCGTCGAGATTAAAATACCAATCAATGTAACGATGACTTGATTTCAAATAGGCGTGAGAAAAGTAGTAATTACGAAAAACCATTACAGTTCAACAACACCCAACGGACGCTGTCAAGAAATGTTATTGATATCCATATCCTCATAACCCAAGAATCTAATTTCAGAACAGCTCCTAACTCACCAACATAACTGCCATTTCGACAAAGCCCCTTTCAGTGAGCTAAATATAGTCTACATGCAAAGGATATAAATTCCGAGTTTAGTATGAGATTTGCATTATTGAATGAAATACATAATATTATGTAGACTGTAGAGTTCTTGGTGGTTATTTACCGACTATTTATGTTTTAGTCCGTGTTGAAAGTGATCTTTAAAGGGTTACCACGTTTTCAGCTGTTTACTTTAAATTGCTTGGTGAAAGTAAAACAACAAATCTTATTTGAAACACTGCTCTTTATTCTTTGCCTATTTAGAGACTTATACTATTGTTAAACATATCTAAAGAATTCATTGAGTGCGTGATCTGAGACCAACAGCCTCCTTTAAGAAAACCATTATCATTAAAAATTATAATGTTGGTAAAGCACAAAATATAAACACTGCTACACATGTTATGTACATACGTTAAGCCGTTGGTCCTGAGCCTGATCTCTCTTCGGTCGTGTCAGACTGCGTCCCACCGTGTTATACCTATGAGAGTGAGGAAGTGGGGAGTGCACCTGTGCTTGCGCACTCACTTGTGCACTATAATATATCCTGCGTAGTTGGCTGATCGTAAGAGATTGGCCGCCGTAGCCGAAAACTCGGCTAGGAGGAGGATGTACATCCAACGCGAAGATAGCGATGAAAAAGAAAGACGAAAACTTATTTTTTTTTCAATATGATGCGTAATGAACGATAATGCTCACCCATACGAAACAGTAGTAATAAATTAATATCTTTCCGCTATCTTTCTTTATTTCAAGTTAATACATAATTATACGACAGCTGAAGCGAGACCTACTTTTACTGCACTAGTATTTTATCAATACCCTTTATCTTCAATAATTATTCGAAGTGGCTGAAGTTATTTGTCGTCCTTGACGATAAATGGAGCCATATAAGTTGCCTATTTATTCAAATTAGCCACACAACTGGCGTTATTCAAATTCTCATTTGTAACAACATAAACATCCAGGCGATTTATATCCTTGCTTTCCGTCCGAATATATTATCCATCAATATGTTACGGAATTACTCCTCAAGTCTTGGCACATGCTGAATGGTCACCATTTTGGTTGCATTGCATTGCATATCTGAAGAATTTATTTAAGTTATTGTTATGGTTGATTTTGCTTTATTCTAAAGATTTATTTTCTGTATGAATATGCACCAAATTAATCATTTCTTTTGTTTCTTTTTTAACTATTTTTACTTAAACCTTAAAAATTAGACTACCAAATGTCTAGAATAGTAAAGCTTTTCACCTGTTGCCTAAGAACCCTTTGGCACGCATCCGCGACTGCGTACACGTGTGGTTGCACCTCGAACATCTCCCTCCCCCTGTACTGCGCCATGTGTTGGGGTCCATAGATGTCCAATGTCTTGTACGGGTTCACCGACACCAGCACCTCGCCGATATATGTGTAGATTTTGTTGTGTTGAAACCTGTAGACAATGAGGAAAAATATATTTAAAATAGAATGTTCCGATATTTTTATTCATAAATTCACTTCAAGTCTATGAAACCTAAAATTAATCCATTGTTATCGGGATACAGCTATACGGGAACGGCCATACTAAAGTAAAATAACTCCCGTGTGTAAACTATGTGATGGTTATATCGCTTTTGTGAACGACATAATTATTAACAGAACTAAAACAAAAACAAACCATAATGAAATCGCAAAATGACGTAACATAACGGTGCCACAACTAATTTAATATCAGCGAGGGCATCGTTCGTTTTGCAAAAGCCTATTATGCCTGCAGTTTTCCATCGTAGATAGAGTTACTTTTCTGTAGCGTTGCATTGTTGTAATTACGTCATTATCCATAACAGACAAATATTTATTCATAAAAATAAATTTTATACAGTCTTTCGTAGTTGTTCTAACGTCTTTATTGTAAATGAAGAATAGTAACGGTCCTAGTACTGTGCCCTGTCGAACGCAATATTTCATTTCATAATAAAAACAGTAACAGTTCAGTTCTATTGTATTCATTACGACAAACAAAGATATTTGTGATGTTAGTACCCCTAACATAATTTCTCAAGTGATATCGCAATGGTTCAAACGAACGCATAACATTTAGGTCGTAGATGACAGTATCACACAGACTCTGACAGCACAATGTAAAATGACTAAAATCGCAATATAATGATGCCTGTCCACTAAAGCAGAGAAGAAAGGAGCGGAGTAGGTAGATCTTTGTCAACATAATATTACCAAGTAGGATTGCTTAACGAAGACGCTCCGCTATAGTGAATAAGGATTTGTGAACTAGTTTAAAGATTCATACATTATTGCGTTATAAAGTGTGACTTTTCTTGTAATGATAGTAACGTGGGATAAGTTGCATAACACAATATAATAAAATTATTTTTGATTTTCTTATTGCTATAAAACTCGTCCCAAAGCCTGTAAAACGAATTGATAAATAACTTGAAGAAAGGGGCATGGGATAACGAAGCGGGAGACAGGATATATTATGATTCTGTCGCGAAGCCCGGATGGATGGAGGAATGTTACACTCAGAATCCACATCTTCGGTCCTCACTCCGTTTACGCTGTCCACAAGTCACAACCATAGAGAAATTTGGTATTTAGTCTGTGGTCACAACTCTGCTTCGCTTCGCTCCTACATCGCGTCAGTGGACAGGCAGCATAACTGCGGGTATCGACTTCGCGAGTCACGACGCAGCGAAATGCAATCGAGTAGGAATGCGTGTCAGGGTCCTCGCGCCGCGATGCATTCCTGGGTACACCGGGATATAACTATCAACTAGACATAAACGTAAACAGTTACGAGGTAATCGCCAGACGTGGTCACTGATCGTTGCCGGTGAAATCTTCAACCATACTTTAGGACACTGTCATAATAACGCAGAAAATACGAGATAAAGTTTGACTTAAACAATTGCAATGTTGAATAGGTGTTGTTGGGTAATTCGTTACCAGACCTTAAAAAAAGGAACATTTGATTTGCGATTAACTTTTCCATGGTACGTCAAAGGCCATCAATGAAAATAAGTCATAGTCAGTCAGTACAACCACGGGTAGCTGGTAACTATACAATTACAATAAAATAAAATAATATTTTATCCCTAAGACAAAGTGATTTAAAAAAATCATAACATTCAACATAAATCATGTTACACTTGAGTCTAATAGCCAAACTCCGCTAGTAGTACTCTCGAGGCGACAGACCGTGTAATCGCTCAGTAATCGGAGCCGGTCCATCTCGTGCCAACACGCTGTTCCGCTCGACAGCTCTGATAACTTAATCTATTTACCACGATTTGACGCCATTGTCTTGATTTTGTCTGGGCAATGTCACGCGGATACCTACTATGTAGCACTTTTTAAGGCAGTATTATAAGAGTTGTAGGTAGTCGCCGTATTAAAAGTTGGCCTATGGTAGTAGAGCAATTTCAGGCTTCTCGCTTCACTCACATGCTTGAGTTCTTATTTTCCAGGCGCACCTATAGACTATTATATAGGCATATAATTAACACTGTCTCCTTGGTGACGGAAAACATTGAGGAAACCTGTCCAGGCGAGTGGCTGTGCAGCCATGATCTAAGTGGTCTACCTACTTCCCCGTTCAAGAGTTATGGAGGTATAACATCGAATTGTCGACGCGGCCAAAGCCGCAGGCGGAATGCTAGTCTTAGATATAAAACTTACAGTAGCATTATAAACAAATTTTAATAACGCAAACAAAATCCATATTTGATTGTGTTTATTATACATTAATGCATTCCTTCTTTACGTAGAACACCTAATAAAATGCCGAGTAATTCTGAAATCGAAAGTACAATTAAAGAGACTCCAAGAGGCATAAATATTTAAAAGACTTCATTACAGGTGTAATTGTATACCATTACACAATGGTACTTGTTCTGTTGCGAATAAATTAAGAACTTCAATTTAAGCGTAGGTACCATGCGTTACGAAAATTACAATCCAATTAAAAATAAAGTTTATTACATAATACAGATATTACTCACTTTACGGGTAAGCAGGATCTTTGCTTGCTACAACCTTGACATGTTTTAATTATTTTTCACTATTCCTTTTTCCCGAAAATATTTTATTAATAACAAATACAATAATACTAAACTCACCATATTACCTTTTCTTATGGACTTCATTATTGGAAATTACCCTTCAAAGAAAATAACACCCACCACAGCATAATTAAACTAAACAGTGTACTAAGTATTCGTACCTATTTAAATTAGGTAAATTCAATTTCTATTAACGAAATAGTTGAAGTAAAATCAGCTTGCCAAATCAGACAGACTTGTGATAAATAATACCCTACCCGTTAATATAAACCGTGAACTAAGTTTGTTTTTTATGAGTTAACTATGGGCAGTAAACAAACATGTAGAGTCACATAGCCATTAAATAACCATAATCCCAATTCCAGCTTTAAAACATAACAGGAAACTAATTGTAAACACTCAAAACAATATTATTATAACAGGAATCCTACGTTTATGATTATTAAACCCTACAAGTGAAGATTATTTTGGTGTGCATGAAGATTGACTATGGGGATTGGGGGAGGGGGGAAATTGTGTTGTACATAAAAACTAATTTTACCAGTGTATTTTTGGAAAAGACAAATAAAACTGTATTAAATTATTGTTTAATATAGGAAATTGAAACGCCTGAAACTTCTCTGCTACCAACCATCTACAAAGTATGTCGCCGATTACTAACTCTACGTGTATTATACAATAAGGTTTTAAACAGCATCAAATCATATTTTGGTAGCAAAATAACGACATTATCGCGTGCCAAAACACACATCATCCAAAACGTAGAGTGCAATGACCCCAATCTCAAGCCGTGACGAAATCGCCAAAGTCATTTTAACCCGATCGTAAAGCAGCGAAAGCTCTCGAAAGCACATTAAATGTCGCCCTACACATTTAGTGTGAGTAAAATCCTTTTGTTTCACGCACAAACTCTTTGTTTAAAATGTAAGTACATTTTATGCACAATAAGATAATGTGATACTTGTGGAAATTCTCCTCTAGAGCCATAAAACAGTAATATTTTACTGAGGAAATTGTTTTACCAAAGTGTTCTGTGAGTTGTCATTTGAGTACAGTTATTTAAAGGATGTATGAATATAATAAATAAATAAAGGCAGCGCATTTTTGACTTCTCTTTATGGGCGGCGGCAATCATACCATCAGGCAAACCGTATATGTTGCTTCTCTCGTCCATAAAAAACCTCTTAATTCCCTTCAATTTAAATTAAGTTCACGAAAAGCATCAGGTGCAACATTAAATAAACCTACAGACACTGATCGAGACATAAAACAGAAAATGCAATAACATCGAACACTAATTTTCCTCATATTTCGGGAGTACCAAATCAAAGCGCTAACATCGGTCGTCTCGCGCACATGACGTCACCGCCTCCCGCGCCTCAGCCGGTTTGTAGTTCAAGATCAGCATCCGAGGTCAATAGTACGTGATCTTTGCAAGTTTCAACACAACCTCATCGCGAACGCATAGTTTCAATCGTTTAACTTCCTGTTGCGAGAGCAATCGATTGGAAAACTCTACGTACCATTCGTAGGTGTAGTATATTTAGAACATATTTAATTGAGATTGGTTTGTTGGAATTCTTCTTTTACGGCAGTTATCGAGCAGCATTCTACGTTTGTATGGCCACGACTTTATATAAGTTTTAAACTTCTTTCGCGGCATCGTCAAAAATTTTAGTTATCTCTAAGTAAAATTATATCAAAAATGATATGTATGTTTGACTAAATGATTATCACCTGGCAATCATAAATCATGATTGGTGCAATTATAATCTTGATTATACTAATAAACTGCTGCCATATGGCCATAATTATATTCCATTTTGATTTGAATTCCATTTGTATTCACAAAATAACAACAACTTATAGTTTCTGGACAGATGCCAAATGTTACGAAGCGAAATAGTTAAGTCTTTTCATTAGTCATCATACCTAAAAATGTAAATCACCTTTTTGACAAGGTCGATCATGTAAGATAGTGACTGCTTTAGAATAACAAAGATTTTAAAATATTTGTGCATAAATGATCTAATAAAAATCTTAGCAGCCCAGACGACAGAATATGTTGCAATTACAATAAATTTGTTAAGAACGACAGCGAAGAACTTCCCGCAATTAATGAGGCTGCTAAAAACCGTGAAATACTTAATATAATTATGAAGTAAATAAATAAAAAGCATAATATTTTGAAGAATCCGAAGAACAAAATATGAAAATAGATGACTTCGATGAGAAACATCTGCTACAGCAACACAGCTGCTCAGAAACCAGTTTCCCGAGAAGCTAACATGAGTTGTTCTTGTAAGTGTGGATTTACATCGGACGCGGCACGAGGAAGGTCTGTCCTGTAAGGGCAGCGATGAGTCACTAGCGCCTCTAATGATGCAGACGAGATGGCTAGCTCATGGTGATTCATTGAAGGCGTCATAGCTACGCGCCTAGCTCTATGAGTAAACACGGGACGTCATCTTATCCCTATGTGTAGTTTTCCCTGTGCGTACTATTATTCATTTTATGAATTTTGTCAACGTACAGAATCAAACTGAAATTTCATTTCCTGGTTTAGTATTTACTCTTTCAGTATGTACGTTATTGAGATTTTCCGAAAGGTGCAATTTTCCTCAAATCTATATTCCTAACCTGCGGCACTTATCGGATGAATCACCCGTTATTTTAGTTTTGATTTAAAGATGAACATTGCACTGAGACATCTTTCCATTCGTCACAATAGAATCATATTGCAGTTACTCTGCATATCCTATTTCTTCTGTTTCGTTAGTTTTGACTTTCTTAGCACAATTCTTAGGTTCGAATTCTTATCTTAATACTTGAAGACATATTTAGGATTTTACGCGAACTTTAGAATGTATCTGCAAGAAACCCGTAGTCAGCTCTAGAAATGTTTGTAAACTCAACTCATTGTCAACGTACAAACATTCCACTATCAGTCAAATGTCACGTTCTACGATGTGTTGCCTACTAGCGACCTAACATAGTACAAATGGTATTATAGTTGCCTGATGGCTACAATTACAATAGTGCGGTAAAGTCATGTATGTACTGTGTGGAACTTGAATGTCATTAGTTTCTACGATATCCAAATGTTTATCGTGTATACTTTATTCAGTTACCTTTTTGGGTTTCTTTAGGACCAATTTTGTATTTATTACTAAGGGCCATTTATCATGTTGCGACACCAAAGACACTGATCGCAATAAATGGTAAGTACTTATTGTCTTAAATTTTGTTAGTGCACAAACGATCGGCACAAACAATAACAAGAAAACTAGCCCATAAAAATAAACCTTTATTTTTCATCCACTGAGTTTGATTATGAAAATGGATAAAGCTGTAGGCGCCTCTCTCTACTATAAAATTGACCAAGTATAAATAAATATTGTATAACTTGAAAAATATTTGCCATCAAACATGAGTCACACGAACCAACAAGCTTCATTATCATTCGTTATCATAACCTGTTATCGATTCAATTGTAACGTTTATCTGCAGATAAACCGATACTTAAGCCGGCGTTGTGGCCTTACAAAACTATCAGACATTGATACTTGCTGTTCAAACACTAAAACAGGTGTTCTATGAACTGTAGTTAGTAACGAAATATTTAACATGCTTTATGTAGAGACTTCGTTTTCACCATTGGTGGTCTGCCCTGCCTGGCACGGGTGCAATTTACTAAACAATTTTCTGAATAGCTCGGTGAAATTAAGCTGAGTCGGGGATATCAATCCATTTTTTATATAAATATAAGCTGAAAAACATACTAACTGTATTGAATCTGTCTTATCTTGCTCCACCAAAGACAAATCGATTAATATGTGTGTCAACCATTGATACTTTATCTGCAATTGACGACACCTTTCTGTATTTATTTTAAACCAGCGTTGTATGAAATTTATTAAAATATATTTTTTTGAAGCAAGAATAAATAGTCAGGCGGAAGAAAGTTAGTTACCTTTGTATTTTGGGAGAGCACCACTCGTACAATATATTTTATAGATTCTATAGCCAACTATGATTGACTTTCTAGTAGGTACAAAGGATAACTAAACAGCTAAAGATAATCTACTAAAAAGAGTAGTAATGGTTAGGACTACCTTTTTTTGTGCCATTTACTCCTGAAGAATATAATTAATAATTTTGATTGACGACGAAACCTACTTAAAAACCTGCATTTATTTGGCGGGGTAGGTTGGATATTATGTCTGAAAGGATTTCTGTAGGTAAATGACTCCAGCAATGATAACTGGCATTCAATACAACTTTTAGGTACATATTAATGGTGGGCTAGCTAATTGCAAACGAAGTTCTCAAAGCAATCAATTTGGACATCGTATCAACAATTTTGTCAGAATCACCGAGTCGTGACAAACGCTGGGAAGAGTCCATAAAAAAACATAAGAATTATAAAGCAAAACAGCCTCGACGCTCGGCGTCTTCGAGTCTTCGTTCCTTAGGGCCTGCGCCCGCGCATGCGTAGCCGGGGCCGCACGCGGCGCGCATACAAACAGGCCGCGCACCAAACACGAGAAAGCGTGTCATAGGACGGCATTGCAAGTGGTAAACATTGCAGCGACTCGTCTGGCGACGGGGGTCACTCCACTTCTGGATACCGTATTGGACAACCTGTTTGTATTGTTGACATTCTTTACAACTGTTTGAGCTTTGAGATTTTGACGTCGATGTTTAAAATTTTGGCGATCACCTATGGATATTTGCGTATTTACTGCCAGCTCGGCGGTAACGGAAAATATAGTGAAAAAATATGTACAGACTAGGTAATTGCAGTGTAGCCCAAGATCAAATTTGTCTAGTTCCCGTAATCCTTAACAGGTGGAATGGCAGTCGCTCCATTGGAATAACTGGACTTGCCAAATCCTAATATTTGTACGCACAGGAAAATTATGTAGTAGCAGCCCATTTTAAAGAACGAGTACTTACCATAAAATATGATTAGCATAAGATTAAAGCGAGTTCGCAATTTCAAATACTCAGCTGCGTTTTCTTACAGCTAGGAAAAGCATACAGATTATTTCATTCTCTCGCTTTTAGAATTGATGTACTCGTAATACTCAAGTGGTATAATTCTGTTTTTCACACGCGATCATAGCCCATACAGCGTAGTCGACTAAAATAAACAGAGGCATACATTCAGGTACACATGCGCAAACAGAGGCATTGCATACGTACGACCGACATCTTGCGGCATCGGTGGAGGTCAGCCCGGACTGGTAGGGTTGACGGCTTTTTAATCCTAAGTCAGATGACAGACATGCACGTAGCACACCTGATGGTAAGCGACACTTCACCTGAGAGCGATGCTCAATGTCACACTGGAGGCTTATCTGCCAGATCTTCGAGCCTACCACTACCACCACATTAATATTTCCAGAACACAGCCAGAGCAGTAATGATGGCATATTTTTCCTGTGGGGGTGGTAGCTAGCCATCCAGTGGTTCATTTAAGCTTCTATTTAAACGTGGTTGCGTTCTTTTAATTTCTAGCATCATTGGACAAAATTATTTGCAAAGCCCCATTTCTCACCTAACCGTTAGCTATGCATATCTTCCTTGGCTTAGATGCTGGTTTACGGAAAAGCATTACGAATTTGTAATTATTTATTGTTTCCTGCATTGTTATTTTTTCTATTTCAGAAGCTGGCACTAAATTTTTTAATTGACACCCCTCATACGTAACCACAGACTGAATCACTTTCCTTGAGTAGTTATATCTTTAAATGACGTGTTTCGACATGTGGAATTATTAGCCTTGTAATTATGCTAATTAACTTTTAACCTTATGGATCTGAAACATTTTTTCTGGGTTTTCTTTCTGTTTTAATAAATAAAACGATAATCATGATTACCAGAAATGATGCGACAGAAATTTTATGTAAGCTGTCAATCCACTACTACTTTCACACTACTTTTTAATAGATTTTTATAACTAACCAAATATGTCCTACTAACATAGCTGGGCATCGTTAATCAAATAGTTAACTTCGTTAATCGCTAATCCGTTACTAAAAAAGTTAACTTCGTTAAACGTTAAAGCGCTTCTTTTGGGACGAAATAACGCAAGTTAACGTTAATCGTTAATCCGTTAACACATGGTAAATAATGCTTAAAAAAATCAGAAATTAAAGGGGTTATTTACCAACTGGACACACGAGACTAGACAAGGTGGGTCCATTTAGTGAAATTAAAATTTGTATCATTTATTACTTTGTTATATCGTCACGAAAAGATTTACTTTGTTTCAGGTTACAGTGTGACTCGTTGGGATAACTTTGTAAAATGATTTCCAACTAGTCACACAGAGTCACACTTGACTGTAACCCGTTGGGAGCAGTGGCGTAGCGTATTCCCAACCAGTCACACTCATTCAATATTTCAATCTACAACAAAAAATATTGAATCTCCAGTTACACTGTAAGGAGGTTATCTTTATGATATGACGAGCCATTTGGTGTAATGGTCGAGAAGTCGGCTATTACACCAGAGGTCGCGGGTTCGATCCCCGCACGGTACAAACATTTGTGTGCATGAACATGTCTGTTTGTATCGGTCTGGGTGTTTCTATGTATAATATGTATGTATTTACAAAAAAAAAAAGTATATAAGTAATTTATCCGTCGTCTAGCACCCATAGTACAAGCTAATGCTTAGTTTGGGGCTAGATGGCGCTGTGTGAATAATGTCCAAAGATATTTATTTATTTATTTATTTATATTCAATGATAATAAAAGACAAGAGAAGAACTAATTCAAAGATACCGGTTGAGAATAGTGCTTTTACAATTTCTTCTTCATTTCATTCCAGGTCCACGACTGGTGGACGTTTTCTGAGGTGGACGTTCAGAATAATATATTTATCTCTTTTTCGCTGTTATTGTTCCTAACGTGCCCTGTTGGTGAACTTTGCGAACAAAACTTAAAAGTTGTCGCAACGTTGCTTGGTGGACCTTGGGAATAATCCAAATGAAGTAAGGTTGTTATTCGGGCAATTAATTTCTTTCTCAAAGGCCGGCAACTTACTTGTGACTCCTCCGGTGTTGCAGGTATCTATGAGCGGCGGTGATTGCTTACCATCGGGTAGGTACATTAAAAAACGCAAAATTTGAGTTCTACTTATTATATTTTTCAACACCGATACTTATATTTCCGTAACTTTGATTCTTTAAAGTTGCCAAATCGTTTATTCAGACGATGGTCTATTTACGTGGCATTAATCTACGTGATCTCAGGCACTTTACCATCATCATCATTTCTTTGCCCTTATCCCACGTTATGTAGGGTCGGCGCAACATGTTTTTTCCTTCCACACACTCCTATTAGCCGTCAATTCTACATTCTCTCCTTTTATTTTCAAATCATACTTCACGCAATCCATCCTTTTCGGTCCTCCTCTGCTTAAATCTCCGTCTACGCACATATATTTCTATCATTCTTTTGGCGACATGTGTGTCTTCTCTTCTCATTCCATATTAACCTTGCACTCCTTACTTTATCCACTACCGGTGCAACTTTCAAACTTCCTCTTATATACCTACTCATTCCTAATCGTATCCAACCTCCACACATCCATCTTAGCATGCGCATCTCAGTTGCATGTACCTTTCTTTCGATCCATACATTGCGACAGGTCTGATGACCGTTTTGTAATATTTTCCCTTAAGCTTAAGGGGCATCCGTGGGTCACATGTTGTTCCCGAGATCTGTCGCCACTTCATCCATGCTGCATTCATTCTATTCTGCACGTCCCGTTCCATGCTATGCTGTTCGTTCAATGTTTTGTACTTACTTCACCATAATAATGTTCTTATTTTATCAAACGTGTTCAGTTGACGAAAACATGAAAGTGATTTATTTTAAGTTTTCTTAAGTGGACACGTGTCGAGATGACATAGTAATAAATGATAGAAAATTTAAATTAATTGACACAAACAAAAAAAGAGTGTATATTTAGAGTGTTTAATGGCACGGTGCGGTAAACCGTCCTCCTAGCCGAGTTTTTCAACTACGGCGGCCAATCTTTTTACGATCAGCAAACTACGCAGGATATATTTAAGTGCACAAGTGAGTTCGCAAGCACAGGTGCACTCTCTATTCCCTCACTCTCATACGGTGGGACAATAGTAAGTAACGGATTAACGGGCTTGGAAAAATGTAACGGAAGTTAACGAGTCCGTTAACATTTTTTTAAGTTAACTTAAAAGTTAATCCGTTACTGGAAATGTTAACTTCGTTAATTAACGATTAACGGATTAACGAGTTAATGCCCAGCTATGCCTACTAATTACCTTAATTATCATAGGAATGAGCGCAAAGATAGAGGTTTTCTATAATTTCTTCGATCAATACAATTTATGCAAATATAAAAGTAATTTTAATGATATATACGAAAGTAGGAAGTTTCTGGTACCTATAGCGATGCTGATGACTGCATGATGTAAGTTACATCGATATTATCTAACTACATACGTAGGTCCTACACTGGCTCTATTGCTTAATAAAAAGCCATGTTTGTTGTTTATGCGTGGAAAATCCCTGTCATGAAAATGTGTTGAAACTTCGTGGACTACACAGAAAAGCTTTTGGAGCAAAACACGTTTTTTTTTAAGCAAGTCACAGCGGTATTTTTCATTGAGGGAGACTTAACCAAGAAGTTCGTACTGCTGCATGTACTCACTGCATTAGACAAAAACATAATACATCATATCGCAAAGATCCGTGATCGCCACACAATACAATTGGTTCAAAACTGATCTGGTTAATAAAAACCAAGTGGAAAAGTACGATGTGACTTCTGAGTTGTATTCCACCTGTCACAATCGTTTCCAAAACTCGAAGGAGTATATAAGAAAGAAATAAAAATAGTTTATGGTTATTTATACAAGCAGTCGCATATTGCGACACCTACCAGCTCAAGCCGAATCGTCGACGGAAATAGGTACTCGTTCTTAGGGAATTTTGTAGCGGCTTCATTCATTCACGTTCACTAGGTGGGGGGTCGTGTGTCCCCCTCCCAAACCTACTGCGTAGTCCAGAAATAGCCTTTGAGAATTCGTTTTATTTACTTTTATTACAGACTAGTTATTCACCTACTAGGCCAGCATTAAATACGTGCGTAGCTGATTTCTATCAGTTATTTTGTTTATACCTAATAGCAATGAGTGTCCTTAACCTACATGGCAAAAATATACGTTTGGTTAAGTTAACGCGTCAAAGTCTAAATGTACAATAGATGTTACGTAATGAAATGTGTTTTTGTCATTATAATATTTCGTTTTAAGTCCTTGAACTTGCCTTGAACGAGACTCGTCAACCATATTGAATTCTCCAGAAAGAAACACAAATCACCAGATAAGATGTTTGCATTAATAAATCTGTGGATCCCATGGGAGCGAAGCATGGGATCCAAGAGGACGGAGGCAATTACGACACGTTTCTATAACATTTTAATTTTCATACAATATCGAGTGACATTTTTATTTTGATTACTACACAAACATCAAGAATTTAAGACCTACATAGTCCAGTCTGCAGATCGCATTCGGGTTTTTGTTTTTATTTTCGTGACATTATGTCAACTACAATACCTCTTTTACTTAACACATGACATTCAACATTTCGGTACATAATATAGCAAAGAAACACCCTCGTCACGAAAGATCCGGAGGTATGGATGCTCGCACGCCCGCCCAATTTCCGGCGAAGGAAAGTGTATTTAGGTCAGTGTTGCTTTACTCAAGTAAAGAAATAGCTGTTATTGGTATTACAATGAATAAACCAAATCTGAAGTTCCGTACCAAAGTTGATTGTTCAAAATACTACCAGCTGTAAATGTACTAAAAATGTACAAAAACACAAAACAGTCATCATTCTCTAACTACAAGTCACAAGCTTTATGAAGCATTCAAAAGAATCTGCTATGGAAAGTGACGACACAAACGATGTTACTGGGTCGAAGTACACTAACGCCCTCGACCCACGGACATAGAGCCAGATGAGGGTAAAGGTATAAGGTAATCTCGATGCAACCATCCGGCAGCGACCATGATTTGCATAATCGCTGTACCGGTGACCCTTTCGATTCGTGTCACAGCTCTCACACGTGTTACCAGTTGATGGGCCCAGATAATAAACGGGGTGAACATCATCTTGGCCCCCAATGATTGACCAAAACGGCATAGCGAGAGGAAGTAGTGGGAGTTTTTAGTGGGTAGTTCCCTCCTCTTTTACCAACTGAGCTCGAAGTGTAGAAGGGAGAGATAGCTGCACATACCTGACCACCAACCGCCAGACCACTGGAAAGATGGAATTCGTCCTATGCTTTACGGATGCAGAAATTTCGATATTAACGGCAAACCGTGTTAGTATTGCGACATAGTTACTTATTTTCATTAATCTAAAAATCAATAAGACGTCGAACTTCAAAAGATTATGGGCAAAAGTTTGAGGGGGTCAGATGGACTATCATCTGACCCCCTTGCCAAATCCTGGATCATGATTCATGGCACAAGCTTACCCTGAATAGATCGGAAAAAACACTCGGAGAAGTGTACTCGAAAATCTTAATGAAACAACCTTTGGAAGAAATTACTCGATCGCATCTACGCGTAACAAAATTAAAATCCTAAAACGTCATACCTAAATAAATACCAACTGGATGAGCAAATCATCCTTGAAAACATACGAACAAACAGGTGAGCAACCACTAAACAAATAGACATGAAATTCTAAGTAGGTAGTCATTTATGCTCCATCCAGTGCAACAGATAAGGTAAACAATCAGACACGGAGCGATGAAGCAATTAAACAGAATGAACTAGCTTTAGACCGTCGTTTAAAGCGAGCGTATCCCGCTGTGATTGTAATTATACAGTCATTAACTAATAAACCAGATGAGCGGACTGCTGTCGTGTTGCTATGTAGTATTTACTTGTAAACTAAAAACTCAATTGCACTAGTTAATGCTGATCACAAATTAATGTTTATCGCTGATTACCGTGGGAGAACAGGAACGATTTTATTCTACGTAATAATTATGCTTACTATGAACTAATCTAGCTATCCTTTTTGACCTTAAACAGACACGTATACAAATATTAATTTTCCCCCAATAAATCAACGGAAGCTGTTACAATTAATATTTTGAAATTTCAAGCTACCAGACCAATATTATTTACCTGTATGCACAGATAGCATGATCACATTCAAACAAAACTATGACGCAAACAAAAACAAAAGCGTAAACGTCTAATCACCGAAACCGAGTGAATTATGTCATTTACTTTGAATATAAGAGCTGAGACATAATGGCCGGTAACCGGTAACAGTCCAGCTAAGAAGGTGTGTAGTAAACAGAAGGCAATAATGGCGCTATCATCGATGCAGTCATCCACATTGCGTCACCGTCCACCGTGAATCATACCATGTTTTTGCTATAGTAGAATCACTGCCCGCAAGTCCATTTTGTACACGGTAAAACATTGAGCCAAGTATCTACTACTAACGATAGTCGTAAGTATGACTTGTCGACATTTCAAAAGTGTTAGGATTTATTTTCTTTATTGGATTTCTATAATTTGACCTTAAAAAAGTGAAATTTTCGATATAAAGTCTTGGTAAAACACTATTCGTTAATTTGACGACCGATTTGCTAAGCATTATTTATGACTTGACGACATTTAAAAGTAATTAAGATTAATTGATGTTCCATTGTAGGATAAAATGATAGACACTGGCATGGGTGTTCAAACGAACATGTTAATGAATATAGATGACTGACTGAGCGGATATAGAACCCACGCTCTCTGGCGTAATAGCAGACTTCCCGACAAATGCTCCAAAACTATGTTTCTGCAATGAGAGAAGTTTAAAAGATGAAAATCATATACACAATGATGCTATAAAAGGTTTCAAAGATTTGAGCCGAACATATACATCTTTATGACTAGCTGCCGGAACCAGCTTTACAAGGTTAATGAAAACAAAAACATTGTCCCCTGACAAATAACAAACACAACAATCTTTGGTCCTTCCGAATTTATGCCCGCACATCATACATTTCAGGGATTCATTTTATTATTAAGGATTAAAAAGATGATTTAATCTAAATCAAACTTGGCCATGTTATACAACAATATTTGGTCATCTCATCTTTTAGATATTGACAGTGTCTAATTTTATTCATTAGAAGAATCTTGATTGCCTAAAGTTGTTATGAGTAATACAGAAAAACTATTTGATGCGGTCATAAGATTTTATTACGTTGTTACACGTGTTCAGTTTCTTGGTACATTTATATTTTGGACGAGCCATTTGGTGTAATGGTCGAGAAGTCGGCTATTACACCAGAGGTCGCGGGTTCGATCCCCGCACGGTACAAACATTTGTGTGCATGAACATGTCTGTTTGTATCGGTCTGGGTGTTTCTATGTATAATATGTATGTATTTACAAAAAAAAAAAAAAGTATATAAGTAATGTTTATCCGTTGTCTGGCACCCATAGCACAAGCTAATGCTTAGTTTGGGGCTAGATGGCGCTGTGTGAATAATGTCCAGAGATATTTATTTATTTATTTATTTATTATATATATTTTTGCCAACTACACCGATAAAATATGTTTAATTTTCAAGTTATGCAGAAAGTTTAAAGCATGGTCCGCCAATTGGTAAGCGGTTTTCGTCGACTATGGATGGACGCATGTAACACGGGGGCATCACTCGCGCATCGCCAACCCTGTAATATGCCGTTGGTGGCGCCAAGAAAAAGATTCCTGCAAACGCCAACGCCATGCTCTCTCCATTCTTCCCAAGAGACCTTACCCTCTGACAGAAACGTGCACAAGTTATAAAGTGCTTATCCACCACTGTGGTCCTCTGTTCTTTACATCACTTTAACCATCGCATCGCTTAGTACGTAGTTACCTATCGTTCACGCGAAAGCAATTCTGGATTTCTGGCTATAACATTAGGTTGCAAGATATAACTCAACATTAATACGTTACTACATATTTAATAGGCAGTTTTCTATTGACCTAGATGCGGTGCATCGGTTAATGTTTAATCGACGACCGACAAAATTCTACGCATGTTTATTACACGTTCCCCTTGTTTGATTAACTGTGCCATACAATTTCATTTGAATTCATTAGTAGATATAAACATTCCTATTGGGTTTTTAAATAGACTGAAATATTCAAACATTTAACAACTTGACAAACTCAAGCAATTTACCATTCAGTTCATTTTATTTCCACAACATTTAACTTGCGATATTTACGAGTACATATAAAGATGTCTGAGACTTGTATCAATTTAACAAAATAGCAGTGTTATAGTGAATTATTAGATTATAGCAAATTGTAACTTTCTGAACAATTATCTGGATGAGCATCCGAATGATCAAAACAGGTTTTCAAGGGGTAACATTCCTACCACGTTCACAGATCTTTACTTCAATACCTATATAATGTATAGGTCTGTGAAAGTTTTACCTTTCACTAAAATCAGATGATACCTCACTGACAAGATATTCAAGATCACTCCTTCTATTTTATGTATGTAACGTTGAATTCCATAGCGACTGCCAGTACTCTTGTATTCCTAGATACAGAATTTTAGCACATCGAAGTAGATGCGTCTTTGAAACCAACTCGACAGAGCACAAATTAAAAACCAGTTAATGCAGTATGAGCATTGCTGCAGAATCAACCGCACGTAAGAGGAAATAAAAGAAATATTAGAAACAGTTCACGACATTTCCTAAGACGGCATCTGACCCGGTGAGGTCGGCGACCCCCCTAATGCCTCCTCCACTTATTGTTCATTAACGTGCGCGAGAACGACGCACGCGCACACGAACCGTGCTTCTAATAATTGACGATCGTGTAATTTCTTCACACTACTATTTAGCGGGATCTGACTACCAGTTGTTACATTGATTGTTTGGGCTTGTGCGAGAGTAGCAATCATCACAATAATTATTCAATTATAGGTACATGCTATACTTATTCATTTGAAATGGCGACGTACGGTCAACGGCACATCACGGTAAACACTTGCAGTTCAATAATAGCACTTATGCCCCGACATAAGACTTAAGAGTGTACGAGTGGTACAAAGTCTGACGTGCTTTTGACTGTACACAAATTGAGCGGAAGATTTAATTTTAAATTGTTAGCTTTGCTAAGCTAAGCAGGACAAAACGAATTAATGTAGGAAGAGAATTCCAATAATTCAGAAACCTTTTCAAGGTACTCGAGTAAAATTGATGATTAAACATAAATAATTTTGTATTCACTTTCAAAACATTGTTAATCAACATTTTAGCTAGTGAATCAATCCTAGGGCTTGAGCTACAGAAATCAAGGTTACTTGAATTAATCAAATATTCGCCAATTAAAATTCAAATTTTAACATTGGGCTTAAATCTCTACAAAAATTTCTGCAAAGACACATCACGCGACCAATCCTCATGATACCTATTACACGATCGTCAACTATTTGGACTCAACCCTACTCGCATTAACACACGTCAGCCGCCATCATGATAGTGGCAAACATACCTGATAATCGTCTACAACCGCGGCTTATCAGCGCCAGGTATCGGCAAGCGCCATTTTCACACACACATTACAGAATGCGGGCGATAAACAAATCATTAAAGACATTGATTGCATTGTTACTCCATTCTAATAATTTTGCTTACTATATTTGAATTTTCTATTGAATAAATGTGCTGCATCTTTTCACCCACGGCGTTTTTCATAGCAATTTTTATTTTTGTTATGCCCATAACAGTTTAGTGCAAGTTTTATCCGTGATGTAAGATTTAGCATTTCAGAATACCTTATTAGAGGTACAGCCGTGATTCAATCCATAACCCTAGAAAAAGCCACCAGAGATTAGTTATGTACATGCACAAGTTTTTCATTATCTCATGATAAATGCGCAATACATTTTACATAAAAAAAAACTAGTTGAGCGTCGAAATTCGACCCATTGAACTCATACACGTCGAACAAGGTTCCAAATTCATCACCACTACAACAGAATTATTATTTTTAACATTAAAATACTTAACAATGAGTTATGAGAGGAACTAAGAAAAATACACATTTTCTTCTTTTTCCAATGTATAATTTTTTATGACCTATTAACTTCAGCTGTTAGTTACTCGTGTTCTTCATTATATCGATCCGCACCATTTCAAACAATTTCACAGTAGGCAGAAACCGAACAAAAGGTGGTTTGACCTATTACAGGCACAATAACTTGCTTCCTCGGTAATGACTCACAGGTAGGGTTGGCCCCTTTCTAATTAATTATGTAACAATGGTAAACAAATAAAATGTATTTACATATCTCTTGCTCTGTAAGTAGTCACTTACTTCCCTGAATGCCGGGGTGTATGGATATCATTACAGCATAGGTTTCAAAACCTACCATGTAATGTTAACATTACAGCATAGGTTTTGGAATTTGAAAAAAAGAACTGTCATGTTGTACTCATACGAGTAGATAATATTATATTAGAATTTATGAAGGTTTTATTTTAATAATTGAAATCTATTTAAAAATCAAACTGGCCAGCACGATTTGACGCGCTTGCGTGCCATAAAATCGTGAAGAGTAAAAAAGGCAGTCGACTAGCTAGCCGCGAAAATAATTTTTTTTCGTGTTTTGGAGTTCTTTCTCAAAAGTTAAGTTCTTTTACTTACCTCACAACACAATCGATATGTAAAGCAGAGTGTTTACCTCGGGTGTAAGCATCAATTGCATACTCGGGCTATTTAGCGCCCTCGCTGCGCTCGGGCGCCAAAAACCTCGTATGCAATTGATGTCATACAGCCCTTGGTTAACAATCCACTATTATGACACGGTGAAATTAAAAACTATGTATATGTAGTGTATGGGTGAATTTTGAAACTAGTAGGAAGGGTTTCGGTTCAGCAGCTCACAAAACAAAACAGCCAACTAGGAGTTTACACATAATATTATTTAGAGTGAGATTAAATTAAGACATTTATCGTACATTAAAGTTCTAATCTTGAGTAGGCATTATTCGTTATTATCTTGAACATTAATTTTGGAATGCGATGATTAAAAACCAACAGGCGATCGTTTATTTATTTAGAATTAGATATTTTTTTTCAACGCACATTTTACATTAGCGTGGATAAGAGTTCAATATTAGTTAAGTCAACAACGTACAAGTACGTTCGGCTAATAGAGGCTCCTAGACTTTTTTCCTCATAGACCACTATCACGATTTCTACCACAACTCGACCTAAAATGAAGATTAGAAACGCCAGCAACAATATTCTAGTGGTGGATCCACCACTTTGGGAACTAGGGGGTTAATCTGATATGCTTCATAACACAAAAGTACTGAATTCAGTTTTTTTTTTTTTTCGTTTGGTGCTTATATTAAGATTTTATAATGTTATTATCATAAGGTCCATGAATTTGATTATTAAAAGAAGCGGTAAGTTTGAGCCTTTCGCTATTGGATACGAAGAGGCTGATTAAGACAAACTGAATTCAGCTACTTAGTTCACAGGACATGATTAGAAACAATGATAATAATCATCATAAAACGAATCTTGCTCAACCAATGAAATGTGCTCATGAATAATTAAATTACAAATTACAACCCTAGGAGGGCTGCGGTTGCGGTGTGACGATAGTAGCATAGCTAATTTTATAGGTCTTTGTGAAGCGGTGAGGCTGGACCTATAACGACTCAACTCGTTAGCACTACCGCAAAACACATGACTCTCAATAGCTTCAAAGATGTGACAACTTACTTATTGAGAGCGGTAAGGATCGTTAGCATAATCGGAATATTTAAAAATAATCCTCAGTAGCAAAGCAGAATACAGCCAGACTATAACGACTTCTTTATTTATCTCTATTTTTCTAAACTTACTTAACTTACTAAGGTACTTTTGATCCCGGAAATGTAAGGGTAAGGGGAAGATAGTTAAAAAAATAAATAACGCGCGGGTAAAACCGCGGAGGCACGGGAATGTAACATTTACCGTGGTGGAGGCGACCTCTATTTAAAAAAAAAGAGGCAAACGAGAAACAGGCCAACTGATCGCAAGTGATGATCGTTGCAACATCACACACGCGTTGCCGACCCTTTTCTCATCTCTACTCATAGTGCAGTCATTGAAGCATTATTGCTCCGAATTTTTTTACTGTGAACCGAATTGCATACAATTTTGGAATTAGGTTCATCTTACCCTTAACTTCAAAAGTGAAAATGATTTGAACTCCGCAACCACCATGGGGGTGGTTGCCACCCCTTCTCGGGGGTGAATTATTTTTTTATCAAAATAACCTCGGATATCGATAGAAGGCCTAATTTTAAGCAAAAAATCATCTCTACAGTTTTTAAAAAAATTCAATACTTTTCAAGTTATTGGCAATTGAAAATTCGCAATTTTTTCACGTATTTGATCGGTTTTTTGCAAATATCTCCAAAAATATACGTTTTATCGAAAATTTTATACAGACCAAAATTGTAGCAGGTAAAACAATGAACAATTTGAATTTTCATAAAGTATTCTAAGTGCAATATTGGGCTAGATATTAAAGATCAAAGCCGTTTTTATTTTGTCTGAAATTTAATCGATGTGGTCAATGCCATCTAGCGGCGAGCAGATGCATTTTATGCATTCTAATACAAAAGGGTTTTGTAGTGCTTGAAATAAGCTTTAAAATGAGCACTATTAAAAGTCTTTTGCACGTAAAATAAGTGAGCTGTATTGCAAATAAGGGGAGCATCTAACGTTTTTTCTTTAAAATCAATGGGTTTCATAAGTGCCATTTCCACCAAAATTAAAATTAATCGTATTCCGCCTAGAAATAACTTTATTATGAAGAGTTTGATAGATAGTATCAGTTTGGCTGCTTCAGGACACATATTTTTCAAAAAAGTCACGATTAAATAAAAAATCAAAATTTCAAATTTTTAAAAAACCCACTTTCTTTTCATAATATCTCAAAAATGACGACAGATACGTATAAAAGTGTATGAATTAAAAATTTAGGTATTTTTCTGACAAACAATTTGGTTTTTTTGTTTTTTCTGTCAAACAAAAATTGACGGAGATATGATTGTTTAAAGAGCGCGTGGCAGCGCAATCGCAGCCTCTCTTAAGCCCTTTAACCCTTCACCGTTTTAGAAAAAGGTTTTTTGCTATATATTGCAATATAGGATGTTGTAGCTCTCTTAATTACCTTTACAATGGTGTTTTATAAATTGTGATAGCAAGAAAATTGAAGTAGTTATGGTCCAAAAACTTATCATATTTTGTTCTACTTAGTAACTGATTTTTAATTTAGGGGTAGTTTTAAGGGTAGAAAAGCTAAAGAATATGATAATCATTTTCGAGAGTGTGGAATAATATTGAAATCCTTTTCATTTTATCAAAAAAAAAATTAACAATTTTTTATCAAGGGGTATTTTTAAGGGTTGAAAGAGGGTTAAATATTTGATAATTATTATAGAGAATATGAGGCGCTCGTGGCGCAGCTGTGACAGTGGTTCGTTAGCGATAACGAAAGTCAAGCTACCTACGCCGCGGTCGGTTAATGGATGGGTGACCATCTGACCATATTTAGTGACAATAATTTCGAGCGTCTCCGTGCTTCGGAAGGCACGTTAAGCTGTTGGTCCCGGCTGATATTTACTATAATGTAAATATTAGTCGTCAAGCCTAGTCAGAGGCCATTTGGCGGCTTGATAACATCTGACATTAAGGTTGGTCACTTGCCTTACGCACCCCTCCACCAACCCGCACTAGGCCAGCGTGGTGGAGTATGGCCCACACTATCTCACAATTGAGATAAGGCCTGTGTCCCAGCAGTGGGAACGTATATAGGCTGATGATGATGATGATGATGATAGAGAATATAAAATATTACTTACTCTATACTTACATCTTTTTATGTCATACCAAAGTATTTTTTTGTGATTTTTTCAATTTAAGGGTTGTTTGCAAAGGATGTAAGATTTTCAAGGGGTTGAAAATTATTTTAATATGAGGTAATTATGTTAGAAAATACTTTACAATTTCACCACTTACGATTAGACATGTTTTCTAGCGATAAAATGGCTCAATGTAAATTTTTCCATTAAGGGGTTGTTTACAACCCTTAAAAATAATAGGCGGAGTTCAGATCATTTTCACTTTTGAAGTTAAGGCTAAGATGAGCCTAATTCCAAAATTTTATGCAAATCGGTTCACAGTAAAAAAATTCGGAGGTAAGACCGTATTTTTCGCTTCAATGACTGCACTATCAGCTCATTCCAAAGTTCAGTTGTGTGTGACAAAAATGCCTCGAAAAAAAACACGCTATCTAGAATCCAGATCGTTGATATTAAAAAATATTCAAGTGACTACGTTATAGGTATCATTTAATAAGTAATTAGGATGGATGGCGATGCGAGTCTTCGCAGGAATCGGAGCACGAAAGCAACATACCTTTGTTAGTATACGGTACACGAGCAACAATACGACCTGGTAACATTGCTATGACAAAAGTGAACGAACTATGTACAATTATTTTATGTTTGCTTTCACAATATCATAGCAACGACTCGTCAATAATTATGAATAGTTTTATTGCTTCTTTGTTTTTTGAAACGACGATTATGGACCACATAACTGTATCCATGTTCAGATGTCATTATTACATATACAAAAAATTAATGAAAATAAAATCGACAAGTACTAGTTGTCCAATACACAAAAACTAATAATGTAATAATATCATTGGCTCAGTGTTCTAGGTATACACTGCGGTAATCATGTAATCTGATTATACTAATCACAACGAACTTGAACTGTAGACATCGTGCAAACCGTTTCATTACTCGCGTGACTAAGTGTGCAGGAACCAAAAACCAAGAAAATCAAATTGCCCTTTTTCGCCCGAGGTGCTCGTTGCGAAACCATCTATCTCCATTGGGGTGGATGTGGTGTAAATGACTCTCAAGTTCCTAGCTGCCTTGAAATAAGGGAGCGTGTTTCCCGTATTGGACACGTCATGAGATACAGCAATTTCCGTATCATTTTCAACGCCACCCGAGATCCTATCTATGGATTAAACCCGGGAGCACCGGAACATTTTTAGTAGCACGAAACCGAGCAGAGCAGGTGGTGCGCCCGCAACTGCATCACGCTGGTCCCTGAAATTAAGTTGCTCTATTGAAGTTATGTAATATCCACGATAGGATAGATTCCATCTTGATTATAAAGATCATGAATGGGTGTAGCAGGCCTCAAAAGAAATCATCAACTAGGTATAATTAAAAATGATTTTACTTTACAACTGCAAAAATAAATCTGTTGCATGTACCATTTAATGCCAAAGAGAGTAAAACAATACAAAATACAGTTACATTTCCGCAGCGTAATCATATACGACCAGTGGTGTAACATCAGAAAATCCCACGGTATAATTGATGTAACAGACATTTTTATGAGCGGTTCTCGTCGCAAATGTAGATAAGTCTGAAACTATTGCCTTATTAATAAATCGTACAAAGTGGGTGACTAGTGGCGCGTCGACTATCATTGCATTAGAGCCTTCACTAGCGTAACAATACAATGGAATTAAGTAAGCCTATCTCTGCATGTCCTAACATGGCATAATCTCAACGGTAATTAGCGGATGGAGCATCGTATGTTTCCGTAATACTCTATGACAAGGAACAGAGTTTTTTATACAACTTCGTAAGCAGGTCGAACGTCATAATATGATATTATGGAGAGCAACGAATCGCCCTTCTTGAGAAGAAAATCGGGTGAGTTTATTGGGTAGGTAGTGGGATGCTTTAGTTGGGTAGCCGTACGGCCGGTTTATTCTGTTAAAGGAAACACCTGGAAACACCACTAAAAGGACAATCCCCTTGTTGGCTGCTATACTGAAGGTTCGTTTGATCTTCGAGACTTTAACTTCAACAGTTTTGATTTGATTCAATAGGTCCGCTACAAAATGTATTCAAATATATAAAATCATTGAGATTACGAGTAGATTCACAAAACATCGATCTCTCTATCATAGAGTTTTTATGTCATGTGTTGTTGTTTCGCTTAAAAGTATTTTTATGTTTATAAAAAAGGAAGACGAAGCAAGGCATTCATTTAATTAATTGATGTAGGTATAACTTGAATGGCTTGATGCCGCATTTGGTAGTGGTAAAATTGGAATTCTAATACCCCGAAAAGAAAACATTCGTGTTATGTAAATTAGTATTGATCTTAAACAGTGACTTTGTATCAAAACTTGAGGTTTTCCGATATTCCGTGAATCATTTTGCACGAACTTATCAATAAAAGAACACCACTGTTTCTCATTTTAAATTGAGTTAACACATAAGCTTGAGCACCTTCTTTCCCATTACGATACCTATCGTTCTTACTATGACATACTGATAGTGAGGACGATAATTATAATGACTGCCACTAGCCCACTTGTACCTACCCATCGACAGGTAGGGCCACCTCTTCACCACCTTATGCCCATAGAGATACGGCTCAAACTAAGCTGGCAACGTTTTAAAAGGACGATTGCATATTTTATCAGTGAAACGTGACCGACAGCTATTATGTCGTAGGTTTTTCAATAATATTAGGTTCAGAGAAGCTACCTTTATGAGGACCTTTTATCATTTTCTATTGTGATCTAACTTAGTATTATGATACATTTTTAATAACAAACTGTAACTACAAAACAATATTTTCGGTTAAGCTGAAGCAGTCCAGATCCCAAACTTATTACAAAGAAAATGTGTGATTAATGTAACTTTTGAGAATCTTAACAGACTAGTTTTTTTTAAGCCGGTAAATTGTTATTTTCTTGTGTCGAACCACTCAAAATTAAATGTGCTACTAAGCAACAATTTTCATCCTTTGATTGGGTATTACTATCTACGCCAAAGAAGCTTTATATGCTCTTTTTAGACCCGAGTCTATGATTATATTATAACGAAAGCATATAGATACATTTGCTGCTATTTTAAAACATCACTATAAATAATCACGAATAGAACATTCAATCAAAACACAATTAAGAACAATGAATGTTAGCCATGACTTCGTTTAGTCGTTCACAGTTGTAGGACGAACACTGCGTACCTAAGCTCACTATACCTAGGCAACAAGCATAAAAGACTAGGTCTCAGGTTTGACATTTAACATAAATGCTAAAAAATTTCTTCATTTTCTGTTGACATTTTAGTAAAGGTCTAGGTAGAGGTATTCCTCGAGTAACGTCACTAAATGCTGAAATGCTAATGCTTAATTGAGCAAAAACCCTATAATATTGCAATAATAAATTAGATATTGTTGCGGGTACGGGGTGGGTGGATCCGCGGAAATGCTTAGATGGCGAAAATATGCTAATAATAAATTAATCATCACAGAGCTGCATTTTTTTCCCTTTAAAAGATATTTCTAATATGATTTAGCGTAAGGCGCCCTATATAAAATAGTGAAACCACGTTTGTTTAATTTTTTATTTCAATAAACACGCACCAAACATCATCACCATTTGCGAAAAAACGTCGAGTAATAAACTTCCTTATTTATTTTCCAAAAATCATCAATGCACTTTCCGTGTTTTATTTTACATTTTGAAAGTACACTTTATCTAGAATAATATATTAAAAAACTAAGTGATATAGTAATGAATAACATGCCCTAATAAATAAAAGAAATTTTGTCACGGAAAATCGTCAACACCGTCGCGGCACCGTCAAAGTTGTATTTTTCGAATGTTCTATTACCGAGCCGCGCTCGAGAGGCCACGCCTCCTTTCCTCAATCTCTCTTACGAAGCTGAGCGGACCGCACATCAATTTTATCCACGCGGGAGTCACAATTTTTTGGACTTATATTAGCTTGTGGACACTTTGTCAAATATTTACATCATCACCGTTGACAGAGGAAATCAGGTAAGCACTAGTACTATATCTTTTAAAAATATCACAGCTACTGTGTTTTATGTACAATAACATGACAATGGCTGGTATGTGTTGTTAACAGCGTGGTATTTAGGTAAAAAAAATCATACAGTCATATTCGTCATAACCATCATCGTCATTACCATTTATTTTGTGTTAATGGCGATGATATTATGTAAATGGTAATGATAAACTGTGTGTTTATTTCATATAAATTCCTATCAAATTGTTATGTTTTCTTTAGAAATATTTAAGTTCATTATTTTAATACAATTAATTAGCTTTTGAAAGTGAAACATATCACTAACCTTCCATTTTTGTAGTTTATTATACGCTTCATTTTCTACATCGTGTCTTATAATTAAATCTAGAAACTGAGCTGGGGGGAGATAGATTTTCTTGATATCTCCACCAGCCCGTATACCATCATCATCATCATCAGCCTGTAATAGTCCACTGCTGGACATAGGCCTCTCCAATTGCTGGCCACGCTGATCGATCCTCGGCCACACGCATTCAGCTCCAGCCAGCCATCTTGCGCAGATCATCGCTCCACCTGGCCTGAGGGCGTCCTACACTACGTTTACCGAGACGCGGTCTCCACTCTAGAACCCGGTCACCCCAACGGTTATCGGTTCTACGGCTGATAATTATGGCCAGCCCACTGCCACTTCAGCTGGCTAATTCGGCGAGCTATGTCGGTAACTTTGGTTCTCTGTCGAATCACATCATTTCGGATGCGATCCCGCAGAGAAACGCCGAGCATAGCTATTTCCATAGCCCGCTGAGTGACTTTAAACTTGTGGACTAGCCGTGCCGTAAGTGTCCACGTTTCGGCTCCGTACTTATGTCATGACGGGTAGGACGCACTGACTGAAGACTTTCGTCTTCAGGCATTGTGAAATCGGCAATGAAAAGACTCGACGTCGTTTTCCAAACGCTGCCCAACCCAACTGAATTCTTCTTTTCAACTCGTCCTCAGAGTTGTTTCGACCCAACTGCAATGACTGCCCAAGGTACATATAATTATTTTTGAACAACTTCGAGGACGGCGCCGTGAATCGCAATTGGTTCCGGTAGAACATGTTCATTGAACATGACTTTGGTTTTGTCCAAGTTCATCCGTAGGCCATGCGTAAAGAATAATCAGCCAGGTCATTCAGCATCTGTTGTAGGTGCTGCAGCGTATCCGCCATTATGACGATGTCATCTGCAAATCGCAAGTAAGAGATGTATTCGCATTTATGTTGATGCCACGTCCTTTCCAGTTCAGCGTCTTCAACATATCCTCCATTGCATTTGTGAACAATTTCGGGGAGATGACGTCCCATTGTCTAACTCCTCGATGGAAAGGTATAGGATTTGTCTGCTGATTTTGTACTTGGGCGAACATGGTGGCTGCTTTGTACAGACATCTCATCACTTGGATATATCGCCAGTCTACTTTGCAACGCTGCAGGGACTCTAGAACAGACCAGATTTCAACCGAGTCGAAGGCCTTCTCATGGTCCACGAATGCTAGACACAGAGGCTGATTATACTCTTCGGTCTTCTGTATAATCTGCCGCACAGTGTGGATGTGGTCTATGGTGCCGTATCCGCTCCGAAACCCAGCCTGTTCCGCTGGTTGAAACTCGTCGAGTCTTCGCGCAAGACGGTTCGTGATCACTCTTGAGAATAGCTTAGAGACGTGGCTTAGAAGGGAAATGGGGCGATAGTTCTACAACAGGCTTTTGTCTCCCTTTTTTAAAAACAGGACGACCACATTCCTACTCCACGCCTTTGGAGTTCTGGCTTCGAACAGGACAGCGTTAAAAAGCTTTTTGAGCTACCTCAGTACGGGTTTACCTCCAGCCTTTAGCAGCTCTGTACTAGTAACGCCGTCCTCTCCAGGGGCTTTTCCATTTTTAATCTGCCCAAGGTCAATCTCGATTTCGCCAACGCTGACTTCTGGCAGGTCTTTAGTGTAATGGCGAGTTATCGTGGTTCTAGAGTCCTCATTTTCTGGATCAGGTCGAGATGCATGCGAAGCGTTTAACCGGCCATAGAAGTCCTCTACCTTTTTTTTAGGTTGTCATTGTTATTGTTTAGAACATCTATTATCTATGTGTAATTCGTTAATTTGTTTTGTTATTAAAGTTATAGTACGAATGACTTAATTTCCAAAGGATTATCCAAAATTCATTTCACCAGTGAAAATTATACTGTCAGGATTTTTAGGTTACCTATATAATTCGCTTGTCATTGTTATTGTTTAAAACATCTATTATCTATTTGTCAATGGCTTAATTTCCTAAAAAAAACCCAAAATTCATTTCATGATTACATTGTAAGGATTTTTTAGGTTACCTTTATACCATTTGGATTAGAACGTCTATTATTCATGTACCAATCGTTGATTTGTGTTATTTTATTATGATTATAGTGATTGACAGCAGAAACGTGTGCTTTTACTCTTATTTATCATTACCATTAACTTATCGTCATTACAGTTTTAAAAAAGTCATTACCGTCATGAACACGTCATTGCCATCTCAATTAAATAACTTTGATAATCTATAACTTCTGATTCCCTTGTTAGATTTTAGTGCCTTCAGTAGCTTTGGAAAGGTTATTAAAAAGCCTTTAAATTTATAGCATTTAGCACGCATTTCCTACAATTTTCCAAAAATTGTAAAAATAATTAAGAAAGAATCAAAACGGCGGATCCACCCGGGTACGTCAATTCAAATTAAATGCCGGTTACGAAAAGACAACTATTTATTTAAAACCACTAAACTGAGATACAACACTTTAACACAATTACACTTCACACTTTACGTAGACAATTCAAAACAAACACTGGTAAACGCTGTTCACTTCAAACGTCGCAGGATAGTTCGCACTGATCGCTTTCCGAAGAATGAATACTGCTCGCAGCGTCGCTCACTCTCTATTTATACCCGGCGCGGGCCCTCTAGTAATTTCTTCGAACAGACGAGAAGCCTCGCGTGCCCACGCGGTCTAACAGGATTATTCTTTACATGTAAACGCGCGCGCAGGTAAACAAGCAGCCCCGGGCGCGCAGGTAAACGAGCAGGCGGGCGCGCGCGAGAATGAACCTTATTGCGTAGAAGAGTGAGGTCCGTTTTCGCGTGCAAGCTCCGTTGCCGGGCATCGTCGTAACATTACCCCCCTCTTAGTCATGCTCGTCCCGAGCATTATTTGATCCGTAGTAGCGTGCCAACCGATCAATGTGCACAATCTTAGGTTTGCCCCTTGTTCCTTGCTTGATCCGATAGGTGAGGTCATCCAGCCTTGTGATGATCTGGTAGGGTCTTTTACACTCATTAGGGGAGAATCTAACTGGTACTAAAGTTTCAGACCTCCGCGGTAATGTGGTATTTTTCAGGCGGTAGACTGCACACGATGATCCTTCCTTCAGGAATACTTCTTGCTCCGGAAAACTTAGTACTCCCTTAGGGACGTTTACTACACATTTGTGGTTTCTCAAAAAGTCCAATCCGATGATGCATTCATCCGTGATATTTGCTATTAGCACCCTGTGGTCGAAGGTCTGGTCTCCAATAGTTATCTTCACCACTGTCTCACCGAGGACGGTTACTGGCTGGCCTGTTGCTGTTCGCAGCTGGATGGATAGCGGTCTGCGTCCCCACATGATAGTTCTCTTCAGGAACTCCGGGCGCACTATGGTTCTTGAAGCACCGGTGTCTATTGTGAAGATACATGTTTTGCTGTTCAGCTGTCCTTCCACTGTAAGGTTATTTCCGTTTTCCATCTGTGATACAGTGATAGTAGGAGCTTGATGTCGACCAACCAGCGCCTGCCCCACCGCCCTGGCTTCATTTAACGACAGCTCTTCAGCGTCCACTTGGGTTGAGGACGCTACTGTCGTTCTGCGCGGCAATCTTCTTTTGGGACAACTAATCCGGATGTGGCCCCTCTCTCCGCAGCCATAGCACATTGGACCCAAGGATGGTTTTCCCCTTACCACCATTTCCCGTAGCTTATGCGTTCTAAGGTCCTGGCGTACAGCTTCTACCTCCAAGGCATGGGCCAAAGCTTCTTGCAAGGTCTGATGATGTCCCAGCCTAACTGCTGCTCTGATCTCCGAGTCCTCGATTCCATCGATGAACGCTTGCAGGATGGTTCCTTCTACCAACGTTGGACATGATGCATAAGCACGACGAACTAATCTTTCGATTTCTGTGGCCCATTGTTGCAGACTTTCACTAGATTTCTGCACGCGGTTGCGGAGCTGTGCTCTGTACACGTGTTCTAGATGTTTCTCGCTGTACCTGCTCTCTAGTGCCTTATGAAGAGCATCCAAGGTCCTACTATCCGGAGGCAGGTTTTCTAACGTCAGCAGGGCATCTCCACGAAGAGCTAGAGTAAGCGCCATCATTGATTCTTCGTCGCTCCAGCCCTTTCCTTTGGCCACCGTCTCGAACTGGTACCAAAATCCTGCCCATGATGTTGTTCCGTCAAAGTGGGGTACTTCAATCTTAGGAGACCCAATATGTGCTGGAAGTACGGCACCGCTTTGCGATTCAACCTTCAGAATTTTATTGCGCAGTTGCTGCAACATCACATCGTGTTTCTCTAGCGTTGCATCAACCTGGGTCAATCGCTCTTCGTGTTGGGTTTGTAGTGTCTTCATCTGAAGTACGTCCTCCTTGATGTGCCTTACCACGTCCGCTAAAGCAGCGATTTGCTTTTCCAAAGCTGCCTGCTTTTTCTCAATAGCCCCCAACAAAGTCTTTGCTAACTCATCCTGACAACGAGCCTGGTCCTCTCGTAGTTGAGCTAGCTGCGCCTCTTGACGGCGAGCTTGTTCTTCTTGTCGACGAGCTTGTTCTTCTTGTCGACGAGCTTGTTCTTTAATCAAAATTACCAGGGTGTTAAAGTCCACAGCCGGTGGTTGTGCTGCTACTGAACCCGTTGACGAAGTACTTGCGGCTTCATCTCCTTGCGAAGACGCAGTTTGGCTCCTCGTCACACGTCCCTCGCTGTCTTCTCGTGGCATCTTGAATTCCGCTTCTGACACCAATGTTGCGGGTACGGGGTACGTCAATTCAAATTAAATGCCGGTTACGAAAAGACAACTATTTATTTAAAACCACTAAACTGAGATACAACACTTTAACACAATTACACTTCACACTTTACGTAGACAATTCAAAACAAACACTGGTAAACGCTGTTCACTTCAAACGTCGCAGGATAGTTCGCACTGATCGCTTTCCGAAGAATGAATACTGCTCGCAGCGTCGCTCACTCTCTATTTATACCCGGCGCGGGCCCTCTAGTAATTTCTTCGAACAGACGAGAAGCCTCGCGTGCCCACGCGGTCTAACAGGATTATTCTTTACATGTAAACGCGCGCGCAGGTAAACAAGCAGCCCCGGGCGCGCAGGTAAACGAGCAGGCGGGCGCGCGCGAGAATGAACCTTATTGCGTAGAAGAGTGAGGTCCGTTTTCGCGTGCAAGCTCCGTTGCCGGGCATCGTCGTAACAATATATTTTACATTGGTTTTCCTTTCATTTGAGTGAGTCATCATCATTAGACTTAGGTATTTACTAGTGTTGAATATACGCTTCTTTTATTGCCATCTGCGCAGAACACGAAATAGAAAAAACGAGGGCAGACCCTTACCACTGCATTTGTTTAATTAAAATCAAAAAATCAAAATCAAAATATTCTTTATTCATGTAAACTTGTATCAAGTATTTATGAATCGTCAATTACAGACGATTAACAAAATAACATTGACATTTCTGTTTTTAACTGAAGTCAGATCGAACTGATTCACCACCTAACAATAATTCGAGAGGCCAAGACAGCTTCTTTGCTCAAATTAAACAGAAAGACGCAATTATTCCTTTCTGACCTAAATTACACAATAATATTTGTTATGGACCCAAAATACTATCTTGTGCGTGACGACGTGAAGGTTTTCAATTGTTGTTGGAACTTAAGAGTTAAGCTTCAATAAAATACCTAAAATAAGGTCCATGTAGGTTCATGTCAAAGTGTTCCAGAATAAGAAATATCCTTTGTCTCTCTTCTTACTAATTATATTTAAATCGGGGGATAAGAAAAGCATATTTACAATTATTTTCATATGTACAATATTGTGTATAAATAAATCATCGATAATGACTAACCTAATCAAATGAGCCTTCAGAGTCCTTGCTATCTAGAAACGCAACAAAGTCGACTACAACCTAACTGTAACTACACGTTCCTACCAAACTGTGAACACAACCATTTTCCATAAGCTGGCATTGTTTAGTTTACAGCCGTGGAAAGGGCTCAACGACTTCATCACACGAAGACCGCTTTGTTCCGTGGCGGTAAACCGCGCATTCGAGTTACGGCTTCCCGGTAAGAGCGCGTATTAAATTAGCGGTTGATGTCTTAGTACCGTCGGTGCCTGCGGTCTATTTCGAGTGCAAGATTGTTTCCTCTCGCCTCATCTCTTCTCGTGGTCAAATGACGTGTATCTCGTACACCGGTAGACTAATAAAATGGTGATTGCAAATTTAAAGCAGCGAGCTGATGTATAACGTAACGTAACATACGTGCGCGTAGGTAAAATGATCATTGCTTATTTAAAGCCAGCGAGTCATTCACTCGTAAGCATGAAATACCCGCAGAGTTACTTGTACGTTGAAATGGCAACGATTTTACGTCAATACATCACATACCACAGTACGTCGTTACTACTACTTTTCTCTTTTGAACATTTATTGCCTCCAAAATGGTCAAACCATTGTTCTTTCATGAAGATCGACGCCTTGAGCTTTCCATTTAATAAGAGTTCTTTTCTCTCTGCGTCTGCGTAAAGCATCCAGTTTATTAAAAACCTGTCATCTTGGTTCTTAAACTTGGCTGTGAACTTGAATATAAAGTACCTAAACATTAAATTAGTATGTTAGCACTATAACAAAACCACAAGCGTAGGCGGTAAGTTTTCCACAATAACCGATGGCCTTGTCGTGATAACAAGGCAACCGACAGCTTTATCGAGCCCTGTTTTATAAAGAGGAAAGAAAGCGATGATGAACATTATTATCCTTAAACAAAATCTGCCCAGGTTCAAATGTAATGTAAGTATGAAACGATATTAATTAGCAAGTGGGCAAAACTACGAAGAGAAGGTTAAAACTTGCTTCTTGCTTTATTGTTGAACAATATCGCGATAGTGCGAGAGATGAAAAAATGTGTTAAATTAAGGGACCCTGTACAGTTCTCTTAACAGCAAAAATACGTCTGTTGAGGAAAAATTGTATGAGATCTAGGGCATCGAAACCCGGTCCAATTTTGAAAACCCGGGTTTTCGGGTTTTAGAGAAATCAAAACCCGGGTAGACCGGTTTTTTCGAGCTTTTCGAGCTTTTTATTGTATTTTTTTTAAATACACTAATCTGCGTTTATTTATCGATTTCCTACAATGAGTACAAAAAATAATAAGGATCAGGAAGAATTAAGATAAATGAAACAGTACTTTGCAAATTACAAAATTAGTTTTAATGTTTGAAAAAGTGATGAAGATTTATTTTTTCTTCAGAATATCTTAAAACTTAGTAAGTAATTTAATTTTTTTAAATCACAGACTTGCAGAGATTAGTTTTGCGGGAACATCGGGAACGGGGGTAGGAAAAATTGACGAAGGGTCAGGAACTACGGAAGGGAAGTAGACGATAGAGATGCTTAGGGAACAAGAGGAAAAAATTGAGAACACCTTCAAGGAGATGGAGAGACTGAAGGAGACGATAGTGACCCACTAAGCCAGCATGACATAATTATGCAAGCGTAGTAGCAGCACCACCGCCCAAGGACACAAAAAAAAGAGCAACTCGACTTCACTCCTTAGTTATCAGCTCCACAGTTGATACTGAAACATGCGATCAAGTGCTCGAGAAGGTGCGTAAAGCAGTAAACGCAAAAGACGGCTGGGTAACTGTGGTAAGGTCCGAAAAGTGAGGGACCGTTAAGTAATAGTTAGTTGAGTGCAGAACTCAAGAGGCAAGCAACAAAATTAAAGAACGGCTAAAAGACGCGGGGAATTCACCCTCATTCGACGAAGTGCACAATCAAGATCCCTTGGTGGTAGTCAAAGATGTGGTGCTAGCACACGGCAACGAGGACATCTTGGCAGATCTGAGGACTCAGAACACGGAAATCTTTGGAGGGTTGCAAAAACAGGAGGATAGGGCAGAGGTCAAGTATAGGAGGAAAGCCCACAACCCCCATAATAACCATGTGGTCCTTAAGGTTTCACCTTTGATTTACAACAGACTGGTGCACAGGGGGTACGTCCACATAGACTTGCAGAAGGGTCGAGGTTCAGTCGCTCCTGGTCTTATGCTCAATGTGTTTGGGATATGGCCACGGGCGGCGATTTTGCAAAGAACAGACCCCGAAATGTGGACAACTGCGTTGCGGACAAGCATGACGGCACAAACCACAGCGTAATCAGCTCAGAGTGCCAAATGCGAAGAAGGTGAGAGGCACTGGCGCGCGCGTAGGTGGCATTCTGCTGACGAGGTGGTTTCAAATCGTTCACAGGCAGGCAACCTTACCAGAGGATTTGCAGGGGGGCCCCTGCAACCTCCAGAGGAAAACCGAAAGATCGGCCGAACTCACGGTGGAGGCCAGCGTACGCAAATGGGCGTTCGCGCTGGTCCAGGAGCCATCTGTGGGAGGGGTACGAAGGATGGAGGATTACCGTGGCACGAGAGTCTTGCAAAGTTCTGAAGTAGGAGATGGGACAGTCAAGGCGGCGATAGTTGTGTTTGACAACGAACTCGACATCATTACTGTGCCTGAACCTCACGACTAACAATTGTTGTAGTGAGGATCCGAGTGGCTTGAACTTAATAAATAACAAAAACAAAAGTATCAAATAAAAGTAATTGACGAGCCGTTTGGTATAATGGTCGAGAAGTCGGCTATTACACCAAAGGTCGCGGGTTCGATCCCCGCACGGTACAAACATTTGTGTGCATGAACATGTCTGTTTGTATCGGTCTGGGTGTTACTATGTATAATATGTATGTATTTACAAACAAAAAACGTAGTATATACGTAATGTTTATCCGTTGTCTGGCACCCATAGCACAAGCTAATGCTTAGTTTGGGGCTAGATGGCGCTGTGTGAATAATGTCCAGAGATATTTATTATTTATTATTATTATTAAATAAAAACCCGAAAAACCCGTAAAACCCGAGTTTTAAAAAATCAAACCCGGGTTTTTTTGTAATCCTAAAACCCGGGAAAACCCGGGTTTTTTCGGTCCGGGTAAACCCGGGCTCGATGCCCTAATGAGATCCAATTTTTGAAACTAGAATGTTGAAATCAAGAGACATCCAATGCAGGAATTACAACAACACAAGAATGTCGGAGAGCTAATCAACATTGGAACCAACTACACTGTAATTTTCTACTTTGCTATGAATCCATTGATAATAATTAAATAATAATATGAAATCAACTTCCGATGGAAGATCCCGTTGATGATGATGGTAGAAATTAGTGGTTACAATAATATCGAAAAAAAAATGGTTGATTTACGGTCGAACAACTTTCGGAGATATTTTATGAGATGCTTATTTTTTATATCACTTTAAGTATACATGAAGTGATAGCTTTTACAATTTAACATTTGTGACATCTCTTGTATTAAAATTAATCTTTTGTAACCCTTGACAGCCAAATTCCTGCGAAAGTGTTCGTCTCAACGATTTGCCGAATATGCAAGCTGTTATTTGTTTACATGTGCACAGATGCACTCTCTTCTTTTACTTTCTTTGACACGCCACAATAAAAGAAATATTTTAATCGAATTTCATAGCACGAGGATAGTAATATAGGTATTATTAGGCATTCGCCAAAATCTAAAATAAGTTTGTACAGACTGAAAACAAAAGAGTATGTTCACCTGTACTGTAAGGGCCGGTATTTCAATATATACTTATCTTGATCTTAATCCGGGATTGATAATAAGTATGACTTTAGTGTATTTCATTATAGGATTAAAGTTAAGCGGCACCTAAAGTAATACACTTTTACCTTTCAAAAGTAATACTTATCTTAAATGTTATACTTAACTTAAGCAATAAGATAAGGTTACATTGAAATACCGGCCCTAAGTGTATGTTTTCGCATTCGGATTGTATGTAAAAGTGCCCTAGACGCAATCGGAGTTTTCGCTTATCCATTATATTCTATTCTGCTTAACGTAGTCATGAGTTATGTAAACTTATTATGCATAACTTTATATGCCAACGTTTCATACTAAACATAGAGCGAACGAACGACATAACTGTACTCAAACTAAGCCTTAAGTCATCATGCATTTTTACAACAAACAAACTTTGTCCAAGACATTCCTTCTAACAAAGGACGTAACTGATGTACACTATAAACAATGAGGTATGAGGAAAAAGGTATGAAAGGCTGCTCAGACGGCGGCCGCCTTGGCGATGACATCATTCGCGCGCGTCGCGCTATAGGTACGACGATTATAAAAACATGACAATTACGATTGTATTGTAATTTCTGGATTCTGATCTTTTCTTTACATTCTTAAAACTGTCTAAGATCTCATGAAGAATGGCTAATCCGATTTTTAAATATTATGCTAGGTATTATGGTAGATAAGGCCTGTGTCCCAGCAGTGGGAACGTATATAGGCTGATGATGATGATGATGATGATGATGATGATGCTAGGTATTTCTAATACTAGTAAGTAACTATTTAAGTTACAAATTGCTATATCTTGCTTAAATTGGGCAAGATAGTAAGTATTTAATTAATAATTATGAGTTAGAATATCAAAAAATAATTAATTAGAAAAAATACTGCAATGATAAAAAAAAACAGTTTTAGGGCCCGTTTCTACATTGACAGAGACAGAGAAGCTCATGATGATTGATTTGTTAATAAGTGTGATGTTGTCTTTTTGTTTATTTTAAAAATATAAGACAGCATCAGGAAGGGCCCAATATAAAGAGCTTAACCACTCAATCCCGAACCGGCACTCGGGTGCCGCGTAACAATAGATTTTCTATTGTGTCTGGTGATCCGGGGCTTGAAAGATTAAGGTGCTGGCAGAGTCCAGAGAAAAATGGAAATTGCTCCACCGACAAGAGTAAATTCTCAAGTTAATGATAATGATGAAGACAGCATCATAATTATCTGACAGATAAATGTTCATTAACCTACTTATCTGTCACTCTAGATAAACTGAAATTTCATACATTATGCTTAAGGACCTTGCATAAAAATGAGTTTTGATGAATTTTGTCTGTAGCCTTACTATTAACAAAGGCCATGCAAAAACAAGTTAACAAATAGTAACAACTCATTATGCAGCGGAATATTTCATACAAACTTAATATTTTGATGTTGATATCATGTTTATTTTTAGGAACAGAACTAATTAATATAATTATATAGAACTATAATTAAATTAAATTGCAATGATATTTAATTGGGTTATCAGAAAAAATACAGAAATAAATGTTCAAATTGTCCAGCAGGCTCCCACTGGTCCCCAAAAGCACAACCTGGAGAGGCTTTGGAGAAAGCTTTTCCTGTGAAAAGGTTTTTGAAAAAATCAAGACATAAAAGGCTCCATATTATACTAATTCTGGATATTGAATATTCATATGTTTAAGTAAGAACATGATAGAAAACAGAATTTTACAGGAAAATGAACAAACATAATAATGAAATTGTTTATAAAATAAAATTGTCACACTAATTAACCAATGGGGTACATAAATAACACCAGAAAGTATGTAAAAATTTATTTAGGTGCAGCCGTACAGGCAGATTTATGTTATAATGTGTCCGGCAAGTATAGTTTAAGGGTAAAAGGTTGTTGATTTTAAATGATCTGCCAAATTCTCTAATAACTTATTCTTTGAGGGTGTAACAAACAATTTCAATACCTTTTACAATGACTCTATATAAAAATAACTATAATAAAATACTTTAATTCACGTAATAAAACAATATTTTTCTTACATTATGTTAAGATTCAAAATGTATTTTATTAAATAAAAAAATGCATGATATCAAATATTGCAACAGGAAAGTATGTATTACAAAACAATGCCGAAATTTTATTTACCCAAGTGCTGTGGCGAAGGTTACAAATTCTCTGTTTTTGAGCTTTTGGACTTGCTTTACCTTATTAATTATTATCTCAACCTTGAAGCCTATAATCTAAAGAAAAGGAGCTTCTACAACTACTGAACGCAAAGCAGTTGTTTAACAAACATAGCAAATATCTCAGACCAAATATTATTTGGTCTGAGGCAAATATGCAGTAAAACTTTATGCATGCAAAAATAGCACTTACCTCAAATGCAAATTCTCTATAAAGTTGTCTGTCGTGAGATTGTCCAGCAGGACAAAGTCGGACACGCCGACTTCTGGTTGGGTCGCCATATTAACTAAGCCACTTTATATTCCACAACTATAAGTAACATACGAGTTCACACACTGTTAACATAAAATAATTTACGCGTATGTAAAAAATTGTCAACAAACCGTTAAAAATAAAACAACCCGAAACACAACTCTCCCGTCAAAGCATTTCATTCAAACTGACAGTTTTTGAATTTTGTGACGCTGGTAACATCGAATTTTTGTTGCCAGCATTTGTTTTAATTTAACCACTTTGTTGCATTTCATTGGTTTTTTAATAAAATAGCTACATTTTTATTTTGGGTTATATACTTATAAATATGCACATAAAATTATGTGAAATTTAATAACAAATTCATTTTTATTGCATAGTTGTTATCAATGTAAATATATTTTAATCGACTTAATTTTGATGTCGGTTCTGAACACACTTAGTCCGCCGCCATTTTCCTTGTTGTAGGTGCATCAAATGTCATAATAATTTCAATTTTTCTGAAAATTATATTTTCTTTTGGCCTTTACTTTCAAATTATATATTTTTTTACAATATTTTGAATGTATTTTAATGTGTTAAAGTTGTATTGTGTAAAATTAAGCACAACCGTTGTAACTATGTGGTTTTTCTGAGGTCGTCATTTCAAGGATCCTTCATGTTCTTCAAAGAGGATCATCTTCATAAAAGGTAGTGAGCTACACGCCCACGATCGTGTCACATCGTAAATATACGGTTACGTGTGTTATTGTGTCGCGTTGCGAAGTGATGAGAAGGCGGTGCGGAGAGTGACGACGTTGCGTCGGCCGTGTGGTGCGTTGATGGGACAATGAGCGACTCGCCAGGAGTGGAGTGGCTCCCGGCGTACAGTCCTGGGCCGCCGCGCCATAGCCCGCTGGGGCCGATCCCGCGGTTCCTGTACGAGGATGTGCAGCCGCTGGCGCTGCAGCAGGAGAACAACAACAAGGAGGGCGGCGAGAAAGAGAACGCGAATAAGATCAAGCACGCGAAGCCTGCGTACAGGTAAAGCGCGGCTTATCCTTAGTTTAGAGGTCTCTCAGTGCAATGACTCATCCTGTAGGTCACCTTACAGCCCTGACTATGCAAAACATGCAGCTATAAACTAAAACTATAGAGATGTGTTAAATTATATATATCTTACTGACATATTTTTTTTTTTTGGTGGTGTACTGACATCATTTATTAAATAATTTTATCTACATCCATACCATAATATTATGTCTATTTTATAGCAAACACCCTACATTTAGATATAAGTATCTGTGGCTGCATCGTAATGTTTACATTTTAGTATCAGTAACCGATACTTCAATTACGTTCAAATTTAGAACGTCTTCTTAAAAAGTAAAAATTAATGGATTTGAAGCTAACATATGTAAGCAAAACATCTTGATGTATTTTCAAAGGTACCAGGAGAGCATAGCCGCAGCGTAACATTCATTAAATCAAAGAGTTTGAAAGACGCGAGCTAGCCTAGCTTCTTGTTCTTCTCTGCTCTCCTGGTACTATGGATTATATTCCACGCGGTTTCACATCGATCCTGACTTTAAAATAGACATTTATCGTATGAATGAAGATAAAGTTATGTATGTGGCTGTACATAATTAGGCATTAAAATACTCATGTGATCCTTTTATGAAACTCACTTCGTTCGTTTCATAAAACCACATTCGTATTTTAATGACCCTCATTATGCAACAGTCACATAAATAACTATATTTATCCAGATAAAAATAACACACTATAGTTTAAACCTAAACCTCTGGCATTAAATAAAAATATATTCGGCAAAGTGCTATACCATTCACTTATAGATTATCATAATCATAATAATGCAAAATATTAAACATGATTGAAACTTTTCAACAATGTAAGCACATTAATTTGTTTATGATTCTGATATTTTATTAGGTACATGTTTATTCTTGATTGTGCTTAGTAATTTATCATACAAGTACATGAGAGCCACACCACAGGGTTACCTATTGTGAGACCTATAGGTTCCTACTCCTGAATTGTTGCATAAAATTGGAAGTAATGGATGAAAGAGTATGTTCCTTACATTATTGATCATCCCTTATCTCTCATCATCATCATCAGTATTTATGTTCCAAATTCAGTGAAGCAAACTTTTTACCTAAATTAGTTGTATAATGTTATTCTTAGGTATACTTGGAATCAGGATTTCACAAATAAGACCAAAAGAGTTGGTTGTGAATATTACTATGTTTTATTTTGTTTTTCTTGAAGTACCTAAAAACATACAAAGTAAGTTTATTCTATTCATTTGAGACAGGGTCTCCCTGCTATCCAGTTATATGTACCTAATGGTAATTTTCTGCATAAAAGATCAGACAGGAAACAAAACTAAAAATATATCTAAATATGTGAAGTTTTGATTCTTGTAGATCTTCAGTAAAAAATGTGGATTAGGTTATATGAGTCTGTTGTTTACATTGATGATTATTTCCAGTTATGCCAGCATGATCAGATTAGCCATCAGCAGCTCACCGAACGGGAAGATGACTCTCAACGAGATATACAACTACATCTGCAATGCATTCCCTTACTATAAAGAAGCCGGCAAAGGATGGATGGTGAGTTGTGTTATATTATCTAATGCCTCCGAGTAGTAGTAGCTAGTAGTCCACACCTTAAAGCAAAGTCATAATGTTCCTTGGGCAGACTGAGTATTTTGTGATTCAGTTGTGATCAGTCTGGAGTCTGGAAATCACTGTTGCAAATCACCTCCAGGACACAATCAACACATAAAGCTGATTTGCACCTGACCTATTTTTTGTGGTTTTATCACACTAACCACCAAACGATCCGCGGAAAACCTTTATTTCAGACCCAACCTTTAAACCCGCTGGTTTTGATGGGTGGGAAAATATGGGTGGGTCTGAATCAGTTTAGAACAGAGTACGACGACCACCTACACAGGTAGGGACTGACGGAATCTCCACCTGTGTGTGAATTCGTGGATCAGACTCATGCACACGTTGTTAATGACTGCCCACTCTATAGGTTTCCTGGGGGGCTTAAAGAGCTCAATACTTTGACTCTGGCTGCTGAGGACTGGTTGCAGCAATTAAGTCTGAAAGTGAGAGGAGTAAGGTTTCATGCAGTTTTCGCCATACAACAGGATGATGGTTTGTTTTTACAGAACTCAATAAGGCATAACCTGTCGCTGAACAAGTGCTTCATGAAAGTGGCCCGCAGCAAAGATGATCCGGGTAAAGGGTCTTACTGGGCTATGGACTCGAGCTACAAAATTGCCGAGGTTACTCCACGCCGCCGGAGGAGTCTTAGGGTGAGTTGCCAATGTTGCCTTTACCTTGCTTTTTGCAATTGAGTAGTAAATTTATTATGAAACAGGATAATGCTGATGTCCTGTCTTGACCTTGTAATGAATATAAGTTACAAGATCAACATAACTGTAATAAATGCAAATGAAACCTTCAGAACAGACATATTGGTCACTTACCATTAGCTTGATGCATCTTTTTTTGAAAAAAAAAAATAGGTTACTATGTTTAAAGCTAATGAGGTCTAACAGTCTCATGTTGTGTAATCCTAGTGCCAAAGCCTGGATCAAGGTGCAAGCTTGCACTTGCTAGATTAGGTTATTTCTTATGAAGAATGTCAAGATATTTTATTTTATGCTAAATAAACTAAACATCTCGATACAGCCCACCTGATGGTAAGCAGCCTAGCAGGCGCCTATTCCATTGAGAAACAATTCACCAGGATAGGAAGCGTCGCGTTGATTGTTGCCATTGATTTTAAGTGTACTGGCTGCCACATTATTATTGCCGTAAAACAATTGAGGTTGTAGTTAACCAGTCGAACTCTGATAAAGTCTACCACCAACCAGACCCAAGGCGGGAATTGTGCTAACAAGCTCCGGGCTTTGTACCCGATTGACTAGCGGCTTCCTGGAGGTGGAAATGTGTGTGGTCTGTGTTGCCTTAGATGGCGCCGTACAGCCCGGAGTGCAGCTCCAACAGCAGCAGCGGCGAGGCGGGCGCGGCGCCGCCCGACACGCAGCCCACGCCGCCGCGCACGCCCACCACGCCCACCTCGCCCACGCCCACGCCCACGCTACTAATCAAGGAGGAGCCCGTCGTCAAGCAGGAGCCCATCGACACAGGTAATATTATACTACCACTGTTCACTGTCTTACTGTGTGATATAATGTTTTTACTTAATAGATGATATGTGCTCAATTGGTAAGAAGTCTGTGTACGAGCTTAAATAAAGGGGAGGCGGAAGAGAGTGCGCCACACGTAACTTTTGCTCACACCTGGCGCTTCTCGCCACCATTGTGAATCAAATTTAAAGATGAACTAATATAATTGAGAAATGTTGTTTGACAGTGGTTCCTGAGTCCAAGCACACGGATGACGCTCTGAGCGCATTAATGAATGAGGAATTGATGGCCGACGTGGACATCACCAGAGGTGAGGAAATTACCCTTTCATCAATTTTAATAATCGTCCGATAGATATGTTTGTCTAGGAAATTAAGAAATTCGAAATATCATACAATATTTATTTTTTTATTTATTTACACTTTATTGCACAAAACAAGTACAATTGGCGGACTTAATGCCGAAAGGCCAATATTATTATACCGAGATTCATTAAGTTGCTTATTTTAAAATTCCCATTGAAAGTAAATTTTGTAAAGTTACCAGATAAGTATAGGAGCCGAGCAGCCCTCAGGGCTACCTACAGTTTATTATTGAACTATATCTGGGGATGAAACTACATACTATGCTAAGGCGATGCAGGATTCCAAGCTAATTAGACAGCGCCATCTACTGTGCGAGATCGCGTATATAATGGTGGCTGCGTGTGCTCAGAGCGGCTGTGGTGCGACGGCGGGCGACGGCACACATGCGGTGCCCTGCGACACAGCGCGCTCACGGACGACTACGGCAACTTCGTGGCGCAGCGCATCGACTGCGACTGCCCCGCCGACCCCGACGTCGCGGACGCGCCGGCCGCCGCGCCCTTCCCCGCCTACTGGCACGCCGACGTGTTATAACACCGCCCGGCCCCGCCCTCTCCGCCGCCGCCGGCTAGACACCCCGCCCCGCCGGCTAGCGGCCCCGCCCCTGCCGGCTAGTAGCCCCGCCCCCTGAGAGATTTGCCCCGGACCTGATTTGGACACGCAAGCGAGCTCCTGGGACCGATCTTGACGAGATCCGGCCAGGTATTTATGTATAGTAGAGATACGCTTTACTAGCTATTACCGATGCATGTCATGAGGGAAATCATTGAAAGGATTCGGTGTTTGAAACAAGCAGAATCGAGTGTTTGACAAGACACTTGTTTGTAAATGTAAAGTACAGTAACAAAAGTTTTGTTACCTAAAATTAATATTATCTTAACTTCTTTCGTTTTCTGAGCCGAATTTCGAGCAATTTCGTTCCAAGGATCTCGTATATAAATATTAATTTTGATAGAATTATGTAGCCGATTCAGGTCCATTTTGACACTTGATGCTGTAGCCTTATGACGCCTTAACCCGATGTACTATGAATTTGAATTTAAACATCAGACCGAAGTACACATGATAAAGTAAATCGACGAGTTTACATGAAACTTACAGTACTCATCGACACATTGGGAGCCCTTAAACATTGTTTCAAAACTCACTAGCGCAATCGACCCACTTTCTTGTGTAAATTTGTCGAAGTAAATGTTTAAATTCATTGTAAATACGGAATTCTTAACGAGTAGGCGTAAATATGAAGCATAGGCACATACACACATCGATATTATAATATCATTCTAAAATAATCTGAATTGTTTTTATAATAGAGTCGACAATTATTTTTCGCTGCCGCCTTGATTTGGATTACAGAAATCTAGATTATAATTAGATATTATAATATTATAACTTGAAGAGTATTTTAGAATTGAATATTTAATCTCGATGTGTGTACAGACGACTAAGAAAGTTTATTGAAATATGTAGAACTTATGTTCGCTTTTGAAATGTCAACCAAACTTCTTAGTAAGCTGTACCCGTATGTGGAATCAAATATCTCAGTTGAAAGAAAATGATATAATTGCTTGTTCTTATCGATGTGGTCGTCACACCCGTATTGTTTCCGAACTTAGTAGCTGTTTTGTAATATCTTTGCTCTAAGTTTCTAGATTTACAAAAGCATAGAAGGAATATTATAGATATTGATTCTTTAGAGAATACTCTAGATACGTTTACTGAGTTTCGAAATGAGGCAACTTTTAAATGTCATATCCGGGAGACGACCACCTGATATCAAGTATACATAGAGGAAAGTAAGGCTAAATATATTTTAATCTTAGTTTAGGGTGCATAGAAACGTCTATATGATTTCAGCAACTTGATATACAAGTTTATTTTTACAAATTCTACTGTAAAGGTAGCTGCAATATTTTTTTATTTTGGTTTTATACATATCAAGGCAAGGACTCGACAAACATTTGTAATGATAGTTGGTCGTGTCTGAATCTTATTGGTTTAGAATCTTAATGATTAGCAAAGAGGGAGGCCTTTACCCAGCTCTGGGATAGTCAAGAGGCCCTATGTTTGCGAAGTCTTGTCTTTTAAGTCGATATAAAACAAAACTTTGCACAGTCCTATAGACTTACAAAGACGGTTTACTTACCTTTATGTATGCTATGCTGTTGTTGAAAACGCATTAGCGTAGTCCAACATCAAGGCTCGAACTGTGTTCGACTCATAAACTTAAGATATACTTATATGATATGCATATAATGAAGAGTATAATATCTACATCACAATAGTTTTGTAAAAATAATGAGACTAACGAGCGAACGTAACATTTTTTATGTGAAAAAAGCCACAAGTTGTTTGGGCTTATGGCAACTTCTCAAAATGAAATTACACTTAATGAAAACTACTCGAAATGTCTTTAGGTTTATAAATATGCACGTGAACTTATAAAATACTGTGAATGGCTATGGCCTTTGCCTTACATAATTTTTTACTAGATTTCGCAAATGACTGTAATGAGATAAATCTTAATTTGGCCTATAAGTATTTGCAACTGTGATTATTCTACAATCGGCTTTAACCACAAAAGAATCCGGAATTCAAACAGTTATCAACTATTCTTTTTAGTTGTTACAATAATCGTATTCGGTTAATAATAACAACTGAAATTAGCTGCAGAATCAGATTATTGGTCTGTTTTATATGAAACTCATTACAAGTTGAAACTTTCATTAGTTCTCTTTGAGTGATTTTGTGAAGTTGTCATTATAAGTTGAAACTAAATTATCACTACTAGTAGCCGATACCCCCTCTTGCTCTCTTTAGGGTATGAAGGAACCTCGAAGGGATCGACGGGGGTATCGGGAAGTAGTGCCAATGATATATCAAAATCGGTAACATATCTGCCAAGTAAAGTAATGATAGTTAGATGTAGTTACCTTGACGTAGCGTAACGAGAAGCGATGACGATTGGACCACGGCCGCGCCGCGGTTGCGCTCGCGTTGGACTGACATTTCAACTGAATCTACTGATGTGCACTGGGGGACTAAGAGTAAGAGAGTTCGTTGGACAAGATAAATGTTCAGCAACAATGCACTTGTGGAGACGGAATAGTGACCATTGCAAACTGAACTCTATTCCGTTTCTGGCAATTACAATCTTAAGTTTAATTACTTGGTTAAATGAACACTAAACAGATATGATTTGTGGGAACTCCTAGTGTGCAATGTATTTAGTGAGTGCACTTTAACATTGTGTTTGTGAGTTTCAAATACTAATTAATATTTTTCTACAATGATGTAATTCCTGTTTAAAATTTCCATGGTCTAGATCCATATACACACTGTTACTTAATTAATTTCCTAATCCTTTTCGTCCTCACTTATCTCCACTCCCCGTCCAGTGGGCGTCAGTAGAAGAAGTGCCATGTTCCAACGGTGATATAACTTAAGAAATCGATGTAACAGTATTGGAGCCAGAGTGGTGACGAACAGATCTCAGAATGACCAGTATAATGTAATAAAGAATATTATTAGTGTGCTAATGATTTTATAATTTAGCTGTGCATATACACAATTAGTATTCGGTTTATATTTAGTTTAAATAATATTATATGGTTATATAAAAATATGAATTAGTTGGTACGAATTTATAATTTAAAGAAAATATATATATCGAATATCGAAGTCGCACCTATATACGTAAAGTATTGCTTTTAGAGTATAGAGTAAAATTTGGCCTATCGGATTAAAGTACTAGGTTCTGCTTGCCTTAAGAGGATACTCTTATTTTATTTATGATGTGAAAATTAATATTATTTATTCACATTTGTGCCATAGGGGAGTGGAACAGTGTAAGTTTGGAGACGTACAGCTAGGATTTAAAATTTGTCCCATATCTTATTGAAAATGTGTTCAGAAATTTTTAGAAGTTGTACCTACATACATTATTGATAGTCGTATGTACATAGTGTTATTTTAATATAACTGGTTTCTTAAGATGTCTGCGGTGTATGTATTTTTTTTATCGATTTTTGATGTGCAGGTTTATGATATTGTTGTAAAGGTCGTACAACTGTTTTGATACTCGGAGTAGCTCCACGCCGGCCGCCGCTCGGCGACACACACTCACTCATGAATTTACTAAATCAATCAGAATACAATAATAACATTGATAATGGTACTTAAGTTTCTACAAAGTACAAAATTATACATTTATTAGTGCGTTTATTTGAGTATAATTTTAAATATGCGTAATCGTTATTATAACAATAAAGTACCAATTGTTACTCGTCAATATTTCTGTGTATTGTATAAACCTGTGTTAAGTTAATATATTGACGGTAACGCTAAACTCGTCCCTATTACTATTACAATAAGAGATATTTGTTAGCAAATATTGTGTAAAAGTATAGATTTCATATAATATTCATATTGGTTCAATCACATTCCTTAATTTGATTAGATGAAATTGAAATATATTTTAAGTTTTTAACCTATTTTTATACAAAAAATAATATAGAATCAAATTCAGTATTTATACTTGTATTTTAGTTTGAATTTGTAATCTATCGACATAATAAAATAATCAATATTTTTTTTTAGTAACGTGGTGCATAATAAGTTGCCATCTTTTATTGTTTGGTAGTATTTATTTTTTCTGTGATAAATCTTTTATTTTATTATAAAATGTGCATAAAATCAGATATTAATATTTCAATTTCGTCTCCAATGTTTTGTCTCGCACAACGATCTCGGCACAATTTACTATAAAATTGATTAAGGATAATATTAACTTTCAAATAATATGTAATTGGACAGTTAATGCCTGTAAACGTCCATGATACATTAAGATCATAGCAAAAGCACGCGTCATGATCTGTACAAGACTATAACTACCCTTACTCCACGAATATTTACTAAACAGGAACATTAAATTGTCCGGAATATCTCTTGAAGACGATTGTGGACACTTGTCTTTCAAAAACTGTCATTTTTTTCCACATCATTTACATTTTTTGTTTATTCATACTTTGGAAGCTAAACTAAAGAACTATACTAATACTAATTGCTACTTAACGTACACCATCAAAAATGTATTATTAGATATTGTTGTATTATTTGCGTTCACTGACTGATCTCCATTAATATTTATAAATATTGTTTACTCTGTTGGCTAACTAGAAGGTTAATTTTATTGGTATAAATCCTTGAGTTCGTGTCTAATGTAAATGTCAAGACAAACACCCTTGCGTGACGCGCGCCGTTTGCTATCTTTATTCGTGCGAAGACAAAACATTGAAGGATGTCATGCGTAGTACTAAATCGCCAGAGCGATCGTATAAATCGTATATTAAGTTTATTTCGGTTACTCACTCCGCCTATGAATGATATTAACGTGGCGATCGATACGAAATTAACTATTTTATTAATTGTAATCACGTTAGCCGTTTAATTTTAAGAGTAGGATGTTCTACCTCTAAACAAATCATAGTTGATGTACAATATAAACTTTTAACAAAACTGTGTTGTATTTATTTCCGAACAGAATATTCCTTATTATACTTTATTAAATCTTTGATGATCTCTGCGACAGGTGTCGCAGTGACATTTCTAGAGGCGTAGTCTTACCATAAACGAATGTTAAAACTTCGATTTGTAAGTAATCGATTCTTCTATCGATCTACACTGAACGATTGAGGACCTCTAATAAAAGTGATTTTAAACAAAGGACACATTTGGCATGCTCTATGACTATGCGAAAACATTTAGGTGATAAAGATTTGTGTTTGTCCTGTGTCTGGATCGATCGTCGGATGTTAATATGTAATAAGTACCAATTTGTGGTAACTTCGTTATTTTTGATACTCGTACGTAACACATGTCATGCTCATGTGCTCTTTTACACTAACTTTGGGATCAGCTCAATGTATGTGATATAGTTTGGTTGTTTGTCGGAGATACTGAAATTATTATTTTCGAATTTCGGACTTCGATCATATTCAAATTGTTTTATCCAAACCTACTTACTTCTAATTTAATTAATTGATTTTTTATTATAAAATTGTACGTTTTAAGAGATAAACAAAATGAAAATTTTCCGATGTTTTAAAATTTCATAATCGATTATTACGTGTAAGCGAATGATAAAAGCAATGAACATCTCTAAGTGGGCGGGAACCCACAATCATGAACGTTATTTCTCTTCATACATTTGTCAGACAAAAATTGTGAAATTTAACAGCTGTCAAATCGATGACAGCTGTCGCAGAGATCATCAAAGATTTAAACAAGTATAGCAGTTGGTGGATAAAATTAAATTAAATTTTACCTAAATTAGAAGTAGGTTACCAGCTATAAAAAAATAAAAGTAGCTAGCAACTATAATAAAAGAAAAAAACTGTGATGTATTTCTTAGTTTTAATAATTTAAATGTGGGTAGTTTGGCATTTAGCTATAGCCATTGTTTTTCTGTCTACCTCCATTCACAGAATATCACGAGCCCTACAATGTGAGTGGTCATCAGTTTTCGTTTATCTTTTATCGTGGACGGTCACCGCTCTCGCGTATGCTCAAGCATAATGCATTTTCAATAGTTATGTATGTGACTGCTGCATAATGAGGGTCATTAAAATACGAATGTGGTTTTATGAAACGAACGAAGTGAGTTTCATAAAAGAATCACATGAGTATTTTAATGACTTATTATGTACAGTCACATACATAACTTTATCTTCATTCATACGATAATATGTCTATTTTATAGTCAGGATTGATGAGCAAACGCCCTAGTTACCAACTTAATCTGTATGTAAATAAAAGTTAGTACTGACATAATGACTGACGTTTGTAGTTTTTAAAATCCATAAACAATCTAGACTCGAGTTGATTTCGATTCTCAAATCGATTGTTATAATTTCAGCATCGAATTAAATGTATAGGAGTGGAACATAAAATTACTAATCGACTAATTCGATAATCGAAAAAACCTATTAATTTTTACTTTTAAAGAAGACGTTCGAAATTTGAACGAAATTAAGTATCGGTTACCGACACTAAAATGTAAACATTTCAATGCAGCCACAGATACTTATATCTAAATGTAGGGCGTTTGCTCATCGCTCCTGAATATAAAATAGACATATTATTGTATGGATGTAGATAAAATTTATTAGTGCGTTATTCATGTACTTTTAACGTTAAAAAATCGGATTACAATATAGACGAACATTGGGTTTGTAATTTTACAAAAATATAGTACTTAGTTACACATAGTCACAAAGGATTACCTATTAATAGTAAAAAACAAAAGAAAAGAAAAAAGTTCTTGTATTTTATTTTTGAATTTTTTATTTTGTGGGTAGGTTTTTTTTATTATGTGCGTTATCGAACTGCATTTCGCATAAGAACAGAAGTTAAAACTTAAGACCAAGTGCATTGTGTTCTGTGTGAAATCTCCACCTGGACAATCGCTACCCGGGCATCAAGAAAACGAAGATGAATCAAGATGATGAACAAAGATAAATCAGGTTAGTCCTTTCCTTTAGTCCTGGGGACCTAGACAAAGTAAAATCGATATCGAAATTAGCTAACTTTAAATTGTATGGATTTGACAGATGCCATAGAAAAGTCACGTGGTGAATGTATGAGTTTTGACATTCGCTATCGCAAATTGAGCTATAACGAACGTCATAAATGCCGCTTGTCTAGGGGGGCTGGTCTTTTATTTAACTATGTTCATCGTTAAAGCTTATATTGTGTTTGCGAGTTTAGTTGGTGATAGGGCATTTTCAGAGTCCGAAAGTTGAAATCTGCCACTCCCACAGTTAAAACCTGCTGCACAGCTTTAGTTGTGTTCCGGGCGTTCCGGCAATATTAATGTCGGAGTCGGTACTCATGAAAGGCAAAGATTTTCCAGATTATAGGAGACTGTGGCAGCACATTGAGTGATTAAAGAAATTAAAGTTTTCAAAACTAGTTGATACATATTATTTATATTTTGCACATTAATGTTCCCCACAACAATGTAGTTTTCCCTTAATTAAGAGACTCCAGGAATCCAACGTCTCTAAGTCGTCTTTAATATAACATGACTCGATTCTATAAAATATGGATTAGATTCCAATTCTTAATAATAAAGTTTAACTCGTTCTCGGGGTCAGTTTTACCGCTGTCGGATAAGTTCCTTATAAAATATCTGTCAGAGATCAACGACGCTATCTCCTTTTTTCATAATTAAAAAAAAAGACAGAAGACATTCCTCTCCTTTTTTTTAAATTGACAAAAAACAGCATCATTGATATCTGACAAATAAATAGTTATAACTTTTCTTACAGCAGTAAAACTGGCCCTCTGATCATTTCTGGATGTTATTTCACCAAATAACAGTAACTTCGTCGTAGTAGTCAAATGTTGTTGCGACGCTTTCGTCTCAGCGTATTATCGCTGCTTCATGGACAGGGAGGTGATACAATAAAAGATACTTTTGAAATATCAACAACTTTAATGATCGGATATATACAAGAACAATTATTACAAGTGTTAACAAATAGTCGCGATGTGCGAGCGGTCGGCGCGGGCGCAGCGAAGTGAGGTATTAAATAATAACATATTTTATGTAATTCCAAATCGTCAGTTTACACTAAACGGGTTACAGCAAATTAAATATAAATTATACACCACTACAATTTACTCGTCAAATTATAACAACTTGACAGAAAAAAAAAAACTAAAACATATTGTCATAACATTTCATGAAGGCTAATATCATCGCCATTCTAAAATATTACTCGTTAAGTATATAATGAGATGCTTTCTACGCATAAATCACCGTTTCGTTGCAATAAACTAAAATACAACCTCCGCGTCTACACTAACGAAAACTACCCAATTTAGTAACAGCTACGACTAATTTACACGAACTAATATGTCTAAATACTGTACTTTTGAAACAAAAACATAAGCAACTGATCAAGGCCACGTAATTGCACACGAAAAACTTTAAACCTATGCACCATACCAATAAACATAAACGGAGTGAACGATTTATACAGTATACGAGAAGTGGTTATTGTCTCAAGCGGAGCGGAGGCGGCCGGCAGCCGCGGGAGGACTGGCAAGCGAGCACTCCTCCACTGTGACCTAACTACCTCATACAACAGAAGCTAAAAAGTACAATTAAAATATTAAAATTGCATCTTCTATAGATCGTTAGACATTCGTTATTTGGTATGGACTAAGAAAGCACGTAACTCTAGTAACGTCGTTACATAGTTTTAATCCTATATAAAAATATGAAAAAATAAAATAATAATTTAATATTGTAAATCTAGAGTGACATCGTCAACCGCGTTAACAGAGAAGTAAAATTTACATATTCACAGCCCTAACAACACCCAAACGAACTCCTCGAATTGACGGCTTCGGAGACAGCATATACAGCGTGACGGCACCGCACCCGGCCGGGAAATGCGACGCGGTAATACATCCTAGCTATACCTACACTCAACAAATTTGAAATTAAAGCCTGAAGTAATAGAGGTGATTCTAGCGCCACGTTGCCAAACCTCGTTTCATGTCTTGTGAATCAGGCTTTCGCCGGCGTCGGCCCCGTACAACGGAGGCACGTCTGGGTTTGTGAGTAAATATCTATTTAGTTTTATTATTTACGTAATTCATATATCGGGTCTGTAGGAGGACGACGCCGGCCCAGTACTTACTCGACAGCTTCAGTTCCACAGATAACAGAGAAACTTGTTAATTTATTTAACTACATATAAAAATCGCATTGTAAGTAAAATATGTTATGTTATTTTGTGTATAATAAATATTTCTATCGGGGACTCATAATAAGGACAATTTTAGGCATATAATTTTATATGTTTAGGCGTATAACAAATCAGTTCCAACCTTTTTAGAAACGTTCTGTATTGATAAATATCTAAATTATACAAATTCAACATTCGTATATAAGTCAGATACTTGCAAATGTTTGCTTTCAACAACGGATATTCCGATAAAATATGTATACATATATTGAATTAGCTAGATAATGTAGCAGTCTATAAAAACTTTACGTGTGCAATTTCAATTCAAACTGCAAATTCATATTATGTATGGCTGCGATCAGTTATCTTCACGACCGAAGAGTAACTGCTGACTTATATAAAGTTACCAAGATATGATACAACGAGGATTAAATTAGATATTTAAATAAGTTTGTTTTAAATATTATTGCAATTGCAAACCTTTTCGTGATATTTTTTTTCATTTAATAGTAATGCTTTCTTGACGCGTAGGACACATCCTCCCGCTAACTTTATATAAATAAGCATTAATTTATTCTGATATCCAGTCAAGAGAGTATAATACAAGTATAAATGATCTATTTAGTTTACGATACGAAAAACAATGGATGTAGCTTCTAGCATTAAACATGAGCATGAGCAAGAATCAAGATGCAATATAATAATATGACTTTTTTATATTTCATTGAAACGGGTATATTAGTATTGTAAGTAAGCGACCAGACTGCAGGCTCACCAGAGTCATGTTCACAGAGTTCGAGTGAAAGATGGATGAGTTTTGATACACACTTGATTTAGTCGTCAGATTGTCCAATTCCCAGAATATCACCCATGTTAGCGAGATCGATATTCTAGTAGTGACTTTGTGATTTGGACATTCTGCGCAATGGGAGCTACTATTGTGCTCACTAGGTAGCGCCAATGTCGCGTAAGGTCTAGAAAATATTTCGTAACTAATTTTTAGTTTAATTTACCTCAGATATATTAACTAGAGTTAATAAAGAACGACGCATCAGACCTCACGCTACACTAGCGCCTCTCGGCGAGTGAGTAGTCCTCACTGGACCTCGCGGCCAGGTGGTGCAGCGGTGCATCGGTGCATGCACTCAGAGCGAGTCGCGGTGCCAGACCCAGGTGCGCTTGGTGTGGTCGAAGCGGTGCGCCAGCCACTGCGCCTGCAGCAGTTCTAGTCGGTCCGCGCTCAGGTACAGCGGCTTGCCACGCCTGGAATACGACATCAAATGTTATTTATAAACTATTCTCTAGTGTAATAATATGTATTTGTAATGTTTGATATCTATTCAATTTTTAATAAAGAATTTAGAATTTGGCGCGTCTGACACATAAGATAATTTATCTGTCAAGTAACTTTTTATCAGTTTTGTGACTCTGTACTGTCCTTGAATTTGCCGATACGGCTACCCGTTTATTTGACGAATTTGAAACTGACGTACATTGACATCTTATACTGACGATACGAGCTAAGTATACGCTATATCACGCAATATAATCTATTGATATTTATAGATGGCTATAATTTGAATAATTTATCAAGTATGTAAAATCTGCACATTTTTGAGTTCCAAAATAATCTCATTGAAGATATATCTGTAATATTGTATAATAAATAAGTCATACTTTAAATCTCTGTCCTCTTCGTCGTAGTCGTCCAGGTAGAGGCTGCCCCACAGGCAGGCGCGCCGGCCGCGGATCACGATGATGTACGTCGACGTCACCACCAGGAAGATGCCCGTGCCGCCGCCGCATTCCATCGCGTGCTACAATACAAACATTGGTTTGTCAGCCAATATGTAATTTGCAATGAATCGCTAATTTTGTAGATTGCACAACAGCTTTCGACACCTTTATTTGTTCATAAAATCTAAAATAATGACAGAAAGGGTGGAACAATAAAGTAAGTAGCAATAGTGTAAGGAAAAAGTAATAATCTTCCAGAATAGACCCAAAAAGTTCTGCTACTTAGTACTAATGGAGCAGGTGTCCCTCAAGGAGGTGTATTCGGTCCTCTGTTATTTATTCTACGTAGTAGGACCTTGTAAGACCCGTCTAATACTTTCGAAAAAAAATTGTTTTTTTTTTAACTCGGGGTTTTGTTTGCACTATATTTTGTTAGATGAAGGTCTTCATACAGCCTGATTTTTTACGGATATAGAAAACTTGCTTTAGAGATTCTCTCAATGTACTGAACTCAATTCCTGAGAGACTGACCTGCACGGCCTCGGCGACCTGCTGCTGGCGGCAGCAGGCCTGCTTGAGGCAGACGAGCGTGCCGCACAGCAGGCACACGGACGCCTCCTTGGGCACTGCACCGCACTGCGCGCAGACGCGCTCGTGGTAGTACGTGAACAGCCGGTCGTAGTCGCGCGGCAGGGCGAGTAAAGCCGGCTGCGCCCACGACACGTGCAGGCCGCGGAGCAGGCGACGCGTCTGTAAATAGAGACGTACACAATGAATAAAAGAGATCTGGTTTTTAGCTTTTGGAATAGATTATATAGATTTATTTTTCGTTTAACCTTCGGAAGGATAGCTTTTTCTTGCATACACGTAAGGATAGAGGGGTGACTCATCACCCCACAACTTATTTGTATAAATAAAACATTTAAATACACAAAAATATTGCTTTATTTTTAAAGAAACATGTAATATAGTAATAAATTAAAGAAAGAAAAACAATTTCAAGTAGCTCATATGCATACATCTATATATATTTATGATTTAATGCAGTTCAGACAAATATCTTTACGGTGATCGGAACATACCGGCAAATCACATTTTACACAGAGAATTTAAACTTTTTTGTCTTTTTTTCCTTAAACACATTGAGCACCGTGCTTGTTTTTACACTTTCAAAGGGGTTTCACTTCCAGAAGGTTCCTGGTTCATGTTTAGTATATCCCATATATTTTGAACTATTTCTCGAGGTAAATTCGTATTCAAACGATGTTTTATATGCGGTTCATTGCCAACCCTTTCAAATATATGCTTTGAAACTTGTTAGCAAGAGTCTTAGGGCGTTAAGCAGCAACGTACAGTATCATAGAACTCATACCGGCCTGATCAATCGTGCCAAAAAACACAAAAAACACGAACGTAAAAGGATAGTGGGGTGATCGGCAACCCCAGCGAGGTTTATATAGCAAAATCTACGATCGTCCGCAAATCAGTGAGATATGCTACTAACTACGTAAGATAAAATAAGAGAATACTGAAAAACACAACTACCCTCAATGAACGTATAAAAAGTTATCGCATCTTTTTTGAACGTGTGGGGTGACGAGTCACCCCGCTATCCTTCCGAAGGTTAAGGGAGTCCTTTGATAAAATAGGTCGGGGTGACTGCTAACATCAGGTGAATTAAGCGACTGGGCGGGGCAGGCCGCAGTTTGCCGCAACAAGCCGACAGCTAGCTGCCGTCAAGTGACGGTGACTGCAGTCGCCTCTGCAGTCGTTAACATGCTGGTTCGTCAGGCATCCGTCTATCAATCCATTGTTCCTCACCACGAGCTGCCCCCGGGCGGCGGCGCACTATGGGTAATCGGGCCGATTTCGTGCCATAAATATGTTTTTGAAAATTCAGCGCAGGTTCACGTATTATACCTTAAATATTAGACAAAAGGCTAATCTACTATAATATACAAGATTTATACTTCTATCGAGCCATATAAAGTAAAAAAAATATCAATAAAAACACTGAAATAACTTTTCTAGAAACTGATTGCGGAGTGATGGGTTTTTAGATTTGATTTTACAGTAGAATTCCTAATAGTATATATAAGTATTATACCTTTTTAGAAAGCTTAAAACGTGTTCTTTTATATAAAAATACAATTATTAATTTATATATATATATAATAGCGCTGGAGACGTATAACTCATGATGAACCGTTTTTTCAGTTTATTCATTTTCAATAAGAGTTTTGACAGTTGCCGAAATTTGCCGAAGTTCTGTTAAGTATCTCATTTTGTAGTAAATATAACATAGAATTAAGGGCTGAAATAAAAATTTGCAGTTTCGTTGCGTAACATGAGTAAATATCTTAAAATGTGTAGGTATGTCTTTTTTTGGGATGCAAATGTAGTGTTTTAAATTGTCGTGTAATTGTTTCGAGTAATTACCAGTATGGACTTTCGACTTTGCACTGTTGGATAAGGTTTATGGAGCTTATATTGCATTTATCTTACAATTTAGACTTTCAAAAATGGTCTGCCAAAACAACAGATGACAAAGAAAAAAAGAAACAAAAGAAGACTTACGTTCAACGAAGATTCAGAGAAGAAATTGGTTTAAACATAGACAAACCTAAGCTAGTTAGCGGCAACAGTAACGACGATGGCAATACAGCACGTAAATTTTTACAAAATTTTCACTGCACATCAGAAATCACTGGTATAGATGAGGATCTAATTAAACGATTTTATGTTTTACTGCAGGTTATGTCTAGCGGAAGAAGGATAAATGCTTCGAAGTTTGGTCAGTACGCAATGGATACAGCACAACTGTATGTTAATAAATACAGGTGGTACTATATGCCATCTTCCGTATATAAAGTATTAATACATGAAGAAACTGTAATCCGAAATTTTTTCTGTTTTACCTCTTGGACAACTATCGGAAGATGCCCAAGAATCAAGGAACAAGGATTATAAAAAATTTCGACTAGTGACATCATGCAAGAAAATGCTCTAGGACAGCCACTAACGAAGATGTGCTACACACACTGTTGTATACCTCGGATCCCTACATAATTCGAGTCTAAGAAACTCTGTTAACAAAAAGACTCAGGACCTTTTAGATGACGCATTAGCACTCTTAGATGATTTTTTACTCGTTATTGCTACCATATTCTTAAATTTTTAGTCGTTACTTTTACGAGATAATTTCATTAAAAGTAATTAGGTTAAAAAAATTATCATTATCCGTAATTAATTTTTTTATAATTATTATTACTTATATCTGTCTTTAAGACCTTACAGGGTCCATTTTTATTATTCTTGTTTAAAATTCAAATAATATAGATGTAACAATTTCGTATATTTCGCTTTTTTAATGTTTAATAATTTTTTTTGCTTATCAAAAATTAATGAATAGTAACAAAATGCATTTCATTTTAAAGTGTAAACATTCAAGATAACTAGAAAAAAAAATCATCAACATCGCATAAAACCCAAAGAAGTTACAGATTTATGACACGAAATCGGCCCGATCTACCCATAGTGCGGCGTGCGCCAGCTGGCGGGCCCAGGCGCGCGCGGCGGCGGGCGCGTCCGGCTGCAGCGCCAGCGCGGCCGACCACGCCGCCCACTGCACGCCGTCCGTCACCAGCTGCAGGTACTCACCACGAGCTGCCCCCGGGCGGCGGCGTGCGCCAGCTGGCGGGCCCAGGCGCGCGCGGCGGCGGGCGCGTCCGGCTGCAGCGCCAGCGCGGCCGACCACGCCGCCCACTGCACGCCGTCCGTCACCAGCTGCAGGTACTCACCACGAGCTGCCCCCGGGCGGCGGCGTGCGCCAGCTGGCGGGCCCAGGCGCGCGCGGCGGCGGGCGCGTCCGGCTGCAGCGCCAGCGCGGCCGACCACGCCGCCCACTGCACGCCGTCCGTCACCAGCTGCAGGTACTCACCACGAGCTGCCCCCGGGCGGCGGCGTGCGCCAGCTGGCGGGCCCAGGCGCGCGCGGCGGCGGGCGCGTCCGGCTGCAGCGCCAGCGCGGCCGACCACGCCGCCCACTGCACGCCGTCCGTCACCAGCTGCAGGTACTCACCACGAGCTGCCCCCGGGCGGCGGCGTGCGCCAGCTGGCGGGCCCAGGCGCGCGCGGCGGCGGGCGCGTCCGGCTGCAGCGCCAGCGCGGCCGACCACGCCGCCCACTGCACGCCGTCCGTCACCAGCTCCAGGTAGTACGCCAGGCGGACGAACTCCTGCGCTGGCTGCTCCACCTCCGGCAGCGCGCCGCCGTACAGGTGGTGCCGCAGCAGCGCCGCTATGCGCATGAACGGCAGCAGCAGCTCCTGCAGCTAAATGACACGTAACAAAAGGCGTTTAATTGGTTGAAATAAGCACATAGGTACATTTATTGCTGTTTTTGACCTTGTAAGGTTACAAACAAAGAGAAATATTTATTGCTAATAAAATAATGCCTCTACTACTCGATTACTTACTTTACGATTACTTACTCGATTACGATTCGATACTTAAACATTTTCAACACAAACTTTTTTTTGTTTTAAAAGTAAAAATACAAATATTCGATCATATGTATCATTATACCGCTGTTTAATAAAAAAATAAAAATTTCAACAATAAATACACTAAAAACTAAAAAAAAAACATTTTATGTGTACAAATATTGTATCGGTAAATTGACTTAGCACCTCTTTTATTTGAAGTCAAGAAAAAACTATTTAGTAAATACCTGCGACTCCATATGCGCGATATCAAGCGGCGGCCTTTCCGCGTGCGGTGAAGCCGGTCCGTCCTCGGTGAAGAGATCAGACCCCGCCAGCGCCGACAGCAGCAGCCGCGCGGCCGCGCGCAGGCCCGCGCCCGGTGCGGCCGCACTGGCGCCCGGTGCAGGCGCACTCGCGCTGGTCCCCGCCGGTGCAGCCGCTGCAGCCGCACTGGCGCCCGCTGCAGACGCGCCCAGCGCCGCGCGGCCCTCCGCGTTCGTGCTCGCGATGAACTGGCACACGATCTGGTAGTACGTCAGCGCGTACAGCGACCGGACTATGCATGTGAAGTGTTCTGAAATGTACACGTTTGGATTTTAAAGTTTGCTCATTTATTCAACGTTGTTTCTAGGGCTAGTTACGTATAGTGAATTTGGAAGCCATACGCTGAATTGAAAAGTGAAGACAAAGAAATTCTCTTATAAATTTATTAGAAGAAGTATTTTTACATTCGTGTAATCTGATGTTTTGACATGTTTGACGTATTTAATTAGTTTTTTCTTTGTTTAATGGCTTCAAATCGGATCAAAGCCACGGCGGGACCCGCCTCGCCTGCACTGTACTCACGCATGTCGAGATGCGGCGGGTGGCTCGGCGCCAGCAGCAGCAGGTGCAGCAGCAGCGCGGCGGGGTCGCGCAGCAGCAGCGGCACGGGCCGGCGCGCGGCGGCCGGCGCCAGCGCGGCGGGACCCGCCTCGCCTGCACTGTACTCACGCATGTCGAGATGCGGCGGGTGGCTCGGCGCCAGCAGCAGCAGGTGCAGCAGCAGCGCGGCGGGGTCGCGCAGCAGCAGCGGCACGGGCCGGCGCGCGGCGGCCGGCGCCAGCGCGGCGGGACCCGCCTCGCCGGCGGCGGCGTGTGTCTCGCGCGGCAGCAGCGCGCGCCACGTGTCCAGCGCGCTGGCCGCCAGCTCCGCGCCTGCCGCGCACAGCGCGCGCACGTGCGTGCCCGCCACCACCATCAGCGGCACTGCGCAATCACAACAACATAATCATTAGACAAGCGCTAGAAGGAAATTCCATTTACAAATATAACTAACTGTATTCCGGAATTATAAATGTAAAGAAAACTTGAAAACTAAAGTTTGAAGATGACGATAACTTTCAACTAATGTAGTGGACCGGCTGTCACCCCAGCAGTGCACTCACCGATGCAGTCGTTCCGGGGCTTGTACCGCGGCGGCGGGTGCGACACGAGCGTCCCGCCGCGCTGCACCAGCTCGCACTCGAGGTTGGTGCGCACGAGCGACGCCACGAAGGTGAAGATGCCGGCGGGCGACGTGCCGTACCGCTGCCGCAGCTTGCTGCCCGCCATCGACGTCATGTCCTCCATCGCCTTGCCCATCGCCTCCGATAGCCGGCTCGGACTCTGTAATACACAATGTCACATTGGTTAATAATGTCCAGAGATATTATTATTTTTCACCATTGGACCAATCGCGAATGCAGCTTATATTTGAGCTGCACATTTTTAACAGTATCTTCACCTTACAAAATACTTCATAACTGTTTTTTATGATCCTATTGGTCTACAGAGCTCAGTCAGTGAAATGCACAATAATTAAGGAACATACCGGCGCGCGCTGGTCCTGCCTGGCGTGCAGCATGTCGGCGATCTGGTCGGCCAGCGCGTGGTGGTCGGCGGACCTGGCGCGCGCGGGCGCGGCGGCCGGCGCCAGCGGCAGCACGGTGTTGGCCAGCTGCCGGCACACGGGGCACAGGAACTCGCCGCGGTCCACGTGCAGGTTGTGCGGCCGCTGCGGCGCCGCCAGCGAGCGCAGGTACAGCTGCAGGCAGCGCAGGTGCAGGTGGTGCCCGCACGAGGCCACGTGCACGCCGCCCTCCCAGCCCACGTTCACGCTGAGCGGCCACGTGTGGTCGAAGTGCGCGGCCAGGTCGTCGTGCAGCCGGTAGTGGTGCGCGGCGGCGGTCGCCTCGCGCTGCGCCGCCAGCCGCGCGCGCTCGCTCTCCGACAGCGCCAGGCGCGCCGACCCGCTGCCGGCGCGCCGTCGGTGACCTACACACGACATTCGTTATTATTATTTATTTAGTTAAGCGGTCGTTCGGGTAATCGACGCTCCACTGTAGCAGTATGAGCCGGCGTCCCAGTGTTGCAGATGACGCAGTCGTAGTGCGTCTCGGTCCCAGTCCATGCTGTGGACACGACGGGAGCGACAGAGACTGACCGAGCACGGCGGTGGACTGCAGCAGCACGCAGAGGCCGATGGGGTCGTGCGGCGTGGCGGGCGCGGTGGTGTTGCAGATGACGCAGTCGTAGTGCGTCTCGGGCGCGTCGTCGGCGTCCCAGTCCATGGCGTCGGCGGCGGCCACGTGCGACATGAACTGCTGCTGGCGGCGCGCGAACTCGCGCATCACGGCCGCCTGCCGCTCGCGCGCGCGCCGCGACCGCTCCTCCTTCTCGCGACGCTCCCTAGACACAACCGACAAACGGTAAGTACCGGCCATAGCCAAATGCACGTGAAGCAAAACAAGTAGTGTATGGCAGTCACTAAAGTCAACAAAATATAAAATGCAATCACATTTTAAAATATTAAAGACGTGTTATAAGATAATTGAGAAATAAATAAGTTGAGCATTTTTAATTTACTACAGTTCTGGTAACGTAATATTACATAGCTATAATAAAATATCATTAGTTTCGGGTTAGTTGGCCTATGATCTTGTGTATATGATCGTAAACTTCGTAACTCGACTTTTTGACCAAATTATTTTTTAGTGTCATTCAATGTAAAGTAATCAAAACTTTCTTGATTTATAAAATTTTATAACATTCAGACATAAGCATATACATTGGCCAGTACCTAAGCAGATATTTGAAAAAAAAAAAAATTCATTTTTCGCCTCCTGCAAAATAAGGTCGTAGAGATAGGTTTTGCGATTTTAGCCGAAGATTCTACTGACTGGCCACCCCGTCCGCCCGCCTCAAATCCGATTGCATAGTGATGTGCATAGTGCGGTGTAGTGATGTGCGTACCTGGCGCGCTGCTCGGCCTGGCGCTCGCGCTGGTTGGGCCACAGCGAGTGGCGCACCTGCGCGATGGCGGCGGCGCAGCGCGGGTCCAGCCGCGCCAGCGCGCGCAGCACCTGCCCGATGAACAGCGGCCCGTCGCCTGGAACAACCACCAACATACTCAACTACTTATCAAACATCCGTCAGTCTACTTATCAATAAGCAGCATAGAATCCGGCAAACATCTTGACGCTCGTTCGAAGGACTGTCAAATTCGCGTTCTGCGCAATCCCCACCCGATTTCAAGATGTTTGCCAGGCACTGTACACACACTTGTGTGGAAAAATTCTGATATATAGTTACAGCCCGATCGATGTCGCTTTATTATAGCGTTGGAAACCTATCGCTCCCGTATATACTCCCATTGCGGCTTTTACTTGAAACGGTATTTGGTTTTGTAATACGTAGTGCGCAATGGAAATAGCAGCGATCGATATTGCCGTTTGCCGGCGAGAGGGTATTTTTTTCATTTTCTGGCACGCTTCATTCCGAAAATTTTAGGATTACAAAAGCGTGTTCTATTCTGTAGACAATGATCCTTCTAGTTGTCCAACATCTGTACTCTTATACTATACTTAGTTTGGGAAAAGCTAAATGGCGATATGAGCTGATGTCCCAGGATATTTCTTTATTTACACTCCACAATGGGTTAAAAATTCAAAACTGGTATCGAACCCATGACCTCCGGGTTTTAGCCGTGTAATAATGTCCTCATAGCTGAGTTTTCGGCTACGGCGGCCAATCTTATACGATCCACTAACTACGCAGGATATATAATAGTGCACAAGTGAGCGCGCAAGCACAGGTGCACTCTCTATTCCCTCACTCTCATAACACGGTGGGACAGCAGTCTGACACGATCGAAAAGAGATCAGGCGCCGGGCCGGGCTGAACGTGCCTTCCGAAGCTCGGAAAGTAGCCGTTTAGCCGTGTAGAGAGACAGACGCTCACCGATAGGCTCGTCCGTGGCCGGCGCCGGCTCGTCCAGCGAGAACGAGTCGAGCCGCCCCGACAGCTGCGAGTGCAGCTTCATCAGCAGCGAGATGATCGACTCGTTCACCGGGATCGACTCGTCCGCTTGGTCTGGTATCGAACCCACGACCTCCGGGTGTTTAGCCGTGTAGAGACAGACGCTCACCGATAGGCTCGTCCGTGGCCGGCGCCGGCTCGTCCAGCGAGAACGAGTCGAGCCGCCCCGACAGCTGCGAGTGCAGCTTCATCAGCAGCGAGATGATCGACTCGTTCACCGGGATCGACTCGTCCGCTTGGTCTGGTATCGAACCCACGACCTCCGGGTGTTTAGCCGTGTAGAGAGACAGACGCTCACCGATAGGCTCGTCCGTGGCCGGCGCCGGCTCGTCCAGCGAGAACGAGTCGAGCCGCCCCGACAGCTGCGAGTGCAGCTTCATCAGCAGCGAGATGATCGACTCGTTCACCGGGATCGACTCGTCCGCTTGGTTGTGTACTTGGATCTGTTGGCAAATATAAATATGTCTTTAAATAATATTATAATCAAGTAAAAATAAATCACGATAAATTTATTAAGTGAGGTATGCAATGGAATTGTAACATAAAAATAAGACAGCTTATTATTTAAACAATAAACAGATTTTTTAGAAATTGGTCCTTAGATTTTATACGCTGCAGTGTAGGTAACAAGGCTTTAGACGTCGACTAAAAAGGGGAGAATTCGCCGCGAATTGCGTTCTCGTGTGTGGCTCTTCTGACTGACCGGTTGTCCTATCCAGGTGAACGATAAACGCGACAACGCGACGCGGCGTAATGCGAAAATATCAAGTAGCCGTTGTGTATGATAGTGTCCTACGTTGTCGCGTTAGTGAGTTTGCGACGAATGCGAACTTGTTTTTTGCGCGACCAGACGGGACGACTTGAAGGTTTTTGTCCAATTACCAATTAAATGCAAATATCTGTAGGGCTATATATTTTCTAGTAACAACACATTATACTTGTCCATAGTAAATAGTACTGATCTGAAATAGGAACGAATCCGCTGCGTTTGCCGCGTTTATCGCTCTCACGGGCCTAGGATGACATAGGACACAAGTCGCGTGAAGTATTGGTCGCTTTTAACGCATCGCGTCGCGTCGCTATTGTCGCGTCTTGTCGCTCACCTGTTGTCCTAGGTGAACGACAAACGCGGCAACGCGACGCGACGCGTAAATGTCAAATGGTCATTTTGTATGATAGTGGCCTACGTTGTCGCGTTAGTCAGTGCGCGACAACACGCGACGTAATGCGGACTTGTTTTTTGCGCGACAAGACGCGACGACGCGCGACGGCTTGACACTTGCAAAGGAATTTTTGTGAAGGAGTATGAATACACTTTTGACAGATTTATTTCGCTCTAAATATATAATATTTGTTGTCTTTTTTCTATGTTTACGAAGTTTCTGTAGGGCTAAGTATTTAAAATATGAATTTTCTAGTAATAACGCAGTATATTTGCCCATGGTTAAAACACTACTGCCGCATTTGTCGCGCACGGACATAGGACACACGTCGCGTGAAGTATTGGTCGCATTACGTCGCATTGCGTCGCGTCGCGTCGCGTCGCGTCGCCCACCTAGGACAACGGGTCACCTAGGACAACGGGTAAACAGGGTGTCAGTGTGTTACCTGCGTAGTAGATCCAGCGCTGGCACTGGTGGACGGCAGCGGTTGCGTCTGCTCCGTGTCCAGCGGCGGCGCGGGCAAGGCAGGCAGCGCCGGGCGCGGCGACACCACGCTAACACACCACTCTGAACTGCCCACCTCTGCCGGGGAACAAATACACAGCGAATGTTAGTACGAACCTGTCGTGGCCAAAACTACTTAACTACTCAAGATTCATCATCCTACTATAATATTATAAATGCGAAAGTCTGGATGTTCGGGTGTTTGTTACTCAATCACGACTAAACGGCTGAACGGATTTAGATAAAAATTGCCACACGTATAGTTTAATAACCCGGATTAGGACATAGGCTATAAAATTCCTACGGGAAACGTCTCATTCCCGCGGGATATGTGAAAAAATAAAAAACGCGCGGGCGAAACAGCGGACGGAAAGCTTTTAATACATAGCACAAACTGCGAACTCAAGTTGGCCGCTACAAGGACAACCTGCAGCATTGGGACTACGTGGAGACTTCTGAAAACGTTTTTGACTGCGGTGCCTTCCCTCAAACATGGCCCATTGTATTGCCCCGCGTACCCTGATACTTGCATGTGAGAGGAGCTGTTGCGCGCTGACCAAAATGCCGTTCGGTTAGTTGGATACATTAAAGTTCCAAAAACATTTAAGTTTAGCCATCGACACGCTAAGGAATAAAAAGAAGATAAAACGATTGGATTTGGGTTGAGCGATTGGATTCTCGCCATAAAGTCAACTTCAGTTCCTTTGTGGTGAGAGTGCCGACCCATCACCTGGAGAATTTTATGAAGGAGGACTTTTGGCCGCAGGTTGTTGTCTATCGGAGGTTTCGAGGACGGCTACCAGCTGACTCTACCCGCCTTAAGGCGGCAATACTAAAATAGTTTATATCATAATTTTGTTTTTATATTTTCTGTATGTATTTTAGTCTGTAAGGTATTTTTGATATGAGCCAGTAATTACTTGTAATTGTGTTGCTCAAAAAAAAAACGTTATTTTTATTATAAAAGCATACCGTAGTCAATAGGCGGCGGGGGTGGTTCCACCTCCGGTATGGCGAGCGTCATCTGCGGCTCCGTCTCCATCAGGGTGTCCTGGAGCGTTTGTAGAACTAACGCTTGCCGGTCCGTCACATCCTGCGGCACACGGAATGGAAATATTCAACAAACATAATCTAGTAAAAAATATTCTTAAAAATAATAATAATCAATAGTTTGATAGATTAAAATAATTAAGTTAAAAACAATTTCTTTGGATATTTTTATTGAAATTATAAAGAGCGAAGTAAGTCAAAGTACTCGTAAGATATTGGTTTGGTACAAGGTGACTTTAATACTTATATACTTGTTATAATTATTTAAATCTAATACATTATTCATATAACTAGCTGTCGGTAAAAAAAGAGATACAAAACTTATTCAATCAAAAAAACACAAATAAAAACCAACATCAAACTGTACTAAGGTACGGATCATACATTCCGGCGATTATTTTCAAGCTTTACCTCGAGTGCGCGCATTTGCGGTGCGTCACCCCCTGCGTCTGATTGGTCATCAGGAACTGAGTCTTCCCTTTGAACAACCTGAAAACAATCCGTAAAATAATAAAGTCAGAGGTAAAGATACTCTCAAAGTTTATTTTTAACGTCTATTAAATGTTTAAATCTATATATATAAAAGAAAGTCGTGTTTGTTACAACACTTATAACTCGAGAACGGCTGGACCGATTGCCATGGTTTTTGATTTGTTGGATTTGTTTCCGTCCCGAATAGCAGAATACATCTTAAAAAAGAAAGGATTTTGATCAATTCCCACGGGAACGGGAACCACGCGGGTGAAACCGCGGGCGGCCGCTAGTAATAAATAAATATCTCTGGACATTATTCACACAGCGCCATCTAGCCCCAAACTAAGCATTAGCTTGTGCTATTATACTTTTTTTTGTAAATACACACATATTATACATAGAAACACCCAGACCGATACAAACAGATATTGTTCATGCACACAAATGTTTGTACCGTGCGGGAATCGAACCCGCGACTTCTAGTGTAATAGCCGACTTCTCCACCATTACACCAAATGGCTCCATTAATAAAAAAAATTGATTTTGAATTGGTATTTCGGTTTAGTTTTAAAACGAATTTCGAAAGGTCTAATTATGTATGTCTAACTAAGGAGATAAAGAACACGTGGCTATACATGCGCATTTGGACGATAAGTTATTTAAAATACTATGGTACTATAAATATTTATGTATCTTTTTTTTCCCTTAAATTTGTTCTACATGATTATGAATATCGCTATTCGATACGAGTATTTTACGTTAGCATATCTATGAGCATATCTACATAGATATGCTAATATAAAAAAAAAATTCTCAATTATTCCACTCCTACCATCTTCTATGCTACGTCGTATCCCATTGCGACTGGCAAAACTCTTGCATTATTAAAAATTATCCTATCATAACACAAGAGTAAACTCTGGAAATAACAAACCAGGGACAAAAAAAAAAATATAAAAGCAAGTGGTATTAGTTAACACTATTTATAACTCAAGAACGGATGAACCGATTTGGCTGAAAATTGGTGGTGAGGTAGCTTAGAACCAGGAGACGGACATAGAATACTTTGATGGGGGAAGGGGGGATAGTATGGGAGAAGGGGAGATAGTTGTAAAAGGAAATCACGCGCGTGTTAAACCGCGGGGGCGACCGCTCGTTTACCATTAGAATGTCCTTACCTGTAAAGGCGGCGGCACAGCTAACGCTGTACTCGTGGCGGGCAGTGAGGCGGACTTCGTTAGCGAGGGTAGTCTTGTCGTTTCTGATTCTGACGGCTCCCATTCTGTGTCACCTGTCGATGTTTATACACGTTAAGGTTGGGTTTATGTGACAATGAGTTGTGTCCAGCGGCATACGATGTAGAGAATTTGACTACAGTTTTATGCATTTTATGAGATTAAATGGTCGGGGATTTGTATGCTCTCCTTTTGAGGCCCTTAAAACGAAGCCTACATCACTTTTCCGCTCCTAGACTATTCTCATATCTATCCCATCGAATTTTATGATCCGTTTATTTTTGTCATTTGGTGAGAATTTAGCACAATTTCGGGTAAAAAAATAGTATGTTTGCGCCCAAATTCCATCACAATCTTACGTATTTTTCAACAGTATATGCCGCTGGTTGCTCGTTGCGGCACACTGTGTGTCTGTGTGTACGTACTGTCGGCGGCGGCGTGGGGCGGCACGCTGGTGACGAGCGCGCGCGCGTTGTCGCACACGGCGGCGCCGGCGAACGCGCCCAGCAGCGGCACACTGTGTGTCTGTGTGTACGTACTGTCGGAGTGGTAGTGCGCCGGGTGCGTGGCAGGTCGCGGCGGCGGGCGGGGGGCATGCGCGGCGGCGGCGGCGTGGGGCGGCACGCTGGTGACGAGCGCGCGCGCGTTGTCGCACACGGCGGCGCCGGCGAACGCGCCCAGCAGCGGCACACTGTGTGTCTGTGTGTACGTACTGTCGGAGTGGTAGTGCGCCGGGTGCGTGGCAGGTCGCGGCGGCGGGCGGGGGGCATGCGCGGCGGCGGCGGCGTGGGGCGGCACGCTGGTGACGAGCGCGCGCGCGTTGTCGCACACGGCGGCGCCGGCGAACGCGCCCAGCAGCGGCACACTGTGTGTCTGTGTGTACGTACTGTCGGAGTGGTAGTGCGCCGGGTGCGTGGCAGGTCGCGGCGGCGGGCGGGGGGCATGCGCGGCGGCGGCGGCGTGGGGCGGCACGCTGGTGACGAGCGCGCGCGCGTTGTCGCACACGGCGGCGCCGGCGAACGCGCCCAGCAGCGGCACACTGTGTGTCTGTGTGTACGTACTGTCGGAGTGGTAGTGCGCCGGGTGCGTGGCAGGTCGCGGCGGCGGGCGGGGGGCATGCGCGGCGGCGGCGGCGTGGGGCGGCACGCTGGTGACGAGCGCGCGCGCGTTGTCGCACACGGCGGCGCCGGCGAACGCGCCCAGCAGCGGCACACTGTGTGTCTGTGTGTACGTACTGTCGGAGTGGTAGTGCGCCGGGTGCGTGGCAGGTCGCGGCGGCGGGCGGGGGGCATGCGCGGCGGCGGCGGCGTGGGGCGGCACGCTGGTGACGAGCGCGCGCGCGTTGTCGCACACGGCGGCGCCGGCGAACGCGCCCAGCAGCGGCACACTGTGTGTCTGTGTGTACGTACTGTCGGAGTGGTAGTGCGCCGGGTGCGTGGCAGGTCGCGGCGGCGGGCGGGGGGCATGCGCGGCGGCGGCGGCGTGGGGCGGCACGCTGGTGACGAGCGCGCGCGCGTTGTCGCACACGGCGGCGCCGGCGAACGCGCCCAGCAGCGGCACGCCCGACACGCGAGGACCCGACTCGCTCTCCGCTATGCACACGTCTTGCTGTAGAACAACGCAATACACACTTAAAAAAGAAACTTTCTTGTTGTAACAATTTCAGAATACTTTTGCACTAGGACAACGTACCGAAGGTGTGTATAATGCATCTTCCTCATAGCAACGAATGCCGTTAATAGACAGCATATCATTGATATACATAATAAATAACGTTGGAGAAAGAACAGTGCCTTGCGATACACCACCGTATATAGTAGCTTTTTCAAAGCCGTTAACGTCGACGACGGTTTTCATGTATCGACCAGATAAAAAGCTGAAAATTCATTTGCATAAAACTCCGGGCAGTCAGTACAATGGTAACTTCGATAAAAAAAAACCCGGTGCCAGACCCTATCGAACTAGGTTTACTGAAAGTACTTCACATTGACTTTAAAATTTCAATGATGTTACTTTTATTGACACCAAGTTTTCAAAACGACCCTATAAGATCTCCACGAGTAAATACAAAGTTATACAATACCTAGTGCCACAACACTACAAAATAAACAAGAACCATGAAGTCAATAACGAATATTCTGTCGGCTATGTACTCACAGTGGCGGAGTGCTCGGCCTGCCGCTCGGCGGCGAGGTCGCAGGCCACGCGCAGCAGGTAGACGGCCAGCGCGAGCACGTGGTCGGGCGGCGCGTGCGGCGCGTGCGGCGCGTGGGGAGCGTGCGCCGCGTGCGCCGCGTGCGGGCCTGAGCCCATGCCGCGCCGGTGCACGCCGCGGTGCAGCACGCACAGGAGCGCGCCGTGGAGGACGCCTGCGAGGGAACGTTTACCATGCCATCTCTTACATTCCACTTGGACTACTTTTCCAAAAGATTTCAAAAAAGTGGTTCTTAATCTGGGTGGTATGTTTTTATAAATTAATACCTACAGATGATGATGATGATGGAAGTTATACATGCATGATTATTTTGACATTAAATTTCTGATCCGATCCACGTAATCCTTTATTTAATCAGTGCAGAATAATGAGGATTTTTTAGAATGAAAAATCCGCTAAATGGCACTGCCTAGCCATAAGGTCCAACTAGAACGTATTTTTACGGAAGATGTCAAACCGCCATCATGCATCGTACCGATGTGCGGTACGTTGAAAATGCATGATCCAACCACCAACTACATAAATAACATTCTGTAACTTCACATTCGTAAACTCAACTACGTTAACTAGCGTTATTATTTTTTTATGTTTTAAGTGCATTATTTTTGCGTCTTAACTAAAATACTTTATTTAACCTTTAGTCGCAGGTACTATTAGCCATATTGCGGAAAAATATTGGAACTAATTTCTTCAAGTGGCAACAATCAAATTAAAAAACATTAAGATGTCATTCATTATTATTCTGTCAAAATGTAATGTCAATTGTCAACCGTGCCTTGTTACTATTGGATATTGTGAGTTATTTGTGAGTATAACCATAGAAACCAAGTGTTGCTATAACCATATCTAATGTGGCGCCTCCAGAGCAGGTTTTTTATTTTCCTGGTCGGGCTTATACATCACATAATAATATAGTCCGTACCTGAGGCACACAGAGCTCGCGGATCCCCCTGGGCGGCGGGCGCGGGCGGCGGAGCCCGCAAGGGCGGCCACAGCGCGCCGCCCGCCTCGCCCGCGCCGCTGCTCGACCCTGACGACTTCTGCTTCTCTCTCACACTGGAAATAACGACGTTTTTGTAACACCCAGGTGTATCAACCAAACTAGAATACACCTTGACAGCGAATGATCAGCAAGACCAAGATCGCATTATAATAAGCCACATGCAACTTTTTGGATGTGAAGTTGCAGCTCTTTATTAAAACCCTATATTTATTGTAGGCAAAAAAAAATGTAGCCTTCTAAAAACTTTGAAATATCTATTTTTTGTCTCTTCCGACTCAAACGGTTGCTGACTCCTGCATCATGCTAAGCTCAGTAAAAAAGCCGTTAACTGGAATAAAAACATAAAAAACCGCTCACAAGTCACATATTTATAATAAATAATAATAATAATAATAATAATAATAAAAACTTTATTTAAAACATTTACAATGATCAAACAAACAACAGTTTTCTCTAGTCTCCACACTAGGATTCCCTGTGTTGTGGCAGGCTAGTCTCTTCATCCTGTTGGCTTTTAGCACTTGAGCTTACATAGTGTGTGTATGTGTGTGTGTGTGTGTGTGTGTGTGTGTGTGTGTGTGTGTTTGTGTGTGTGTATGTGTTGTGTGTAGAATCTGGTAAGTGTAGTGTCTGGTAAGTGGGTTTAAGTTAATATGGGCGCATCAAGTATTGCCAATTTTTGCTAATTATATATTGTAATTTTTTAATATTTGCTCTGTACTTTCGTAGTTTTGTGCGAGAAGCCAGTCTGTAATGCGTTTTTTACAAAGATACTTAGACAGTTTTACCACATTAAATAGTTGGTTGATTTTTGTATATAAAGTAGGTCCGATGTATGAGAAGCATTTTTTGCCAAAGAGTGTTTTTGTTTTTATGGCCATCCATTTTGGTTTTCTCTTTTGCAGGGATGCAATTGAGATTAACCGAAGTGCAGATTTATGAAATTTTAATAAGGTTGCTAGTATAAAAAGTTGCCGAACCGTTAGTACTTTGCATTCCGTAAACAATTCGCTTGTGGGAAAGCGTCGTGGTTTCCTGTATGCTACTTTTAGAACACCGCGCTGTGCACGTTCTAGCTTTAGTAGTCTAGTTTTGCATGCGTTACCCCATGACACTATACAGTAGCTAAGTATAGACTGGCAGAGGGCAAAGTAAATGTATTTTGTGAGATCTTTTTCAGCCACGGTGCTCAAGGATTTGAAAATGTAGAAAAGTTTTCTTAGTCTGGATCGTGTGCTATTGATGTGTGTATTCCAATTAAGGTTTTCGTCAACATAAATGCCCAAGTATTTTGTACATTCTACTTGTTCGAGCTGTGTACAAGTGCAAGAAGGTGTCTCGTGTGTGCACATGTGCAGTTTCAGCTTTAAGGGTTCTTTAGGAGCGGTTTTGCTTGAGATTCTAAAGGCTATGAATTTTGTTTTGGAAGAATTTAATGTAAGCAGATTATGTTGCATCCATTGGGTAGCCGCTTTCAGTCCCACGGTGGCGGTGGACAATGTAGTTTCCCATGTCTTGCCACTGAATAATATTGCAGTGTCATCCGCGAAAGCTATTATCTTCGCGTTTTTTAACTGGAGTTCACACAATCCGTTTATATATATTAAGAAGAGAGTCGGTCCTAACACACTTCCCTGGGGGACTCCAAATTTTGTGTATGAGGGATCACTTGTATATTTGCCTACTGATACTGCTTGCTCACGGTCAGTCAAATAGGAGTTAAACCATTCTAAGGCCAAGCCCCGCACTCCCGCTAACTCCATTTTCCTTAGTAGAATGGGACGCGAAACCGTATCGAACGCTTTTGCAAGGTCCAAGAATACTCCGATACATTTTTTACCGCTGTCCAATTCCTTCGATACTTCATCTGTAAGTAGTGTGACAGCATCCTCCGTGGATCTATGAGTGCGAAAACCAAATTGATTATCCGATAAAATTTGGTTTTCCTCTAGATACCTTATCAGTCTGCTGTTCACCACTTTTTCAAGTACTTTTGCTAAGCTTGTAAGTAGAGAGATCGGCCTAAAGTTAGCAGCATTCAAAGCGTCTCCCTCTTTATATATTGGGGTGATGAGTGCTTTTTTTAAGCAGAGCGGGACTTCTCCAGTTGAAAAGCTTAAGTTACACAGATGCGCAACTGGACCTGCCAGACAGTTTCTACCTAGCTTCAGTAGTTTATTGCTTATTTTGTCCCACCCAGGAGCTGCTTCTACTTTTAGATTGTTAAGGATTTTTGTTATTTCCTCTTCGTTGGTCGGCAGTAGAAAAAAGGAATTAAGAGGTGGTTTACTTTTGTCTGTTTCTCTAGTAGCGTTAGCTAGCTGGACTTCTGTTTTATTTATTCTAGTCAAAATATCGTTAGCTAGAGTTTCACCTACGGTAGCAAAGTACTCATTTATATTATTTAATGTGTGTGTAGGGTTTTCATCTGGTCTTAAAATTGAGTGAACGCTCTTGTTTGTTCTAATATTATAGATTTCTTTTACAGTCTTCCAAGTTTTCTTCATGTCGCCTTTATTATTTAGTAGTATCTTTTTGTAGTGTTCGTTTTTTAGATTCTGTAGAAGATTGTTGCAGAAATTTCTGTAATTCCTGTATTTCTCAAGTAGTTTAGTGTCGTTTTTGTGTTTTTTAACCTTTTGGTGAAGCGAGTCTCTGTACCTTATACACTTAAGAAGGCTTTTCGTGATCCATGGTTTCATTATCTTGTGCTTACTTGTGGGAGCCTGTTCTTCGGAGTTTTTTTCTATTATATTGGCCAATGTGTTTATTAGTTCTGTCAAAGCCTTAGAGGTGTTTGTTTGTTGGTATATGATTTTAAAGTCTGTTTTTTCTAAATCGCTTAGTAGTTGATCATAGTTTATTTTGCTTCTGTTAAAAATTGGTTTCTTTTTTGTCCTAAGATTATCTATGCCTATAATAACTGTGTCATGATCCGTAATGTTACTTGCTAGTACGACCACTTGAGTTTGTTTTTTGGTTCTGATAAGGACATGGTCGAGGCAGTTAGGACCACGTGTTGGTAATTCATGTCCTAATAGAAAGCCGTAATGTGATGTTAGTTCCAAGTACTCTTCTGCACGTGAGTCCAAAGTGTTAGTTTTTACATCAATATTTATATCGCCAGTAATCAAACAAGTTTCAGCTTTACATTTATCTAGAATTGCCTCTAGGGATGAGTAGAATTTGCTTGCATTGTGAAAGGAAGGTGACCTGTAAATTGCTAGTATAGTTATGGAGTTGTCAATATTTACCATTAGGCAATTTGCTTCTTTAAATGGAGGTTCTTCGATTTTCACAGTCAAGTTGCACTTTGATAATACTATTATGCCGTCATTTTGATTATAGTGCTGCTTGGAACAGTTAAAATTGTAGTTTTTAAGATTAACAGCTGGTGACGTTTTGTTTAGCCAACATTCGGTCAATATAATAACATCTGGTTGAAAATTAAGTCTGCTAAGCAATACTACAAAGTTATCAAAGTTTTTATTTACGCTACGTATATTTTGGGTTACTATTGATAATAAGTGGTTTGTTCCTTCGAGGAATTGCACACAGAGTTCTGGGCAATCTACTTTGCAGCTACTAATAATATTGTTCTTGTCAAGTTCGTCTATTAATGTTTTTTGTTTATCCATATTAGTTAAGGCTTTAGTTGTAACGTGACCGGATGTGAACCATTCCTATTTTGAGTATTTGATATAATTAGGCAATAACTTGTGGCGTGTGTTAATTGATATATTATGTGTTTTATAAAAAAACACATAATATATCAATTAACACACGCCACAAGTTATTGCCTAATTTGACAGCGAATGATCAGCAAGACCAAGATCGCATTATAATAAGCCACATGCAACTTTTTGGATGTGAAGTTGCAGCTCTTTATTAAAACCCTATATTTATTGTAGGCAAAAAAAAATGTAGCCTTCTAAAAACTTTGAAATATCTATTTTTTGGCTCTTCCGACTCAAACGGTTGCTGACTCCTGCATCATGCTAAGCTCAGTAAAAAAGCCGTTAACTGGAATAAAAACATAAAAAACCGCTCACAAGTCACATATTTATACGAAACTAAAGACAGTACTAATAAAATATGCCGTGGTTCCCCAAGCACAGTCGATCTATGTAGCTCGGAGTCAGAGTTTACATGAGTGAAGTTGAATGAATGAATGAATGAATGAAATAAGTTTATTCTCAGCACAAACATTAAGAATACAACAAACAGGTTTGTCCAAAAATTGTTAAATAATGTTAATTAATAGTTTGTGTGAGACTGCATGATGCCTATGATAGGTATTTATATACCTGTTTTACAGGTCATCAGGCCCCCACACCCTCGGATTTGACAGGGTATATTATTATACATGATTTTATTGATCCTCATTCCTCAATACGAATAGATGCTCCATTTATATAGGCACACTGTAGGTATATATTATAGACACACATACTATTACAGTTTCTACTTTTAAGGAAAATAAGATCTTCGCCTGCACCTTTTATTTGAAAATAACTAAGGACTCACTATGCTGTAAACCGTTCCATAGACGCGTGGAAGTCCCTCCGGTGCACCGCTCGTCTCAGCACGTGCAGCGGGTCGTAGTACTGCTCCCAGACGATAGGCTTCGGCACGAACAGCCCTTGTTCTAGGTTCTCCGAGCCTTTGGGCGGCGGTCGGTATGTTGATACCTGTAGATGAAAAATAAGAAGTTTGTTGTTATAATTTAAGAGGCTGCACAGAACAGGTCGTGATCTCTGAAGCCAGGTTTGGATTCCCGGGTCAAGCGAAATTTTTGTCGGATTTTTTAGCACATAGCAATAGCATTACTACATTGTGACGATGGAGGCCTTTGCCTGAATAAATTTTTACTCTAGTCTCTTATAATTTTTCTTAATTTATACGATGTAGTTTGTTATAAAACTTACTTGCAATTCACATTCTTATCTTAAATATAAATTAATCCTAAAATATACCTAATTTGTGTTGCTTATTTTATATGTTGAATATTTTGTCTTGCTAATGTTCAGTTCATTACCTCTAGATAATCATTAAGTTCCTAATACACAACCAGACATAACGAATAAAAAAAATTTAGACACTATCTCAAATGTTATACATATTTAAATACACCTACAAACAGACAGTTCTGTACATGTATAACTGCTTAACTGAAATCTGTCAGAATCTAATTACTTTGCGATAGCCAGTTGCCATTTACGCGATCCCATTTGTTTGCAGCCACGAGTTGCCTTATAGGCGGTGGTAAGATCACACACACACAGGTGAAATCTGCCGCCATAACACCTCCTCTGGCTGTGTTCCGGCAATATTAATGTGAGAGAAATCAAAGGCTCGAAGATCAGATGAGTCTACAGTCTGGCAGCACATTGAGGGACGCTTCAAGGTGAAACGACCCTCAATGGCATAGGCCGCAGTGACCGCTTACCATCAGGTTGGCTGCGTGAGTGTCTGTAAACATACCTCTTTTAGTACACTCTCGAAGTTCCTCGTGTGCGCGTTGCCGGACCTCTCCGGCATGAGCTCCAGCAGCTGCGAGTGCGTCTTGTCCCCGGCGGCCAGCAGCGTGCTCACCTCCAGTCGGGATTGCGTCAGTTCGTCGTTACCTGGGAATCAAAGGACAATTTTAAGTGTGATAGAACAGTGTGTCTTGGTAAGCGTAGTGTAGTACGCCCTCAGGCTAGGTGGAGTGTGATCTGCGCAAGATGGCTGGCAGGAGCTGGATGCGAGTGGCCGAGGATCGATCAGTGTGGCGAGCATTTGGAGAGGCCTATGTCCAGCAGTGGACTGTTACAGGCTGTTACAGGATGTTACAGGATGATGATGTGATAGAACCACGCTGCAGATATTTTCTGTTTGTCCGTTGAAATGGACCGGCTCGACCGGAAAAGAACTTATCACACACTCAGATAGATGACGTATTGATAGTAGCTTTGCTATTTCACTCCGATCAGTAAATGAGAGCGTGTTCTTCTGGAGGATGTTAGTCATCTAAACTAATATTAAAAAGAGGAAAGATTGGTTTGTTTGTTTGTATTGCATAGGATCCGAAACTACTGAACCGATTTAAAAAAAATAATTCATATTATTTGGAAAGCTGTGACATAGGGTACTACTTTTTATTCCGGAAATATGGAGGAAACGGGAGGTTATTTAAAAAGAGAAATTACAAATTCTCTCTTTCGAATTAGTTACCTAAGTTAGTCCTCGAAGATACGAGTATGGCGAGGAAGGTGAGGAGTCCCTCCACCATGGAGTCCTGCTCTGCTGCCTGCACGGGCGACATGGGCAGCATGCTTAGCCACTCTCGGACACCGAACCTGAAACAAATAACAGTTTATATTACATATTTGTGACTAAACTTAAAAAAAAAACTTTAAGTAGAACATTTTAGTAGCCAGACTTCTTTTGTTGCAAAATCTAGACTTTACAGAACAGCCCGCAACAACAATTGTTGAATATTTTCAAATTGCCAAAGAGTTTCATCACGGAATTACTCAATAAGATGTATTTATACATTTTGATTTTTACAATAAACTATTGAGTTCAGAAAACGTCACCTTCGTCGGTTTTGTTAGATGTATTACTGTATCCGAAGAAGGTTAAATATTAAATAATTTAAATATCTATTTGACGCACAACGTCTTAGTCATATCCGTGATCACTGCTGCAAAACAACCAAGACTTCGGATTTTGTAATAATGTAATGTAACAATAAACCGCGAATCTTTATCTGTTTTCAGTTGTTTTATTTAATGAGTTAGTCATACTTGTCATTATTAAACTTAACATTAAAAAAGATAATATACTCCTTATAACGTAACATGATTAGAATGACAGCTGTCAAAGTGTTGTGGCTCTCTCGCTCGCTCTCAATAAACCTCTATCGATGTGTCTCACTCTACGAAAAAAATAAAATCTTAGAGATGAGACACATCGATAGAGATTTATTGAGAGCGAGCGAGAGAGCCACAACACTTTGACAGCTGTCATTCTAATCATGTTACGTTTTATGGAGTATAATGATTAAACTTACATGTCAATACACATGTCAATGAACTGGTCCGCGGGCAGATGCGCCGCGCAGACCTGCAGCCAGTAGATATCCATGTCGACCATGGAGTTGCAGAAGTTAGCCTGGATGTACGTCATCGCCTGGCCCTTGATCTGCAGCCCGTTGCGCACCCACACGCCCGCCAGGATCTCGTAGAACAAACTCTGTAACAAAATATGCATTATAGACAACTACATATTTTATATGACCAAAACGCCCCGAAATAGACAGGACAGCATTTGGTAAGGTATTACATTCGGAGCGTCTGCCATCTGACTTCGTAACCCTTGATAGGGGATCAATACCAATTGGATCATGGCTACACAGCCTTTCGGCTGTGCAGATTTCCTCACGAAACGATTTAATATAAAAATATTTTACTTGCTAAAGCTTTACAGAGTTAGCTTTTCATGATTCAATAGTTATAACCAATTAATATGGCGCGGGCGTTCGGGAGATTCGCGCGCGCTATTGGTCACGCGCAAGTGCACATGCGCGAACTTCCCCCTCTCCGTCGATCGATGTTCAACAAGTTTGCCGGTACCTGTAGAGCCATGATGACATTTACTATCAATCAAAATGGCCCTGCTCTCATGCCACCCTCTCAAAAAACTTGCGATTGGGTCCCGATTCGTGAGTAAGAGTGCCGAAGGCTCAAACCGGAAAAATCTATTTTTAAAAAGGAAATTTTTGGCGAAATTTCCTCTAACTGCGAAGCCAGGGATAAAAACGCCTCTAACATAATTCATCCTACAAATATTATATTTACCAGTTACCAGGGGACGCATCCTTGTTATTACTTGGTCCAGTTAAAGCCAATTTACAAACGGCAGAAGCGTTGGATAAATTGACCCGACTGGGCATCGAACTCGGACCCTACGTGACGCGGGCTGAATGCATACGGGTCGCGAAGGATACCAGTACATTGTGAATAAAACTGTCGTTGTTTTGTCATTTAGTTATCATCCTGTTCCTGGTTTAATGAACCATGAGTAACATTAATAAAAATAATAATGAACAAAACAAATATCAGCGCTATTTCACGTTATGAGTCTGTAATTGGTGATAAAAAAAATTAACACTATGTTTGTTAAGTAATCGCATCACTTGAAACGGCATGTGATGAGTGCCAAAAAAAATAACACTAATATTATTTTACCAATTTCGCACACAAAAAAATATCTGACAGGTTTTGATGAACTTTGTTGCACGGATAATTCACTATTTAGAAGCTAGATTCAGTAGTAAAAGTTGTTTCGATTTGTAAATATAGGTTACTTCTTAACATGGCGGAAGCTAATGTCTACATAATTTAATTAATATACGTTTAAGTCACCTAATTAACTGCCTGTCAAATGTTGTTTGTTTCCTCAAATCCTTAATTATTATTAGTGATTTATCCGCTAACATCCTGCTATAGGCTTCGGGCTCCACAGCTTATTAACGTATCTTTCAAGGCATAAAGGACAAATTATGGTTTTTCAATTTTTGTGGGGGTTACGGTCTACATCGAAGTGACACTACCAAAAACCTCTTTATAATAGTCAATCGCGCAAACATTTTAAAACATTTGACGATTGAAAAGAGTTACTATCAAATTTAGCCGAATTCTACTCGAAAGAACAGTATGCCTAAACAGGCGGTAAAATCATTATCTTTTGTAACCTATAATGAATAACGACATTTTGAATTTGTCTTGGACTTAATTGTTTTAATTATGTATTTATATTTATACGACTTATAATTAACAATACACAACAGGTAGGTAAGTTACGATAGCTAATGTTTGAGTACTTGTCTAATATAGCGTTATCCTTTTTCATACTGGAAATCGATACTTAGAGTATGAAATGTAGGTAATGCAAAAATTTTATTTATCGGAACCAATAAATATAATTATTAAAATATTTGCATGTTCTGGATGGTTACTGTTACGTCAACAAAAGCAATACTTGAGCATTTAGATGAGCCAAAGTGCCGTAACATTCCTGATAATAATAACCATTTAAATTGATCATTTACTTTGTCTGCTAACTGTACAACGAAGGTCACTGCAACAATCACGGGCAAGTTTAATTTCATACCGCAAGTTACATACACATAGGGAACATAATAGTTTATAACCGTATCGAACAATAGTATAAACAGCAGTCTGTAATTATGCACCTATACATACATTATTACAACATCAAACACAATACTTTTACACTCCTAGACAACTTTACAAAAAAAGACACCACAGACAATAACCTGTCATTTTTATTTAAAAACCCTTTTGGAACGTTCGACAAAAAATCGTAAAAAAAATGGGTGCGAACGTAACGAAATCGAAAGCATTCAAACAATAAAGTTCTGTTTACAAAAGTAGGGGGACGTACGATGAGGGCTGGCCCCCAGTGTTGCCAGTTTATTGGTTCTGACCAGTTTTACGGGTAACGGTTGTAACAACTGTGTGTAGTATTTTACGACTATAAAAGAGAAAGTAACCGTTTCAAGTTATTATTGCAGCCAATAACCTTGCAGTACCATATAAGGCATATGTAAGCAAAGCATTACAAGTGCGAAACATTATTGAACCAGTCAAGACAGTTATAAGGAATCGTAAGTCAACGCGCGCTGCCTTACGATCGTAAACCCGTTTACCCGCGACCATGACTAAGAACTGACAATCGGTCTTCCATTACTAATTTATTGTAAATAAACAAGAAGCAGTTTATCTATACTGAGAATTTGCCAATAGAAAGTGGTAATTTAGCTGGTCGAGCGGGTCACCCCGCGACCTCGTTCGGGCGGGCAGTGGGCCCGCGTCCTCCGCCATGGCCGATCGACGCTTGCGCGTACTTCTCGCGTTCTTCGCGCTCGCGGCGCCGGCGCACGCGCTCATTGACGAAACGCTCGACGTCATATTCTTAGGTAAAGAAATCGGCGAGAAAGTTCTCAGTTCGTGGGACATCATCGGGAAGCCGTTCAATGCCACCGGAGGCGTGGAGCTGCCGATTCTTAAGCGGCGCGAAAATCAGATCCTGTCGCGGCTGGCCCAAGTTTCGCGAGCGATCGAGAGGCTGGAGCTGAGCTTTGAGCAAAGCAATGCTGTTACCGCGTTGCTGGCGAAAAGCGGGAAGAAGCGGCCGGGCTTGGAAATAAGACTACTCGAGATGGCAGATTTGTTAAGTAGGGTTTCGTCTGCTAATAGGCAGATGAGGGAATACGTTCGGCTTCAGCAAGCCCTGGAAAGAAGTACGTTAGAAGATTTTGCTGAGTGGTGCGTGTCTCACGACCCTGGCGCGTTGCCAGGGTTGCTGGAACGTGTGCATGCGTTAGTTGTGCCCCCGCATGGGCAGCTCCTCGGTCGAGGAGTATTGCAGCTGATATTAGAGGAATTACAGGTTCGTAAACAACTCTTAAATCGTTACATAGCAGCGTCGGTAAACATTGCGTGCCGACCGATCCCTCATTGTCTAAGCAGTGGTGAGGTAAACAAGCGGCGATACATCCGATTTTTAACTGCAACACGGCTCGATCGAGATTCCTCCGACATAATGAGACGTGATAGTGTAGACGACACCAACTACACTGTCAATATTCGTTCAGGTTTCCATTAGGGTCGTAAATAAACATAACCGATAAGATCGTTGACCGCGAGTTATTCGTTAACTGTTAAGGGTGAGTCATAAAAAACATTTTAGTTAGCACCATCGTGTTAGTGGCCTAAAATCGGCGAAAAGCAAGACTACAGGGTAAGAAAATAACTTATTTTACAAGCTTCCACTAATGTAAAATGCAAATGTATGATGAATATATTTTACTCCACAAATCGAAGTAACTAGTCATAGAAAAACATACGTTTTTTTCTCGCGTTCATGAGAATTTTGAACTGGAACTTTAAACAACTTTAGACATTGAAAAAAAAATTCGAGATATCAGAAACCTCACTTTGAATGTGTTTTTATTGACCATCGCCTAGTGTGAAGTTAGAATATTTTAGTACAAAAAAGGAGACAAAACTCTTTTATTACAATCGTAATAAACGAAGCGTTGGGTTACTCTAAAAGTTATCTTTAACGTCTTTATTATCCTACTTACGGGTTGGAGTAGTCGTTAAATATTTATGATCCATTACTGATACAATTAGATGTTATGTCTATATAAGCTAAGGATCTTTATTTAAAAAAATAACGTTGATATTGTACACAGATTCTTCGAATATAACAGTAGAGCATTGTGTCTTCGACACTGTACAACGGTACAAAAGCACTTCATTACAAAGTGTGTGCAATCAGATGAACATACAAAGATACACTGTGTTCTGTCTGGTCCAATCACTGCATCGCAAAAGCATAAGTGAATATACTACGTACTACTATTCTGTGAAGCCTAATGTATATTGATTGAGCAATGATGTAATCTGTGACGGTGAGAAGTCGCGAGTTCTACCCAGAAAAAACATTTGTGCCTGTTCTGAATCTTAGTGTATATTTGTATTTAGGAATGTTTATGGTAACGTCATTATTTTTGATACCCATGACACACCCACGATCCCTGGCGCATAAGGCAGGGTCAATATTAATTGCGTCTGTAATGAACGACCCTATTTACTTTGATTTTTCGCCAATAAATATTACTGATCTATAAATCTACGTTGTTAATTTACATAGTAGTAACCCAAGTTCTTTAAGACTGTGATAGAGATTTATGAGAAGTTACAGTGAATCTACAATTTCAAAGTTCTTTCATATTCCTTTCTATAACCCTGAAATCTCATGACTACACGTCATCGTTTCTTTAACATCTTCATAACCATAGTACACTCAAAGCTGTCACATTTATATAGGTTTTGGGTAAGAATTACACGCAGCCCGATCGCAATGGCAAATCATTGCCAGTAATAAATGGCCTCCTAAATTAGCAGATATCTATGACGAATAACGTGAATCACAGTCAGTAAACATGACAAACTTCCTTCTTTACTGAAAAGTACGTTTACATCCATCAATTACTAACATTTTAAATGCGAAAATAACTCTGTCTGTTACGCTTTTGGTATGATTATACTTTGGAAGCTGGATAGGCCTTAAACTTTTATCTCGAAAAAAAAAATATCATTCTTGCGGGATAACGCGCGTCGTATAGTAAGTTGTGGATATGTATAAAAATAGAAGACTTTTGAACGTGCCTGTACATAACGACGCGAAGTCGGAAACAGACCGATTGTCCTGTTTTCAGAAGTGAATATGATTTGACAAAGTGCGAGACCCGGAGACAGCGAGACAAAGTGTGAACTAACTGTACGAGTATTAACCGTGAGTCATGTCAGGAGCCGTGTGGGTCAAACAACTTGCCGGCTGATTGGCGCAGGATGCAAACCGCAGATTACGCTGTGTCAATGATACGTGCATGACGCGGAGACTAACTGTCGTTTCGGACACATTTTATTCGGACACAGTGTCCGAATTGACACTTTTTAATTTTAACATTTTTTCACTGTCGATTCGGACACCGCGATATAAATAGCTGTTTTGTACAGTCAGATAAAAAATCTTCCTAAGATTTCTTTACGTTATAAAAATAAAGTCTCAACGAAGCCTTCTACACGAAGCTATCGGTAGTGTTTCTAAAGATGACTGGGTCAAATGTGTGATGCATGCAGAGGAATTACAGGATCAGGATTTAGCCAAGGCAATTTTAAAAGATCAGAGAATACAGCCTCTGGTAATAAATTTACTCGAAGATGACAGCGCTCCTCACCCGTGGTACAACTGCGATGTCCAACTAGTTGTACCACGGGGAAGTAAAGTTACCCATGGTTCAACTGGTTGTTCTATGGGGAAAAATCTTTACCAATAGTTCAACTCGAGTGAGTTGTTCTTTCCTTGGTCCAACTAGTTGTACCTACTACTGGGAATCGCTCCCGACCCGTGGTCCAACTGCTGAAATAAAGTGACCCATGGTTCAACTGGTTGTTCTATGATTGTTGTGGTTGTCCCCCTTTAATCCTTGATTCAGAATACTCAGCAAAGGGTACCAGGACAACATGACCTTAGTGGAGTTATAAAATGCGCTCCCGACCCGTGGTCCAACTGCGATGTTCAACTGGTTGTACTACGGGGAAGTAAAGTTACCCATGGTTAAACTGTTTGTTCTATGATTGTTGTGGCTGTCCCCCTTTAATCCTTGATTTAGAATTCCCCGCAAAGGGTACCAGGGCAACATGACCTTAGTGGAGTTATTTAAAAAGTTTACGTTATCCAGAAAAGTTATGTTTGATGAAAGAAGATTGCATTTGTCCGCCATTCCTTAATAGATTTTCAGACACGCATTAGTTCAAAAAAATCCACTTTGCTGAGAATTCTGAATCAAGGGTGAGTTGTTTTTTCCTTGGTCCAACTCCCTGTAATACATATCATGTATATCAGGGAGATGGATCATGGGGACGCACAACAATCATAGAACAACCAGTTGAACCATGGGTAACTTTACTTCCCCGTGGTACAACCAATTGAACATCGCAGTTGTATCACGGGTCGGGAGCGGGTCCCCGTGGTCCAACCAGTTGGACATAATTCAACCGTTTTACCACGGGTCATAATCATAAATATAAATAAAAAGGGGTGAACCATGGGTAACTTTACTTCCCCGTGGTACAACCAGTTGGACATCGCAGTTGTACCACGGGTCAGGAGCGCTGTCATCTTCGTGTAAATTTATTACCAGAGACTGTATTCTCTTATCTTTTAAAATTGCCTTTGCTAGATCCTGATCCTGTAATTCCTCTGCATGCCTCACACATTTGACCCAGTCATCTTTAGAAACATTACCGATAGCTTCGTGTAGAAGGCTTCGTTGAGACTTTATTTTTATAATGAAAAGAAATCGTAGGAAGATTTTTTATCTGACTGTACAAAACAGCTATTTATATCGCGGTGTCCGAATCGACAGTAAAAAAATATTAAAATTAAAAAGTGTCAATTCGGACACTGTGTCCGAATAAAATGTGTCCGAAACGACAGTTAGTCGACGCGGATATACAAATACGAACTGAACATTTAAAGCAATGCCACTGACAATTAAAGTAATTACGAACTTGAATAAATATTATGTATTTTTACTTTCCTTTACATTTACATAATTTCTGACCTACGTAGTAGCTTTACAGTTAATAACCTGAGAATAATGTTAACTGTTAAATGTCGGGACTCAACCAATTTTAAAGGAAGGTTAAAGTACATACATAGACCATGCTTTGTGGATTCACATACCCTTTAGTAGGATACATATTTTGTCCAGGAACTTTTGAGCTCTTAACAGCTCTTCACATGCCTAAATCACTGTTCCGGTCAATCACCACAAGGCGAAAACTGGCTCGTTGCTTTCGGGTGTTAAGTAAAGGGTTAATCGGAGGAGATTAGTGGATAGTGCGACGAAAATTTTGCCCGAATCGCAAACACGGCCGTAAGTCTTGCTAACTAGCTAGTCTTTGCTAAGCTAGTTAGTTTTAGGTTGTTTAAACGTAATCCACTCCGCAAAAAAGGTACTTAAATCACTAGACCAATAAAGCAGTGTTGAATTAAGGCTCGTAATCATAACATCTGAATCATAGGATGTTTTTTGCGTTACTATGCGACATCTATGTGGAATTAAATCGTATTCGAGAAACTCGTTTTGTCCGGGCGCGATCATTCGCACTGATGAATCACGCACGCACCTTGGACACAACACAAAGGAAGCGACTAAACGATACATTGTATTTATAATAAGGTCTGATCCAATACGGGCAGTGCCGGTTTTAGTACTACCAGCGCCCTGGGCGAGATTTCTACGGCGCCCCCTAACTGCAATTCAAACCCATACGAAAAAAGGCGAAGGATAATAATGAAATAACCATTTATGAAAAGAAATGAACATTTATTAAAAAAACTAATAAAATTTTACTTTTCTAGCCTTTCTATCGGCGAACTCTTTTATTAAGTTATCAAAGTCGATGTTTTCAGCAATTTCATTTTCGATTGACAAAGTTGCCAAGTTTGTCAATCTAGATTGAGATATTGTCGATCGCAGATAGGTTTTTATCAGCTTAAGCTTAGAAAAACTCCTCTCTCCACTAGCAACCGTTACGGGAATAGTTAATAATATTCGTAATGCTATCCAAACATTTGGATATAGTTCTTGTAAGTTGCGGTCTTTGATAAAATTTAAAACAAAAACAGGAGTAACCACTTTCTGATCAGGCAAAAACGATTTCAGACTTACGAGTTCATCGCACAACATACATCCATCTATATCTGATTTGGAATTTACATTTAATTTCAATTGAAGATCACTACAGAGTTTGATAAGGTCGTGTTTTTCTGGAATCTGTTTTAAATTGTACAAAAAAGACCAAGATTCCGAGTACTCACATAACTGTTCAAATCTTTCGTTGAGTGAAGTTAACGTCGTGTCCAAAAGACAGTTGAAAAATTCAACCTCAAATTTTTTTTCTGGAGAAGTTATAGGCTCATCTTGGGCAGTTTCACCAGCTTGGCGCTTAACACGTCGAATTCTTGTTGTCGCTCTAAACACAGGTTCTATTTCTAACTCTTCAGCCAATTCCTTCGCAGTTAAAATGGCGCTTTTAAAGCCTGTATTTCTATATTCTTCCAAGAAATTGCAGCATTTTTTCAACATGTCTGTGCATTTACCGAGATCCATGTCTGTTGATTGTAGAGATTTACTAACGACATTAATTTGAAAAAGTATGTCATACCAGACAACCAATGAAACTATGAAGCCGAAATCTTTTAGCTGTTCGGCTAGAGTAGTAGCCTCATGAGAGACTTGAACATCAGTTTGCTGAGTTTCAATAGCCAAAGTGATTAAAGCGTCATGGACGGCGCTAATTTGATAACGGACTGCTTTAACACTGCCTATTCTTGCTTCCCAACGCGTGTCACTGAGTTTTTTTATAGTGTACAATCCCAAGTGATCGGTCAGAATTTTCCATCGATGAACAGAAGCTGAAAACAACGTAAACAACCTCTGAAGTACTCCAAACAAAGTGACCGATTTTACAGATGACTTAGCGGCATCGCATAGTACGAGATTGTAGCTATGACAGCCACACGGTACATATACAGCTAAAGGATTTATGTCCAGAATTCTCCTTTGAACTCCAATATTTTTTCCTTTCATGTTTGCTCCGTTGTCATAGCCCTGACCTCTACAATCGTTCAATTCCAGTCCGTATTTATTTAAAATATCAATAATAACTTCAGTCAGCCTTTCACCAGTCGACTCATTAACAGGTATAAATTCTATGAAATGCTCTTTTACTGATATTTTATCGACATCTGATGATAAATCAACAAATCGTATTGTCAGTGAAAGCTGTTCTATATGACTAATGTCCGGAGTACAGTCAGCTATAATAGAATAATATTTCGATTTCTTTGCACGTGATATGATTTCTGACTTCACTTTTTCACCCATCAGCTCTATTAATTCATTTTGAATGTCTTTTCCGCAGTAGTGGTCAGAAACATCACCCTTTAAAGCTAATCGCAAGTGCTCCTCCATAACTGGATCAAATTTGGCTAGTAGTTGTACTAAACCCAAGAACTTTCCATTATTTGGCGTATATAGTTTGTCGGAAGTACCTCTAAACGCCATATTGTTTTCAGCTAAATACAGTGTAATATGCATTAATCTAGACAAAATATTATTCCACCTTGTAGTTTCCTTTCTAATCAAATGTTGCTCTTGACAATCTATTGTTTTTCCCGTTTTTAATCTTAGTTCAGCCTCAATCCATGAGAGGTAAAACTTCTTATGAAAAGTGCTACTTTCATGAACTTTTAACATTTCTGATAAGTGTTTCCAGTCGTTATATCCTTCAGATGCTAAATTCGACGTTGAGCTGCTATCAAATAGCCGGCAACAAAAACAGTAAACTCGATTTTTAGAAACTGAGTATATTAACCAACGACGCTGAATTATTTCATTGTTTGCAAGTTTTTTGGTAAAATGAGAATTTGAGAAATGTCGCCCTGTATCATTCTTTGGATAATTATCAATGTGAGTTTGCACTGGGCCATTAGTTATTATATGATCAATAATTTTGCTATTTCGAGTGAGTGGCCAAGTGGCTGGATCCGATATATTTGGAACAAGAGAACTAACGTCATCTAGAATTTGTATTTGTTGTACATCACCAATAGTGTCATCCTGAGCAGCATCTGTAATTGTAACACAACTTGTCTCCTCACTTCGGGAAACTTCGTCCACAATCTCTTCAACAGCTAACTGATCTGACTTGTCAGACAGAGACTCCACTACCGATGCATTCGCTTGTATTTCGGATGTAGATGCCACATTAAGGTCTTGATTTTTTGTTGTGATATATTTGCCTATATTCATAAACTTTTTTGTTTTTTCAAATTCCTTCTCTTTTTCTGCTTTTCGTTTTCTATATTTTGACCCAGATGGTTTTCTTTTGAAAGGATCAACGTGTTCAGACATTTTGTACTAATCAAATCTGCAACAAATTAAATCTGCGTAAGTCCGATCATTTCTATAAATTAATTAAATATAACGCTATTGAGTGAGGACGACCAAAAACGCTTTATATTCAGGAAAGCGTTAGCATACACGTGAACTACGATCGAAAAATCTAGGTAAGGTAATATTTTCATGGCAGCGGAATAATTGTGAAATGTTATATTTAAAAGCTTGTGTTACGTGATAGTGCTTAGATTTGTATGAAAAAAATCACGATCATCCACTCGTTCCCGAAAAAATGACTTCTATGTACAGTCAGATGCAAAAGTCGGTGGACACTTTTCACCTTTAACACAAAGGCTTACGAATGAACAGTGTTCATCCACTTTTACACTTGACCGTACCTCCTCGACATTCATTTATTATCTCCGTGTTAAAATTTCATCAACATTATATAGTCAGTTCCAGAGATATTTTATAATATATAATTTACTTTAAATAGATTACCCCACTCCAAACATAACATAAACAAACAAACAAATGTTACCTCTTTAGTATAATAAGTAAAGATAGTTAAAATCAAATTGTACTTACCTAATTAGTGAAATAATCCGTCATAAAGCAAATACCTACTTAAACACTATTTGTATTTCAAATTTTTGGATAAAACCTATGTCACTCTGTAGTCGGCGACAAAAAGTAAAAAACATGCACTTCGTAACTTAGCGTGGACCGCCTGATTACTGCGTCTGTTTGTTTTAAAATATGTAATTGCGATAACTGTTTTTAAGTGCGTGCACCGATTGAATGAATAAGAATGAGCTGTGTTCCGCTCCATCAAAAATAACGCCAACTCTTTTGAACTGAAATGTTAAAAAGAGATAGATAATGTGTTTCTCTGTGGTCGGGGATTCCCAGTAAAATGAACTGTATGTATGTAGTGCTCCGACCGAACGGATTGAGCACTGCGTTCCATTTTAGTGTTGCCAACACATCGTTTTTTTTTTTTCGCTTACAGTGATGGGAATATAAAGGGGCGCCGCTTAACGGCGCCCCTTAAAGTCCGGCGCCCCTGGGCGGTCGCCCAACCGCGCCCTACCCTAACGCCGGTACTGAATACGGGCATGTAATACCTAACTGGACTTGTCTAATCCTGGACCGTGGTGCAAGCGTATCCTGACTGACCTGACTAATTAGGGACAAAACACTTGAAGGAAGACAATGATATTATGATACAGGTAGGTATTATCATATTTTTTGTTTTGCGTATTAAGAATCAGAATTAGGAAACTGACCCTAATTTATCTGTCAGACAAACATTGTCTACTTTTTTGATGTTGGCGAAGAGGCAACGTCTACGATATCTGACAGATCTGTTATATTTATCAGTAACTTAAATTATAATACATAGTATCAGAACTGGCTCTGACTAAAATATCTTTTTCTTTCTTTCTTTATTACTTGGGTAACTATTAGACGTCCAATTTGTCACTGCAACGCTGCACTGCTCAATGCAAGTGGAATTGAAGTCAATATCGTGTCGAGTAGGAGTAGATATAGGTCATAATCAGAATACGCGACAGCTACATCAATGGCTACCTACGTCATTCAGTTTTGCAGCTAGTACACTCGCAGGCACGTGAATGTTGTTGCATTCAGCTGTGAGATTGATGACATCCCTTAGTTGACGAAGTGCTTTGATAGTTTGATATATCCTTTAAGGAAAGATGATATCGACTAAACTCTATTACGATAGTAATGTTTCGTCGATATCAAACGATAGCTTGATTTATTTATTTTCAAGATTATAGGAAAGAAGACAAAATAAATTCTTTCTACGGAAACAAAAAAATAAATCCTTTTCATTTCAGATACAGAACAAAACTAATAATTATTTGTTACGCTCAACATAATTTTTAGGAAAGGTACGCAATTAAGATGTAGGTACCTTTTACAATAAGTGTTCGGCTTATTATGTTCAGCAGAGTATTGACAATACGATTTAAATCTTTGTTGACAATGTTGGGTGATATGTATTCATTCAGATAAGACAATTGGTAACTAAGATTCTAGCACGTACGACCAAAACGTGATCTCATTGAACAACCATTAAACAGAATAAGTATCAACTAAGATATGAAACGATATTAAATGAATGGCAAACGTAGTGTAATGATTTCATGGAATCTATAATATGTACATATAAATAAACTTGTTTGTCTTCTAACATTACTGAAATATTGGTTTCCGTTCAAAACATAGGCGTGAAGAAGACTAAAAAACTATTTCTCTTCCATGAGAAAACTATTCCTAACTGGGTTACAAAAGACAAACCCGATTGGCCTCAATCTAATTATCTAGTATAATGATGGTACCTATATATCGATTGCCAATCATAATAGTTTCATTCACACAAACGAAGGTTATAAAAACAGAAATACCAGTATTACTGCCATATAATCTATTTACCTCATTTCAATTATCCGGTGACTACGTAATTGTACTGCTAAATTCAAATTACCTAACTAGTTCATTCCGTGTGGCCTGTATCTGGTTCATAATACTATTTCAAAACACTACAACAGTCCTCCAAGGACAAGGATTATTTTTAGAAGTAATATTATTCTTAATACCCAAGCAATGACAGGCACAGATGGGTCGCAAGCAATAGTTGATTGAATAAATAGTAGATAAAAAAATCCTTTGTGGTATTGATACCATTACAAAGGAGCACGTGTGTTTTGTTGTGAATAGATGGTAATTATTGCTTTTATTGCCTGCGAGGGTAAAAATAAACTCTTGAGGCGTATTATCCCCTTATATCCCTATAGAACTTTATAGAAGGTAATCTTTATGTTGACGACTAGGTGTTCCAAATATCTTTTATGGACATAGCAGCGATGATGCCATCTCTTAATTTAATCCATACTCTTCTTTACATTCACGCCTATATACGCATGAACTAAAAAGAAACATATCATCTAAACTATCTTTCAAATAAGTAGAAGAATACCGAGAGCGTTAGGAAATAGCAAAAATTGTTCTAACGCGCAGATAAAACTACTAATACCTATTCATTTCAGGTGCTTTGGATATTTCACACTCTAAATAAACAGTTCCTCGAAACGAAACAAAAGAATATGAAACGGTGTTAGTCAGGTTGCGCGGGAGCCGGCAACGTCAGCTGACACGACACACGAGCCTAATGTAATGAGTGAATAATAATTACAATAACACAAACACATACACAAGCCAGGGTCAAACAAATACGTGTCTTATTACCGCATGATAAGATTCAACAATCCCAGCTCGAGATTGCGCTGAGTTAACAGTATAAACAAGCCGGGGATAGTGATGTCCGGCGCGAATCTACCGGATATAGTCGATGTCGATACATACTAAACTAGATTAATGTATCTCTTGTTTTGCGGAGGAGTAGGTGTTTTGTTTTGAAGCATCACATCCATAGGCTAGCGAATATAGTCCTACTACTCATTGTACTCCCCCGATTTCCCTTTCATAACTAAAGAGAAAGAGGCAGTGACCACCTTCGGGACAAACGACCGGCCCATCTACCGTTTATGAAAATATTCTTAAATCTTTATGTAATATCCGTTAAGATTAATATAAATAAATGTGGTAGCTTTCATTGCAAAGAAGAAGACACTAAGCCAACTTCAAGGACTTACAAAACGTAGGCACAATTTAAACAGCAAGTTCTTATTCGTTATGGTTGAAGCCGTGACAGAAAGAAAGCCAAATTAAACAATCAAACATCATCCTTTCCTGCGGAAACGTCATCAGTTAAAACAATGCATTTTCGGATCAGCAAAGGTTAAACACGAGGCCGCGTAAATAATAAAATACGTGAGGCCGTCGGCGAATGTTTTAGTTGCGTTCGAGGCGTCGACACAGCTCGTTGTCGATACGGCGGCAACGCGCGTCACTAAAACGACCCCACTCACTAAGCCGCGGTCCCCTCCTCGCGGCAGCTCCCCGTCAGTGTAACTCGGGTCGCGCAACACAGCGTTTCACTACCCAACTGTGTCACAATGAGAATCGCGGCGCTTTTTGCGCTGCTCACGCTCGCGGCAGCCGAGGACCTGTCGCCTACGGACTTTGTTCGGACTAAATTATACGCGTTAGAAGACGATTTGTGGAGAAATGTCACGGATCCGCTATGGGAAACATGGGCACGAGAATCTGGCTTGGGAGGGGACGTGGAATTAACAAAGGCTTTCGTCAGCTTAGACAATCAGATCGAGATGATACCGAGGCCGCCGCGGCCGCCTCTGAAGTCGTGGTTGTGGACGAAAACGATGGAGAAGCTGCAGATAGTCGACGGGTTGTACAAGAACTTCGTGCAATTCATACGGCGCCAGGCGGTTCCTGGGGCAGTTCCCGCACCAGTGAGAGAGTGGTTGGACTTGGCGGAGAATGTGTTGATGGACCCCAAGGTTTCGGTGGCCCAGGCAGTGCGGAAACTGCACGACGTGTTGAACCACGGGGATCTGTTCCGCTCCCTACTGCAGGTACAAAGGATGCGAGTAATTTATTCTGTGAACGGGGCGATACGGGGCGGAGATATATTTTGTTATAATTAAAGTGACGGTCGCCGGTCGTATCGATTGGCGGCGGTAACGTCAACACGGGAACGTCGCGCGTGTTTGGCAACTTGGCATGTCAGTGACCCGTGTTTATGTTAACGCACTCCTTGTTTACGTATCCCTTGCAACAATATCCCTCACGGAGATGTCGCTGTAAAGAGCTTGCTATTTAGCCGCAATCGGCCACGTATTTTGCAAGCAAATACCTTTGTCCTTATAGGGAGACGTACGTCAATACCGGTTAGCGTAGGATAGTTTTGCAAAAGTACTAAAATGCCGCAACTTAACTCAATAAACAGTGAAAGAAAACAGGAAATAACAAATGAATTTGCGGTGAAGTTTAAACATGTTTTAATTGGACGAATCAACCGCGCCAGACGCATGACATCGATCGGCTCTTCCTTCGGGCATTGGCACTGTGAAAGCCAGACTATCCTCCACCTAATAGACGTCTTCTACAATCCTAAAGCATTGGCTATATGTTTGTAGGTGACGGTTAAGTGTGTATCATCACTTTAAAGTGATTTATATTCCGGTCAGACAGTGAGTTACTTCCAACGCTTTTCAATACAAAAATATTCGCGTCCCGCGGTCGCACATGTCGGCCGTGCTAATTACACTAATTGTTCTCTATCAACTTTAATTAAACACTCGTTAGTATTATATTTCTTTATTTAATCGCGTCGAGTGTTGTTTAAGTTACTTGATACATCGACTGAAAGCGTAAATTAAACGAAAAAAATAGAATGGTTACATATCTGTATCTACTTAAAAACAACAATTGATAATTTATAGTTATACAAAGCGTCATTAGAGAAATCTAAGAATATATATTTTTCATATTTCCTATCATTATTTTATTTGAAATTTTACCACAAGACTAGCCAATAAGTATTTCTTGCAAGTGTTTACTTAAAAGGATATAAGACAACTGTTTTTCTTTTAGAAGACAATGAATAAACCACATTATAATTTACGGGAAGTAACACCTGTATGCATATGTGTTATTTATAGCAGGCAACAATTAAATGAAACTGTGATACTAATCCATACTAATATTATTAATGCGATTTAACTCTTTTCTGTTCACGTCTTAACCACTGAACTGATTTTGATAAAATTTGGTACAGAGATATACATAAATTGGGAAAGGACATTACTTTTTATACATTACTTTTTATACCAGGATCACGCTCACTTGCAAATAGCAATGGGATAACAACTTACAGTCCTCGCGTGTGTAGCAGCGGGCAAAAGGCTATATTATAACTATGTATATTTTATTTGACCGTAATAAAAACCTTCTCAATCGAAAGAAGACACGATGATTCAGTCTTAATTTAGAATTTCACCAAGTTAACGAAAATTTAAAATTCAAATGAACCTCATTGCACGCTCACATCTCAAATGTAGAAAACAAAAAGTTAGGTAGGAAACAAAAGTGACTAGAAGCTTCATACTGTTGATGTCTCGTTAAGATAACAAAAAGGCACCGACGATTTCAATTGTTCAGATGTTTTTGTATTAAAAAGTATTTATCTCCCACATACATATTTTTTTTATGATGATTTTGTGTAATGGTTGAAAAGGCTATTATAGGTCGCGAGTTCGTTCCACGCACGGTACAATATTTGTGTGCACGAAAAAAGTCTACATCGGGCTGTGTATAATATACGTATGTATTTACAATATAGTAAAATGTAGACTGTGTATATGAATAAAATCGGTAAGGTTATAAATTCTAAGAAAACAATAATATTCCATTGCAGATCTTTGACCTACATGATTTAAAATCGAGTCAAAATTTACTTTAAATCAGATTTTTTTTAATAGCGACCAAATAAACGAATTTAGTCAGACTACTAGTCGAAACCTAAGCTAACTAAACTACTAAGTGCCATTCAGTTAAATTAAAATCAAACCCTTAACAAGTCACCTTGGTGGTAAAAAAATTGACAAAAACTAAACACGCTCAAAATAGGTCGGTGAAGCATTAACAACGTAATCACACCTCGCTTTATCCGAGCATGAGGCAAGTTCGGGACAGTAACTTCAATTTCAATTTATTCTGGCTACTTTTGCACTATGACCCAGGGTTTGACGAGACATTGGAGCGACGGCCATCTGACCTCCGTCATCCTTGACAAAGGAACCAGACCATTAACGTTCACTTTTAATTTTCAGGACGAACATCCAGATGTCTGCGAGTTGCAACTGTCCCCCCACCAGCTCATCTACGACACGTACAACACGATTTCCCTCACTGAGATCAAAGGATACGCCATGATGCAGTTCTCTTGGATGCTGCTCAGGATATACGGAAAAGGTAGATGCGATTAAAACTATAAAACTGTGGTCAAACTGACCCTTAATATAGGTGAATCTTTTGAGCTGGC